>CM070551.1:77434596-78034596 GCA_036346405.1 Phyllostachys edulis | reverse complement strand
GAGGTGACACTTCAAGCGGTGGTACTCCCAAAGTTTTATCGCGGGACGAGTGGTTGACTATGATGTTGTATGTCTTTACCAACCTCTCCGAAGTGGATGATTACATTAGGTATGCAACAATTATTTTTTCCCAATAATTGATGCATGAGTGTTTTAATCTACTTGTCTTGTTGCCTATAGGGTATTTGTTAGGAGCGAGTGGAAGCAACGTCGAGACCCATCCGAAAAACAAGTTGAGACCCTTCTTAGGAAGGGTGCTGGGAATTGTAAACCAAATTTCCCGACTTGGTTCTGTCAGAAAGTAACTTCTCTATTAGCTAGTCTCCCTTGCACATAATATTTACTAAGTAAAGAGGAACTAATACATGAAACCTATTCTATTTGTGCTGTAGAGTTTGAAGGACAAGTCTATGAGCAGCGAATTGAGGCAAGTTGCCCAAGGATGACACACTCGGGTGCTGTCCTATAGTACCTACGATGTGAATGGGTACCGCTTCCGAACATCGACACATGAGAGGGAACGGCCTAATGCAACAACAATTAATAGTGGATTGGTGACTATAGGACAAGATGGGAGCGATACACCTGTTAAATACTATGGAGTAATTGAAGAAATAATTGAACTATATTTCCATGGTTGCAAACCTCTCAAACTTATGTTATTCAAATGTCATTAGTTCCATCCGTTTAGGGGAATCAGACGGGATACATCACTTGGGTTGGTTGAAGTTGCACATCAATCAATCCTACCAGGCAATGACCCATTTATTGTGGCTCAGCAAGCCACCCAAGTATACTACATCCCGTACCCATGCAAAACTATGAGTAGCCTAGTGGATTGGTGGGTAGTACATAAGGTGCAACCATATGGTAAACTACCTACCCCTAGTGAGCAGGACTACAACATGGAGACCAACAATGGTGTTGACCTATTCTTTCAAGAAGATGGGCTACCAGGGACTTTTCAAATAATAATTGGGGAAGAGGACGATCACATGGACGATATTCAAATCGATGACGATGAGGTTGTAAACCAAGAGGACTTGGAACTACTTAATCGCTTAGACATTGATGGCACCGACGGGGATGAGGTTGAGTCAACACCTCATGATAGTGACGATGACTTTTTGGAGGGCCCATCTGCGGAGGATCCCATTGTAGACGACTACTTCTAAGCATGATCTTGTATGTCTTCCATTTATTTGATGTATGTTTTTAATTTTTTGTATGAGCTTACTTGATTACGTTATATTACATTTTTCAACGAGCTTACTTGATTACGCTATATTACGTCTTTCTATGAGCTTACTTCATTGCGCTATATTAATTGATTTATTTTATTTCATTTCATTTCAGGACACCAAAAAATGAGTGGCGTCGAAGAGGCAGCATACTCTAGTCGAGGCAGACGCTTGTTTTCCACTCGAGGAGGCAGAGGGGCAGCCGCAGCCACTCGAGGAGGCAGAGGGGCTGCCACGGCCCCTCGAGGAGGCAGAGGGGCAGCCGCGGCCCCTCGAGGGGACAGCGGGGGGTCTACCTCTAGTAGATCAGGCTCCTGTACTCCGCAGCCCTCGCTTGCTGATGATGTGGAGTATGAGCACCGTGAGGCGGAGGGTGAGGAGGAAGAGCACCCTGAGGCGGAGGGTGAGGAGGATGAGCACCATGAGGCACAAGAATTTTGGATGCGAGGACCTGCGAACCTACCACGACGACCAACCCGAGAGGAGGAAAAGACTGTCATCGTTCCTGTTGGCGACACGTAAGTAACTGTTTACACTTTCACTAATTTAGCCCACTTACTTGCATACCTAAAAAAAACTAATATGCAGGCAATGGCGACAAGAAGGTGGGGGTGAGAAATGTAGACTTCCGAACGGCATAATTGGCGTGTTAATTCGATGGCACTTCCTGGGTTGGTCACCTCTGAGGAAGGCAGGAGAACTGCATGGACATGGTGCCACTACAAGGCATTGAAGATACCGCCGCCGCTGAAGGAGAGGTTCCATTTGACAACTGTTTGCAGCGGGTGGAGGAAAGTTTTTGGGTAAGTGACTGAATATTCAAATCTGCTTCTATGTGTTCCTATGCATGTTAGGGTTGATTTGGTCACAACTCTTGAGTCTCAATTTAGTTACTATACTAACTTACCACACGAATCCCAAATAATATGTACTTCTACATGATGCAACAGGACAGAGGAAAGCCAACAATTGAAATATATTTTCTACTTTGTTTCCCATGCAGTTCTCCTTGTCATGGAATTTACAGAGAGAGAAAGCAGTGGAATAACATACTGGTGACTAGATGAGGCATAAATGTTTGGGTAAAATAATGGCCCCAATATTCAATCACCTAACGACAACCAGCTATTTAACTCAAAGATTAATATTTTCCAGTGTATTAATACAAACTAGATCATTAAACAACCATACTTAACTTACGGTAGATTAGGCTAGTTTTGCTCAATCTATTCATGTTCGAGTAGTTATCTTAATTGTGACGGCATAACTAAATCATCATCAACTATTTATTAGTTGGTACATGGCTAAAAATGGTAGTTTTAAGTCCAAACACCTATCTAAATTCGACTTCCAACACGTATGGAATTTGGATCCATTTATTTCACATTGTAAGTAATTCTGCCAAAGAGTGGTTGGGGGCAACCATTGGCGCAGCATATACAAGCTAAGTTACGGTTTCCCATATTTTCATGATCCGACCACCGACCATAGAACCAAAGACAACAGTCAACAAACAAATAGCTCTTCCCTCCAACAATTTACCTTTTGCTCATAGAAGTGTTGATATTAAAGTAATGGTAGATGTATCACTAAAGCAATGTAAAGATCTGTGTGGAAGACATCCTAAGGATAAAATTGCACAAGGACTACTAACATTTTGAAGAACCTGTAAGCCATTTGAGGACAAAGTCATATATTTTGTGTTTTTATGCAAACCTAACCTAGCTAATCTCACTTGTTTGGTACTAAAACTTCAAGTAGTCTAACATGTTTAATTTACCTCTTTTGGATGTTTACTAGCCAAGTAATAAATGTCAACTAACTTAATCATCTTATTCTTTATCAATTTCTTTTTGCTTTCATCAACTAACTTAATCATCTTATTCTTTATCAATTCTTTATTCTTGGATTGTAGTGGTGGTTTCGATGGGCTGAGGGATAGGAAGCTGATTCTAGGAGAGTGCTGCGTAATTGTGTTAAGAAGCTGATCCCACAGATGTTCTACGAAGCACGCATCCAAGCAGTGATCTGTTACCACACACAAGTCCTTGGACAGCAAATTCGTAGGGCCGAGGCTTGCCAAATGCATATCACTTTGGACAAGTACATGCAGGTAACCAACTGAACAAACGATGTCCTTGATTACAATCAATTCTAGTTTATTCATATTTAACACTTAGTTAATTTAGGCAATACCTTGGTGGGCCCTTAAGTGTGAAGATGCATGGCAGCAGATTGCCCAAGATAGGGGTGCAACGAACGATGGTTAGAGGACTCTCGTGCTGCTAGGGAGCGGAGATTGTTGATGGACGGGACAGCACATCGTCAAGGCAGCTCCTCCATGGCTCGTTACAAGAAGAACCTGGTAGGTCAAAATGTTCATATTGATTGTATGTTACAGATACTTATTTATTGACCGCTGTGGTTTTTTTGGGTGTAGGAAAAGAAGAAGCAGAGGCCTGTCTCCAATATGGAGGCATATTTAGAAGCTAGGAGGGGTGATCAGGAGGGCACCTTGTGCAGCCAGCGCGCGACAGAGAACTTGGTACGATTTCTGATCATTTTGTCCCTGATGATTTTCGCTCCCTGATGATTTTGTCCAACAGGCTGCATATACTGATGCTACTAAGGAGATTCATGGCCCGGACTACGACGTCATGAATTCACCACTAGACGCGAGTGCTATGTACAAGGCTAGAAGGGGGAAGAAACATGGTCATTTCTTCATGGGTGCCGGCTACATTAGCACACCGACAACCCTCTCGGAGGTCCGATCCACGAGTGCTGCATCAACGGATGAAGTACACCTTCACAGTCGATAGCGACCATCACATGATTTCCAGTCTCTGGTTTTTGAGCTTCAGGCGCAGCTGCGATAGGAAATTGAGGCTAGGCAGCGGTTGGAGCAAATGTTCCTGCAGGTTAGTTGGAGCATGGTAGTACAATAACAAAGTAAAATGCAATATATATATATATATATATATATATATATATATATATATATATATATATACTTGGCTAATGTATGGCAATGTGCAAACAAATATCTTGGCACTTTCGGGACCGGACTCGACTTAATGGCCCTCTCCGGGGAACCACTACCTCACTTATCTACTCCGGTTAGTAATCGCATCTCGATTATTATATTGTTAGTCTCTTATGAGTGCTTGATTCAGAAGACATTGAAATAACATGCAATGTAATTATTGGTCGCTACTGCAAATTTCTTATAATGCGATTTCTTATGAAAATGTAGGGAACGGTGGGATCAGTTGCTTCTACTGCTAATGCTGAAGATGCTGGTGCTAATGTTAATGAAGATCATGTGAATGTGTCCATCGCCGAGAGGCCACCACTAGGTGCTTGCTATTTTCATGATCTACTAAAAGGATACCAATATTAGAAAACATTCACAATCAGGTGATTGCTAAAAAATGGATAAAAATGGCTACATATATAACTAATTCTCTATATCTATATCATAAATTCTTTTGAAATGTGTCAACATATAATAATTTGTATGTACACTCCTTTCTATGAATTTGATGAAAAGTGCTTGAGACATAAATGTTGATCAGTAGTTCACAATGACAAAATATTGAGAGTTGGAGTTTAACAGTTTTGCTTTTGTGCTTTTCATGTTCTATATTGTTAGGTGCTAATAAGCACGTCAACATATGAATTTGCCATAGCTTTTAAAAGGTACATCATACAAGTGGATACCATGCATGTAATTATATATCTAACAAAATATCACTCCTCGCACCTCTTAATTAAGTCCATATATAGTTTGACTCATTCCTTTTTACAGTAGTACATCATTATACTAAAATTTCTCTTGCATGTGCTGTAGATGACATAAGTAAATGATCAATTAGGCCACAAGCTAGCTGGCCCACACCCCAAGCATGCCCTTAACTGATTTGCCATGTTATTAGGTTGCTCATCATGATTTAAAGGAATTTTTTTGCTTTGTCAATAGTTTGGTTAATTATCTTTTCATGTAATATCATTTCCTAACTTTTGTTGTAAGATGACACTAATATTAAGTTTTGCTCTATCTGCAGAACTCCCAAAATGACGATTTTGTGCACAGAAGATTGAAGCAGGAAATTCTGTGCATGCAAATGGTTGTAGTGATACTTGCTAAGACTATGAAATTACTATTTGGAACTGTCATATGTATAATGCCTTATGCTTACATTTTCGAACTTGAACTTGAATGTTGTGAGCTCGGGAACTGTTATGATGTCTTTTGTTCGATCTATACATACATATATATATATATATATACATATATTGTGGAATGGATGGATGGATGGATTATTTGATTGCTGTGGAATGGATGGATGGATGGATGGATTATTTGATTGCTGTGGAATGGATTTTTAATGAATTTGTGAAAAATGGGGTTCTGCTGGTTTGTCGATTTCCCAAGTGTTTGTCGCTTTCCCGAGTGTTTTCGGCACTTGGGAAAACGATCAAATATTTCCCGAGTGTCGACACTCGGGAAATCGACCAAATATTTCCCGAGTGTCGACACTCGGGAAAGCGGCAAAAATTTTCCCGAGTGTCAACACTCGGGAAAACTTTACCCGTGGCAATTTCCTGTCGGATTCGTCGGAAGCTTTCCCGAGTGTCGTTTTCGCCATGCACTCGGGAAAAATGGCCAGGTGTCAATTTTCCCTGGTTTCATCGTTCAAACGTTGGAAATATTCCCGAGTGTTTTTTCAGCTTATTACCGAGTGTCAACACTCGGTAAAGATTCCCGTTACGAGTGGAGAAGCCGTTCAACAGGGTTCTCTCCCGAGTGTGTGAGTTTCCCGAGTGTATACATATACACTCGGGAAAGTAATATTTCCCGAGTGTTACACTCAAGAAACTGTTTTTATCCCGACTAATCTATCCCGAGCGCTTTTTCCCGAGTGTTTGGTCCCATTTCCCAAGTGTTGTTGGCACTCGGGAAAAATCCTGTTTCTGGTAGTGGTACTTTGAAATGATGCATGGTATTTTCCACTATTCAGGTTAGTGACATGCTGGTACAAAATAGGATCTTGGTTTGGAACGCGAGAACCTTTTCAAAACCATGGAGAAATTGGACCATTTCATCTGACATTTCCTTGGGAAAGTTAGCGGAACACAAAAAGTCACAAACTTTTGTCTAAAACGGATAGCATGACCTAAAAGATAACATGTCAGACAAAAAACAGACTTTTCTAATGTACAAACAAGTCCGGACAAATTGCAATACCATATTCACATGTGCAGGTGAGAAGATATATATATATATATATATATATATATATATATATATATATATATATATATAAAGCAGATGAGTATGGTGCAATTGCAAATTCATCACAGGTTAGAGGTGATGTTAATTCCCTCAAAAAGTACCGCATTTAAAAATAAGTAAATTGGTAAAGGGTTTAATGGCTATATAGGATACATGTATTAACAATTTTCAACCAGTGAATTATGTGTACTGTATTCATCGAATTAGATGATTTAAATTTCAATGTACCGCACTAGAATTACCAAATAATCATACACACGGTTCGGGGCAAAAATAAAAAATAAAACCTTTATTGATGTTCTGGCGCTCCAATGGTCGTTTAATGTTCCTTCGATAATGTGGTATATATTATTTACTTCTTTCTCTTGTAATCGTCATTTTCAACATTAACATGGTGTTCAGTAGACGACGTTATTAGTTTTGTGTTAAAACTAAAAAGATATAATAAAGTAAAGTTACTTTTGATGATAAACCTACTACAATATATTTCTCGTGACAAATTTAAATAGTTTTTTTATATATTTGTGTGCAATGTTTTAAAACGTTGACTACAAGCATTCACTACCAGAAAGAAGGTATTCCCTTACGGTTAAAAACTGCCAGGAAAATGGAAAAACCGTCAAGTTTCATTTTCCTGATGGGCAACCATCATACAAAACCTCTCAGCCCTAGTTGGAAAAGAAAATTAAATTTGGTTGATGGCTACCCGTCAGGAAAATTAAACCTGACGATATTACCCGTCAACCAAAAATGGATTTTACTGCACGTATCACCATCAATAAAATTACCCTAACCCATCAGGAAAATGCATTTCATTGATTGTTCTATTATCGCAAAGAAAATTAAAGCTGACTGTTTTTACCCGCCAGGATAATGTATTTCATTGATTGTTCTATTACCATCAAGAAAATTATATTTGACGGTTTTTACCCGTCAGCAAAATGAAAGTAGTACACCTTTTTGCAGCAAAAATTACATCTATAGCAATCAACTCGCCGGATACAGCATTGATATCTGAATCTATGTATCCGTGCATCATATAATCAATTTAACAACACACATCTATGCGTCAATGAACAAACACATAAAAAGTTCACTTTCATGGACACCAGTCCATAGCCAATAGCATCGATGAGCACTATATATACATCATGTAAGTACTTGCTCGATGAAAGCAAAATCTGAGTTGTGGCTTCCTTCATATCTTGCTCTTGTATCTAGTAGTCACTGCATCGACGCGAAGTAATCAACATTATGGTGTACGCAAAAAAAACAGGATGCAAGTTTAAAGGATAAAGAATGCCATTAGTTTGTAACACTACGGTATGAATATTTATTAGTTCAAGGATAATGGTCAGATAGATCATATTACATAAAATATGATAGGAAGATTAGAATTCAGATTTATGAGCAAGAACCACTAGAAGTTATATATAAACATTTTACCACTGTAAGGTCCTTAATTAGAATGGTAGCAGGAATTAACATGAGATATCAATTATGAATGTTTCATCAAACATGTCGGACCTGGCCTTTGAAAACCCAAAATCCTCGTGTGTACCATATTAGTCCTATGATCAGTGGCTAGTACACACATCCACAACATGGACAATCACTTCCATACACAGTTCATACATACAACATGATTCACTAGGTCTTAATCACAAGCGATACATAGCAAGTTTACATTACAATGGGCGACCGGCCGAATAAATTTGAGCATCAAAAGAGAGCAGCGCAAAGTACAGTAAGTAAACCAAAGGGGTCCAGCGGTATGCCACATACATTCCACCGGCAACCTAAAATGACCTATCGTCGTACCCTCTGGTACCGGGTGTGAAGTATGTGTCGTCGGGGATCGCTTCTTCCTCATACTCTGAGCAACAATTTAAGTAAGATTGAGTACATCGTGTATTCAATAAGACTTGTAGTGTATCACAATGTAGTATAAAATGCATGATTAAACAAGGAATGCAGCTCTACGCTACAAGTTATTTTCAGTATGAAGCAAGTTTACATTGGCAATACCGATATGTAATAATTTGTAACGAGAATTTAAAGAGCAAATGACATGTAATGAAATAACATGTATATAACTTTAATAAGAGTAAGTCACAACCCTTCTTGGCTCCTGTCGGACCCCGAGCGTGGAATATTCGAAGACCTCGTGTGTGTCCCGTACTAGTCCCATGATCAGTGTCTAGTACACACATCCACAACGTTGGTATACACATCCATACACCATATACATACAACATGAAGCAAATATGGTACTTAACTTAGACGATTACATCACAAATGTAGCATACACGGCCGACCGACCAAATAAAATGATAAGTATCAGAAGTAGCGAATTAAACAGCAGAAGCATAACATGTATATAAACCAAAAGTCCAGCAGTATGACCATCCAAACCCTCAGGCAACCGACAAGAAACAAGTCCTATCAAGATCCGTCACCGAACCGTCCGGTATCGGGTGCAAAGAACGCATCGTCTGGCATAGGCTCATCCTCAAACGCTGAACAACAATTTAAGCAAGATCGAGTACATTACGTACTCAGCAAGACTTGTAGTGTATCACAAAATTTATATATATACAAGGCTAACAAGGGATGAGGCTCTATGCTCCAAGTTGTTTTCAACATTAAGCAAGTTTTATTTGTAATATCAATACATAGTTTTTTGCAATGGAAATTTAAAGAGCAGTTAAGTAGATAAAGAACAACAAGTAAGTACTTGATAAATAACAAATCGCAACCCTCCTCGGCCGTGATAAACATCTTACTTTCAGCCATAGACATGGCACTCATATATCAACAATGTAAGCCATTCCTCATTTTCCATCAACAACAATTTTTTTTTTTTGCAAAACCAAGACTATACCGGCAATACTACACATAGCCGCTCATCTCCACGAAGCGTGGCTATTTAAATAGATTTACACTCAGAGATATGTATAACTTTACCCACAAAGATACAATTCTCTAGTTTGTTCGGCATCCATCGATACCACCGCACATAACATTATAGTATGTAGTCTAGCTAGAGCACATATCGAAGCCTTTATATCATCTAGTCCTAGCCTTGCACTAGCCCGGCGAGCATCCTCACTTCACATGAGTACACCCCCGTCTTAGTGAAGCATTCACCGTTGTGTTGGCAAGCTTTGTTCCCAATGCCTATGTGAAGGGAGCCCATTTGAACATGTCTACCCAGTCATGCTCGCACTATTGCAGCCTACCAATATGTAATGCTAGTCTTTGATGATTTAATTAGCTAAGGCCATCCCATATTGGTACATGTGGTTGTACGCTTACACGTAGGTCGGATATACCGTTCCTTGTACAATCTCAAACAAGCTCTTCGCGCTTGGTACCATCGCTTTTCCACCTATAACCATGTGTGTAGATATCGCTTTTCCACCTATAGCCATGTGCGTAGATAAAGATGTTCTGTTCGTTTGCAAATAATGGTGACTAGTTGATCAAGTCGTGTATATGTTCTGTTCGTTTGTTCACGTGAATCATATTTGCGTCAAGGAATGGCATGCTTCACACAGTACAAAAACTGATCTCATCTGGTTCCTTTTACACGGTTTTGTTTTGTCAATCCATAGCTTCTTTGCCACTCAGAGGTCCACAATCACAAACTGTAATGGTTAATCTTGTCTTATGTTGCCGTTTGCCACTCAGAGGTCCACAATCACAACCTGCGACTAATGAATCACTTAAACAAGAACAAATTATATATCATACATGACACATAATTGTGCATTTGTGTACTAATGGTTGAATGCATCCACATATCTGATGGAGAGATGTGGGCGCTGCATGAAAATACAAGACTATACCAGTATATAAGGACATAGACATAACCTTCAATTCTACCTGGTATTTTCCACATTGAGCTTATAATGACAAGGAGGTCTTACATCGAATCTGACCTGAAAATCAATGAAATAAAATAATAATACATTCGGCCATTTTGCTGTTAAAAATGATTTAAACTTACTTAACAGGACAAAATAGGACATACCACTCAAGTAAACTAGTGCAGAAAAGTCTGCCATTTGATTTTACAAACCAGACTTTTTGTTGCTGTGTTTACACCAGGGGTTTTTAAATCGGCCGATAACCGGCCGATTATTGGTGCTCTGGCTCACGGGGTCCGAAGACGGTTCAATTTGGCGGTTTGAATGAATTTTGTCCAAAAAATCGAATTTGATTGAATTTTGTTCAGTTGATGAATGCGTGTAGTAATACAAGCCCATTCGAATCAATAGTCTATATAAACATCTTGCTAACTAGCTCAGTTGATGAATTTTGTCCAAATTTGATTTTTTTTAAAAAAAAATTAAAATTCAAAAAATTAAAAAATTTCGATCGAAATTGGCCGAGATTTTCCAATTTTCGGTAGAATCGGCCATACTGCCCCCTGTTAAAAATTTGTTGCCGATTTAAAAATCCCTGGTTTACACCACGATTCACTACTACAGAAAAGGCTTTCACAGACGGTTCAAAAACATCATCACGAGCGGTTTGCGTCGGTAAAATGCGAGTTTATGGGTCGATGATGACATGAGGTCATCATGCACGGTTTTGAACCGCTCGTGATGTATCTTTCACGAGCGGTTTGTGGTTCAAACCGTCTGCGATAACATATATCACGAGCGGTTTCATCCACAAACCGCTCAGTGATAATCATATCACGCACGGTTTCACCACAAACCGCTCGTGATAATCATATCACAGAGCGGTTTTAGCCACAAACCGCTGCGTGATAATATCATATCATGACGGTTTTAGCCACAAACCGCTGCGTGATAAAATGCATATCGCGAGCGGTTTGTGGTTGAAACCGTGCGTGATAATTTCTCTATAAAGGCCCAGCGGTGGTTGCATGTACCATTAAATTGGCATCATATATATATTACATATATATTGTTCGTGATCTCTCGGCCACTTTGGGGATCGTCCGCAGACATGAGAAGGATGAGGCGGTAGCCACGGGCAACCTCATTGAGCCCATGCAAATATAAAAATATGGATGCAACACCAAGCAACCATTCTCATATTTCAAAATCAACTTGTTGCTTGGTGTTCTTGTTGGCTTTAAAGACAATTACATGCTCAAGAATTGTTGGTTGCTAATACATGATGCCACTTCCTGGGAGAGTGGCATCATGTCATTAGCAACATAGCGACCAATCCGTAATTGATGTCCGACCGCCTCTTTGCATCCATCTTTATACTTGCAAGGGCTCAATGAGATTGCCAAGGATACCGCCTCATTCTTCTCATGTCTGGACTATTTCCTAAAGTGGTCGAGGATCTTGTTAATAATATATATATAATATATATATGATGCCGGTTTTAATGGCACAAGCAGCCACCGCTGGAGACTTTATAGAGAAGAGATTATGAATGGAATGGTAGGACGACTGCACGCAAGAGGTAGGAGAACTTGACCAAGCATGAACAAGGGGACTATTAATATGAACTAATTATCAATTCAATTTCAGCATAAGACTATTGACACCATTACATCACGAGCAAGGGACTATTAATATGAACTAATTATCAATTCAATTTCAGCATAAGACTATTGACATCATTACATCACACAACAAGGGGACTATTAATATGAACTAATTATCAATTCAATTTCAGCATAGGACTATTTACATCATTACATCACAGAGCAAGGGGACTATTAATATGAACTAATTATCAATTCAATTTCAGCATAGGACTATTTACATCATTACATCACAGAGCAAGGGACTATTAATATGAACTAATTATCAATTCAATTTCAGCATAAGACTATTAACATCATTGAGCAGTTCATCGAGAAGAGAACAAGACCAAGGGTGTCCAAACCCACCACACCGAGAGTAGCCCTCAAGATCCATCGCAGAGCACTAGCTAGCCATTTTCATCACAGAGCAAGGAGGGTAGAGACAGAGAGGGACCTTAGTACAACAAGAACCACGGTGGCGACCCCACCACCAAAGACAACCCTCATCCATTTCCTTTACCTTGCATAAATCATACAAACATCAGGACACAACTTAAGGCTCATGCATAAAAATCAAACTCAACAAAAGACATTAAGCTAACAGATCTAGAGGAGAATAGAGGGAGGATGGGGAAAGCAAAGCCCGGCCAGAGCCCTAGCGGGGCGCAAAGGGGTCGGGCGGCGACGGCGACGAGGTCGAGCGGCAGCGTCGAGGTGGGGAGGGGAACGGAGTTAGGGCGGGCGCAAACCCTAGCGGCCGGAGCTGGGGAGTGACGAGAGTTTGGGCGTCACCGTGGTTAGGCATTATCGGTGACGCCGCAAAAGACACTCTTATCGCACGAGTGTCTTTTGCAAGGTCATCAGATGCGCTGCCAAACCGTCGGCGACGGAAGAATGGCGGCGTTAGCGGCGACGAGAGAGGAACGGACGAGAGTAAGGCGGCTGGGAGTGACGAAGTTAGAGCGCAAACCCTAGCGGCAAGCTATGCTAGCTCCTACTTATAAAGACTTATCGAGACGGTTCTATTATGGAACCGTCGGTGATATCATCACATGCGGTTCCATAATGGAACCGACATATCTGACGGTTCCATATGGGCCGTCGTGATATATCATATCGCAGACGGTTCCATTATGGAACCGTCCGTGAAATGTTTTTTTCTCAAGTATATACACTTACATGACATGTGAAGAAATTACATGTTTATATTAAAAAGCGTAAACCTATAATTAAACAAGGTTTTTCTAGTGGCGAAGGTAATTTGCTATCTCCATCTCGCAATACTTCATAGGCGGCGGTGTCGGCATCGGACGGTTCTCGATCGTGAACGAAGCTCGAAATCGCCCACCCGCCCGTTGACGCGCTGCTCGATATAATTAATATTAATTGTAACTTCACCTCCAAACTAGATTTTGTTTTTCCACAAAACCGTCTCGATATATATATATATAGAGAGAGAGAGAGCTAATAATTCAACATATAATTAAATATAGTAACTTCACCTCCAAACTTTTTTTTTCATTTTGGAATTTTCATATATATGGCCAAACAGTGGCGATTACCGCTACTAAAAAGATTTAAAAAGTAAAACCTATAAATAAAACAAAGTTTTTCTAGTGGCGGAGGTAGGCTGCTATCTCCGTCTTCAATACTTCATAAGCGGCGGCGTCGGCATTGGGACGGTTCTCGATCATCGAATGAAGCTCGAATGCGCCCACTCACGACGCTCGCTCAAGTGTCTCCAAGACCCTCAGATCGTTGAACCAAGAAGAATTGAGCCCATAGGCTCTCTTCCCTTGCTTGAGGGTATCGGCCTGGTCAGACGGTCGATGCGCTGTCGCCCGATTTCACAGTCCAAGTGACGGCAAGCCTCACAGAGCGTGCAACGTCGTTTTGGAGGACTACGTCGATGACGCCAGAACGCTACCGAAAGTGGGAGATCACCCGAAGACACGGCGGAGGAGGATGTTAAGACGGTGGAAGGTGGCGCCACCGCTCCGCAAATTCTCCGTCGGCAGAGGAGTGAAGACACTGCTGATCAAGCGGTGTTCTTCCGCAAAGACAGTTCAACCTACACCGAGAGAGGTGCTCGTCACGGTGAGGCCAGAAGGCCATCGTCTGCGGCGGCAGGAAGAGGCAGCCATTTCGTTTTTAATTTTATAAGTATGTGGGGATGATCATCTTGGATGGCGGATGATCCTTTTATCAAACAAGGAATAAATTCGAGCGTGAGGCGAAGAGACACATCGGGAGCCGGGCGGATTGGCGATTTAACAGACGCGCAGATCGGCGATGAAGAGACGATCGGGAGCCGGGCGATGGCGGCGACCGTGGAGTCAGAAGCGATATTATCACGAGCGGTTATTGTTAAGAACCGCTCGTGATACTAATTAATATCACGAGCGGTTCTTGTTGTAACCGCTCAGTGATACTTCACTGACGGTTGTGTTTAAAAACCGCTGCGTGATATCGATAATATCACGAGCGGTTCGTGTTCGTAACCGCTCGTGATACTTCACGACGGTTTTCAAAATGAACCGCTCAGGATATTGCGTCTTCACGAGACGGTTTTTAGCTAGCCGAAGAGTACTGAGCGGTCTCTAAACCAAAACCGCTCGTGATTGAATAATACCGACGGTTTTGGTCAACCGTCGTGATGAGGCGCCGAAGATAGCCTTTACGTAGTAGTGATTGATTCAATGCCGATTAATTATGAAAGCTCTTGGTTAAAAAAACTAGCTAGAAGAATTATAGCGATCGCAGTGGGAAAAAATAATGTATCGAAGTACTACGCACCATGCAATTTCACACATCGATGAATTCATTGTCATGCTTTTTCTTGTCCATGTTTACCTTGTGGGTGATACGTGGTTGGTTCACATTCATCTCGGATTATTGCTGGTCTCCCATGTCCCGATGTCCACGATCGTAAGTCGTGACACCAATTATGTCGGAGGTGATAGAGACTACGGGCACGATTGGTCTTTTTCTGAACTTTTTTTTTATTAATTAACCTTTTTTTGAATTTTATTTTAAAGTTAACCTCCGGCGCACTTTATTTCCAATTCTGACCCCTGTGGTCACGCCATAGGTTGTGGCATGACAAAACAACACTGTCACGCGCCAGAATAAGTCCCCAAAATAGCACTTTTTGTCACGCCACTGGTTGTGGCGTGACCAAATAACACTGTCACAAGAGTTTGACCAGAAATGGGCTGGCGTGACAGTATTGTTTTGTCACGCCATGGGTGATGGCATTACCAAAGGGGTCAGAATTGGAAATAAAGTGCATCGGAGGTTAACTTTAAAATAAAATTCAAAAAAAGATTAATTAATAAAAAAATTCTCTTTTTCTAGACTTGCTTTGTTTTGGTAAGGACAAGAGAATTCTTACTAGTGGAGGAGAGCTGACGGCAATCCTTATTCGGCGGTACACTACCAAAAAACACGTATTTCCTAAGTGCCTATGTATTTCCTGAGTGTCTGAACGAAAACACTCGGACAGATCCCGAGTGTTTTATAGGACACTCGGGACAAGAAGTAGACACTCGGTAAAAGGAACTTTCCTGAGTGTTTCCCATAACACTCGGGAAATAATATATAATCCCAAGTGCATCGCAACACAAACACTCGGAACCTTTTTTTCCGTCATGCCTTTTTTCGCCCGCGCCCTTTTTCTTTCCGCCGCACCTCTTTTTTTTCCATTAGCGCTCTTTTTTTTTCCGGCCGCGCCTCTTTTCCTCTAACCCTAATCCTGCAGCCGCCCCCCTCCTCCTCATTGCCACCGCCTCCCCTCCTTCCTCCTCCCGGGCCGGCCGCCTCGTCCCTCCTCAAGACCGCCCGGCCTCCTCAAGACGCAAGCACCGCCACCGCCTACTCCCCTAGCGCCACCTCCCTATGGTGCCACCACCACCTCCTGCTCCACCCCTCGGCACGGCACAGGGCAGCGCCGCCTCGGCTTTGTCTTGGCCCACCGCCGCCACCTCTCGCGCCGATTCTTTGCCGCTGGTCTCCCCAGCTCCGCCACCGCCGCCGCTTTTGCCTTGCTTCCCTGCATGCGCCCGATGCCGTTGCTCAGCCGTCGCTGCCCGGCTTAGTCCAAGCCGCCGTCGGCTCCTCGCAGCTCCCCACGGCCTCCTCCTCCCTTTGGCGCGGCCGGTAGGCCGACGCCGCCTCCTGGCTCGGCTCGGCCTACGGCCGCCTCGCCCACTCGCTAGGCTCGGCCTCCGCTCGGCTGCTCCCTGAGAAGCACCCCCCTTTTATTTTTGTTTTGCTTTCATTGGTATACTGATTTCCCTTTACTGATGTGGCTTATGGTTGTTTATGCATGAAGAGGCAGATGAATGTGGGTTGCTAGCTGATATGCATGGTGAATGCTATGTTGGATGTGGGCTACCACCGCCATGGTTGCTGATGTTTGCACTGAGGTGAACCTTGCTCTATTCTCTCCATTTCCTCACGCTCTGTGATGCATATGTGATGAACTGAGAGATATACGTATAGATGCTACTATGAGATGATCTATGGGTGAATGATGAATATGTGACAAGGTTGTCTATTATCCATGTACAACTTTTCTTTTGGATCACAAGATTATGAGATGACCAATCTAGAGATACATAGGCACTGCCAACAGAGGAGAATCCGATTCTCTTTTATCCCTTTATTGCTTGTTTCTAATTTCTTGTGTTGGATCCCCATGCTTTTATGATTGGATGAATTTCGCTTACTGACTTAATGTTGTATTGGCCACGAAGGGAATTGATGATATGACATTGAAGGTATGTTTTCATAACTCAAGGAGAAGCAATTTCTATTACCTATTTTTAATATGTTTCTAAATATAGTTTCCAAGAAGAAACTATTTACACATTTTTGTTGAATTGAACAACTTTGCTACTGTATGACCTATTTTGCTTAGTTACTATTACTGGTAATTTTGGTTGGGCGCTGCATTCAGAATTTTCTACACTACACGTAGGGTAGTATATTTTATAAATTTTAAAACTATCCATGGTAGAAATTATTTGGTCCTTCACTGTCATCTTGTATGTCCATTCCACGATGCTTCATCGACTTTTTAGTCCTCGTAAGAAAGCTTCGCTTCATGATTGAATTGATTTGATGAATTCAAAAAGAGCTGATTGATTTTTGTGATGTTTGCATGCTAATCTTTATATATAGATTAATAGATGTCTCTTCCTGTTGATTGTCACTAAATCTACCTTTTTCTTTTTGTGTGTGTGATGAAACTTCATTTTAGTATTTTCTTGAGGCTGGAGCAATTGCAGTAAGGCGTGTGCGTAAGGAGGATTTGCGTCATGTTGCCAAGGCCACTGGTGCAACTATGGTATGCATCATTTCTTAATCTTTTATATACATGGTTATGAGTTATGAACCACATTTGTTTGTTTGAATATGCATGTACATGGTGGATCGTCATTCTTCTATTCTTGCTGACAGTCGAAAATCTTTTTTGGGGGGCTTAAGTCACCATTCTAGATGTAATTTAGTAGCTATATACCCTGTGCAACTTTTCCTTCTAAGTTACAAGAGATCGATTCCTTATAACATTTTCCTTTTACTTTGGCAAGGTTATTGAAAGAAAGTTGGTTCATGTATCCACACCATCAACAAATTCTTGGTTATTTGGATTGGATTATTCAGTGAATCAAGATGTAGCTATTTGTGCACTTGGTGGACTTATTGGCCACTTGACTAGGCTTATGGTATACTTATATTGCTCCAATTCATTTTCTTTCTTGATTGCATTTTGTTGCTCACCTTTAAGACATGTCAATCAACTATGTCATTAGTAACTGCTATTTCCTTTACATCAATGCTTTAAAATGTTGCTTCAGAACACTGTCATCAGCCCATCATCTTCCATTGTTTGTTTATTTTTCCAACTAACCAGTTCGTATATTTTTATATAAAACTATCTCAATTTCCTATGCTGACCACATCAATTTTATCAATTATATGTGCAAAGGTGTTCTGGTTTCGAATTAGTGTTAATGTAAAAAAAATACTTCTTGCAAATCATAATGTAATTGTTGTGCTTGTCATAAGATTATCCGCTACAACTTTAGCCTGAAATGTGTACTGATACATTCTGCAAAGATTCTTTGGTGGTGTTGATATACATCCTTTGAAACAAAGGGAACTATTTTGATACATTCGCGGCGGTATATTATTAATATGAGAATATCACTGTTTTCCCTTCATATCATGAACTTCTTTGTGTTTATACCAGTCAATGTGCAGTATGATATATAGTAGGTTGATGCTTGATTATTCATGAGCAATGGTGATGGGGTGATTTGCTTGATGCATATACAACATGAACCAACTGAAAGTATATATCAACAATAAATTTTTCACTTTGTCTACACCAATCAAATTATACAATCAAAACTACCAAATACCAGTATGTGTTTGCTATGCTGACTCACTGAAAGTAGCAAAATTAAATGGTATACAGTGACTAATGTCATGTATATTAAATTATTAATACGTCCCTGGTTATTTTGAAGAGATAAAGGATCTATTACAAGTATATATCTCATGAATTTTATTTCCTATAAATGTTGCTCAGCTTTCTTAAGCTTAATATCTGGGCAATTATGCAATTATGCAGAGTTATCGCCAGATGATGCTTCAGTGTCAGATAACCAAGAGACACTATCGAAGGAATCGTTGCTGCTGCTTTGCACTAAAAATGCAATCCGCTTATTTTCCTTGTTCATTATGAAGCTCTCCGTCATGCAGGGAATCAAGAAAAGTAGAAAACAATTAACAAAAAGAAAACAATCAACTTGTGTGGGCGGCTATTCAAATGAAGTCAATGAACACCAGTGTATCTTGTGAAACTGCAGATCCCTCCCAGATTTATCCTTGTTGAAGGATGCCTCTTTACGATGTTTTGTATATTTAAGAAACTTGAATTCCTCTAGTTCCATAACATGCTCATCTGATGGGGAAATCATCTTGGTATGGACTGCACCATCCTTTTATTTAACCCTTCGCTTTTTGAAAGACATTCTCTACTAACTTGAATGTAGCCTTTATTAACCCATTTTTTAAAAAGTAGCTTTCATTTATACAATAGTCTATTTGATTATGCAGGTTAATGGAGAGGAGACCTATTTTTTCTCCACACTATCAGAATGACATCTACAGGTATGCTAGAATTTAACATCATGGTTAGTTTGTAAATTTAGCAATGATGAGTTGATGACCATGTTTTCTAACATTATAGCTTTGCTATTTTGTGCATTAGAGACCCATTGATTCATGATAAAGCTCCTGTTGATGCTAAGTACATGGGCTGTCAATTGATATTGAAATTGTGGCTGTCAATGATCCTTTTGTTGATGCTAAGTACATGGTTAGGCAATGCAAAACGATGGAGTATACCATATTTTGTGTTGTGGACAATTCTGTTAATAGGAATGAACAATGTGTTTTTAGTTTTGTGGGGATTGGAGTTTTGCTTGAATCTATGTACCTTCTGGATCTTGATATCTTTTACACCTATCATGCACAATTACAGCAGGCAACCTATGGACAATGTGTTTTTAGTTTTCGTGTGATACACTGATACCTTGTGAGTACATCAAGCTCAGTAACTACAAGAGATGTCAACTGATAAGAGTGGTGATCTAGTGACAGGGTATGTGAGGATTTCCCGAGTGTAGTTGACATACACTAACATGACAGAACCACTAAGAATCAGACATTTTTTTAATGTAAATTTCTATTATTTTGTTCCCTTCTTTTATTTACCGGTCCTTTTTTTATTTAAAATTTTGTGTTCACATCCCATTCACAAGTTTGTAGCTTGTTCTTTATGTGCTAGGAAGGATAACCAACTCTTACGCGCCACACATATGCCAGCCTTTCAAGGACATGATCGAAGGGATGCGGACGGACCTCAGAAAGATGAGATATAAGAACTTCGACGAGCTCTACATGTACTACTACTATGTTGCAGGAACTGTGGGGCTAATGAGTGTAAGCACAACGACTCCACAGCAAACCCGAGCCAAGTACAGCATCCATCCTTACTGCTTCTTTAGCACAGTAATGAGGCTTTCCCTGTTCCGTTGCAGGTTTGGGTCTCTCTACTGTTGTACCAGCAGATCCTCGACGAGATTGAAGCAAATGACTACAACAACTTCACAAGGAGGGCCTATGTTGGAAAAGGGAAGAAACTGCTAGCACTTCCTGTCGCGTATGGGAGATCACTACTACTGCTACCATGTTCATTGAGATCGAAATAGCCAGACCTAGCAGAAACACAAGCAAAGATGGTCAGGTTAGGCTAGATAGAAATAGAGCAATGTCATTGCATCTACCTTCCAGCCCTTCCTTGAGTTAGACAATGTGGTAAATCGGTCCATTTCTCATTCATGTGTAGCATATCAAGTGTTGGGGAGCAGAGAGTAAACACTGTGGCCAACCTAGATCAAGAATGGATGTTTGCATGTATACATATTCTTCTTACAACATGTTTTTGAAGATAGAACAACATGTATACTAGTTATTGATCCCAAATTTGGGGGAAACAAAAGTGATGTTTTGTGATTGTTTAAACTAAAATTGAGTTTTCGTGAGCTTTGATGCTAAGAGTAACAGATCAAAATTAGTGCATATGCTGTTCGGGTATTTCCCGAGTGTCCTTAGTTGAATACACTCGGGAAAATTGCTAATCTGCATGTTTTTTGGATCGCCACGTGGCTAGATTTCCCGAGTGTAATTAACATACACTCGGGAAAGTATTCTGTTACGGTGTTGAACCCGTTGTGCTAATTATTCTCCCGAGTGTAAATCCGAACACTCAGGAAAGTTATTTTTTCCGAGTGTAACTCTCGGGAACACTCGGGAAATCAGTTTTTTCCCGACTAAACATTCCCAAGTGGTTTTTCCCGACGGCCGACCTTCGGGAAATACTTTCCCGAGTGTTTTTGGGACTTTCCTGAGTGTTTCGGGCACTCGGGAAAGTAATAGATTCTGGTAGTGGGTAGCGGCGGTGAGGCAACTTCACCAGTGGTGGCCTATTACCTAACTCATAGCACGAATCTTTAAGCAGATCTGAAGGTCCAAAATTCGACTAATTTCATAAAAAATTTCATTCGAGGTTGTATAGCATTTCTGTATATCTTTCTCATTTCTCACAGCAGAGAGCTATATATGAGTTGAAATTTTGATGGATGCTATAGATGATAACTGGCATGCCTATTCACTACACCATGGCATAGTATTAAGGGCAATGCAACCGCCGAAAAATCGCTTTTCTTGGCAATTTATCTCGCCAGAATGTGTATTCTCGCACTTATTGCTCGCCGGTAAAGTCTTTTGGGAAAAACATTTCCCGGCAGATATTTGCATTCCCGGTAGTTAACTGCCCTAGAAAAGTCGTTTTCCTCGGTAGTTAGAGTTTCCCCGGCAGTTAGAGTTTCCCCAGTAGTTAGAGTTTTCCTGGCAGTTATATGTATTGCCGGCAGTTAACTGGCCCTCGATTGCATGTTTTCCCGGTAGTTAAATACCCTAGATAAGTTTTTTTCCGGCGCTTAAACCGCCTCGATTATCGCTTTTTCGGCGATTAGGCGTATTGCCGCAGATTAAACCGCCCTTAATTGTCTTTTGCACCATTTAACCATAAGCAGCTCGATGGCTTATCAAGCACTTAACAACAATATCAAATGCTAGCTGTACCTAGCCATCCATACTCTTTCAAGCATACACAGAAGCTTAAAGTGAGCAATCAAGAGGAAATAAGCTATAATATTTGTAGAAAATGCCTACAGTTAGTGTAAAGAAATGCAGAAAGATGTCCATTGATGTTTAGGGATATAACTGCATGGTGGAGCTCTAATAAATGAATAAATTAAGTGAAGTCAATAAAAAGTGCATTGAGATCTCCAAGTATCCTTATCATAATATGATAACACCAATCTATTTTACTGTAATACCCCGAATATCAAATAGAGAGAACATATTATTCGGAAGAGAAATTTATTCAAATTTGAATGCACTAAAGTTTAGAGGAAAATTAAAAGAAAATTCAAGATTGAGGGAGGATTGGACCTTGGGCTTTCGGCCCAAGGCGTCCTAGCCAAGTGGGCCGACCTTGTAGTGGAGTCAAGAAGGGGGGTGCCCTTCCCCCAAAACCCTAACCTCTGATACAGTACCGTGCCGCACTGTAGCACGCGGTACTGTAGCAGCCCCCCCTCCCTGCTGCTCTACCACGATGAGGAAGAAGCTCCGAGGTGCTGCCGGCCATGGTGGAAGGAGAAAAAGGGAGAAGAAGAAAGGAGGAGAAGAAGAATATCATCTTCGTGGGTTTTTGTTCAGCGTTTCATGCATCTCCAAGGGTATCAATTCGTTTCCCCGCTGTTTTGATGTTGTTTAGATGCGAAATTAGATTAGTTTGATTGGATCGAGTTCGTCTTGCTGTAGATCAAGTCTGTCCAGTATGTTACGCGGGCTGTTTCGACGTCTTAGAGGCCGAATCAGAGGAGTTGATCTCCTAGAGATATCTGGGTCTTGTTCTGAAGTTTCTGTGGCCACCAAGTTCACTTGATTCCGATGTTCGAGTCAAGAGATATGATAGATTTAGTATCTGCTGTCCAGATTTCTGACGAGATTAAACTGTTTTGTTATTTCGTAAAATATGAAAATGTAATCGGAAGAATCTGGGTTTTCACCCAACTAGGTTATTGTAGGTAATTTGATAACCTTTCCAGATTATTAACGAACGATCAATTCGGAGTTATAGATTAAAAGTTATGATCGTTTTAGTACTGCTGTTTATTCTGTTAGACAGTTTCTATGCTGAAAGTTCACCTGTCTATTATCATAATAATTTGGCCGAATTGGGTCGTCTTGTCAACTACAGTATTGTAGATTTGTCAGTTAAGAATCCACAGAAATTGGACTCACCTCATTCGGAGTTCCAGATCAAAAGATATGCTGTTTACCATGCTGCTGCCCAGTGGCGTTATTTGACTGAATGTGTTGGTTTTCAGTTTAGGGTCTCTAGTTAAAATCTTGAATCGCTAGGAAGCGTTGTAGAATGTTAATCAGTAGAGTCGTGTTCATCATATCCTTATTTCAGTTATTTGATTGTTTAGGTGGTGAAGCTTGGGTTTAGGAGTACCACCTTTGCGGCTAACGTGTCGCATCATGAAGGCAAGTATTCGGGTTATAGTAGATTTATGCTTGTTTGCTAAGATTGTTTGTGACTTGCTCGTAATAGCCATACATGGATGTAATGTGATGAGTTTCAATTTATCTTGGTGAATGCAAGTTATGGTTAAAGTTCCTTGTATATTGTTAATGCTTACATGTTATTATGTACATGTTGAGTTCATATATTTGGAAGATGATGTCATTGTGCATATGCATGTCAAAGCATGATTGAGTCTTGGTCACTAGGTGACCAAGTATGAACTATTGAGGTCCCCGTCATGTAAATGACGGGTTGAGGTCCCTACATTCGCAGAATGTGGGCAATGAGTAAAGAGGTCCCCATCATGATGATGATGGGCAAAGGTCCCTATACTTGTGGAGTATAGGCTCTTGGTCCTGTGCGAGTGCATAGGCAAGGGTATACATCGACGGTTGTATACCCGCATTACCGTAAAATGCGAAAAGAGATAAAGTTTAAAAGGTGCATTGCATGGTCACATTACATAAGCATGAAGGCTATGTTTAGTGTAATGTTTTATCTTGGTATTTTGATGCTATGACTGTGATTTTAGCTTTAGCCTTGTTGATACTTCTTTGAGTCTTTGGGCTCACTCTTGCTTTGTTGTGTTTTTAGGTACCACAAGCAAGAACGACATACATGGGGAGGGTAGACTTGTCATGGAAGCACTCACTACCACATCACTTTAAAGATGAATAACATGTAGATCGTATTTTATTAATAAGTAATCTGTTTAAGGATAAGTATGAGTATACTTGGATGCAATGAAATATTTGTAATAATGAGAGTAGTACATCTTGAATATCCGTTATTAAGCTTTAGTGGATTAGCTTATTTTGAATGCCTTGATGAAATATGGATGATAGATTATGGATTATGATATTTGTATTGGTTGGAACCTCCGGTATACTTAGTTATACAAAGGAGGTTCTGCCGAGAATTAGAATTATGTCTTACATTTTGATTAGTTTTATTTATTACTTTGTTAGTTTAGTAGCATTCCAGGCTCAATGTTGAGCTGGGGTGTTACATTTACATACCAAAATCTTGTAGTTAGAACAGTAACAGCTAAGTATCCTTAACATAATATGATAACACCAATCTATTTTAATACCAAAATATGCTTTTATTTGAGTAACACTCTAAGAAATGCGCTCTCCTCTAGATTCTTTAACCGCTTGCTCCAAGAGAGCGTATGCTATGATATGTGCTCCTGCTGATTGGCCCGTCAAGTAGATCCTATAGGTTGGTGATAAATTAGTTTATTAATGTAGTGAAAGCTAAAAAGTGCCTAAACCTTGTAGTGCACTTAAAAGACAACATCTAAAGCATAGCAATTGTAGAGCGCAAACATATGAATTGCAAGTCTTGACAAAAATCATTAGTAAAAATATTAGTTATGTTATTACTAGAATGCATGGGAATAATACTATCATCATTTAACTAAACACAGTTAGGCAAAACAAGAATGGTAAATAAAAGTGCACAAAGACACCTCAGAAATCAAATATAAAGATGGAAGAGGAGTGGGTGATGTAGCAGAGGGTTCAAAAAAAGTATTTCAACGGTGGAAGCAAAACGGTATTGACAGAGTGACTGTCTAGAGATAGATCTGTTGTAGATTAGCAAAGTTAATTTTGTAAGAGGGTAAGGAAATAAACAGAGATGTGTACAGACTATGGTATAGATGACATACCTAGAGCTAATTGTTGCTTCTTGCATCTTGCCTACTTTTTTTTTTCAAAGTTTAGTAGCAGACATATCCTTGGATGGTGGCGATTTTGTGCTGAAAAATTGTTGTGAATACTGTGAGTGGAGATAATGAGCAGTTTTAGATAGTTAGGTGAGGAACTCCACAGTAGTAATCACATGGTAATTAACTGGAATAGAAGCTAACAACAATTCAGATTTTGACCTCTTAGGTTCAGAAACAAGTAGACATCTGTTGTTGTAGAGCTTATCCAACACTACGACTATGCCTATGTGGTAATACTATGTAAAGAATAATGTAGTTTTTTATGCATATTGGTTATCACATAACTATACAAATAATACGATGGCGATAAAGCAAAGACCGATTTGCTTATGCGATTGTGGTAAATCAGTAACATGTTTGTTTGTTGGACCAATAGATGTTGCGAGTTCTAAAAAGAAATACGATTGGTATGCGAGATAAAAAGCCTACAAGAACAGTTAACTAACTATATAAGACATGTTAGAAATTATATACACGGATCTTGTAACCATAGAGAAATGAATGCATGAATCTACCTAGATAATAGAAAGTTAGGTGCATCGATAATTATAAAACTATAGTGCGGGATGCATAAAAGTATGTCCGGACTATCACAATTTGTATAGCAAGTTGTCTCGTGTACTCAATCTAAACAGGAAAATAGGAAGTTGATATGTAGTGAATTAGAGAGTGATAGTTTAAGATACTTACATCGATTCTTTTGTTTTTTTAGGAATATGAACGATATCTATTTCGCTGCAGAAGGAGGTCGTTTGTTTTGGAGGATTTGCAAGTTGTGTGGACTGAAAATAGGCAACCCACATGCTATGTGATGCAAGTTACTAAAGCAGATAACATGTAAGTTCAATCATAGGAACCATTTGCATAGACGTATCTGTATTGTCATCTACGCAATTGTGATAGTGCATTTAAGTCCAGTAGGCTACATGTAGACCGACAAGAGGCACTTAAGTGATGTTCATAAAGGAAAAACGACAAACTGAATGTAGAGAATTAAAGTGGCAAAACTAACTTGGAAATAAAATGGGTTTGTCAACTATTTCTTTCAACGTTTTTTCTTCCATCTTGTCGTTCAATGAGCGATACAAGAGCTTAAACATACCTTTTATCATTCTTGAAAATGGAGTTTTCGATCGACCGATCGATTCGAACGACCCATCGGGATAAACCCCACAAACAGATTCCCTGTACTCATCATTATCCATAAGCTTTAGACCAGGTCTTGATATTACCTCTTGCATGAAAGTGGAAAAGTCAACTCATGTCATTTACTGAGGATCGATCATTTATTTAAGCGACTAGTGTGCAACTAACTTTGCCCATAGTAGTTGATGCCAATAAAGTCCAATTTATCACAAATGCTATCAATGTAAGGGAATAGGGTTAGTGAATTAGCTAGTGCGACAGACGCAACATCGAATAGGCAATATGGCCATGTAAACGATACATGATGTTCAACACCAACTATTGGCTTCTATGCATTCTTGCTGTGAATCAAGAAATGAATAGTTAGAAAATAAGAGGAACACAAACCTCTAACTATTCAACTAACGATGATAGATATTCATTAGAGCAATGGCAGAAGATACTATCTATCTTTCCAAATGAAGGGTCAGCAATTCTACCGCCTTATCAAGTAGATGAGTTGACATTCTTCTAGAGTGGATGGCAGTTGCAGCTTGAATATACTAGGGTAGAAGATCTTGACTTCTAAAGTTCATTGCTGATTTCTCCAAACTTCACGATTGAATTTATAAGATACAACAAAAGTAATAAGAATATATCTTCCTAGTTTGCACAAAACAAATCCGTTCTAGCTTGCCTAAACATTTAATGCCTTGAATATTCTTAGTTGGGGAAGCAGAAACAAATTTTACTCATCACATAGTATAGGATAATCTCTTGTTCCAAATCAGATATTTAGATGTAAGGATACATGGGAACCACATATTTAATTCTGTATGCTGCATCCATGAATACAATCTACACAAATACGACTGTATATTTCACATATGTGGCCACATGCATTTGCACAACATAGTTGGTACATAAAAACAACATGATCAAGCTAAAAAGAATTCATTCAGGTTTTACCATGCGATCCATTAAAGTATCACTGAAATCTGCACCTGCGAAAGATCAAAGCAACACTATGGTGAAAATTATAGTAACCACATGAAAAGATTGAAGTATTTCGTGACCATACTCAAATGCAGTGAAAATTACTAGAACATAAAAAAAATTGAGATGCAGAATCCTTCTTCTGTAATTTTCCACTAGTATAAGGAAGGCCTTATTAGTACCATATTTGATTCAACTTGAAACAAAATAAAGACAACTCAGAGTTAGCTTCTGTTGAACATTTGGCAAGTTTTTTCTCCATATTTAAGCAAACTTTACACGGCAAGAGGTCACCATCTAGTATATGGGTTAAACGGATAAACCTTTCTTTTGAAAACACATAATCCAACTACGCTCTAGAGATAGTGTGACAATCCACCCACAATACCAGCACGACGACATCAGCTTGAGCAAATAATAAATGGATCATATGGCAGTTCAAATTCGAGCGGTGATACAAGCAGATATCAAAGACAATTGATAAGCGTACTGAATCTTGACATTTGTAACATTTATAGACTCACCTGGATTAAGGACAAGCGGAATAACTTGTTCTTGAAAACTTCTCTAAAGTTCAGAGGAGCATGTGGGTCATCAGTCACCAATGTGAGGCATTTCTACTGTGCTGCAATCATTCTTGAGTTTTGCATACCGGCAAATAATCACTGAGAAATGAGAATAAGCATTGTGACCATACGAGAACTAAGAAATCTATATGCATTCTTGTGTAAAACCATTAATTCAGACTAAATTTTAGCTTAATTTTATCTGTACAATTTATCATTCATCGGGCAGTTTTTCTCATTGATAACAATTTGACCTGTATAGGAAGCTTTTTTTTAAAGAAGGTGAAAGATCACAACTATGAACAGCTCAAGAACATAGCTGAGACCATTTTTTCTTAGTCTTAAGATTAGAGCCGGATTGTTGATGTCCAGAAGCAAGCCTTAGCATGACCCACCATTTTATAAACTAGGGTTCTATTGGCATGTTACAGTATCTGTTGTAAGAAACCACTTCAATCTTTTTACTATAATAGTCTTTGAGAAACCATGATATATGTTGTCACTCGTAGTTGCGACAGTATATCAATTTTGATAATACACATACAGTAAAAGGCAAAGTATCTCAGGATTTATATAAGCATAAATAATAAAAGTAGATGCTATATATGTAAAATTGCAAACAATACCATTGTATCAATAAATGTAATGTTGTATCAATGAATGAAAAGTTAGTCATTTACCTGTTAATTCTTTCTTGCAGGATGCCAACATGTTATTCCACACTTCCACGTGTGATGTTTCCTACTCATAACTCAACATGAACATTAATATTGATGTATGGCAGATTGGCAGTTTGGCACTTGGCAGTAATTAAGCATAAAAAGCAAGCAATAATATAATATAGCATTTCATAACAAAGAATCAATTGAAAAATGGAATGCACTCACCAATAGGTTCCAGCTCCTTGAGTACTACCAGTTTCTCTTTGGGAGCATAATGACATGCATGCATATTGTTGTTCAATCAAACAAGGAGAAAGAGGCTACTTAAATACTCAATACTCAAGTACTAGTCATGGTAGATCTCTAAGCACAAATCTGAAAGATAATTAACAATCTGAAATCTTACTAACTAGTCATGGTAGATTTAAGCAAAGTTGTAGCTAGCTGATACATTTATGCGTAATTCAATGCTTGAAACTACAACCAGGAAAGCACCTCAATTTTTAGCGTATGAAATGATCTAGCAATGCAAAAGTATCACTTCAAACTCATTAATATGAAATCAAAACTTGTAGTATCAACACATGTTGTGTATGTATTGTACAATTATACATGTAAAATTTGCAAACAATATCATTGTATCAAACTATCAATAAATGTAATCTTGTATCAATGAATGAAAAGTTAGTCATTTACCTGCATGGCCGTTTATTCTTTCTTGCAGCATGTTGAGTCCAGAAATGCCAGGAAAAGATTTTTTAAAAAATGCCAAAAAGAAACAGGGAAAAGAAAAACTGTATCAAGAACAACAAATGCACCTTGGGTCATTCTAAAAGGATGTCTTATCCAACTCGGGCACTAATAAGGTCGCACTCAAATATCTTGCAAAGACAACCATATCACAAATCTGATTGAACAGGTAAAAGAACACAAATGTGTAGTGTTAGATGTTACAAAGGATTATCTGACGGAAAATTAGTAAATGCCTAAATGTAGGGTTTTTCATGTTGCTTATAGCTGCTCACAGTTGGTTGAGCCCACCGTTGCATGAAAACATCAAATAACCATTGTTCCTATAAATTCCTAACAGCAAATGAAGTCAGCTCATGAGAAAGCTAGTGAAGCTATTTATCTACAAAGGTGGATTGACTCCCTAATCACCAACTCATATGACTTTAACCTTAGTGAAAGGAAAGAAGTAAAAGAACATTTTTTCAGTCACCGAAGTTATTGAATCACTAATAAAGTTAACCAAATGCCAGTCCTCAGCGGTAAAACCAGTTATAGCCAATTACAAATCAGCATATAAGTGACATGTTGCATATAAGTGACAATCCTGAAGAAATTCCAGAAGGATCTATTGCAATAGATCATGGAGTGACTTATCCTGCGTGCGTATCAAGATTGTCAGCAACATGTCTATGTGCGACAATTGCTAGTTAACTTTGTATAACTTCGAAGAGGGAAGGTTGAGAAAGGACCATCAACAGGGATCGTTCCACAGAGGTCATTGTTGGACAAGTCACTGCATATCACAAGAACTCAAAACAATCAGTAACCGTAGAGAACCAAGGGAACAACTGAATTTGGTATCTTTACACTCACATGACTTTCAGATTGGAGAGTTTGGCCAGCTCTCTTGGAATTGATCTAGTAAGTTTATTGTTGTTCAAGCGCCTATTATAAGAAATCAAGCTTTAGTAGTAGCTTAGGAAAAATTTCTCACATATGAATTATGACATCCAGACCTACTCTTCCTTTTCATAAAATTACCACTTAACCATGTCGAAAACAAAATAAACTGAGACATATATTTGAAATTTCATTTAAGTTGATTCGGAATTACGGCCACTGCTGCCCAACCCATTTGGATTCATCATTTGGACTAAAGATGTCATGACTTTGTTGTTAGCAATCAATTGTAGTCAGACAACGATACATACATGAACCTCGATGAGTTGAGCACCGAAAGTGACTTAGGATTCCTCCGGTGAGCTGTTGGCATACAAATCCAAGCTGATCAAATTCTTTAGATTGCCAAGTTCTTTGGGGATCTCAGCATCAAGATTGTTCCTGTACAGCTCCATGCAAATCAAATTCAATTTCCATAGACCAAATCAAAATCGAACGACCTATTTTCTGTTCGAATAACAGGGGAGAAAAGAATTCAAGGTATGGGCACATACAGGTACTGGAGATTCACAAGACAGCCGAGCTCAGGGCCAATTGAGCTGGAGATGTTGGGCCGAGCTCAGGGTGGCATACTCACCGCTGGTGTCGAGCATGTCCGAAGGCAATGCCGCGGAGCAGCGCTTCTAGAGCCCCAAGCCCTAGGAACCGGTGTCGTGGATGCCGCTACCGCCCTCGGAAGCCACCGCGTCCCAGATGGCGTTGAGGCAAACCACCAAGAACTTGGACGGCCGTGGATGGAGTTGTCGTTCGGGGAGGGGGGGCGATCGAGGAGGAGCACGGTGCACGTGGGGAGGATGGGGCAGTCGGGGAGGAGCGCGGTGCACGCGGGGAGGATGGAGCGGCCGGGGAGGTGGGCAACGGGGGGAGGAAGGCAACGGGGGGAGGGGAGCGGCCGGGGAGGAGGGGAGGTGTGGGATGGATGGGGCAGCTAGGGATAGGGCAACGGGGGAGTGGCGCTGGGAGGAGAGGCGGCCGGGGAGGCCGGCGCTTGGAGGAAGGCGCCGTCAGGAGGAGCTACGAGGATTTTTTTGGGAAGGGATAGGGTGGACACCTCATGGGTCGGCAGTGGCCGTAGGCCAAGCTGCAGGGGGGAGCAGAGGCACCGGCGGCCGGATGGCTGAGCTAGCCAGGAGGAGAGGAGAGGCGGCGAGCCGGTGGCGGCGCTGGCCCCAAGCCGCGCCAAGAGCAGCCGGCGGTGGTGCACGGGTGACGCAGGGGGGTAAGGCGCTGATGGGGGAAGGGGTGGCGTATAGGAGGCCGAGCCCTGGTGGCGACACCTTGTTCCCAGCGGCAGCAGCAAGGCCGGGCCAATTGGCGGCGAAGAGGGAGGCGTTGAGGAGAGGCGCGCAGGCGCCATCGCCGGGAGGAGGCGGCGCCGGCACCAAGGCGGCGAATTGGGCGCGGGCGGCGGCACCATGGGCTAGCCGAGCTTGCTGGGTGGGGGGTGTACCGGAGGTGGCGGGAGGAAGTGAGCAGGGAGGCACCGACGCAGCAACATCATGGGGACCGAGGGAGCAAAGCAAAAGCAAGGGAGGAGGCGCCATGGGGGATTTTGGCCCGGAAGAGTGGAGAGAGACTAAGTCTTTTCCGCCCGCGCCTCTCTCTCTCCCCTTTTTTCATCTTCGCTCCCGCGCCTTTCTCTCCCCTTTTTACATCTTCGCGCCCTCACGCATCTCTCTTTTTTTTACCTCCCTCCCAACGTTTTCCCGGTAGTTACCTTGACCCGGTTGACTGAGGCGTTTTGCCCGGTAGTTAAATTGACCTAGATAATAGTTATTTCCGGCAGATGTATTGTAGCTAAAATAAAAACATAGACGGCAGATAAGTTGTTCTAGATAATAATTATTCCCAGCAGATAATGGGACCCCTAAAATCTTGGATATTGCTGGCAGATAGATTGCCACTAATCTAGTTTGTCCCCGGCAGATAATTGCCCTTAATACCATGCCATGGTGTAGTGATTACCTATCTCATTCAAAGTTCCCACGATCATACCGAGAAGTGGTTTTCATTAGAATTTTTCACTTCCAATCACCAAATCCTACCAAGTAAAAGGGCGCAGCATGGTCCGCTCAAGGAATCGGGCCACGCCGACAGGTTTCCTTCACTACAACAAAACTATCATGTCAAGACGTTTTTGTTTTGACGCTTTTATGTCCGTCTCTACGTCAAGAAACATCTCGTATGTAAAGACGCTTCTCAAGATGTTTTATATAATGCCACAAAATCTTGAATTTTTTGCGCATACAGCAATTTTTCAATCCGTATTTACACATCTGACCACAGTGAAACCCTATTTGCAGAAATGGCCGCGCTGGCGTAGGGCCACCATGGGCCAGCGCCGCCGAGGCGACACGTGGGCGCTGGCGCAGGGTGGCCATGCGCCAGCCCCTTTGGCGCATGGCCACACTGCACCGGCCATTTAGGGGATTAATTAGTTGGTTAATTAATTAATTAGTGGGTTAATTGGTTAATTAATTAATTAGTAGGTTAATTAAGTAGTGGTTTAATTGGGTTCAGGGGCTGGCGCATGGGGGCACCGCGCGGACTGTTTTAGTGGCTTAATTAGGGATTAATTAGTTAGGATTAGGTTAGTTAGGTTTTTTATTTTTTTATTTTTAGCCTGAAATTTGGAGGAATTTTAAAATATAGCAAATGAGTTCAAAAAATTACAAATTTTTTTGTGGAGCCTCCCAACACCATGTACTTGCTTGTGTAAATTTTCCATAATTTTATTCATTCAGAATTCTTATCGCTATTTCGTATAAGTGTCCTATTCGTATGAATTAATAAACATAGAAAATGAGCTCAAAAAATTATGAATTTTATTTTGAAGGGTCCTCACGTAGTGGAATTGATTGTGTAATGTTTTGCTAATTTTATATGTGTTCTGGTATTGTCTCGAAAATTTATGATTTAGGTCGCGAAAATTTTGATTTTAGGTTTCATGATTTCATGTGAAGAATGTATTAAAAAAAGCTACATGACAACTCCATTAGAGATGTCGATATAAAATATGGCGCTGAAGTACACATGTAACAACCAAAATACGTGTACAAATATAGCAAAAGAAAATATGAATACAAGTATACCCAAACATAATCACATAACACGAGATATACCAAAGTCTAGATAAGCTTGTGCATGAACCGAGATGAAGGAGGAGGGGTATTATCACATGTAACTTGATCAAATAGGATACTCTTTGTTTATTTATCGGTTTAGTGTGGATGATGTTCTTTAATACTGTATTGTACGACAGGCTAGATAAGGTTGTGCATGAACCAACCGAGGGAAATACGTGACATGCAGATCATATAACGATGTACTGTAATCTCCGACTCATGTGCGTTTCGAAGGCTACAGTAAATCGTTATATGATCTGCATGCCACGCATTTCCCTCGATTGGTTAATGCACAACCTTATCTAGCATGTTGTACAATATAGATCATCCACGACAAACTAATAATTTGACAAAGAGTGTCCTATTTAACGATGTGTGCTACTAATCTCCGCGGTGCCACAATGAGTGCCCCTTGTCTTGGGGCTGCCCACGGTGGCGGTGAGTGTAGAAGTTGTCCATGTCCTGCGATTTCATGATGTAAGTGGATCGTACAGTAAGAAATGTAACAATGATGCAAATTGTATATAACTCACGTCTTCGATACGGAGTGCGGTCGGTCAGCCTAATACGCTTCGAGTGCAAGAACGAGAATCGAAACGCAATTGAGATGAGCGAAGAGCGAGTGCCAGAGTTCGGTATTTATAGCCGAGCGGAAAAGGAGTCGCGGTGTTGGCACCGGGAATTCCGTAAGCATTGGCGCCAAAATTTCTAGATTAGGCGACAGATGTGCAAAGGAGGGAGGAGGGACGGTGGGAAAGATGGCCACCGCGAGGTTTTTTAATTCTCCACAAAACGGTCCAGGTGCTTGACGGGTGTAGCGGGTGGGAGGGAGTGCCGGAGGGGTAGCGGGCGGGAGGGAGTGCCCAAACCCCTTCTAGCAAGATAGGTGCTTCTACTTCATCAGGTCAGACCCCTCAAAAGGTCAAGTACCATTGCACCTTCTACAAGAAGGATGGCCACATTGTTGAGTTCTACTTCCATAGAGCCAATATTGAGAGGAAGGAGAGGATGAGTGCTTTGAGAACCATTAGAGGAGTTTCTTCACCTGCTGTAGTCTCTAGAGCCAGGCAGCCTATTTTTCCTGCTAGACATAGGCCTAGGTTCGTAGATGACTTCTTTGACACTTTTGGTGGCTCTAGGCAGCGCTTTGGGTTAGGATATCGTGAGGAGAGACCACGGGTAGCATCTAGATAGGGGGAGTACCGATCTTTTGGTAGGTCGATTCGGAGAGGTCTAGGTGTTTCTCATGTGCATTCTTATGATTTTGCTCCTAACCATTTTACTGCTACTTCTACTGCTTTGCCCAAGCATCGTGTGACTCAGTACTGGATTCCCAAGTCTTTTATCACTAACCCCAGTACTAACGCACAGATGTTTCCCGTTCGTGCTTTGTAGGTCCATCGTGCGAGGAAGGAGGACATATGGCTTCTTGACTCCGGGTGCTCTCGACACATGACCGGGGATTCTAGATGGTTCTCCTCCCTCACACGTGCATCCGGCAATGAATTGATCACATTTGGGGATGCTTCTACTAGGACCGTGACAGCCAAGGGCACAGTGCGCGTCAACAACAAGTTCATGCTCAAGGACGTCGCTTTGGTAAGTAAGCTGAGGTATAATCTTTTATCTATTTCCCAGCTTCTTGATGAGGGTCTAGAGGTGAGATTCAAGAGTGGTGAGTGTAGAGTTCTAGGTTCCTCAGGTGAGCTTGTTTTTGAGATCTCTAGGTTTGAGAGGATCTTTTGTCTTGATTTGACTTCAAATGCCTTCTAGCCCTAAGTGTCTTGTAGCTTCTGACTCCCATGATCTAGTGTTGTGGCATCATAGGCTTGGACACATAGGCTTCGATCACTTGTCTAGAGTCAGTAGCAAGGATTTGATTAGAGGCTTGCCTAGGCTGAAGGCTGTTAGAGACCTTGTGTGGACACCCTGTAGACATGGTAAGATGGTTTCTGCTTCTCATCCACCTCTTACCTTAGTGATGACTGATGGACCTGGTCAGCTCTTGCACTTAGACACTGTTGGTCCTTCTAGAGTTCAGTCTGCCGGTGGGAAATGGTATGTGCTTGTGATTGTGAATGATTACTCCAGGTATTCATGGGTTTACTTTCTGGTTTCTAAGGACGAGGCTTTTGGCTTCTTTAGAGAGTTGGTCCTTAGACTTGCTGTTGAGCTTCCTGGAGCTTTGAGAGCCATTAGGAGTGACAATAGGACAGAATTCAAGAATTCTTCCTTTGCCACCTTCTGTTCTGATAGGGGGCTAGAGCACCAGTTTTCTTCACCTAGAGTTCCCCAGCAGAATGGAGTGGTAGAGAAGAAGAACAGGACCCTTGTAGAGATGGCTAGGACCATGCTAGATGAGCATTCCACACCTAGGAGGTTGTGACGACCCAGCCGAGGGCTTATTCGGGAGGTCCGTAAAGGACTCCCAGGACGACCCGAGAGGACCCTCAGGACCTGCTGGGAGGTCTGTAAAAGGACTCCCAGGACATCCCAGAGGACATCCCGGTAGGACCGCACAGACCTCCCGAGAAGTCCGGGAGGACCACTCGGAGGTTTGGGGTCCTGACCCGAGGAGGTCCTTGGACCTCAGACCTCCCCAAGCTCCACGCCCTGACTCGAGGGAGGTTCGAGAGGAGCCAACCCGAGGAAGTCGTGGGGCTTGGGGTCAAGCCTCAGGCCCTCTGTGATCAAAACCAGCCCCTAGAGATCAACGACTGGTTCTCACAGCAAGCAAGTGACAACATATACATCCACAAAGACTTTATTAACAACAAAAGGGGTTTTATTACAAGGGGTTGCTTACAAGCTCCAGCAACCGAAAGCACAAAACACAGCGGAAAACCAACATGAACAGGCTCCAACCATTACACCACAGGTGATTGGCTGGAGGGCGCGGCCTAATTGACTTGGTCATCCTCATCATCGAAGAAATCTTCACCTGCTTAATTCATCAATCAAGCAAGAGTGAGCACAACAACCGTGCTCGCAAGTTACACCCGTCAAATAACAGTATGACATGCATAAGGATATATCAAGGGAAGGCATATTAGGGTTGTTTTGCATAAAGCCAATTTTATTTCAAATACAAGTATAAAGTTCCAAGGCAATTACCATAGGTAAAAATTTCATTCTCAAAACTCAATTTTCAATTGGATAACATTCAACATCAATATGGTGAAGGATACCCTCCTATCACATGGCTCCCCGCCCAATAACCAATTGGATAGAAATCCAAACTAGTTTCACAAGTCCTTTTCAAAACCAAAACCAAGAGCTAACTTTGAGTGGCTTTGCTAGCACGTCCATGACCGTGGACATGGCTATTCAAATAGATTTACACTCTGCAGAGGTTGTACACTTTACCCACATGACATGAATTCTCTAGTTTGCTTGGCATCCGTCGATACCACCTCACACTTCCTTTGGTGAGAGGTCTAGAGCACATGACAAGGCCTTTACAAAGCATCACTCCAACACAGTCCACCCTCGCTAAGGTTTCACCCCCTTTGGACTACCCATCCGCAGGGTTCAGGTCCCCTCTTGCGCCAGGTGGGACTACAAAGGTCATAACACGACTACCCACCGCATCCGCAGGATCAACCGCGATGGAGCTGTGCAAATTAGTTAGCCAGGTCCCTTTGCCCATTTCTCGGGACATGTCAGTTGTACGAGGGTGGCATAGCCCATTATAGGCATAGCAAGATGCGGCTCAAAGACCGGTCCTCATATGGCTTGGGCGGCTATCACAAACCCATGTGTCTCAACCCTACCCGAGTGAGCCCGTGCATACCCTGCACCAACCAAGCAACCAATCCGCCCAAGACCATATCCATTTGTCCATTTCTGTTTTTCCAAACCATTTGTCAAAACCTCCATGACAACCCAATGTCATGGCTTTGAAAACCTTTGATATTGTGGTCTGTTGAAAGAAACATTCCCAAATCAAAACGGTTTGGTCTAGCAAAACTAAGCATTCCTTTTTCAAAAGTTTTCGGTCCTTACTATTGCAAAAACCAGATTTTATCTAGAGTGACAATGGGGTGGGTTCAATATGAACAGTGGACATACAAAGAAATCAGGTATAGCTACGAATTGAAAGATAGGCATTGAAATAACTTGGTGAAATAAGCATGCATACATCTTTGAAATCGACATAAGTAATTTGAAGTATTGGGTGCAATATGATCAAGAGTGTAACTTGCCTTGCTCAAAGTCTTGAGCTTCTTCTTCCCCTTCACAGAACTCTGGTTCCTCACGGTCTTGATAATCTACACGATGAAAACCAAATGACTCAAATAGAGCTTCAATAAGATCCAAAGAACTCCAAATAAACTCAAATACAAAACTAACAGAGAGGTTGGGAGGCCAGGAGGAGGTCTCAAGAGCTTGCTGGAGAGGTCCTGAGAGCTTAGAGGGGAGGTCCCAGGACTGCTCTGTTGAACCAAGGAGGAGAAATGAGGAAGAAAGTGAGAAAAGAGGGGCTGCCCAAGCTATATACAGCTGGAGCCAAAACACATGACCCAAGTTACAGTGCTGGAGAGTTGGTAAAGAGGACAATGGGAGTAGGCAAGGGATGTGACAATAGTATGACATGTGTACTGCAAAAAGTGGAAGCATTTAATGCGATACAACATGCATTAAATGTGGGGAAGACTTCCTTGCACAAGGACATAGTCAAAGGGTAAAGAAAACTCGGTGTGACTGCCAAGTAGGGACAGCCAAGACCCGTAGAGGAGGTCCTGTAGAGGACAAGGGGAGGTCCTCACCCATTGGGGAGGTATAGACAGTTGGATCTCGGGAAGCGAGGTCCAACGGCCAAGATCAAGGGCAAAAGGGTAGGTCTGTAGAGGTTAAGAGGGGGTCCTCACCCGCAAGGGAGGTCGGGATCGTTGGATTAAATCCAGGGGGAGGTCTGAACGGTTGGGATTTCAAAAGGGGAGGTCCTAACGGTTAGATCTGCAAAAGGGGGAGGCCTGGACGGTTAAGATCTCAAAGGGGGAGGTCTTAACGGCCGGATCTACAAAGAGGGAGGTCCGGACGGTTAAGGTCTACAAGGGGGAGGTCTTAACGGTCCAGATCTTCAAGGAGGGAGGTCTGGACAGTTAAGATCTCCAAGGGGGAGGTCTTAACGGTCCAGATCTTCAAGGAGGGGGGTCTGGACGGTTAAGATCTCCAAGGTGAAGGTCTTAACGGTCCAGATCTTCAAGGAGGGAGGTTTGGACGGTTAAGATCTCCAAGGGGGAGGTCTTAACGATTCAGATCTTCAAGGAGAGAGGTCTGGACGGTTAAGATCTCCAAGTGGGAGGTCTTAACGGTCCAGATCTTCAAAGGAGGAGGTCAGAGCCGTTGGATTTCAATCGGACTGCCCAAAATGATAGGACCGTTCGGACCATCAGAGCTAGCGTTGGATCTCAGCCCTAGAACTGAATCGGGCGGTCCAAAATGGTTGGGACATTCGGACCGTCCGAACGCCACAACAAATCGAACCGTTCAGCAAAGATCTAAGGGCTCAGAGAGGATGGGACGTTTGGACCATCCGAACGTCTCTCCAAGATCTAACCGTCCAATAGAAATCAGACGATTCTCAAGAGATATAGGTGCAAATAGACAAGGAGGAGGTCCTGGAGGTCCTGAAGGACACGGGAGGTCCAATAAGGGTAAGGGGAGGTCCTAGAGGACATGGGGAGGTCCTGTAGGACACGGGGAGGTCTAGTAAAGGTAAGGGGAGGTCCTAAGAAACGGTAGCACCGCAATGTGCGGGCGGTGCTACCGGGTTGGCACCGAATGAAACTTCCAGAGAGAGTTTCAAGGATTTAAGCCATGGAGGTAAGTCCAACTGAACACGGAAAGCTTCAAAAGGGCTCCAAAGGAACTCAAATAAACGTGAGAAGGGCGTAAGCCTGGGAAGGTTTTAAGCTAGAGAAGACCCAAGGAGGGAGATTCGGACCTAGGGAGGTCTGGTCCAAAGATGGACAAAATATGGACAGAGAAAGGAAGATCATCAAAACTCCAACAACTTAGCAAACCATCGAGGGATTTTAGTTGAAGTTTGAGTTAGTCAATTTAAATCCATTCTGAAATTTCAAGTTAAGCTTTGAATTATCATCAAAACAAAATGGTTCTTTTTATTTTGAAATCTTCAAAAAGGCTCTTGAAAATTAGGGTGTTACAAACCTACCCCCTTAAGGAAATCTCGACCCCGGGATTCAAGCTTGGCCAGCAAAGAGGTATGGATAATTTGTCTTAAGGTCTTCTTCATTTTCCCATGTGCCTTCACTCTCTGGATGGTGCCTCCATTGCACCTTGTATGTGTGGATGACCTTGCTTCGGGTGACACGCTCTGCAACATCCAATATTTTGATTGGTCTCTCCACATAAGTGAGGTCCTCTTGAAGATCAATGCTTTCCAGCAAGGTGTGGTCTTCTGGTACTCGAAGGAACTTTCTCAATTGTGACACATGGAATATATTGTGCACTGCCGATAGAGAATTTGGCAGCTCAATCTTATATGCCACTTCACCTTGTCTTGCCAATACCTTGTATGGCCCAACATATCTTGGTGCTAACTTTCCTCTATTTCGAAACCTCCTAACTCCTTTGAGTGGAGTTACCCTAAGATACACAAAATCTCCAACTTCAAAAGATAAGTCCTGTCGATGAGTATCAGCATAGCTCTTTTGCCGGGATTGAGCTACTCATAAACGCTCTCTTATAAGCTTCACCTTTTCTTCAGCTTCTTTGATGACATCGGGTCCAAAGAATTGGCGTTCGCCCACTTGATCCCAAAGGAGAGGGGTTCTACACTGTCTCCCATACAAAGCTTCAAATAGAGACATTTTCAAGCTAGCTTGATAGCTATTATTGTAGGAGAACTCAACATAGGGGAGGTTTTTGTCCCAACTTTTCCCATGGTCCAATGCACAAGCTCTGAGCATATCCTCCAGAACTTGGTTCACATGCTCTGTCTAGCCATCGGTTTGAGGATGGTATGCTGTGCTGAAATTTAGTCTTGTTCCCAAAGCTTCATGTAAACTTTCCCAAAACCGAGAGGTAAATTGGGAACCCCTGTCGGATACTATCCTCTTGGGCACCCCATGTAGGCAAACAATTCAAGCCATATAAAGCTCTACTAGCTTGCCGCTCCTATAAGTGGTTTTAACAGGGACAAAATGTGCCACTTTGGTTAATCGATCAACCACGACCCAAATGGAGTCGTAGCCCGATTGAGTCCTGGGCAAACCAGTGATAAAGTCCATGCCAATTTGCTCCCATTTCTACTCGGGAATGGGCAAGGGCTGAAGCAAACCAGCAAGTCTTTGGTGCTCAGCCTTGACCCTTTGGCATACGTCACAACGTGCCACAAACTCGACTATTTCTTTCTTCATGCCGACCCACCAATATCTTTCTTTGAGGTCTTGGTACATCTTGGTACTCCCTGGATGAATGGAGTAATGTGACTCATGAGCTTTTTTAAGTAGTAGCTGCTTTATGTCTTGACAGTTCGGCACATAGAGCCTTTTGCCGAACAAAGGATGTCTTGCTCATCTATTGAAAATCCAGGAGCCTTTCCTCTTTCTAAGTTGTCTCTAATTTCTTGGAGGTCTTTATCCTTAGATTGGTTCTCTTTGATTTATACGGACTCGAGGTTCCATTTCTAAGCGCATGCACAGAGCCACGATCCACAATTTCGATTTAGGCGCCTCATTTCTTCATACAATTTGAATTTGGTTTTCTTGGACCAATAGGGTATGCTATGATAGCTTTTTGGCTCAAAGCATCAGCTACCACGTTTGCTTTTCCTGGGTGGTAGTGAATTCCAAGATCATAGTCCTTGATAAGTTCCAACCATCTTCTTTGTCTAAGGTTGAGGTCTGATTGGGTAAAGATGTACTTTAAGCTCTTATGGTCTATAAAGACCTCGCAGTGATTACCAATAAGGTAATGGCGCCAAATTTTTAGAGCATACACCACGGCTGCTAGTTCCAAATCATGAGTGCGGTAGTTAGCTTCATGAGGCTTTAACTACCGAGAGGCATAAGCTACCACCCGACCTTCTTGCATCAATACACAGCCTAGGCCCTACCTAGAGGCATCACAGAAGACTTCAAAATCTTTCTGGATATCGGGCAAAATCAGTACCGGAGCAGTGGTCAACCTCTTCTTCAATTCTTGAAAGATTTGCTGACGTGCTAAGGTCCAAACATACTTGGTTTCCTTCTTGAGCAATTGGGTGAGAGGTCTTGCTATCTTTGAAAAGCCTTCAATAAACCTACGATAATACCTTGCCATACCAAGAAAGCTTCTTATTTGAGACACTGATTTGGGTGGCTTCCAATCTAACACATCTTGAACTTTACTAGGGTTAACTGCCACACCAGCTGCCGACATGACATGGCCCAAAAAGGTGACCTCTTTCAACCAAAAGTCACACTCCTCAAATTTTGCATAAAGCTGGTGGTCCCTGAGCTTGTTTAGGACCAACCGAAGGTAACCTTCATGCTCTTCCTCAGTTTTAGAGTACACAAGAATGTCATCTATGAAGACAATGACAAACTTATCTAAGTACTCCATAAATACTTTATTCATCAAGTTCATAAAGTATGCAGGAGCATTGGTCAATCCAAAGGACATAACTGTGAACTCATAAAGTCCATACCGAGTTGAGAATGATGTTTTTGGGATGTCCTCTTGTCGAATCTTCAATTGATGTGTAACATCCCAACTGTATAATTAGGGTTTGTTCAAGTATAATTATATGTGTAGAAATTAAAACTTTTTCTCACATCTTGAAAACCCCTAATCTCTTATGTAATTCTGGTCCAAGAGTTGTGTAATCCAAAAATACAAAGCTCTTGTTGACCAAAAGTCAAATTCATTTGTCCAAATGCATTGCATAATAACCTCTGGAAATTTTATGTCAGGTTAATCTCATTGTCAACAAGCTCCTGTAAAAATTTCATGAATTTTGGAGTTGAATTGCTATCCCAAACAATTTTGCAAAGTCTCAGCTGTTAGAAATTAAACTTAAAACATGGCTCTGTTCCTTGGGCTAGCCGCTTTGCAAAGCTGGTCCAGCCCAACCCCATCTGACCTCCTTTCCCACCTCATCAGGTCATAGCCGTTGGATCAAAGATCCACGGTCATGACCTCCCCTGTGTGTAAAACCGCAAAGACCTCCCTTCGATATCTATCACCTTGTCCAGGTCATAGCCCTTGGATTAAGATCCAACCGGCCCTGACCTCCCCTTGTTATCAAACCCCAAAAACCACCTTCCACCTTGGCGAGGTCATAGCTGTTGGATTTACATCCAACCGCTCCTGACCTCCCCTCACTGTTAAACTAAACAAACCTCCCACCTAAACGAGGTCGTAGCCGTTGGATCAGATCCAACAGCCCACGACCTCCCCTCAAAATATCAAGCGCTTCCAGACCTCCCCCTATCTCGTGTTGTGCACCGTTGGATTAAAATCACGGTCACGACCTCTCCTTCGCCGTGCGTGTCGAGACCTCCCCATCAGTCGGTGCCCTTGGATTTTAATCCAAAGGCCATGACCTCCCCTCATCTTTTATGTTGGCGTGTGGTTAAGACCTCACAGAGGTCCGCACCGTTGGATGGAAATCAACGCTTTGGACCTCTGTCCCATTTTCCCACGCGGCGCTTACACATTAAGGAAATCGGAGGGCCACGACCTCCCGTCCTCGATCGTGTGGTGGGACCTCCTCCCGACCACTTAAAACATAACGGTTTAAAATTGTCATCCGATGGTTAGGACCTCCCCATGGTCCTATCCAACGGTCATAAAGACCTCCTGTTCTTCTCCTTCCTTGGTCATGCTGCGAGCTTCGGCGGTGAATTAATGCATGTCCGTCCATAGGGTGCGTTATAATGACTCTTGCGACCGCATTTAATGCTTGGTCGACTTTTCGCCTCTCTGGTCACTCGGACACTGCTCATTGTGTCAACTTTACATCTTGTCCAATGCCCTAGGCGTGCCATGGGCCAAGCTCACCATGAGCTTAGCCAGTGGTCCATGACCTCCTTGCCCTTAGGATAAAACCACCCCCACGGTTTCCCTGGCTTCCTTTACACGCCATTGTTCCTTGCTCGCTCTCCTGTGCTTGTGAGCTCTAGACCACCAAAGTTTCCTTGGCCGCCATTGCTGGAGCTTGAAGCCCCTCGGTGGGCAAGGGTCATTGAGATTTCTTCTCCCTCTCCTTGCTTCCATTTGTGCCTTCCCTCTGGGACCAAGACCTAACTTGTTTTGGTTTGGGCATTTACAGAGGTGGACAAAGTGGAATCTGGAGCTGGAGCTTTGGCCGTGGAGCACCTTTCCTCCCCGGCACCGGTCCTTCCTTCCTCGACCTCCTCAGCACCTTAGGACCTCCTGTACTCCTCTGTTAGTCCCTTAGCTGCGGCACCGCTGAATGATGTCGCGGAGCTTTTCTTGGCACCCGCTGAATGTCGCATGAGCTTGATTATGCATTTCGGTTTTGGCCGTCTTGGCCTTCATTTTGCCCTCTCCGCTCGCATGGCGTTCAAGGCCGTCGCCGTTGAGAGGAGTCCGTCCGAGTGCGCATGGTTATTGCGGACCCAACGGTACCATTGGATGTCGCCGGCGAGGTCTACATCGCCGGCGAGAACCAAATCCTTGAGCTCGGGTCTTTGTCGGACACGGTAGCACCGTTGTCGTTTTTAGGACAGAGATCCGCCGTGTTTAATGCGGTCATCAATTGCTCAATCTCGCAATCATTGGTTGTGTCTTGATGTCCTTAAATCCGCCCTTTATCGCGCGCAATTAAGGCCTCCCGCGCGCGGACCTCCTGGTGTCCCGCGCGCATTAACTCTTGTCCGAGCACGTGTGTGCGCGCAAGCACATGGTCGCGAGATTTGGGACGTCCATGACCTCCTCCGAGGAGATCTGGAGCGTCCAAGACCTCCCCTTGCGCGATCGTGGCCGTCCAGACCTCCCTGGAGGTCTGTGACGTTTAGATCTCTGCGTAGGACCTCCTCGAGGTCATCTCACCGTTGAGGACCTCCCCCTTTAGATCTGGTCCGTCCCGGACCTCCCCTCATCGTTGTGGTCCGTTGGATTCTCCATCTACGGCCACGACCTCCCCTCACCTCGCGCATGTGCGTTGCTAGGAGGTCCAGGACCTCTGGACCTCGTGGCGTGTGCGTTGTTCTCTGGGAGGTCTGAGCCGTTAGATCTATGATCTGTGGCTCATGTCCTCCCATGTCCTTGTGAGTTTTAGAAATTCCAGTGAGCTCTAGTTATAAACTAAAAATGGTATGAACTTTAGAATTGCATATCTTTTTCATTCTAAACCCAAATAAGGTCATTCAAAATGGTGTTAGCTCTGTCTTGAACTTGACTTTAATCCAAAAATGATTGTAAGTTGAGTTCAGCCCAGAGCACGATTTTGCCTTTAGGTTTTAAAACTAACTTTAAAAGTACACTCAAAATAATGCTTAACTTGTAAAAACTAATGCTCTGTAGATTATTTTTGAGTGAGACCAACTTTGTTGGTTTCCTCCATTAATGATCTTACTGTGAACATTAGTTTTGAGCATGTTGCTGTTATGAAAATGAGGACTTGTGCATTATAATTTTGTTCAAGTTCTTGTTTTTGAAAAATTATAGAGAGTGCATAATAGCTCCAAATGAGGTGAACTCAATTGTGTTATTCATCTCATGAGGTGCTGGTTTTACAGTAAAAATTTCAGCTTCACTTCTGTTCTAGAAAATGTTGCCTCATAATTAAATTAGTGAATAGTGCAGTTTGGTATTTTTAGGCTGAGCAGAATTGATTTCATCATATCTTTTGCATTAAGAATCCAAATCAATTGATTCTTGTTGCTAAATTCATGATAAATCATTGTCTTGCTGCTGTAAAATTTTCATAGCATTCGGAGAAGTTTCTCTGTTGTGTCTTTTTGGTTTTCCGTTGTTCTTATCGTTTCTTTATCGCTTTTTCCGTTAGGCTTCGACATTTGTGGTGATCCCGAGAGTGACCCTCTGCCACAACTTGGCCAGCAACATCAAGGCAAGCAGTTTGATCATTTCCATCATTGTCCCATTACTTTAAAGCTTAATATATTGTTTTACTTCTATGTATGCATGCTACTTTGTGTTAATTGTCGCTAGCAAGCCTATAGTTGCATAATCTGTAGGAATTGTTTATCCTCTACTACCATGAGCCTAGGTTATTTGCTGTGGTTTGAGCTCGTTGGATGAGCTCTTATCACTTAGTAGTTTCGATTTAATTGCTTAGACATGCTTAGTAACGATAGAATGGGCGATCATCGACTTAGTCGATGGTCTTGATCACTCAAAACTGATTATTACTCCTATATGTCCAGCACTTGTGCTTTGATTAATTTGTAAATCAAAAACTGAAAATAAAAGATTGATTTAGACTTGGGCATATTGGATGGATGGTGCGGTTTTTGGAATGTGGTGGTATGCCTGGGTCCCTAAGGACCGAGTACTTGGGTCACTAAGCCAAGCGCTTTTGCGTGCTAACCACACGAGGGGGATATGGGACCTCTCTTAACTAAGTACTTTGGGAGGTGTTAATTATGAGCTGGTCGGTTGGTATGTTTTACAAGAAAATGTGTGTGTGTGGTGTGGGAGGGAGCATTAGCAGACCGGTTAGGCTGTCTAATGTGTCCTTGTCCCAGTGGGATGCGGCTCGTAATTAGCATCGTCCATTGGAAATGTCTCGTAGGACTTAGCCGTGCCGGCATACCAAAGGTAGTGTGCTTAAAGGAAAGGCGGTCTGACGTGTGGGTACATTGGTACACCCCGCAGGTTAAAACTATTGAATAGCCTCGCCCCTAGGTTATGGACATGCTTGGTAAGGTCGTTCAAGACTAGACTACAACCTTTAATTAAAACTTGACATGGTTGGTATGAACGGGGAGTTCATGCTATTGTTGTGGTGACTTGGGTTAGTCACTTCTAGGTTGTTATTGTTGTTGTTACTATGTTATTATCTCGTTGTTATTTCAACAATTAAAATGCTTTGCCAAATTGCCTTCAATCTATTATGTTATTGCAAATGAAACTTGCTTTATGCTAAAATGAGTCCAAAGCCTCATCCACTTAAATAAAGCTTGCATGTAGCTATTTATAGTTCTGTTATCTCACACGTAAGTCTTGCGGAGTACTTTATGTACTCATCGCCCGCGTGGTTGTGGCATTTTGTGGCTTTTGTTGCAGAGGAAGAAGGAGAGCTCCAAGAGCCTCTCTTTTGTGCTACGTGTTGCGGCTTCTTGACGACTAGCTTGGCGGTCGGTCGAGATGCCTAGGGTTAAGGCACACCGATTGGCTTTGTGTTATAGCCATCTTTATGGCACTTTTGCTTCATTTGTTATCTTGTAGTTCTTGTTGTTATTTGGCCAAAAGGCCCTCTTTTGTATTAACCTATTCCTTATTAATATTAACTTCTGGTTTGTTGCTTATGTACTATGTGTTGTATGGAATTGATACATTCTTTTGTTGTGAGGTATGTATACTGCATTCTGGGGAGTATACATCTCTCGAGACTGGGTTTATTTGGTTGATAATACTAGGGTCAATTGGATGACTAAGTATTATGAGCTTAATAAATCCGGGTGCTCACATGATGATAACCCGACCTTAGGTCAATCTTGGAGAAAACTGCTGCTCCTTTTAGTTGATCAAATAAGTCATCGATCCTGGGTAAAGGATACTTATTCTTGATGGTAATATCATTGAGAGCTCTATAATCCATACACTTGCGTTGTGTACCATCCTTCTTTGCCACAAAGATCACAGGAGCTCCCCAAGGAGAGGAACTCGGGCTCACAAAACCTTTACTTTGCATTTCTTCAATTTGTTGCTTTAGCTCAACAAGGTCATTAACAGGCAATCTATATGGCCTCTTGGAAATAGGTGCTATCCCAAGGGCTAGGTTAATGACAAATTCCAAATCTCTATACGGAGGCATTCTAGGTAATTCACTAGGAAACACATCGGGGTACTCCCTTACCATAGGGAGGTCTTCAAGTTTCACTTCTCTTAAACAGGCCAAGCTAGGACCTGCCCTAGGAGAGGTCTCAGAGCTAAATTCAACTTGTATCCCTTGCTCATTGGTGAGCACAATAGACTTGTTGGCTCAATCTATTTGACCTTGGTTCTTGGATAACCAGTCCAATCCAAGAATCACATCTAACCCTTGGGAGTGTTGGACTATCAAATCCGCATAGAAAGGTACTCCCAAGATTTCCAAGGAAAGATTTGGGCACAAGGAATTTGTCCTCATTTCTAAGCCCGGGGAGTGGATTAGCATAGGGTTTACTAGAGGAGTTATAGGTAACCCATTACTACCCATAAATTTAGAAGAGACAAATGAATGAGAAGCTCCGAAATAAAAAAGAACAGTGGCTGGTACGGAATTAACAAGGAACATACCAAGGACCACATTCGAGGCATGTTGAGCTTCCTCAGCCGTGACATGATTCACATGTCCCTTGATGAATTGAGTTGAAGTCTTCATTTTAGAATTGCCACCATGTGCTGAATTCCCTTGGTTAGCTCGGTTTGGAGGGGTGGCTGTTGCTTGAGGCTTCTTTGGGCACTTATTAGCATAGTGCCCCACTTCATTGCAATAAAAGCAAGTTACCCTAGCTGCAGAAATTGTGGGTGGCTTGGTCTGAAATTGACCTCCTGGGGAGGTCTTATAAGGGCTGAGGTACCAGGCCGCTTGGCTTGCATTGGAGACCTGGAGGGGGAGGAGGTCACAGGCCTCTTAGGCTGAAATTGAGAGGTCTTTGGCCTGGAGAAACCCTCTGATTTGAACTGCTGGGCTGCCTTCCTCTTCTTTTTATTTTCCATCTCGACATGCTTGCCCTCTTGCCGAATTGCCTTGCTCACAAGTTGCTGAAAGTCTGGATAATCATGAGCAAGGAGATGGACTGAGAGATCATCATTAAGTCCTTCCAAGAACCACTCTTGCTTAATTGGACTCATTAGTGGCCACATCCTCAGGTGCATACCTTGCTAGTTGATTAAACTTGTAAAGATACTCACTTACTGTGCAGCTCCCTTGGCGCAAGGATCTGAATTCCTTCTTCTTTAACAAAAATCATACCATGAGGTATGTGTGCACGGCGAAAAGCTTGCACAAATTCCTCCCAAGTGATAGCTTGAGCATCGGTGTGGGATTGGGTAAAGTTATCCCACCACTCCGAGGCTGGTCCATGGAGTTGATGAGATGTAAACAAAACTCTCTCATGATCCGTACAATGGATCATGTCCAACTTTCTTCCCATCGCCTCGAGCCACCATCGCTTTCATAGGCTCTGGTCTTTGGAAAATGTGGGTGGCCTCATCCTCATAAACTCAGAGATACTTGACCTAGGAGGGGGTGGCACATACACAGGAGGTTGGGCAGCTGCTGTTGCTTGAAGGTTCTGAGTGTTAGTGATGGACTGAGCTAGCAAGTTGATCAGCTGTGCTTGATTTGCCATCATTTGGCCCCAGTCCAGACCTTGAGCTGGAGGAGGAGGTGGTTGCGGCACTGGGGTCTCTGGATCATCACCAGAGGCTCGACCTTGGCCACTTGTGCTGCCGCTACCTCTAGTTGTCACCATCTACCAGAGGTCCAAGAGATAGGAAAGAGATGAGAGAACTAAGGGGGAAGGGTTTAAGGTTTAAAACAACCAAACCAGTACTAACCAAAGGCAAGAACTTCAACAACCAAACTCAAATACTTACTACACGAGGCTTGCTGCCTTGAGGGTTGCGAGCCAGTAAGTCGTGGTCTTGAGGGGGTAGTCTTTTGCCTAGAAACCCTCTTGGGTAACCTTTTCAAAAGACTGCCACTCAATGCCACCAACTGGGAGGTCCTTAATGCTACCACAATGATTTAAGTCGGCCCTATGGATATTTCCAGAAAAGGAGTTCCATTGAACTTTATAAAACGTTGAGGCAAGCAAAAAGATAAGGAAGAAATTAGGTAAGGAAAGATACAGAGATGGTGATAAGGATAGATACATGACTCGGGTAAGGAGAGAACAGTTTATTTCTCCGGTTTAGTAAAACACATTTTTGAACTTTCTTCTAACGACCATTTACTAGGCTACGACCTACAGTCAAGATGCTCTGATACCACTTGTGACGACCCGCCCGAGGGCTTACCTGGGAGGTCCCTCAAGACCTCCTGGGAGGTCCGTAAAGGACTCCCAGGACGTCCCGAGAGGTCCCTCAGGACCTCCTGGGAGGTCCGTAAAAGGACTCCCAGGACGTCCCAGAGGACATCTTGGTAGGACCGCACAGACCTCCTGAGAAGTCCGGGAGGACCACTCGGAGGTCTGGGGTCCTGACCCGAGGAGGTCGTTGGACCTCAGATCTCCCCAAGCTCCACGCCCTGACTCGAGGGAGGTCCGAGAGGAGCCAACCTGAGGAGGTCGTGGGACTTGGGGTCAAGCCTCAGTCCCTCTATGATCAAAACCAGTCCCCAGAGATCAACGACTGGTTCTCACAGCAAGCAAGTGACAACATATACATCCACAAAGACTTTATTAACAACAAAAGGGGTTTGATTACAAGGGGTTGCTTACAAGCTCCAGCAACCGAGAGCACAAAACACAACGGAAAACCAACATGAACAGGCTCCAACCATTATACCACAGGTGATTGGCTGGAGGGCGCGGCCTAATTGACTTGGTCATCCTCATCATCGAAGAAATTTTCAGCTACTCAATTCATCAATCAAGCAAGAGCGAGCACAACAACCATGCTCGCAAGTTACACCCGTCAAATAACAGTATGACATGCATAAGGGTATATCAAGGGAAGGCATATTAGGGTTGTTTTGCGTAAAGCCAATTTTATTTCAAATACAAGTATTAAGTTCCAAGGCAATTAGCATAGGTAAAAATTTCATTCTCAAAACTCAATTTTCAGTTGGATAACATTCAACATCAATATGGTGAAGGATACCCTCCTGTCATATGGCTCCCCGCCCAATAACCAATTGGATAGAAATCCAAACTAGTTTCACAAGTCCTTTTCAAAACCAAAACCAAGAGCTAACTTTAAGTGGCTTTGCTAGCACGTCCATGACCGCGGACACGGCTATTCGAATAGATTTACACTCTGCAGAGGTTGTACACTTTACCCACATGACATGAATTCTCTAGTTTGCTTGGCATCTGTCGATACCACCTCACACTTCCTTTGGTGAGAGGTCTAGAGCACATGACAAGGCCTTTACAAAGCATCACTCCAACGCAGTCCACCCTCGCTAAGGTTTCACCCCCTTTGGACTACCCATCCATAGGGTTCAGGTCCCCTCTTGCGCCAGGTGGGACTACAAAGGTCATAACACGACTACTCACCGCATCCACAGGATCAACCGCGATGGAGCTTTGCAAATTAGTTAGCCAGGTCCCTTTGCCCATTTCTCAGGACATGTGGTTGTACGAGGGTGGCATAGCCCATTATAGGCATAGCAAGATGTGGCTCAAAGACCGGTCCTCATATGGCTTGGGCGGCTATCACAAACCCATGGGTCTCAACCCTACCCGAGTGAGCCCGTGCACACCCTGCACCAACCAAGCAACCAATCTGCCCAAGACCAAATCCATTTGTCCATTTCTATTTTTCCAAACCATTTGTCAAAACCTCCATGACAACCCAATGTCATGGCTTTGAAAACCTTTGATATTGTGGTCTGTTGAAAGAAACATTCCCAAATCAAAACGGTTTGGTCTGGCAAGACTAAGCATTCCTTTTTCAAAAGTTTCCGGTCCTTACTATTGCAAAAACCATATTTTATCTAGAGTGACAATGGGGTGGGTTCAGTATGAATAGTGGCTATACAAAGGAATCAGGTATAGCTACGAATTGAAAGATAGGCATTGAAATAACTTGTGAAATAAGCATGCATACATCTTTGAAATCAATATAAGTAATTTGGAGTATTGGGTGCAATATGATCAAGAGTGTAACTTGCCTTGCTCAAAGTCTTGAGCTTCTTCTTCCCCTTCATAGAACTTTGGTTCTTCATGGTCTTGATAATCTACACGATGAAAACCAAATAACTCAAATAGAGCTTCAATAAGATCCAAAGAACTCCAAATAAACTCAAATACAAAACCAACAGAGAGGTTCGGCGGCCAGGAGGAGGTCTCAAGAGCTTGCTGGAGAGGTCCTGAGAGCTTAGAGGGGAGGTCCCAGGACTGCTCTGTTGAACCAAGGAGGAGAAATGAGGAAGAAAGTGAGAAAAGAGGGGCTGCCCAAGCTATATATAGCTGGAGCCAAAACACATGACCCAAGTTATGGTGCTGGAGAGTTGATAAAGAGGACAATAAGAGTAGGCAAGGGATGTGACAATAGTATGACATGAGTACTGCAAAAAGTGGAAGCATTTAATGCGATACAACATGCATTAAATGTGGGGAAGACTTCCTTGCACAAGGACATAGTCAAAGGGTAAAGAAAACTGGGCGTGACGGCCAAGTAGGGACAGCCAAGACCCGCAGAGGAGGTCCTGCAAGGACATTGAGGTGGTCCTGCAGAGGACAAGGCGAGGTCCTCACCCACTGGGGAGGTCTAGACGGTTGGATCTCCAGAAGGGAGGTCCAACGGCCAAGATCAAGGGCAAAAGGGGAGGTCTGTAGAGGTTAAGAGGAGGTCCTCACCTGCAAGGGAGGTCGGGATCATTGGATTAAATCCAGGGGGAGGTCCGAACGGTTAGGAGTTCAAAAGGGAAGGTCCTAACGGTTAGATCTGCAAAAGGGGGAGGCCTGGACGGTTAAGATCTCCAAGGGGGAGCTCTTAACGGCCGGATGTACAAGGAGGGAGGTCTGGACAGTTAAGATCTCCAAGGGGGAGGTCTTAACGGTCCAGATCTTCAAGGAGGGAGGTCTGGACGGTAAAGATCTCGAAGGGGGAGGTCTTAACGGTCCAGATCTTCAAGGAGGGAGGTCTGGACGGTTAAGATCTCCAAGGGGGAGATCTTAACGGTCCAGATCTTCAAGGAGGGAGGTCTAGACAGTTAAGATCTCCAAGGGGGAGGTCTTAATGGTCTAGAACTTCAAGGAGGGAGGTCTGGACGGTTAAGATCTCCACCGGGGAGGTCTTAACGGTCCAGATGTTCAAAGGAGGAGGTCAGAGCCGCTGGATTTCAATCGGACCGCCCAAAATGATTGGGCCGTTCGAACCATCAGAGCTAGCGTTGGATCTCAGCCCTAGAACTAAATCGGGCGGTCCAAAATGGTTGGGACGTTCAGACCGTCCGAACGCCACAACAAATCGGACCGTTTAGTAGAGATCTAAGGGCTCAGAGAGGGTGGGACATTCGGACCATCCGAACGTCTCTCCAAGATCTAACCGTCCAATACAAATTAGACAATTCTCAAGCGATATAGGTGTAAATAGACAAGGAGGAGGTCCTGGAGGACCTGAGGAGGTCTTGAAGGACACGGGGAGGTCCAATAAGGGTAAGGGGAGGTCCTAGAGGACATGGAGAGGTCCTGTAGGACACGGGGAGGTCCACTAAAGGTAAGGGGAGGTCCTAAGAAACGGTAGCACCGCAAGGTGCGGGTGGCGCTACCGGGTTGGCACCGAAGGAAACTTCTAGAGAGAGTTTCAAGGGTTTAAGCCACGGAGGTAAGTCCAACTGAACACGAAAAGCTTGAAAAGGGTTCCAAAGGAACTCAAATAAACGTGAGAAGGGTGTAAGCCTGGAAAGGTTTTAAGCCAGAGAAGACCCAAGGAGGGAGATTCGGACCTAGGGAGGTCTGGTCCAAAGATGGACAAAATATGGACAGAGAAAGGAAGATCATCAAAACTCCAACAACTTAGCAAACCATCAAGGGATTTTAGTTGAAGTTTGAGTTAGTCAATTTAAATCCATTCTGAAATTTCAAGTGAAGCTTTGAATTCTCATCAAAACAAAATGGTTCTTTTTATTTTGAAATCTTCAAAAAGGCTCTTGAAAATTGAGGTGTTACAAAGGTTTTGGGCTGAGGCGATCTCTACTGCTTGTTATATCTCTAATAGGGTTTTCTTGAGATCTGTTATTGGCAAGACTTCTTATGAGCTTAGATTTAGTCATAAGCCCAAAGTTTCTCATTTTAAGATTTTTGGTTGCAAGTGCTTCATTCTTAAACATGGCAAACTTGATAAATTTGAATCTAGATGTTCTGATGGCATATTTCTTGGATATCCTACTCATTCTCGTGGCTATCGTGTATTTAATTCTGACACTAACAAAGTTGTTGAGACTTGCGAAGTCACTTTTGATGAGGCTAGTCCTGGTGCTACACCCGATGATGCAGGTACACAGGTTTCTGAGAGCATCTTTGTCGATGATGACTATGAGGATGATGACCCAATCCATCCTCAAGTCCCTTCTGACATGGTTGGAGAGCTTGCTTCTACTACACCAACTTCAGATGAGCAGCCTCTTCCTACCTTCACTGACGATCAGAGTGGCTCTGTTCCTACTTCCACAGACCGTGAGGTAGAGGCCACTTCTGCACCAGGTGCTCCTCTTCGTATTCAGCGACAGCATCCACCTGAGCAGATTATTGGGGATCTACATGAGGGAGTCACTCGCTCCAAGTTTATTTCTCCTGATTCTCATGCACATTCTGCTTTTGTCGCGTGTTTTGAACCCCGAGATGTCACCCATGCTCTTTCTGATGCCTCTTGGGTCAATGCCATGCATGAAGAACTTGAAAATTTTGAAAGAAACAAAGTCTAGACCTTAGTTGAACCTCTACCCAATCATAATATAATTGGAACAAAATGGGTTTTCAAAAATAAGCAAAGTGAGGATGGGTTGGTAGTTCGCAACAAGGCTAGGCTTGTAGCTCAAGGGTATTCCCAGGTAGAGGGCTTAGAATTTGAGGAGACCTTTGCTCCTATAGCTAGATTAGAAGCCATTCGCCTTTTACTAGCATTTGCGGCATCCAAGGGCTTCAAGCTATTTCAAATGGATGTCAAAAGTGCTTTCCTGAATGGTTTCATAGAAGAAGAGGTCTTTGTCAAGCAACCTCCTAGTTTTGAAAATCCCAAGTTCCCAAACCATGTTTTTAAACTCTCCAAAGCCTTGTATGGACTGAAACAAGCCCCTAGAGCTTGGTATGATAGGCTTAAGAGTTTTCTGCTTAAAAATAATTTCAAAATGGGATTGGTTGATAAAACCTTGTTCACTCTCAGGCATGGCAGTGACTTTTTGTTGGTTCAGATTTATGTGGTTCTTCTCATGCTTTGGTGTCCAAATTTTTAGATTCTATGAGCAGGGAGTTCGAGATGAGCATGATGTGCGAATTGACTTTCTTCCTTGGTCTTCAAGTCAAGCAACTGAAAGAAGGTACCTTCATTCATCAAAGTAAGTATACAAAGGACCTTCTTCGTCGATTCGACATGGGAAGCAGTAGACCAATGTCTACTCCCATTGCTACATCCACCGTGCTGGAGCCTGATGAGGATGGAGAGCCCGTGGACCAGAAGGAGTACCGCAGCATGATCGGCTCCCTCCTCTACCTCACAGCGTCGAGGCCGGACATACAGTTTGCTGTGTATCTGTGCGCTCGATTTCAGGCTTCCCCTCGAGCCTCTCATCGTCAAGTAGTGCATCGCATATTCAGGTACCTCTAGGACACTCTTGACTTTGGACTTTGGTATTCTTCTGCTTCTGCTCTTTCTATTCAGGCTTTTTCTGATGTTGATTTTGCAGGGTGTAGAGTGGATAAGAAGAGTACTTCTAGCACTTGTCATTTCTTAGGCACATCTCTTATCTCTTGTCATCTAGGAAACAGTCCTCTGTTGCACAGTCCACTGCCGAGGCCGAGTATGTAGCTGCAGCCAGTAGTTGCTCTCAGGTTCTCTTGATCTTGTCTACTCTACGGGACTATGGGTTGTCTTTGGATAGTGTTCCTCTTTTCTGTGACAACACTTTTGCCATTAACATTGCCAAAAACCTGGTGCAACATTCTAGGACTAAGCACATTGACATTAGATATCATTTCCTTAGAGACCATATTGAGAAGGGTGATGTTGTGCTTCACTTTGTAGAGTCCAAGTAGCAGGTTGCGGATATTTTCACTAAAGCTCTTGATTCTTCTCGTTTTGCTTTCTTGCGGGGAGAATTGGGGGTTATTAGTCCTCTTGGCCTGTTTTGAGGGGGAGTTTGCTCTTTTTGCATTCATTGTATCATAATGCATTTTAAAATTCAGCATCTTGCATTGTAATATAAACTTGTAGAGCTTTGATTATTATCCATGTATGACATGATCTCATACTTTATACCCTGCCATGTCTTGTGCTAGGTTGCTAGACCTCTTTTATGGCTTTTTATGTATAGCTTAGCTTTTGCCATGCTAGCTTTATTATCTGTGAGAAAATTGAATCAAAACATGACTTGTTAGATCTTGTGACTAGTTTTGCTTTAGTGATCCTCTCATGATTCATGCCATGCCATATAGGCTTCATTGAGTCTTGAACTTATTCTGAGTTTTAAATTGAGCTATGATAATTCTTAAGTCAAGCAAATGAAAAATGAGCATTTCTGTGCGAAAAAACTGATCTCACCAATTCTTCTTCATGAGACAGCTTGCCATTGCACTAGGCATGAACTCAGGGGGAATTTTGGATGACCTAGACCACTCTCTTAAGCTTTTGTTGCTGGGATGGTCGTAGTGAGGCTTGAGATCTAGCACAATGCTAAGAAAACAAATTGGCAATTGGTTGAAGCGTAGGAGGCAGTTGTGGATGGCTCCTAGTCCAGGACTTGCTTTACTAAGATAAAACCAATCATTTTCAGCAAAGTGCTCAAAGTGCTAAATTCTAAATGCTTGAACAAATTGATTCAAAATTGATCTCAAAATGCTCAAAATTGACTCATTTTCTAGCTTCTAGCTCTATTTTGCTTATAGACATGGCCTGACTCATTTTTGGATATCTTTAGTTAAACTATGATCTTGAGCACCATGTCATGCTATCAATTCATTTAATCTCAGATTATTGCTATTTTGGCCTTAGCTTTGCTGTACATGTTTTGCCATGATTAAACATAGCTTCTTCACATCATATGGCTTGGTGTAATACTTGTACAGTCCTCTTGGATAATCTTCATGGCTCCTTTTTGCTAAACATTAAAAAAAACTGAAAAATAGCCATTCCATTCCATTCATGCTCTATCTTCTTCCATGCACCTTGATCAATTCATTGTCAAAGGGGGAGAAAGATTGGTAAAAATGTTGTTTTAGAGCTTTTTGGAGTCATAGGGGGGAAATGAAATTTTCTGAAAATTTGGTGATCATAGTTAGTGGGAGCATCTCAATTGCATTCTTTTGGTCTTATTGCCTTTTCTGGATTTGAATTGCAATTCTTGAAGACTCACAATGATCAAAGGTCAAATAGAACAATTGTTCTTTCATATGGACCTAAGTGAGATTTTTGGCTATTCTTTGGAAATTGAAGCTTTTGTGTTTTCTTTTGTCTTATCTCACTTGCTTATGCTATTCTGAAGCCAGCTTGGTCATTTCCATTGCTTTCTCTTGCTAATGGACCAAGTTGTGTCTTTGTGCGAAAACGTCGAGTACTTTACTTTTCAAACTCCAAAACTATATTTTCTGAGAGATTGCCAATGTGTTCATCAAGGGGGAGATTGTGGATATCATGGGGATATGCCCATGATCTTAGGATGATGAAATAATTGGCAATGTTGCTTTTGGTTTGAAGTTTCAAGCGTTTTCGACAAAGTTTCTAAATCTGTCAGGTCATTGGCGGTCAAACCGGCCAATCCGGCGGTCAGACCGGCCTTGTCTTAAGTGAATTTCTGGTTCAGTCCCAGGGGTGGTCATACCGGCCAGAACGGCGGTCTGACCGGTTTGTGTGCTGATTGTTCATATTAGTTGTGGACTGATTTTGGGATTTGTCATATCCATGTTTGTTAATGCATATGTGTTGCATATTGCATGTTTTGGCTAACGTGGGTCAAGTTGTGAAGAACTTGTTCCCGGATTCATGTTTGCTTGTCTATTGCTATGCAGGTGGCTTGGAGGTCAACGACGGTCAACGGCGAGAAGGATCGGGACTAAGCTTGGAGAGCTGAGGTCCAGAACAATCAAGGATGTCGGGTGAGGTCAAGTGACTCAAGCATGGTGCAGAATGGATGAAGATGACCGAACGAGCAGTTCGGTGTGACTGGTTGGATCAAGCAGTGCGGGGGTCGGTGTAAGTGCCATGGTGGTCCGGTGGGAATCGAATGGGAGAGACTTGCCGACACAATGAGAGCCGCTGGATCAACCTACACGTGGCGAAGCATGGATGTGTTTCGCGCAGTTTGGACTCGGTCTTCGGAAAAGATCGAGAAGTGGTATTTTGGTAATTTCACCAAATACAGCCTTAGTGACCTAATGCCAACCCGCGGCGCAAGACGGTGCGTCAAGAAGTGGATTAGGTCAAGAGAAGTGAAGACGGCGCTTTGAGATGCGTGCATGTGTAACCCGTTTGTATTGGGCCTTAACGGGAGCCCATTAGGGTTAACTCTTCTAGAAGCTAAGCCTCTAGTATAAATAGAGAGGGGGCTGTTCTCAGCAGTAACCAAGCACTTCATTTGTAAACCCTAGTTTGTCTTAGGGCTTATGGAAAAAGAGGAGAGGTTTAGGGTTCTAGGAAGATGTGTTGAGTTGAGTGCTCATGGATTGAGCTTTGTCCTCTATGGATGGAGTGGTCAGAATCAAAGAACCAATCGTGAATCAATCTATGGATGATTGTTCAAAGATGAGTCCTCTTGTGTTTTTCCTTCTCTTTTGATGATTTTGGGTGCTTCCTTGATCCTGTGGTTTTTGGTTTGTTTCGTGCCCTCGTTTACCTTGCTATGATGTGTGGGAATACATCTAGAATCATCTAGATCATCAATCTCCCACGAGCAAGGTTTGGATCAAGTTTTTCGTCTTTGCCCGGTTTTGAACCCTCCTTCGGTAAAACAGAAAAAGGTCGAAACTTTGACGTGGATCTACTCAATCTCTATTTGGAATAGGTTCCTAATATCCTTAGGAAGGTGTGTTCCAAATTTGGTCAAGTTTGGCCATGTAGATCAAAAGTTAGACCGATTTTCGTTTTGGTTTGCCGTCAATGATGGTTCAGTCGGGATCGGTCGACCGATTTTACATGCGGTCGAGATCAAGACCTCGATCAGACCGCTCATTACACGCCGGTCTGACCGCTCTGTTAGGGTTTGGTGCTATTGGTTCCTTGTTTTGGGCATTTTGGTTCAAGTTCAACACAAGTCTTTTGCTGTTGATCCTCATAGCCTTCATAGCTATTGGGGTGAATCTGGTGTTGAATCTGAATGTGGTGAAAATTAGGCAAGCTCCTATTCACCCCCCCCTCTAGTCGCCTGTTTCCAGTCCTACACCCTTCCACCTGATAGGTAGGCTCTTCTGGTTCGTAGCCCTGGCTGGGAAGTGAAAGAATGACTCCTGTAGTACCGGCAGCTCGTGTCATAGAAGAATGATGGTGACATAAGCCGCATCGAGTAGAGACATCCGGACGGTAGAGCCCCTTCCATAACAACAGAAAGCTGGGTCACCGAAGTTCCTCCCCTAGACAAGCACCTGAGTAAGGTACTTGGTGGAGGCTGCATTCGCCGGTGCACTGTAGACGGTGTACTGCGGGGTATGCAGCCACTTGATCTGCTACAACATCACCCACAGAGTGTGCTGCAGGGTGCCCTCCTGAAAGGCACTCGTATGGTACTGAGGCTCCCATTGGCTAGCTATCTACATGTTATAAAGAAAAAGGAGTGTTAGGAGATTAAGTGACAAGAGATATGGATAAGAAATGATAGTAGACAGGAGAGAAATTTCAGCACACACTTTTACCCATTCTCTAGTTCACTTAACTAAACCTTAAGGCTTAAAGTAGGATGTTTTAGGGACTTTTTCAAGACATTTTAGCTCAGTTTTAAGGTCCTAAAAGTTGATTATGCACTGTTATTTTCAGAGAGCATCCTATCTCTCAAAACTAGAACTATTTTGATCCAGATGAGAGGAGATGATCAAAAAGAGTCTTTAGATGAGAAAGGAATGCTAAGACGGAAAAGATTAGCAATTATTTCTAAAATTTCAGCACCAATCCTATGTTAAATTAGGTGGTAGCCACATGGTGCGGCTAAGGCCTCACAGGCCGTTGTAGCCACCTGCATTAGCGAAACGTTGATAGCGGCCAGGTGGTGAGCATGACCTGCGCTAGCCTCGTTAGCCCTGACGTGAGGTTCCCCCATGGTCCGTGGGCCTTCCCCGGCCAAGCGCGCGGTCACGGGCCGTGTAGAAGAACTGGGGGCACCCCGTCGTGTCATCGTGATCGACGTCACCCCTGTCATCATGCCTTGGGCCCAACCGAGTGTGGACATCGGTTGGCGGCCTTGTTGGTTGTCGCCCCGTCTCATCTGGAACCCTCGCTGACCAGAAGAAGTGCTCCCGCTTGGGGTATTCCTCCATAGGGTCAGACGGAATCCCACTCTAGTCACTGCTAGGAGTGTGTATGTCTTGCGTCGAGTAGTCTTCAAGGATGCTCAAATGCACGAGCACCCGGTGTCGTTCACCCTCCCTGGAAAGGCCGATGGGGGGGATGGCATTGGGAAGGATTGATCCAGTTCTTGAACGGCCTCCTCCGAGTGGTTAAGGAGTGTGAGATGAGTCATCTCCGGGATTGCGTAAACCCACACTGCCCATATGGTGGCATCCTCGCTCCCGTGAGAGCTCATCCACTCAGTCAAACTGGAAGTCCCCCATGCAAAGAGTGGAACACCCTCCGGGCAGAGGAGGGCGTGAATGCGTGATACCTCCATATGTTGTGCTGAGAGCCGACCACATAGTCCCACGGCTAGAACCGAAACTAGTAGCCATTGAGCGAACACCTGCCCGCCCCTAGCACAAAATCATGCTGATGTTGAGTTTCGAACTCGATGAAGAAATCTTATGGAAGATAGTGTGAGACGTGAAAATCTCATAGCGGGAAGTGAAGTCGCACCTGGATGCCTCTTGCCACCAGGTTCGGTGGCTGGTTGTGCCAAGGCCCCACCATAGTGGCGGCGACCGTTATGTTGCGGAGGCGCAAGAGCTTTGCACTACCAGAAAACATGTATTTCCCAAGTGTCTATGTATTTCCCGAGTGTCTGAATAAAAACACTCGGGCAGATCCTGAGTGTTTCATAGGACACTCGGGACAAGAAGTAAACATTCGGTAAAAGAAACTTTCCCGAGTGTTTTCCATAACACTCGGGAAATAATATATAATCCCGAGTGTATCGGAACACAAACACTCGGGACCTTTTTTTTTTCCCGTCGCACCTTTTTTTTCCGTCCGCGCCAATTTTTCTTTCCATCGCGCCTTTTTTTTTTCCATCCGCGCCTCTTCTTTTCCAATCGCGCCTCTTTTCCTCTAACCCTAATCCCACAGCGCTTCCTCCTCCTCCTCATTGCCGCCGCTCCCCCTTCTCCCGAGCGGCGAGCGCCGCCCGCCTCCTCCCCCTTTCCCCTCCTCCCGAGTGGCAAGAGCCGCCTCCTCCCCTTCCCTCCTCCCCAGCAGCGCCGCCTCCTCCTGCTCTGCACCTGGCCTCCCTCTCTGGCCTGCCGCCCGCCACCGCTTACTCTGGCGCCACCTCCCTATGGCGCCACCGCCACCTCTGGCTCCACCCCTAAGCACGCACAGGGCCACGCCGCCTCAGGCGTGTCTTGCCCACCGCCACCACCGGTCTCCCAGCTCCCCTACCACCACCTTGTGCCTTGCTTCCCCATCGCCCGATGCCATCGCCACCATCGCCGGCTCGATCAGCCAAGCCCGGCTCCTCCCCGGCTCCTCGCAGCCTCCCCAGCCTCCTCCTCCTTCGGCTGGTGGTAGGCAGCCTTGCTGCCTGTTTCGGCAGCCTCGCCACCTCGCCACTCGCCAGGCTCGGTCTCCGCTCGGCTGCTCCCTGAGCCGCACCCCCCTTTCATTTTTGTTTTGCTTTCATTGGTATACTGATAGTCCCATGATTTACTTTTGCTAGAAACTCTACCAAAGGTATGATTTGTGCTAAGATTCTGAGGCAATGTGGGAATGCATTATTTGAAATCGATGCCCTTGCAAAATTAGAATATATTTATATAATGCTCTTATGTTTCTGATTTTGCTTCGCAATTCTAGTGTAACAACAATGAGGTGCTGATGATGATGTGATTCTGGTGAAAGGCACAAAGAACACTAGCGCGGTTTGTATTTTTCTGTGACAATCTTGAGCTAGTGTTTGCTGTGATAATTGATGGTAACAGCAATAGTTTTGAAGATAGGGGCATCACACATGAATGGGGATGTGTTACCTTGTTTGGGTGGGGTTGCAGGTGGGATGGTAGTGGTGTGTTGGTTGCGGTTGCAGTGGTGATGCCGGCAGTGTAGTCACGGTGGTGGCCCTCAGTGGATGCAATGAGAAAGGAATGGAATTATGCTATTATTAAATGTAATTATTTACTAGTTGAATGCATACATATATTGGAAATTAATATGTTATTCTCTATATAGCCTTATAAAAGCAATCATGAAATGAGCCTGTTAGTTAACCTACATGCCATATACAGCTTAATGTTCTAAATTTCAACATATTTTCGTGCTTACTTATTTTTTGAGTTCTAGCTTAGCTTTGTTGGCAGTATACTTTTTCTGTATGGTACCTTCTTAATACAGTAATACTCTTGTTGTACATTTTGGTACTACAGTTTCTGTTGCAACGATAGAGCTCTACTTGGATATTAGGAGTGCAATTGAAGACCATGTTCGGGTTAGTAACAAATTATAAGCTTTTCATCTGCTTTTTACACGTATGTTTGTAATAAATGTTCACCCTAGTTCTTGACTGAATGAAACTCTTGTGTACTCGATTGGGTGTGCAAGTGAAGAAGATATGTAGTCCTGTTATTTAACCTAATCTTTGGATATGATGGAAATGTGGCACTAGGAATAAATCAATATTGCTACACCTGATAGTTTACGTTAAACATGTTCCAGTAGAAGTAACATTTGGATCATTGTACTCTATTATACTGTAATACCACACTTATAAAACACAAACATAATGTTTTGATTCACCATCTAACACTGTAAAACTTATGAATTGTGCTATATGGACTATATGATAGTTGACAAATTTTCCTTATTGTAATGTACAGGTTGGATATGATACAAAGTTTTTCATTTTCATGAACAAGTTATTTTCATCTTTTGTCAAACATGTTAGAACGATGTGGGTTGTATTGTCCAAAATGAAGCAGATGGTAAGTTGTATTTAACCTTATTTGAATGCAGACTGTTATGTAATACCCTAACTTCTATAAATATTTTGTTATATGTGTAGTATGTTGAACCTGTATGTTTCAGCAATAGAGTGCATTCCTTGATGTTTGTTTACACAATCCCTCCTGAATAGTGAATATAATCCATTTTGTATTTTTATACCATCTCCCTTCTATCATATTTTTTTGAGGTATGTGCTCCTAAATAAGTATGGGAAGCCTATACCCAAGGATGCATGTAAATGAACAAAGACATTACTACAGGTTTTGTATTGTAAATGAACAACAATGCCTTTATTATATACAATTTTTTTATTGTTAGGCATTGCAATGAAACTATGCCATACATTTTTTTTAAATGGTCATGAGTCTAATCTGTGAGGCAATGAAACTTTGTAGCTTGATGTGGGGTTCTAACCTTATATTTAAGGTTCAAATTAGAATTCATTTCAACTACCCCTATGGCCCTATCCCTATGTGGTGTTTATTGTAATTGTATTAAAGTTGCTGTGCATGAAGATGTGAGGTCATTGAGTGTCAGGTTGCCACATATCTTTTAGAAATCTCATTTCCTAGTACTTTTGGTTCCACTGTTGAGGGAAAAACTTAATGTGATCTCCTTCACTTCTGCTTTGCGACTTATCAAGAGATACTTGCGAATTATTGCCATGTCTCTTTTGCCCTTTGGCCATTTGGTAAAAGATACTATGTGTGACCTAATTCGAAGAAGCTGCAAACATTTGTAATTGGCCCTTACTCCATCAGGGATTCGGATTCCTAACTCCCACTTGATCCTTAGTATTTGCTCCCTATAGATGCTAGAGCATTATTTATCTCTTTATATCCTTGGCTTAAACATAATATTGTTGGTCATTGTTCCAGCACTAGACAACAGCTATTTTTCTTATTATTTTTAATGTTCAATATACTGTGCAACCGCCCATTTATGGATCCTCTACGTTATGGGTATAATTAAGTTGGAATATGGGTGGCTATGGTTTTTCATGATCCTGTCTAAACTCCATAGCTTTCATAGATAATGACTAAGGAACGATAGTTTTCTTGGTTGGTTTGTACGCTGTTGTTTCCTTTCCCTGTATTTGCAGTGTTAGTTCTCCCGTGAGAATATAAATAATAGAAAGCATTCAGGTTCTTTTTGGTGTAGTCATCTAGACTTACATGCTATTATTAATCATGCATTCTCTTCTTCATATTGCATCGTTTACATTACTGCTTCTAGTCATAAGTTGTGCATAATGCTTGTTTTCCTTAAATGTAAAAGCAATTGAGTCTTTGTGATTTTTAACCTAATTTTTAACTTATTGCAGGGCTTCTACTGTATTTGTGGGAATTTATGTACCAACTGAAAGAAAACTATTGGAGACGTTTCCTAAAAATTTGAGTGTTGTTGCCCATTTTGTAAGTCCTATTTAACTTATTGTTGGACTAGCTGATTTCTCAAAATAAGGAACATTGGTCTGTTCATCAGGCTGTAACTTTTTGCTATTTATTTCATATACTATCTAACAGCATCTTTATGAATGCTTAGTGTTCAGAGCATGTTGATTTATGTCACCCATGTTTTCTAAAAGAGCATGCTACAGACTGCAGGGGCCATTGGAGGGATTGCTACTTCTCTCGTTCGTGTCCCCACAGAGGTCTGTATTTTCTATATTCTATACCCCCTAATGCCTTTTTGCATTGAAAATCGATCGTATGGCATTCAGGTGGTTAAACAAAGAATGCAAACAGGTCAATTCAAGTCTGCGCCTGATGCTGTTCGCCTCATTGTTGCTAAAGAAGGATTTAAAGGTCTTTACGTTGTATGTATCTTCTGACCTCTTATTTGGTGAAAAGATATAACATAGACCTTTCCTTACTATCCCATAATCCCGGAAAGCCTAATGATTTGAATTCGTTCAATTTGCCTTGAATAATGAATGAATGTTGATTTGAAGTGTAAATTTTGCACTGTTATACAATAAACATCATTGCCTTATCCACTCTAACACTGGTTTTTATTGGTTGTAGGGTAATGGTTCATTTTTACTTCAAGATCTGCCATTTGATGCCATTCAATTCTGCATATATGAGCAACTTCGAATTGGTTACAAACTTGTGGTACTTATCTATCCTTTGCTAAAACAACCTTCTATCCTTCCCATGAACAATGCTTTCTAGGCATCAACCCACTTCCAGTCTTGATATGATATTGAGTATTCACTTCCTACATGTTGTCCCTGGATGACTGTTCTGTTAAGTGCTATGTGTCAGATATGGAGCCATCATGATTTTGTCAGAACATTGCATAGCTGATGCATCCTAATGTCAGTATCTCACTTATGTAAACCTGCTTTTGCATGTTATTTTCATCAAATTCTGTTCACATGTATTAGTTTATCAGTTGTTCACAGTGAAGTAATTATGGTTAACCGTTGTGATGATAATACATGCAATTGCTACAAGAGAGTGAGTGTAAACTTTATATTTCAACTTGGTATAGCATTTTGTTCCTCTTTTTTTTTTAGTTTATTTTACAGGGATTTGTAAGGAAGCCTGAAAAAGGAAATTATAAAATTAACTTCTGACAAATTTGGCTTGTTGAATTGCCGAACTTAGCAGTTATAAGACTGAAACTTTTGTCTTTGACAGATTCTTCCTTTTCTAATTGGACCAGGTCATTTCATCATTATGGAAATCAGGACAGTAGTCCCATAAACAAGCATCCAGAGTTGGAGAAGCTCCTAAGGGAGGAATTCCAAACCATTGAGGACTTCAAGGAGAAGGAGAAGGCACGGAAGGCGGCAGAGAAAGAAGCCGGCAGCAGTCGCAGCAACACTGCTGCTGCTATGGCGGCAAGCCATATTAAGGCTGTGGCTAAGTAGGTCCAAGCTCGGCATGAAATTTTGGTGGTCCTCCCACAAAGGAGAAAGTAGCAACTTTTTTTTGTTTGGTGAAAACTAAGGATTTGAGTAGAGACACCTGTGCAGATTTTGCTCTCCCCTGCCGATACTTGTGGCTGTCCAAGAAATTTTCCTCTCTTTTTTCTTCATTACCTTCCTGGCACCAGTGTGAGATTTGTACATAGAGAGATAGAATAATTACTTTTACTAAATGGACAAATTATAGAGCCTGAAGTTTAAAGACATATGATGTCGTCGTTGGTTGTGTTAGGATGTGAGCTATACATCACGTCTTTTTTGTTTTGTTTGGGCAACCCACCTGATTTGGCATTGATTTTTGCCTTGTTCCTCGCTGCAAAGACGTGCATGTGTTATCCTGTGGACTTATTTCCCGAGTGTTTTTCAAGGAAAACACTCAGGACTGAAAAATTGATTCCCGAGTGTCCGTTGAAAAACACTCGGGAATGAAATTTTATTCCCGAGTGTCTTTGGTCGGCATACACTCGGGAAAGTATTCCGTTACGGTTGTGAACCCGTTGTGCGAATTATTCTCCCGAGTGTTTTATTTTTCCCGAGTGCAATTCGGAACACTCGGCAAAGTTATTTTTCCCGAGTGTAATTCTCAGGAACACTCGGGAAACCAGTTTTGCCCGACTAATTTATCCCGAGTGCTCTTTCCGAACGGCCGACCTTCAGGAATTTAGCTCCCGAGTGTTTTTTCTAATTTCCCGAGGGTTTTGGGTACTCGGGACAAACCTGGTTTCTGGTAGTGCTGCCTCCATGTCCTGAGTGATGGTGTAGGCACAGAAGCCTTCAAATTGTTCTTGCGCATCTATTGTTGATCAAGTTCAGTTGGCACCCGAGTTATCCATCTACTAGAGCTGCTGTTCATTCAGTCCGTATTGCATGAACCGAGTCCATTAATTACTTGGTGCTGCTGTTCTTTACCGAACTGAGAAGGGAGGAATTATGCTGCTATTTAATTGATTCGGGAGAGACTAGTTCTGATACTTGTGCAAGGATACACCTCCTGTTGTGCGTTGCAGCTGGTCACGAGATTAGCCTTTGCCCCTTGTGCATAATCCCTAATACTGCCGATTTCTTGCTGCTCGAATACCGAAACCATGAGATAGATCAATTGCTACTGTTCTCGGTACCGTGGAAGCGAGGCCAAACCTGCGTATCATCTAGTGCTATTAGTTGGTCCGTATCAAATGGTATCTAATTCATTCCATTCCTCAAAAAAAAAAAGGATTGGAATTGTGAGAAATGATTGATCCTCCGACTAACCCATTTCTAAAACCGAACACTCGATCGTAATTTCAAGTGATACGACGCTTCAAACTTTTGAGATATGCAATATTAAATTGAAGGACGAAATAAATATCAGCGACACAAAAAACATTTTCAAAACCATTGAATTGACACAGAATAAAAGTTCAATTTGTTGTGGAAGTCGAGGTATGTATCCAGTTCTTAACAATTGTTTGCTTACTATTCAACGCCAGTACGAACGACACGTTCTTTGACTGCTTGCGTGCCACTGGTGTACGTTCCTTCCTATAATGCGAAGATGTCGCTGTTAATGTATTTAAAAGAAAACAAAGATGTCACCATTAATGTAAACGAGGAGACAATTAAGAGGATCTGAGATGTTTACGCTAAGGAGCAGAGCATGTGGTTGAGTGGTTAGTTCACGTTGCTCTTGCAACACTAGAAAACATTCTTACACGTTTGTTATGCCTCCCTAAAACAAGTTCTCTTGACACGGACGGGTCCCTCCTGTCCTCGACCTCTGGCTGGCTAGCAGCAACCTCCTCCTCCAAACCACTCCCCTTAGCTACGTACTCAAGAACTCTGGGTGGTGGTTTCACCTGGCCACACCCACCACCATGACCATGGCCTCCTCTACAGTCTCCACGACCACGGCCTCTACACCTTGGCATAGCATTCTTCACAAATAAACATTCATGCAATAAGCTCAAAGGCATCATCCTCATATCAATACTATTCATCAATGCGACATAATAGAAACATAAATTTAATGCTTGACCCATTCCATCATACTATGCACTAGTGTGTCAAATTTGAAGTTAATTTACCATCCTAAGTCAAGTTCTAGCAATTAATTAACCTATATCATATTTTAGTTAAGTTAACCAATCCTATAGCAAATTTTAGTAGATTAAATTAACATAAGTTGTTGTACTATTCACCATGGACCTAAAGCCGTCTCCGATACCAACTGTAACATCCTAGTCCAACGTTGAGCCAAGAATGTCACATATACCTTTTTTGCGCTTAATTTAAACCGCAATTACTAATAATTAATTTCAGTAACCATTGCATGGAATAAAACCTAAAACAGGTCACCTTTCAACAATCACAACAATATAAATGCATAAAGGATTAGCTTTTACATAGCTTGGGACCATGTGCCCAAGAACGCTCGGGGTCACCCGCCTGAGAACGTCCGGAAACATTTATTAGCAACAACTAAGTAACCAAACCATAATTAAATCAACCAATTTACAATTATTAAGTTAATGATAGCCATGTCTACCAATCAACTCTACATGAAAGCACCAAGTTTCTAGATTTAATGGTAGCAACTAAGTAATGATAACAGTGTGGGTGATAGCATGTGATGCAAATGTGCTACTTCCTAGCCATGCATGTCGCCTTCATTGATCACCCAAAAGCAGCAACAAAATAAGAGTGAGTCCAAGACTCAGCAAGTATATAATAGAATAATAAATAAATAACTTATCATTCTAGTAAATCATTATCGTCCACAACCATATTATCAATTAACATCATCATCTTTCATGTGATCATTTAACATCATCCACTTTTTATGTACGCAATGCTTGGCTCTGCTATATGCCCATATGCACCACTTTTGATTATACCATTATAGCGGGTTTTTACCGTCGATGATGTACTCTATCCTCCATTCCGTAGAGTTCCTACCGAACTAGATTTTTATCTAAAGCCCTTCGTACTAGCCATATAACTTTCTCACCGACCACACCGGAATAGGGGTTGATGCATGTAATTTTCTATTATGGTTGTGCCACTACGCTTTATCGGGATATATGGATGGAACCAAAAAAATTCCTTATGGGCAGTATATATTTATAGGAGATGGACCGGGGATTCTGTGACTGTATAGAAAATAGTATATATTCACTATATACGGCTTAGATTTAAATTAGTTTGAGTAGAGTGGTGAAATTTATATAGCGAAAATTATGTGCACAATGGAGGTTGTTCTAGCATAAGGTGGCTGGATCATGGCTCCCTGGTCTATCTCCTTGGTTGTTTGTCACCATCTTGTGCGGGCCAATATAAAATATGTGGCCATGATTTGTTTCTATAACTTTAGGGTATAATTCCACACGTTCCTATAAGCATAGTTATGTTATATCCTAATGAAAACAGTTGCACTCATTGGTTGAAAGCCGCTTTTGTGAGGGGTTATTTCTAGAAAACACTCTTACGTGATTTTTTTTATAACTTTCGGTCAATACATTCCAAAGCATAATTATATTCTATGTTAGAAACTAGCTTTTTGATGTTCTAAGCGAAACAGTTGTTGATCCAAACTGAATTTATTTATCTCATATGGCTTAGCTTAAATTACACAAAATAAATCTACTTTGCATCATATATTTGGAGCGATAATCGTGGTTTTGCTCCCATAACTAATGGCTTGGCCAGATTGAGACTGGTAGCTGACTCCTGAAGCTCAATCTTATCAACACCAGGTGGTATGCTCCAAGTGAACCCTTGCAGAAGCCTTGCGAACAGCATCATTGTAATAGAAGTACCAAGTGATACTGCCGGGCAACCACGTCTACCAGCACTGAACGACACAAACCGTAACTCTGGCTCAGCTAGTACTACATCCGCATTGTTCAGATGCCGTTCTGGTCGAAACTCAAGAGGGTTATCCCAGACATTCGGGTTTCGACCGAGTCCGATTCGGCTGAGCATGACATGGCTATTCTTTGGGACCAAGTATCCAGCGATCGTGGTATCAGCGACGGCGACATGGGGTGGGTTGAAAGGGTGATATGGGTGGATGCGGAATGCCTCCCGGATGCATGCCTTGAGGTATTTGAGGTGGCGAATGTCGGATTCCTGAACAAGTCTTTCTCTGCCAATAACCTCATCGAGTTCGTCGATTGCCTTTTTCATGACATCTGGGTTGTTTATCATCTCCGCCAGTGCCCACTCAACTGCATTTGATGGGTTGTCCACTGTTGCCAATGATATCTCCTGCATTTATAGGTTTGCAAGTCGGCCTCAGTTAGTGTTGAATATTGCATGAAGTACGCAAGATAATATTCTTAGGGGTAAATGCCCGTATCCCCTGAAGCACTAGTGTACAGTGTACACAGCCGCGTTATTTTTTTTAAAAAAACTGCAATTCATGCAACTAATATGTAAAAAGGATTCCCGATGATTAAGATATAGTATGCCTCTGTCAACATAAGAACTTATTTGCTAGGTTATTTATTTTCTACTGTTGTAAAACACGCAAATACTACAGCGCCAAATTTTAATCAGCTGGCAAATTAAATTTCTTTTTACTAGAATTGAGGTGCTAAAATTTCCCCAGTCAATATACTACGTCTGTTAGAATTATTTTCAAATATGTCGCAAAGATAAGGTGGAGCTGGAACGAAACCTTCCTATATTAGGTAACAGGACGCATGAGCCCATAAGACATGAACAATAAAAACAGTTTGATTTTACGGACGTCAAGTTCTCAGAGTTTAGTTCTTAAGAATAAAGAATAATATATTGGGAAGAAGCAGGCTATAAAAAGCTTACAAGAGTTTCTGCCTTGATCTCCTCGACTGTCAACAACGGTTGTCCTTCTGCATCCTCCAGAGAAACCAGGACGTCAAGAAAATCACCAACCTCTCTGTTCTCACCACCTTTTCTAAGTGCCTCCATTCTTCCATCCTCTCCTCTATGATAGGATCATGTAACCTACTGAATGTCCTCATGAGGCCATTAACGACCTCCTCATGGCCGTCCAGGTCGAGGCCAACCAACGCCGGGAAGTAGTCTGAGACGCAGAAGGCGCCGAGGTAGTCGAGCGCCGTGAAGAGCGCGTCAACATGCGCCTCCTCACCCCGCCCAGGACCACGGGCAGACTCGGCCGGTGGTTCATAGAAGTGCCTCTTGCCGAATACGAGCTTTCTAATGATGTTACCGCAGAAGTGCCTTGCTACATGCCGCACGTCTACGGTGCAGCTCGGCTTCTTGTTGCATAGGTTGTAGACGTAGTTGACGAGGTGGTCGGCCTCCTCGACGCGCCGGCCATGCAGCTTTCGCTCCATGGTGGGCGAGAGGATCTCTGAGGCGAGCACCCGCCTCATCTTCTTCCATTGGTCGCCGACCGGTGACATGATGGTGTTCTTGTATCCCATGCTGAACGACCGCGACGCGAACGATGAGGGCCGCGAGGCAAGTACAGCATCGTTCTTGCGCAGGACCTCCCGGGCCATCTCCGGCGAGGCCACAGTAATCACGTGGACCGGTCCCAAGCGGAGGCAAAGGATATCCGTGTCCATCTCGTCGAGCAGGCGGTGGATCCACCTGAACACCGGCTTGTTCATCAGCATCTGATGCATATTACCAATGACCGGCATGGCAGCCGGTCCGGGCAGCAGCTTGCTGTGCTTCCATTTCTCCCGGTAGAGCAGTGCAATGAGCAGGAGGATAGCCATTGTTACCAGCATAGTGAGGGCGGGTGCAGGTGCCATGTTGGCTGTTTGGTGTGATGTCATCTTGGTTTCCTCATAACTAATTTGTAGGAATATTTCACGGCATATTTATAGCCGAGTTCTCCAAGAGAAGACAGAAATGTGATAAGACCTGTCTTCATGGGATACATATGTACTCCGTTTTCATTCATCTGCATAAAACAAAACTTCCTTTTCAGTTTACACACTACTTTTACGAGAATATATCGTTTATAGACTGTTTATGTTCTTATGCATACAACTGTTGAAATCGAGTTCCAAAAAATAAAGATTTCTGAAATAATAGTTGAAGTAGAGCTATTTGCAATACTCAGAAACTACAGATATCTTCTGCATTTTATGCCACACCCTCAACCCGAACCAACTATGGTTATATCAGGGACGAAGAGATAAAATGTTGAGCACATTAAATCTAGTTCTACAATTTGGGAGTACCACATATATGCTCGTATATTGAGAAGGCCCACTTCTTTACATGGCTTCAGTTGCGCTCCAACTTCCTTATAGTGCTTCATTCTATGATGGATTGCTCATCAAGCTTTGTAATTGAATCGTCTCTGTGATTGTGGAGGCATCTACGTCTACATCTCTTTTATTTGTGTACTACAGAGCACACACTTGTGAGTAATACATGCTTCCACGTATTTTTCATCATTAATTATGATGAGTTATCATATTGCGTCTACATGGTGTTGATGTTGTGCTAGCTTGAGTCTTGATTTTTGCTGTGACCTAATGTGTGTATCGTTTCACTTCACACATTCGATATACTGCTTATGTTCTCAAATACTTGTCAAAACCGAGAATTTGATGTCAAATTTTGTAATCTTGGATTAATAATATTGTATATACATGCATCTAGAGTTATCACATAAAATGATGTGACTGGTAAAAAAAGATATTGTGATAATATTGTCCTTTATAACTTCTTACCTTCTATTGCTATAAAAACTAGTGTAATCTTTTCACAGTAAATGGTAAAATTTATATATTGGTGGAGAGTGTAAAAATTCAATAGTGTGAAATATTTAAGAATTCAGAGAATAGCTATTTGCATGTAACATTGCATAAGCTACTAAATACTTGGGGCCACCGGTGAGTGACCCCGAGATTCAATTAAAAAACAATAGAAAGAGCGAAATTAGTTAAGGAAAGGCTAGTTCGATCATCTAATTTTAGGATGTATTATTTGGTTGTAATTATTTATAGTTTGTGCTGAATGATACTGCTTGGTGTGTGTTGATTAGGAGTTCAAAAGATCTGCTACAGCCACAAAAATCACTTCTACACGTGGATTAAAGAAAAGTCAACATTGTTTTGTGTTAAAGAGAAAATATAACATCCTCACAAATCACAAGAAGGAAAAGTCAACAACCAAGAAAAATCTCCTCATAAAATCTGTTGCGGCGACCGGCCGTTAAGCATCCGCCACAACAATTTAGTACCAAAGGGCGGGGTATTTACATTCTATTTAAGATCGACCACACATAGTACCAAAGGGCGGTTGAGTCGGCAAGCTGTTTCCTGTGGGAATCAATCCATCCAGTTCGTTCCTGTTCTGCTGGTGCGAGTCGGTGGAGACCAAGATCGAGGAGCAGATCCATTGGGACGTTCTTGATCAACTGGTTCAATCCACGCCCAATGTGACCATCTACTGCTGCCGTTTTCTGTTTGTTCCTGTCTTAATCAATTTGAGGTCTGTTGTTTTACTGTCGTGGAAAGAATAGAAGAACCAATTTACTAGCTGTTTTTTGTTGGATGTGAACTACTTGTTGGTGATTTGGCTAGATAGGGCTTTACCGCTGCACATTATTGTCTGCTGTTTGGCCAATTAGCAACAAAAATTTTGCTGCTACTATTCATCTCATTGCTGCTGTTACATCGGTTAATTGGAGGAGTTGATGTTGAGGCCTGCGCATTGACACATACACAGGTTATGCGCATTGACACTAGCAAACGAGTTCATTAGGTTATGCACCGCGAGTGAGATTTACAATATATTCACGCTGAGTACTTGTCCGTAAGTTAATAATTTGTAGAAAATGTTGATTCTCCATATCATACCTCAAATGTGATGATGATGAGATATTTAGCTTAAGCATGAGGTTATTAGCCATTTTTCCATCCTACTAACACATTCTACTAAGGGGGTATTCTTACCATCTAATACAAGAGGTGAACACAAACTCCCACATGCAGGCAACCAAACAACCTAACATTGCATCCAGTCTCCTGATGCAGCCAACCAAACAACATCTCAGCACAGCCTGGCCCAACAGAAATAGTCAACCAAACACCCCATCTTGTATCAACTCAGCCTGTCTGGATTCAGCCTGGATGACCCGTATGAGACAAGTTAGGAGTATGCAGGCAACCAAACATACCCTAAGCATCCGCCACAGCAATTTAGTACCAAAGGGCGGGGTATTACATTCTATTTAAGATCGACCACACATAGTAGCCATTTCCATCATCTCTTCATTTGACAGATGGTACGGACTGTGGGGTTGCATGAAAATGATGGTGGCGACAAGGACATACTATTCAGTGATTTGTGCTACTATCCACTATTGAGGTTAGTGACGTGGAGGGTTGCAGTAGAATTATTTGTCTAGAACATGATAACTTTTTGAAATTCTTGTATTCTAAACAAGCCCTAGTTGAAACAGAGCATGACCTAGTCCAGAAAAATTGCAATGCCATATATCGAAATGTACTCCTGTCCAGACAAACGGCAATACCATATCCACAAGTGTATTAGTATACGCATGTCCAGAAAAATTGCAATACCACATCCACACGTGTATGTGTCATGTAGTGCAGGTGAGAGTATATAATTAATTTTTAAAAATACACATGAGTTTGGTGCAATTTCATTTACAGCTGCCATTGTTCTCATGCTTTTTCTGTCCACCATGTTTACAACGTGCGGGTAGAGCAAGCTAGGTTGTTGGTTCACGTTCGTCTCACATATGCCGCTAAACTCTTAAATGCATATAGGGACGTACTTTGAAATGATGCATGGTATTTTCCACTATTCAGGTTAGTGACATGCAGGTACAAAATAGTCTCTCGGTTTGGTACGCGAGAACCTTTTCAAAACCACGCAGAAATTGGACTATTTCATCTGACATTCCTATAAAGTATCTTTATTTAACTCGAGCGTTAATCAGAGCTCGCTCGAGCCTACCTGACCAAGCTCGCTCGAGCCACAGCCCTATGCAAAACACGAATCCTAAATCATATCGAAGGAACACAAAAATGATTGTTTTCTCACAAAAAAACTGTCGAAAGTAATATAGCAATTCCGTTGATTTTGCCCCAAAACACAGCATAGTACGGGACTAATTTAGTATCCAAGAACCCTTCAGACCAATATACTCCTTGGCATCTTTGACTTCCATCCGGAGCTACTGGCTGGCGTGGTCATTTCAGATGGCCAGAGTGACTAGGCGATGTGCTGTTCTTGGGGGTTAACCATGGCCTGTTCCGCCAAGCAGCCATTACTGGTGGTGTGCTGCGGCGATGATCCAGTGCTTGGCTGAGTCCTAGGGCCTCCTTCCAATAATCCTCATTTGCAGCTTGAAAGAATACCCAGGTGGACGTGGTGGGTAGACCATCTTTATGTTCTGTGTAAATTTCATTCCTGAGGGAGGGCGGGTATTGAATTGTGGCAGCATAGAAGGTGTAGTGCTTCCCTTCTTTATACCGCCCCCATGGCGTAAGTGTCCTCCTCCCTTTGCAAATAGGTCTGGAGCTTAATCGCTCTGCTTAGCGTTCATGGCTGGGCTTCTTCTTTGGTGATCGCCAGTTGTTGGAAAACATACTAGAAATAAACACACACGAGACACAATGGAGAACTCTGGAGCATAAGCAGAGAATTTGCGCCGTGAAAACACACACAGCTTTTTTGTTTTTTTTTTCTGTTAGACCATGTGATTAGGTCTAGTTTATTTTAGTTGATGAATAATTAACAATGTTGGGTACTGGTATTACTTCATATGTGTAGCGTGCGTGTGAACTTATGTCGGTCAAGTTGGGAAAAACTTGTGCCAGGAAAAGTTGGTGTTTTGGTCTTTGCATGTGCAGGGAACTCGGAGGCGATCGTGGTCTACGGCGGTAACCGGGGGATGGTTTGGTGTGAAGTCATGGTCTAGAGGGTTGAGGATGCTGGAGGAGACGGTCGAGCTCGAGTTGGGGCACGTGGACATCAAAGATGGATGATGTGTGTTGGAGCTACGGAGGTGCGGTCTGGAAGCTACGACACAAAATAATTTTGGGGTGTCCAAAATTAGTTTTGTAATATGGTGTAAAAGTCAACATATTAGGCCCTAAGACTAGTATGCCATATGTGGATGTTTATGTGCAAACGCTAGAAGACCCGTTAGGCATTCTAGGTTTATTGCTCACGTGTATGAGCCGTAGGATATATATATGCCAGGTGGCTGTAGGGCAAAAAGGCGCGTGTGGCCAAAAACAGAACTGATCACGGCGGCGGCTCCGGGAGGTTCTGGTTTTCGTGCGCAAGAACAGAGGTAGGCGGCTGTGCAGGAGGAGCAGGCGGCGGCTGCTTTTGGTGTTGCGCCGGTGCTTTGGTTATGCATGTGAGGATAGAAAATTCATCAATGCCTTGCGTGACATGATTGATTGATGTGCATTACATGCATGCTGTCGAGGTTTTTGGGTTCTTGGTAGGTTACTTTTTGCATTGAGTTATTCTTGCCGTGAGATTAGGCTTTGGTGGCCATGCTTTAGGTCCTCACGTGAGGAGGTGAGGTGCCCTCAGGGCTTGAGCTTTTCTAAGACGTGATTATTGCTTGCGGCTGGTTTTTCTTCTCTCGTGAGATTTAGTGCTCTCGGCTGAGGTGATGTGCTTGCGCTAGTTGCACTGGACGTGAGATTTTTGGCATTGAGTTAATCCATGGATTTTTTACGTGCGTGGTACGATCTACAGAAGAAAACATTATAGTTGAGGAAAAAGTTTCTGCTGTGGATTGCAATCATTCACCCCCCCCGATTGGTATTAACGATCCTACATTTTCTCCCCCTTTTATTGACATTTGGACATTACAATCAGAGTTGATCTGGGTAAGACTTTGCAGTTTCCAAATTTGGGTCAACTTCAGAAACCGAGTACAACAAACTCTTCATGTCATGCAAACTACTCTATATGCCATGCAAATCAGATTTGGTATTGTCTAACATATTGACAATCCATACAACTCTAAAACAGAAAAAAAAACTAATGTGGCACAACTAACTTAACTCAACATTCACCTCCCTAAGCTAGTTGTGTCTACTTCACAGCCTGCATTCCAATTCTTTCTCTCATCTCTAAGAATTTGAGTCTTCCTAAAGGCTTGGTTAGAATATCTGCAAGCTGATCATTGGTTCTAACATACTCAACCACAATCTTCCCTTCATTCACACATTCCCTGGTGTAATGAAATCTAGTATCGATATATTTACTTCTATCATGATGTACCGGATTCTTACACAAGTATATGGTGGACTTATTGCTGATGTTGATTATTACTTTTCTAGGGTTTTGGTTCATAAGATCACCAAAGAGGTGTTCCAACTAAATACCCTGACATGATGCGGCTACTATTGCTATATACTCTGCTTCACATGATGACAATGCAACCACCTTTTGCTTCTGTGACAGCCAGCTGATCAAGCTAGAACCCAAGTAGAAAGTGACTCCAGTTGTGCTCTTCTGATCATCAATGTCTCCGGCCATGTCACTATCGCTAGAACCCACCAAGTGCAGCTTTTCTCCTTCCTTCTTCTTCTTATAATAGCAACCCAAATCAAGTGTACCTTTGACATACCTCAATATGTGCTTCACTACAACCATATGTTCAGTTGTCGGGGACTCCATGTACCAGCTCATAATGCCAACCGAATAAGGTAGGTCTGGTCTTGTGTTTATAAGGTACCTCAGACTCTCAACAATGCTTCTATACATGGTTTGATCCACAGATGGTGACTAGCTTTTCTTGCTTAACTTGAATCTTGCTTCCATTGGAGCTTGAGTTGAATTGCAATCACCCATGCCATAAAGAACAACAAGTAAGTACTTGATAAATAACAAATCGCAATCCTTCTCGGCTGTGATAAACACCTTACTTCGCTTGTCAATGAAACCAAGAGGTTGACTTACATATACTTCTTCTAGTTCCCCATTTAAAAATGCTGACTTAACATCAAGGTGTGATGTAGTCACCATCCTTCTTGAGTAGCTAGAGCGATGAGTAATCTCACTGTCTCCATCCTAGCTATCGGAGCAAACACTTCTTCAAAATCAATGCCTTCTTTCTACACATGTCCCTTCGCAACTAAGCGTGCTTTTATGTTTTACCACTGTCCCTTATGAGTTCTTGTTTATTTTATAGACCCACTTGAGCCCTATGGCTCGTTGTCTAGTAGGAAGATCTACCAAACTCCATGTATGATTGTCGCGAATGGAGTCCATCTCATCCTGCATTGCACACTGCCAGCTCTCCTCCCTCTCGGCATCTTGAAAAGTCATTGGCTCCTCCGTAACCAGCAAGCACAAGCTGGAGTATTCAAGCTGAATTGGCTCGGTGGTGTTACAGATCACGTAGAGTGTGCATCCCCACCGGAGCCCCCCATGATTAAACCGACGTGGTGTCAATCACCGAGGCCGCCATGGGCATAACCTGCGTCATGCTAGATGCCGAGGCAATTGATGCCCGTGTAGCCTCACCTCCTGCATCGACTTCCATACCCAGTACTACAGTAGATGGTGCTTGCTGGGCTTCTGGTTCGTCGATGATCTCATCGAGACCCGTAGGCACAACTTGATCATAAACCACATTGAATACTTCTTTAGATGAGGTCTCATTTTACTAGGACATTGTTAGACCCCTGGACGTGGAATACCCGAAGATCTTATGTGTATACCATGCTAGTCCCAAGATTAATGGCTAGTACACACATTCACAATAGTTGACAATCACATCCATGCAAACACATACTAAAGTAAAGCAAAAAGGTACTTAACTTAAGCGGTACAGTTATTACATTACAAAGACCGACCGGCCAAATATAAACAAGTATTAAACAGAGTAGAGTAGCAGCGGAAGTGAAGACAAAAGCAGAAAAATCCTAGTTGTTTTCCCATCCGACCCTCAGGCAATCTGGCAAGGTACAAAGTCTTGGATAGACCTGTCACCAAACCCCTTGGTGCCAGAAGCAAAGAACATGTCATTAGGCGCGGGCTCATCAGCAAATTCTAAACCAACAATAATAGCAAGATTAAGTACTTGTGTACACAGCAAGACTTGTAGTGTATCGCAAAAGTTATATTAGATGCAAGGCTATCAAAGGGAAGGCTCTATTCTACAAGTTATTTTGCAATAAGCAGATTTTATTTGCAATAGTCATAAGTAATACTTTGCAACAGAATTTGAAAGAGTATTTTAAATGTATAACAGGACAGTAAGTAGTAATTGAATGAATCACCAATAATAACAAATACAACTTGCAATCCCTCCTTGGCTGCAAGCCTCAATTTATGTTCAGCCATGACTCGACAGTTAATTCAACAAATCACAAACCATTAACCATGTTTCCTCGATAAGATAGTTTTTCGAAAAGTCAAGACTATACCCTGCAAAACTACACTTAGCACACTCATCACCGCGAGCACGGCTATTATAATAGATTTACACTCTGCAGAGGGGTACAACTTTACCCATAGTACATGACTTCTCTAGTTTTTTTGGCATCTGTTGATACCTCTGCTCACTACCTTAGGTAAGCGATCTAGAGCACTGTCAAGTCTTTACATTATCTAGCCCTAACCTTGCACTTAGCGTCAAATGTTGCCATCGAATCCGAATGTAACCTTGTCGGTATGTGGGGTACCCTTCTCGATACATCCGTCTCAGTGTGGCATCGGATGTTGTTCCTCTCTAAATCCGAATGTACCCTTCTCGGTGTGTGGGGAACCCTTCTCGATACATCCATCTTAGTGAGGCATCAGATGTTGGTCCTCACTTTGTCAAGTGTACCCTTCTCGGTATGTGGTAACCCTTCTCAGTACACCCACCTTGGTGAGGCATTCGCCGTTATGTCGGCAATCATAACTCGATGCTCGCACGCCTCCTGCCTACCCCTCATGCAAGCTAGATCTGGACAACTTAATCAGCTAAGGCATCCCAGAATAACACTATGGTTGTATGCTTACGTTTAGGTCGTAAATACCGGTGTTCGATCCTTAATTGACCTAGGCGAGGATCTCCCCCTATTTACTACTGAGACTCCCTCCCCACTTTTCAGAATATAATTTAACTCGCCCACATCCAAAACTAGGTTTTGCATTTTTGTTTTTATTTAAAATAATAGAGCCACACCCCTTTGGACATTTTCATAAAACTCCCAATTTCACATTTATCATATTGTCCTTTTACATCTTTTTCCGGAAAATCTATCGTTCTAGTAATCATTTGTGCGATAGCTCGCACTCAAAATTTCCCCAAGTGACATTATATATTGTCTAACCCATATCCCAATATTAACAAGGTAGGGATATCAACATATCAAAAGAATTCATGCAACAAATAGGATTTACAGCTACCAACATCCCAAACATAGCAATTTAATATTGAACATACGCGCATGCAACAATAGAATTTGCAAAACAAAGTACAATAAGTAAAATATTGGGATCAATATGATCAAAGGGGGTGCTTGCCTTGCTCAGGTTGTTCTGAATATAAGCTTGGTTGGTCGTCGGAGATTTCGTTCGCACAATCAACGTCTAATGCAAAAAGATCTGGAAATCAATTAAATAATGCAAATCAATTCAAATAGTAATCAAATTAAATTTTTTTGCATATTCAGGTAGATTATGATTTTATAAAAATTTAGAGACAAGAATTAACTCATTTGGAGTTACCTAGCAAAAGTTATTAGGGTTCTAATTTGGATCAGCTGAAAAATCCTAGAAATAGAAAAGGGAGAGAGAGAGCAACACTCTGACAGGTGGGACCCGCTCCCATTTTCTTTTCCTTTGGATTTCTTTCTCAGCCGAAATACCTCACTCAATGATAGGTGGGCTCCTCGGTTTTAATTTCTTTTCCATTTAATTCTCTAAAGGAAAATTAAAGCTTGCAAGTGGGACCAGTAGTCATAGGGTTGGGTCTCATTGAACTTGATGTGTGCGGACCAAGTCCACAAAGACGAGGTTTTGGCGCAAGAGGTGAAACCACTGTGCAGTTATTGTGCTTGGGCCTGCGTGGCAGTGGGACGCTATGGAAACCAGTGCGATTAAGTACCTTGATTTCCGATTGTGACCCCACACGCCATAGTAATAGTGCGATAATTAAAACCGGGTTTTACTCTAATGATTACGCTTAGGACAAATATTTGGTGACTTAATCACCTAGCTACAGTGATTGTCCCCGTTCCGACCGTGCAGAGGAGCTCCCGGCCGCTGGGTTCTCTAGGCAATCGCCGGGTGAACGGAGACGCGACAACACGGCCGAGTGGTCAAAACGGAACACCACGGTCTAGGCGAACCCACCGGCACCAGTGACGTGGTCTCTAGCGACTGGATGCAGTGGCGCGGTGGAGATTGGCGGCAGAGGCATTTAGCCAAGATGGCAACTCACAATCCGGTGATCTTCTTAACTAAAATGCACGCATGGGCAGCTCTATGGCAATAGGAACTCACCGGATGGTCGTGGGTTGAAGGAGCTCAACGGAGTGGAGCTGGCGGCGGTGGACAGTGGCGACAATGAGGGCCTTCATGTGGAGGGGGTGACCTGAGCAAAAAGAGGGAAGATGGGTGGTCAGAGAAGCAACAATGAGGCTAGGAGATACTCTAAGAGGGATTAATTGGGGGGAGTGGCTCACCAGAGCTAAGGCGGCGGCAAAAATGGCTGCTTCAGCCGGAGTCATGGAAGAAGAGTACTGGCGGCAGTTCCTGTGGAGAAGACGTACAATTAGCATGGGGGAAATACTCGTCATTCTCCTTAATGTAACATGACGCGGTAGGGAGAAGGTGATCTTCACTAAATTGCCGGCGGCGAGTGGGCGTCGCCTCGACCAGGAACAGAGGCTCGAGCTCTCCTTGCTCTAGAGCTTGGGGAAGGAGGGGAGAAGATGGAGGGGTGTCTCGGGGTGGTAAAGGACACTCTCAGAGGGCTTTGGATGCCCTTTTATAGGTGTCGGGGCAATGAACTCGCGAGGAGCGCTCGTGAGTGCCGGCGATGTCTTCGGGCGCATGACACATAGAATCATAACAATCTCAGTAGTGTCTCAAGGTGGGTCTTATGCAACATCATGTCCTCTAACATGTGTCCATATTATTTGTTTGATATCTCCATATCCATGACCTGTGAAACATAGTCATCAACCAATACATATGCTAGTGTATTCATATGTGTTCTCATATGTTTCTGATCAGGGAACATTTTAGAATAATCATCACAGAAATATAGAGTTTCACAATCCAGTCACGTACTTGATAATAAATATTAATGATATTATTCTAGAAACAAGATAACATATTATCCAATATATGAACATAATGAAATATAATCATCTCTATTATTGCCTCTAGGGCATATTTTCAACACAAACTAGTCTGATTGCAACATGGTGCGGCCGGTTCGGTCGGTGCAACAGGCGGTCTGATGGGTCGGGTCCACCTGTTAGTGGAAGGAGGGTTTAGGAAAATTATTTTCTGATTTTTATTCAACTAGAAAAAGACTGAGGCTTTAGGAATTAATCTGACATAGCAAACTAACTCCAAAAATTCTGAAAATTTTAGGGGAGCCTTAGGTTATAGTGTAGAATGTTGTATAAATTTTTTAGGGTTTTTCATATAATATTTTTTTATAAAAATCATTGAATTTTCTTTTTACTTGCATTTTCATAAAATAATAGTTTTAGGTTTTACAATCAACAAAACCCAAATTTGAAATACAAATTAAATGAAAGACCAAAAGATGCAGCAAATTTTTTAAAAAGACCACATTTTAATACATTTGAAATATAAACCCTAAATATGGGAAGTTACAGACCTACCCCGCTTACAAAGAATCTCGTCCCCGAGATTTAGGTGGAATGGACGGTAGGGAGACGGAACAGGGAGGAATGGCGGAGTAGCGCGAGATGTTGACGTGCTTATCATTGTTCCACCAGCTCTTGTCATTGCGAGATTCCGAATGGCTTGAAAGCTTGGTTTTTGTAACCATGGCTTTTCCAAGTGCATCTTTTGAACGACTAAATGGAGCGCGGCTTGATGTGTCAGAAGTGTCTTTATTTCAAGAAAGGTAAGTTAAACAAAGCAATGAGAAAGAAAAGTTAGGCAAAGCAATGGAAAGGAAAAATGTATCAGCAACACCATGCTACTTGTCAAGATTTTCCCGCTCTATCTTTGAAGGAAATCAAGACAGCAGATGATGCATTTCGTTTAGAGTTGAAAGGCACATTGCCCCTTCCTCGTTGGAGTGAGGGTAGTCTTCTCTTGAAGTAAATAAAAGGAGTAAGACTTGTATGAAAGTAGGTCAAAGATACAGAAGGAATTGACATGGTAGAGGAATAGGGAAATTTGGCTCTGCAGAGGTCTTCTCGTTCCCTCGTAGCTTTGTCTTTGGTGTGGTTGCTCCACTGGACTCTCAATACCTTGATCACACAGCTAAGGGTGTGTCACGTGGCTTCGTCTAGAAGTCGAATTGAATGTTTTCGATCAGAAGAATTTGGTTGGAGGCCAATGCTTTCCAACTAAGTGGGTTCAGTGGGAGTTTGGAAACAATTCTTGAGATGCGATACGTGGAAGACGTTATGCACATCCGAAAGTTGACTGGTAGCTGTCGTAGCAAGAAAGACTAAACAGTAGAAAAGAGGGGACCCCTAGTGTCCGCAAGGGTGTCCGAAGGGTCCTCGGAGAGGGGGCTAGTTGCCAAGAAGTAAACGTGTTTATTTATCAGAAAAATATAATCTGTCCCAATACATGGAGGGAGGTGGCTATTTGTAGCCTTTCTACTGAGTACATGAGATTACAAGCCTACCCTCTATAGGGCCCTATGTTGGTAGGGGCTGCAGGGGCTTTTCCTACCCCTAGGTGTAGCCTCTAGCTCATTGCGGACCCTCCTGGCCCTGTTCCGCGCAGCTGATGCGCCCGGCTCAATGGTACTATAGCCCTTCGGGGAGGGGGGTACAAGACACCCCTACCCGAACAGCATTGGGCCTCCTCAGATGCTGAACAACCTCAGACCTCCTCAGGCCCTTCGGGCCCATCTAGGTCCCTTGAGGACCCTCCGGGGCCCTCCGGGCTGTCCGGGCCCCTTCGGACCCCCTCTAGCGATGTTCGTTGGGGTAGGTGCATGTAACATCCCAATTTTCTAAGCTTTAAAAATCCTTTAAATGGTTAGTAGGGAGAAAATTCACCATTTGGATTTATTGACGTTAATTTAAAAGCTTAATATTGAACCTTGTGCATCAAAACAATTTAATATGATTAAAGTTAGCATGAACAATGGTCAAAACTATTTTATTTGGGTTCTATGTGCTTGGATATATTTTCTAGATTTTTCTAGAATTTTTCCAGGTTTATCTACTATTTTCGTTTGCTATTTGGAATTTCTGGTATTTTCTAAAATAGAAAACCTAATTAAAATCCCAAAATAGAAATCGGGCCGAATCTCCTTTCCCGCGTGCAAGGCCCGCGTGCGGCCCATCTTCACGCGAGCAAGCTGGCCCAACTGCGCTGTGCGCGCGTCGCCGCCTTCGGACACTGACCGGTGGACCCGTGTGTGTGAGTCGCTGACTGGTGGGGCCGCCACCGCTGTTCTTCATCTCCGTTTGGGACTCCTTCTCCGTGCTCGAGCATGGTTAACTTGCTTATTTTTTGTTCCTGAAATATTGGTCAAATCTTTATCCAACAATTTTCAGGTGAAGTTTCTCTCAGAACTGTGATTTGATAGACTATATAGTTCCACATTAAGTTAGTTTGTATTTAGATCAAGCTACCCTTGTATTTCATTGAGTTAATTAAAGTTTGATTTTAGGTGACCATTAGAAGTAGTGTCAAGAGGGCCCCACATCATTAAGAGATTAAACACGAGGTTAAACTATAGGATAAGTAGTTGGTAAGAAGGTTAGATGGAAATGGTATTGTAGTTAAGCTAACCAAGGTAATCCATACAGATGACTAGGAATGGCGATTATCGGTGAGCGATAATCTATGCTTAACTAAAGTATAGAGGCAAGATTACTTAGAAAGGATACTAAGTTAATTGATCGAGCCATCACTAAAAGATCTTGAGTTAATCTGATTACATTTGTTGTTTGTATTTTTGCCTAAGTACTAATTAAAAACGTATACCCACAATAAATTATTTTCATTTGCTTGTAGGTGTAATCAATGCTAACATAATTGGTCCTCTAGTGCATCTATCGCAAGTCTTGAGTTTGATATCGATGTCGGGAAGGAATTTGCTTGGGCAATCTCTAATGCCACATCGGTGGGACGATGATCGATAAAGTATGATACTTGCTCTCCATTATTTTTTATCCTTATGTTTGCTTTTATGCAAGTAATTAGCAACTTTATTTTTTTAATGACACATCATTTGTCTGACAGCCTAGGTCCAAGGTATTGTTTTTTTTTCCACCAAATACCTTGGACCTTTGGTTGAAACATCAACATTTATTTATTAATTTTGCTGAAAATGTAAACACCTGGAGGAAAATGTAAACACCTATATAAACCGTTGTACTCTTCTCGAGATATATGTTGGTTTTAATTTGAGACTGATCTATGGATTCTCTTATTTCCAGCTTGTCGGAAGGAAAGGCTGTATATGTAATGTACTACCCTATATCTTTCAGAATACATGCAGTGGTCATCAATCCTTTTCGTAATAAAGAACTATCTCCAGCATTTCTTGAAAAGCAATTTCGAGATGCTAGCCAAGATTCCCCACCACAAGATTCCCAGCTTAGTAAATGATATGCAGTTTTCGAGTAAAACTAGGAGTCAGATTAGTCAGTCAGCTCCATCATAGTCGAAATTATGCCTTGCTCTTGGTCATGTAGTGGCCGAGTACATTCCCTTTCCATTTGGTTTGAGATCATGTGAATCACTTATGTTTTGCCCATGAAAGAGAGAATGATCAGGAACTGGCTGGCAAACATTTCACTTCTTGTTTTGTTTGGTACCTGGTTTCAAATATTAGTATAAGTTTAATTATCACCATATTGTGAATTGTGAAGTGTATCTTAAATATATGAGCTGCAACTTTCAGGTATTGGCTATATGTAGCAATTAGGTTGAACTTTCAAGTATTGGCTATATGTAGCAATTGAGGGCAATTAACTGCCGACAATAGAACTAACTGCCGGGAAAAAACTTATCTAGGGCACTTACCTGCCGGGAAAAAAACTTATCTAGGGCATTTAACTGTCGGGAAAAAAACTTATCTAGGGCACTTAACTGCCGGGAAAAAAACTTATCTAGGGCACTTAACTGCCGGGAAAACATGCAATCGAGGGCAAGTTAACTGCCGGCAATACATATAACTACCGGGAAAACTCTAATTGCCGGGGAAACTCTAATTGCCGGGGAAACTCTAACTGCCGGGGAAAAATGACTTTTCTAGGGCAGTTAACTGCCGGGAATGCACATATCTGCCGGGAAATGTTTTTCCGCAAAGACTTTTACCGGCAGCAATAATTGCCGAGAATACACATTTCGGTGAGATAAATTGCCGAAAAGCGCTTTTTTCGGCAGCTTGCATTGCCCTTAATACTATGCCATGGTGTAGTGATAGCTGATGCATCCTAATGTCAGTATCTCACTTATGTAAACCCGCTTTTGCATGTTATTTTCATCAAATTCTGTTCACATGTATTACTTTATCAGTTGTTCATAGTGAAGTAATTGTGGTTAACCGTTGTGATGATAATACATGCAATTGCTACATGAGAGTGAGTGTAAACTTTATATTTCAAACTTGGTATAGCATTTTGTTCCTCTTATTTTTTTAGTTTATTTTACGGGATTTGTAAGGAAGCTTTGAAAAAGGAAATTATAAAATTAACCCGACAAATTTGGCTTGTTGAATTGCCAAACTTAGCGCTTATAAGATGAAACTTTTGTCTTTGTGATTCTTCCTTTTCTAATTGAACCGGGGCATTTCATCATTATGGAAATCGGGACAAGAGTCCCATAAACAAGCATCGAGTTGAGAAGCTCCTAAGGAGGAATTCCAAACCATTGAGGACTTCAAGGAGAAGGAGAAGGCACGGAAGGCGGCAGAGAAAGAAGTGGCGGCGATCGCGCAAAGAACACTATCGCTGCTATGGCGGCAAGCCATATTAAGGCTGTGGCTAAGTAGGTCCAAGCTCGGCATGAAATTTTGGTGGTCATCCCACAAAGGAGAAAGTAGCAACTTTTTTTCTTTGGTGAAAACGAAGGATTTGAGTAGAGACACCTGTGCAGATTTTGCTCTCCCCTGCCGATACTTGTGGCTATCCAAGAAATTTTCCTCTCTTTTTTCTTCATTACCTTCCTGGCACCAGTGTGAGATTTGTACATAGAGAGATAGAATAATTACTTTTACTAAATGGACAAATTATAGAGCCTGGAGTTTAAAGACATATGATGTCGTCGTTGGTTGTGTTATGATGTGAGCTATACATCACGTCTTTTTTTTTGTTTGGGCAACCCACCTGATTTGGCATTGATTTTTGCCTTGTTTCTCGCTGCAAAGACGTGCATGTGTCATCCTGTGGACTTATTTCCCGAGTGTTTTTAAGAAAAACACTCGGGGCTGAAAAATTGATTCCCGAGTGTCCGTTGAAAAACACTCGGGAATGAAATTTTATTCCCGAGTGTCTTTGGTCGGCATACACTCGGGAAAGTATTCCGTTACGGTTGTGAACCCGTTGTGCGAATTATTCTCCCGAGTGTTTTATTTTTCCCGAGTGCAATTCGGAACACTCGGGAAAGTTATTTTTCCCGAGTGTAATTCTCAGGAACACTCGGAAAACCAGTTTTTTCCCGACTAATTTATCCCGAGTGCTTTTTCCCAACGGCCGACCTTCGGGAATTTAGCTCCCGAGTGTTTTTTCTAATTTCCCGAGTGTTTTGGGCACTCGGGACAAACCTGGTTTCTGGTAGTGCTGCCTCCATGTCCTGAGTGATGGTGTAGGCACAGAAGCCTTCAAATTGTTCTTGCGCATCTATTGTTGATCAAATTCAGTTGGCACCCGAGTTATCCATCTACTAGAGCTGCTGTTCATTCAGTCCGTATTGCATCTGAACCGAGTCCATTAATTACTTGGTGCTGCTGTTCTTTACCGAACTGAGAAGGGAGGAATTATGCTGCTATTTAATTGATTCGGGAGAGACTAGTTCTGATACTTGTGCAAGGATACACCTCCTGTTGTGCGTTGCAGCTGGTCACGAGATTAGCCTTTGCCTCTTGTGCATAATCCCTAATACTGCCGATTTCTTGCTGCTCGAATACCGAAACCATGAGATAGATCAATTGCTACTGTTCTCGGTACCGTGGAAGCGAGGCCAAACCTGCGTATCATCTAGTGCTATTAGTTGGTCCGTATCAAATGGTATCTAATTCATTCCATTCCTCAAAAAAAAAAAAGGATTGGAATTGTGAGAAATGATTGATCCTCCGACTAACCCATTTCTAAAACCGAACACTCGATCGTAATTTCAAGTGATACGACGCTTCAAACTTTTGAGATATGCAATATTAAATTGAAGGACGAAATAAATATCAGCGACACAAAAAACATTTTCAAAACCATTGAATTGACACAGAATAAAAGTTCAATTTGTTGTGGAAGTCGAGGTATGTATCCAGTTCTTAACAATTGTTTGCTTACTATTCAACGCCAGTACGAACGACACGTTCTTTGACTGCTTGCGTGCCACTGGTGTACGTTCCTTCCTATAATGCGAAGATGTCGCTGTTAATGTATTTAAAAGAAAACAAAGATGTCACCATTAATGTAAACGAGGAGACAATTAAGAGGATCTGAGATGTTTACGCTAAGGAGCAGAGCATGTGGTTGAGTGGTTAGTTCACGTTGCTCTTGCAACACTAGAAAACATTCTTACACGTTTGTTATGCCTCCCTAAAACAAGTTCTCTTGACACGGACGGGTCCCTCCTGTCCCTCGACCTCTGGCTGGCTAGCAGCAACCTCCTCCTCCAAACCACTCCCCTTAGCTACGTACTCAAGAACTCTGGGTGGTGGTTTCACCTGGCCACACCCACCACCATGACCATGGCCTCCTCTACAGTCTCCACGACCACGGCCTCTACACCTTGGCATAGCATTCTTCACAAATAAACATTCATGCAATAAGCTCAAAGGCATCATCCTCATATCAATACTATTCATCAATGCGACATAATAGAAACATAAATTTAATGCTTGACCCATTCCATCATACTATGCACTAGTGTGTCAAATTTGAAGTTAATTTACCATCCTAAGTCAAGTTCTAGCAATTAATTAACCTATATCATATTTTAGTTAAGTTAACCAATCCTATAGCAAATTTTAGTAGATTAAATTAACATAAGTTGTTGTACTATTCACCATGGACCTAAAGCCCTCTCCGATACCAACTGTAACATCCTAGTCCAACGTTGAGCCAAGAATGTCACATATACCTTTTTTGCGCTTAATTTAAACCGCAATTACTAATAATTAATTTCAGTAACCATTGCATGGAATAAAACCTAAAACAGGTCACCTTTCAACAATCACAACAATATAAATGCATAAAGGATTAGCTTTTACATAGCTTGGGACCATGTGCCCAAGAACGCTCGGGGTCACCCGCCTGAGAACGTCCGGAAACATTTATTAGCAACAACTAAGTAACCAAACCATAATTAAATCAACCAATTTACAATTATTAAGTTAATGATAGCCATGTCTACCAATCAACTCTACATGAAAGCACCAAGTTTCTAGATTTAATGGTAGCAACTAAGTAATGATAACAGTGTGGGTGATAGCATGTGATGCAAATGTGCTACTTCCTAGCCATGCATGTCGCCTTCATTGATCACCCAAAAGCAGCAATAAAGTAAGAGTGAGTCGAAGACTCAGCAAGTATATAATAGAATAATAAATAAATAACTTATCATTCTAGTAAATCATTATCGTCCACAACCATATTATCAATTAACATCATCATCTTTCATGTGATCATTTAACATCATCCACTTTTTATGTACGCAATGCTTGGCTCTGCTATATGCCCATATGCACCACTTTTTGATTATACCATTATAGCGGGGTTTTTACCTGTCGATGATGTACTCTATCCTCCATTCCGTAGAGTTCCTACCGAACTAGATTTTTATCTAAAGCCCTTCGTACTAGCCATATAACTTTCTCACCGACCACACCGGAATAGGGGTTGATGCATGTAATTTTCTATTATGGTTGTGCCACTACGCTTTATCGGGATATATGGATGGAACCAAAAAAATTCCTTATGGGCAGTATATATTTATAGGAGATGGACCGGGGATTCTGTGACTGTATAGAAAATAGTATATATTCACTATATACGGCTTAGATTTAAATTAGTTTGAGTAGAGTGGTGAAATTTATATAGCGAAAATTATGTGCACAATGGAGGTTGTTCTAGCATAAGGTGGCTGGATCATGGCTCCTGGTCTATCTCCTTGGTTGTTTGTCACCATCTTGTGCGGGCCAATATAAAATATGTGGCCATGATTTGTTTCTATAACTTTAGGGTATAATTCCACACGTTCCTATAAGCATAGTTATGTTATATCCTAATGAAAACAGTTGCACTCATTGGTTGAAAGCCGCTTTTGTGAGGGTTATTTCTAGAAAACACTCTTACGTGATTTTTTTATAACTTTCGGTCAATACATTCCAAAGCATAATTATATTCTATGTTAGAAACTAGCTTTTTGATGTTCTAAGCGAAACAGTTGTTGATCCAAACTGAATTTATTTATCTCATATGGCTTAGCTTAAATTACACAAAATAAATCTACTTTGCATCATATATTTGGAGCGATAATCGTGGTTTTGCTCCCATAACTAATGGCTTGGCCAGATTGAGACTGGTAGCTGACTCCTGAAGCTCAATCTTATCAACACCAGGTGGTATGCTCCAAGTGAACCCTTGCAGAAGCCTTGCGAACAGCATCATTGTAATAGAAGTACCAAGTGATACTGCCGGGCAACCACGTCTACCAGCACTGAACGACACAAACCGTAACTCTGGCTCAGCTAGTACTACATCCGCATTGTTCAGATGCCGTTCTGGTCGAAACTCAAGAGGGTTATCCCAGACATTCGGGTTTCGACCGAGTCCGATTCGGCTGAGCATGACATGGCTATTCTTTGGGACCAAGTATCCAGCGATCGTGGTATCAGCGACGGCGACATGGGGTGGGTTGAAAGGGTGATATGGGTGGATGCGGAATGCCTCCCGGATGCATGCCTTGAGGTATTTGAGGTGGCGAATGTCGGATTCCTGAACAAGTCTTTCTCTGCCAATAACCTCATCGAGTTCGTCGATTGCCTTTTCATGACATCTGGGTTGTTTATCATCTCCGCCAGTGCCCACTCAACTGCATTTGATGGGTTGTCCACTGTTGCCAATGATATCTCCTGCATTTATAGGTTTGCAAGTCGGCCTCAGTTAGTGTTGAATATTGCATGAAGTACGCAAGATAATATTCTTAGGGTAAATGCCCGTATCCCTGAAGCACTAGTGTACAGTGTACACAGCCGCGTTATTTTTTTAAAAAAACTGCAATTCATGCAACTAATATGTAAAAAGGATTCCCGATGATTAAGATATAGTATGCCTCTGTCAACATAAGAACTTATTTGCTAGGTTATTTATTTTCTACTGTTGTAAAACACGCAAATACTACAGCGCCAAATTTTAATCAGCTGGCAAATTAAATTTCTTTTTACTAGAATTGAGGTGCTAAAATTTCCCCAGTCAATATACTACGTCTGTTAGAATTATTTTCAAATATGTCGCAAAGATAAGGTGGAGCTGGAACGAAACCTTCCTATATTAGGTAACAGGACGCATGAGCCCATAAGACATGAACAATAAAAAACAGTTTGATTTTACGGACGTCAAGTTCTCAGAGTTTAGTTCTTAAGAATAAAGAATAATATATTGGGAAGAAGCAGGCTATAAAAAGCTTACAAGAGTTTCTGCCTTGATCTCCTCGACTGTCAACAACGGTTGTCCTTCTGCATCCTCCAGAGAAACCAGAACGTCAAGAAAATCACCAACCTCTCTGTTCTCACCACCTTTTCTAAGTGCCCTCCATTCTTCCATCCTCTCCTCTATGATAGGATCATGTAACCTACTGAATGTCCTCATGAGGCCATTAACGACCTCCTCATGGCCGTCCAGGTCGAGGCCAAGCAACGCCGGGAAGTAGTCTGAGACGCAGAAGGCACCAAGGTAGTCGAGCGCCGTGAAGAGGGCGTCGACATGCGCCTCCTCATCCCGCCCAGGACCACGGGCAGACTCGGCCGGTGGTTCATAGAAGTGCCTCTTGCCGAATACGAGCTTTCTAATGATGTTACCGCAGAAGTGCCTTGCTACATGCCGCACGTCTACGGTGCAGCTCGGCTTCTTGTTGCATAGGTTGTAGACGTAGTTGACGAGGTGGTCGGCCTCCTCGACGCGCCGGCCATGCAGCTTTCGCTCCATGGTGGGCGAGAGGATCTCTGAGGCGAGCACCCGCCTCATCTTCTTCCATTGGTCGCCGACCGGTGACATGATGGTGTTCTTGTATCCCATGCTGAACGACCGCGACGCGAACGATGAGGGCCGCGAGGCAAGTACAGCATCGTTCTTGCGCAGGACCTCCGGGCCATCTCCGGCGAGGCCACAGTAATCACGTGGACCGGTCCCAAGCGGAGGCAAAGGATATCCGTGTCCATCTCGTCGAGCAGGCGGTGGATCCACCTGAACACCGGCTTGTTCATCAGCATCTGATGCATGTTACCAATGACCGGCATGGCAGCCGGTCCGGGCAGCAGCTTGCTGTGCTTCCATTTCTTCGCGTACAGCAGTGCAATGAGCAGGAGGATAGCCATTGTTACCAGCATAGTGAGGGAGGGTGCAGGTGCCATGTTGGCTGTTTGGTGTGATGTCATATTGGTTGCCTGGTACATTTTGGGGAAACACGTGGCGATAATTTGTAGGATTGCATCATCTTAAGTAATTCCTCGGCATATTTATAGCCGAGTTGTCCACGTGTTTTCAACAGAAGACAGAAATGTTTGAAAGGTAAGACCAGTCTTCGTGGGATACATATGTACTCCGTTTTGATTCTTCTGCATAAAACAAAACTTCCTTTTCAGTTTAAAGTTTTAAACACTACTTTTTCGAGAATATATCGTTTATACACTATTCATGTTTCTTATGCTTACAACTGTTGAACTCGAGTTCCAAAAAATAAAGATTTCTGAAATAATAGTTGAATTAGAGCTATTTGCAGAAACTACAGATATTTTCTGCATTTTATGCCACACCCTCAACCCGAACCAACAATGGTTATATCAGGGACGAAGAGATAAAATGTTGAGCACATTAAATCTAGTTCTACCAATTTGGGAGTACCACATATATGCTCGTATATTGAGATGGCCCACTTCTTTACATGGCTTCAGTTGCGCTCCAACTTCCTTATAGTGCTTCATTCTATGATGGATTGCTCATCTAGCTTTGTAATTGAATCGTCTCTGTGATTGTGGAGGCATCTACGTCTACATCTCTTTTATTTGTGTACTACAGAGCACACACGTTGTGAGTAATACATGCTTCCACGTATTTTTCATCATTAATTCGTAGTGCCTACAACATTTTATGATGAGTTATCATATTGCGTCTACATGGTGTTGATGTTGTGCTAGCTTGAGTCTTGATTCTTTGCTGTGACCTAATGTGTGCGTCGTTTCACTTCCACCACATTTTATGCACTACATATGTTCTCAAATACTTGTCAAAACCGCGAACTTGATGTCAAATTTTGTAATCTTGGATTAATAATATTGTCTATACATGTATCTAGAGTTATCACATAAAATGATGTGACTGGTAAAAAAAGATATTGTGATTGTCCTTTATAACTTCTTACCTTCTGTTGCTATAAAAACTAGTGTCAATCTTTTCACAGTAAATGGTAAAATTTTTATATTGGTGGAGAGTGTAAAAATTCAATAGCGTGAAATATTTAAGAATACAGAGAATAGCTCTTTGCATGTGAGTAACATTGCATAAGCTACTAATTAAGTACTTGGGGCCACCGGTGAGTGCCCCGGAGATTCAATTAAAAAACAAAAGAAAGAGCGAAATTAGTTAAGGAAATGCTAGTTCGATCATCGAAGTTTAGGATGTATTCTTTGGTTGTAATTATTGATAGTTTGTGCTGAATGATACTGCTTAGTGGGTGGTGATTAGGAGTTCAAAAGATCTGTTACAGCCACAAAAATCACTTCTACACGTGGATTAAAGACAAGTCAACATTGTTTTGTGTTAAAGAGAGAATATAACATCCTCACAAGAAGGTAAAGACAACTACCAAGAAAAATCTCCTCACAAAGTCTGTTGCGGCGACCGGCCATTAAGCATCCGCCACAGATCACACATAAGGGCCGGGTATTACATTCTATTTAAGATCGACCACACATAATAGCCATTTCCATCACTCTTCATTTGACAGGGGTTGCATGAAAATGATGGTGGGGACAAGGACATACTATTCAGTGATTTGTGCTACTATCCACTATTGAAGTTAGTGACGTGGAGGGTCACAGTAGAATTATATGTGTAGAACATGATAACTTTTTGAAATTTAAAGAACTGGACTATGTTTCCTGTAAAATTTCGTGCAAAATTCTTGTTGAAAGAGAGCATGACCGAGTCCAGAAAAATTGCAATGCGCGCCGTATATCCAAATATACTCATGTCCAGACAAACTGCAATACCATATCCACAAGTGTATTAGTATACCCATGTCCAGAAAAATTGCAATACCACATCCACACGTGTATGTATCATGTAGTGCAGGTGAGAATATATGATTAAATTTTAAAATACACATGAGTTTGGTGCAGTTTCATCTACAGCTGCCATTGTTCTCGTGCTTTTGCTGTCCACGTTTACAACGTGCGGGTAGTGCAAGCTAGGTGGTTGGTTCACACGTGTATGTGTCATGTAGTGCAGGTGAGAATATATGATTAAATTTTAAAATACACATGAGTTTGGTGCAGTTTCATCTACAGCTGCCATTGTTCTCGTGCTTTTGCTGTCCACGTTTACAACGTGCGGGTAGAGCAAGCTAGGTGGTTGGTTCACGTCCGTCTCACAGATGTAGCTAAACTCTTAAATGCATATAGGGACGTACACTACCAGAATCGTCTAATTTCCCGAGTGCTCATAAGTTTCCCGAGTGTTTTGAATAATACACTCGGGAACTTCCCAAGTGTCTCATGAAACACTCGGGGACAGAAGAAAACACTCGGGAACTCGGGAAACTTTGACGGGAGCAACAGGGAAAAATGATTTCCGAGTGTCGTTCATTCTGAACACTCTGGAGCTAAAACAACAGTCGCGCCATCCCCCCGCGTCGCTCTCCCCAATCCCCCCTGTTGCTCTCTCCCCATGACCCAGCGCCGCTCTCTCCGTCCTCCGCCTCTCCTCCTCGCCTCCTCCGCCCTCCTCCGCCTCCCGGCCTCCTCCTCCTCCTCCTCCCGTCACCCCCTCGTCACTTGCCCTTGCGCCCGCCTCGACTCGCCTCCCGGCTCCCTCCTCTGCTGGCTCCCTCCTCCTTGGCCGCCTGACTCCGCCTCCTCGGTTCCTCCTCCTTGGCCGCCCCGACTCCGCCTCCCGGCTCCCTCCTCCACAGCCTTGTCCCCGACTCCGCCTCCCCCGGCTCCCTCCTCCGACCAGCGCTGCCCCCTCTGGCTGCTCTGTGCATCCTCTCGGTCCGCGAGGTAACTATGCTCACTAACTTGACTAGCATGGACCTAAGCTACAATGCCTTGCATGTCGTCCTCACAAAAGAACACTTTGCTGGTCTGCATGACTTAAAATACATAGACTTGTTTGATAATCACTTGAATATTGTGGTAGGTCCTGAATGGTTGCCCCCTTTAGACTAGGCGTATATCTTTTGCATCTTGCCAATTGGGTCCTCAGCTACGTACAAGACTGAGTTTCTAAAGATAATTTTCATTCGATTGTTTGTAGGACAACTATAGTCTTACCATGCCATGCAGTTTTTTTTATGCTCCATATATATATGCGGAAGCTAGGATACTAAACAGTCAAGATCGAGCTTGTGATCACTTATGAGTTGTTAATTATAGTTGTTACCCTATACCCATAAAAGGCAAACCGAAACCCTACATCATACTCACATAGAAAATCAACAATATCCAGTAAAACATTGCAAAAAAAAAACAATCAAAGATAATTATACGTTGAGACCTATAACATTAACACCAGGTTGTCAAAGTATAGGGAGTGCTAGCTTGAGGTGCAACATATAACAAAGGGTCGTACCCGACATTCATATCGATCTCGTAGTGATCGATCCATGTGCATGCAGCATGCACATGCATTCCAAGGGAGACTGGATCGGACGAGTCAAAGGGCATGTGACTGTAGTCCAAGCGATCGATAGCAGCATCGATCCGATATTCTTGATAACTAACTGGAGCACATATATGTATGTATATGCTAGCTAGTTTGTTATTCCCATATGTCATGTGATGTGCATGCACAATCAAGATCTATATCTTTTTCAGTCAAAAAAAGATCTGTATCCTTGCCTCTTATACTTCTCTGCTTAACTAATCTAAAAATGATTATACTAGGGTCTACTTGCATATGATGATCAGCTAGTGACGTGAGAGTCCTTTCAATAATTAGTTTATTTTGATACATCCGAAGCAATTATTATTGTTTTACAGTTGAAGGAGTTCTTGGAAAAGGAATAGAGCTAATTAGGAGGATACTAGCTAGAATTTATCCGCGCGCACAAAAGATAAATTATCAATTTACCATGCATCTAGCCATTGATAGTCCTACTCAAATTTCTTTTGATCATGAAATAGAAGTTAATAACACACACACACACACACACACCAGACATACCTCCACAGTTTGCTTAATTCGTCGTCATGTTATCACATCTGAAGCTCTCGATCTTGCTTGCTTTTCATGAAATTAACAAGCAATAATCTGTCAAATCAACATCATATTAAGCACACCTAAGAGAAAACAATTAAGTGCATACCTTACAGCAGCAAAAACATGGAAATCATCGGAGATGGAAGGGCATAGTTAATTGTTGTCATTGATAAACATAGGAGACGAAGCCGATGAAGAACACTTGAATATCAAGGTCGAATGATGGCCAGAGGAAGCCTCCAAAAGGATCGCATGATCCATGGAGCCGTGCTTGTAGATGACGGCCACCATGGAAGGAATGAAGGATCAATGCGATCCCTTTGGATGCTTCCCCAAGACATTGTTGCGCTCTCTCTCTCCTCTCGCTGGCTCGCTAAAAGAAAACATGCTGAGAGGTGTTTTGCAAGACAGCTCAAGTAAGGTCCTTATATATAGTTACGCAACCTCCCTTTGCCCATAAGTTTTATTCACTAGCCATTAACCCATGCATCCGCACGGGCTACGTGGTTTCTTTAAATTAATCTACATTTTGCAGAAATCCAATTCTATTTTTCCTTCTTTAGCATGTTGTCAATAAAGTTGTGCTGGGTTATAATAAATAGTCAACAACTAGGAGATTATAAAAAATTCCGAGGGTTCCAAGTTAGAACATAATTTCATGGAACTATATATATGACACTAGATAAACATTTGTGGCAGTGCTATAGATATTGTCCATTTTAAAGGATTTTTTTGTTTTGTCTAAATTTCAATGCTTAAGTGCCGATTCTGTCCTAATATAGCTCATGGTTTTCAATACAATCCGGAGATACTATAGTTATTGAGGCTTGATTGTTTTCGGCACTTGCCTCTGATCTTGCCGCCTCCCCGCCATTGCCTCCACGACACACATTGCACCATCTTCCCCACCGCAGCTCCCTTGGCTCCCTCAGCTCCAAGAAGTACTGTAAGGTAATGGATAAGTGGAAAAAGAAATAAAGTTTGCTTATTTTCTTTTGTGTTGTCCATTTATGGTGGATTGATATACTGTCATTACAATGCTACATTAACGTGTTAATAAATAAAGGTATTCATATATATTGAAAGAAAGTGTTTTTATGCTCCGTTGATCATGTATATTGTCTTCATGTCAATCTGTTTTAGTGTACATATATAGGGCATGCATCATAGGGTAGCTTCTAGCTAGCTCAGATTTGTAATTTTTAACATAAATAAAAGTTGGATTAAAATATGCATTATGTTTTGCACACTAGGATGGTGAGGATCATAGTTGGATGTACATCGGGCGAGAGCGATGGGTGACTGTACCCAAGAATGGATGGAAAAGTAGATGATTTTGTGGATCGAGCATTTGCTAGGAGTAATGGACGGGGTGTGTTGTGCCCTTGTTCTCGTTGTTCGAACACACGGCCACAAATGAGGGCAACAATGATTGCACACCTGTGCAAGTACGGATTTAGGGCAGGCTATACCGTGTGGGTCTATCACGGCGAGTCACAACATAGCAGATCAGATGTGCTAAGGGAAGAAACGGACGATGGCGGCCACAATGAGAGTAGGATAGAAGACATGCTAGATGATGTGCGTTATGCATATGGGCCACCTGATGAGGAAGAACCGGAGCCTGCAACAAGGGCTTTCTTTGATATGTTGTCCGCAGCGAGTCAACCACTTCATGGGCAAACAAAGGTGTCCCAACTAGATGCCATCACATGACTACTTGCTGTCAAGTCTCAGTGCAGCACAAGCATTGCTTGCTTTGATGCATTCTTAAGCGTGTTTAGCACCCTTCTTCCAGATGGTCACAAACTGCTCGCTAACTTGTATGAGGCCAAGAAATTGATAAGCGCACTAAATATGCCATATGAGAAGATAGATGTTTGTCCAAATCATTGCATGCTATTTAGGAATGAGAATGTGGACAAAGATCACTGTGATAAGTGTGGTGAGTCTAGGTTTGTTGAGGTTGACTCCGGTGATGGTCAGAAGAGGTAGCTTCCTATTGGCCGAAAAATACTTCGCTATCTACCATTTGTGCCACGAATCCAACGGTTATACATGTCTGAGGTTTCTGCCAAATAAATGGTATGGCACAAGTATGGTCGTTGGTACCATAATGACAAGATGGTCCACCCATCTGATGGTGAAGCATGGAAGCAATTTGACCGAGACTATGTAGAGTTTGCTGCGGAGCCTCGGAACATTCGAATTGCAATTGCAACTGATGGGTTTAACCCATTTGGTATGGGGGCTGCGCCATACAGCTGTTGGCATGTGTTTGTCATTCCCCTTAACCTCCCACCCGGCGTTTGCATGCAGAAGCAGTACATATTCCTTTCCTTGATAATCCCTGGTCCTAAATACCCAGGGAAGAATATGAGTGTATTCATGGAGCCGGTGGTGGATGAATTGTTACATGCTTGGGAACAAGGCATAGTGACATATGATCGGGCATTGAAACAGAACTTCACCATGCGGGTCGCATACCACACATCCATGCATGACTTCCTGGCGTACGAGATATTCTGTGGGTGGTCTGTACATGGGAAGATGCCATGCCTAATCTGTAGGGAGACGTTGCATGGCTGTTGGCTAAAGTATGGTCGCAAGCACTCATTCTTCGATTGTCATCGTCAATTCCTTCCAATTGACCACGAATTCAGAAGTGACACAACTGGATTTAGGGCCAATATTGCTGTCCGTAGTGGACCACCACGTCGTCTGGCAGGTGAGAAGGTTCGTGCACGGCTAGATGCTTTGAAGCCTCTTGATGATGGTGATGGGTTCGAGAAATATGGTGAGGAGCACAATTGGACTCACATTCCAAGTTTGTGGCGGCTGCCATACTTCCATAAGCTCATTCTTTCCCATAACATAGATGTAATGCATAATGAGAAGAATGTTGCAGAGGTCATATTTAGCACATTCTTTGACATTCCAGACAAGACGAAGGACAATGTGAAGGCTCGTCTTGATCCGGAGGAGCTTTGCAACCGGCCCTCGCTGAATATGATTCATAAGCCAGCTACTGGCAAGTGGGAAAAGCCAAGAGCTAGTTATTGCCTAACTAGGGTTCAAAGGAAGGAGATTTTGGAATGGTTTCAGACCCTAAAGTTTCCTGATGGGTATACAGCAAATCTAAGGAGAGGAGTGAATTTAGCTACCATGCGCATCAATGGCCTAAAGAGCCATGACTACCACATATTCATGGAACGCCTTTTGCTTGTGATGATCTGTGGCTACATCGCCGAGTGTGTTTGGCAAGTGATGGCGGAGTTGAGCTTCTTTTATCGACAGCTATGTGCGAAAGAGATAGATCCCATGGTAATGTCCACTATGGAGCGTGAAGTACTCGTGTTGCTTTGCAAGTTGGAAAAGATCTTTCCACCTAGCTTCTTCAATCCAATGCAACATTTGATTCTCCATCTTCCCTATGAAGCTAGGATGGGGGGACTAGTGCAAAACCAATGGATGTATCCAATTGAGAGGGAACAAAAGGAACTACGAGGCAAAGCAAAAAATCGATCGCGTGTTGAAGCATCCATAGCAGAGGAGTACATAATTGAGGAAATTTCCCATTTCACATCAATATACTTTGCTAACAATGTTCGCACGGTGCACAATCAAACCTCACGATACAATATTGGCATCCCTCAAAATAATTGCCAACTTAGCCTCTTCACCGGAAGAGGTGACACTTCAAGCGGTGGTACTCCCAAAGTTTTATCGCGGGACGAGTGGTTGACTGTGATGTTGTATGTCTTTACCAACCTCTCCGAAGTGGATGATTACATTAGGTATGCAACAATTATTTTTTCCCAATAATTGATGCATGAGTGTTTTAATCTACTTGTCTTGTTGCCTATAGGGTATTTGTTAGGAGCGAGTGGAAGCAACGTCGAGACCCATCCGAAAAACAAGTTGAGACCCTTCTTAGGAAGGGTGTTGGGAATTGTAAACCAAATTTCCCGACTTGGTTCTGTCAGAAAGTAACTTCTCTATTAGCTAGTCCCCTTGCACATAATATTTACTAAGTAAAGAGGAACTAATACATGAAACCCATTCTATTTATCTTTGTAGAGTTTGAAGGACAAGTCTATGAGCAATGAATTGAGGCAAGTTGCTCAAGGATGCCACACTCGGGTGTCTGTCCTATAGTACCTCGATGTGAATGGGTACCGCTTCCGAACATCGACACATGAGAGGGAACGGCCTAATGCAACAACAATTAATAGTGGATTGGTGACTATAGGACAAGATGGGAGCGATACACCTGTTAAATACTATGGAGTAATTGAAGAAATAATTGAACTATATTTCCATGGTTGCAAACCTCTCAAACTTATGTTATTCAAATGTCATTGGTTCCATCCGTTTAGGGGAATCAGACGCGATACATCACTTGGGCTGGTTGAAGTTGCACATCAATCAATCCTACCAGGCAATGACCCATTTATTGTGGCTCAGCAAGCCACCCAAGTATACTACATCCCGTACCCATGCAAAACTATGAGTAGCCTAGTGGATTGGTGGGTAGTACATAAGGTGCAACCATATGGTAAACTACCTACCCGTAGTGAGCAGGACTACAACACGGAGACCAACAATGGTGTTGACCTATTCTTTCAAGAAGATGGGCTACCAGGAACTTTTCAAATAATAATTGGGGAAGAGGACGATCACATGGATGATATTCAAATCGATGACGATGAGGTTGTAAACCAAGAGGACTTGGAACTACTTAATCGCTTAGACATTGATGGCACCGAAGGGGATGAGGTTGAGTCAACACCTCATGATAGTGACGATGACTTTTTGGAGGGCCCATCTGCGGAGGATCCCATTGTAGACGACTACTTCTAAGCATGATCTTGTATGTCTTCCATTTATTTGATGCATGCTTTTAATTTTTGTATGAGCTTACTTGATTACGTTATATTACATTTTTCAATGAGCTTACTTGATTACGCTATATTACGTCTTTCTATGAGCTTACTTCATTGCGCTATATTAATTGATTTATTTTATTTCATTTCATTTCAGGACACCAAAAAATGAGTGGCGTCGAAGAGGCAGCATACTCTAGTCGAGGCAGACGCTCGTTTTCCACTCGAGGAGGTAGAGGGGCAGCCGCGGCCACTCGACGAGGCAAAGGGGCTGCCACGGCCCCTCGAGGAGGTAGAGGGGCAGCCGCGGCCCCTCGAGGGGACAACAGGGGGTCTACCTCTAGTAGATCAGGCTCTTGTACCCCGCAGCCCTCGCTTGCTGATGATGTGGAGTATGAGCACCGTGAGGTGGAGGGTGAGGAGGAAGAGCACCCTGAGGCGGAGGGTGAGGAGGATGAGCACCATGAGGCACAAGAATTTTGGATGCGAGGACCTGCGAACCTGCCACGACGACCAACCCGAGAGGAGGAGAAGACTATCATCGTTCCTGTTGGCGACACGTAAGTAACTGTTTACACTTTCACTAATTTAGCCCACTTACTTGAATACCTAAAAAAAACTAATATGCAGGCAATGGCGAGAAGAAGGTGGGGGTGAGAAATGTAGACTTCCGAACGACATAATTGGCGTGTTGATTCGATGGCACTTCCCTGGGTTGGTCACCTACAGAGGAAGGCAGGAGCCTGCATGGACATGGTGCCACTACAAGGCCACTGAAGATACATTGCCATTTGAAGGAGAGGTTCCATTTGACAACCTGCTTTTTGCTGGTGGAGGAAAGTTTTTGGGTAAGTGATTGAATATTCAAATCTGCTTCTATGTGTTCCTATGCATGTTAGGGTTGATTTGGTCACAACTCTTGAGTCTCAATTTAGTTACTATACTAACTTACCACACGAATCCCAAATAATATGTACTTCTACATGATGCAACAGACGAGAGGAAAGCCAAGAATTGAAATATAATTTCTACTTTGTTTCCCATGCAGTTCTCTTTGTCATGGAATTTACAGAGAGGGAAAGCGTTGGAATAACATCTTGGTGACTAGATGAGGCATAAATGTTTGGGTAAAATAATGGCCCCAATATTCAATCACCTAACGACAACCAGCTATTTAACTCAAAGATTAATATTTTCCAGTGTATTAATACAAACTAGATCATTAAACAACCATACTTAACTTACGGTAGATTAGGCTAGTTTTGCTCAATCTATTCATGTTCGAGTAGTTATCTTAATTGTGACAGACAACTAAATCATCATCAACTATTTATTAGCTGGTACATGGCTAAAAATGGTAGTTTTCGTCCAGCACCTATCTAAATTCTGACTTCCAACACGTATGGAATTTGGATCCATTTATTTCACACTGTAAGTAGTTACTGCCAGCAGTGGTTGGGGGCAACTACTGGCCAGCAGGCATATACAAGCTAAGTTACGGTTTCCCATATTTTCGCAGTCCAGCCACCAGCCATAGAACCAGCACAACAGGTCAACAGCAAATAGCTCTTCCCTCCAACAATTTACCTTTTGCTCATAGAAGTGTTGATATTAAAGTAATGGTAGATGTATCACTAAAGCAATGTAAAGATCTGTGTGGAAGACATCCTAAGGATAAAATTGCACAAGGACTACTAACATTTTGAAGAACCTGTAAGCCATTTGAGGACAAAGTCGTATATTTTGTGTTTTTATGCAAACCTAACCTAGCTAATCTCACTTGTTTGGTACTAAAACTTCAAGTAGTCTAACATGTTTAATTTACCTCTTTTGGATGTTTACTAGCCAAGTAATAAATTTCAACTAACTTAATCATCTTATTCTTTATCAATTCCTTTTTGCTTTCATCAACTAACTTAATCATCTTATTCTTTATCAATTCTTTATTCTTGGATTGTAGTGGTGGTTTCGATGGGCTGAGGGATAGGAAGCTGATTCTAGGAGAGTGCTGCGTAATTGTGTTAAGAAGCTGATCCCACAGATGTTCTACGAAGCACGCATCCAAGCGGTGATCTGTTACCACACACAAGTCCTTGGACAGCAAATTCGTAGGGCCGAGGCTTGCCAAATGCATATCACTTTGGACAAGTACATGCAGGTAACCAACTGAACAAACGATGTCCTTGATTACAATCAATTCTAGTTTATTCATATTTAACACTTGGTTAATTTAGGCAATACCTTGGTGGGCCCTTAAGTGTGAAGATGCATGGCAGCAGATTGCCCAAGATAGGTGGTGCAACGAACGATGGTTAGAGGACTCTCGTGCTGCTAGGGAGCGGAGATTGTTGATGGACGGGACAGCACATCGTCAAGGCAGCTCCTCCATGGCTCGTTACAAGAAGAACCTGGTAGGTCAACATGTTCATATTGATTGTATGTTGCAGATACATATTTATTGACCACCGTGGTTTTTTTGGGTGCAGGAAAAGAAGAAGCAGAGGCCTGTCTCCGATATGGAGGCATATTTAGAAGCTAGGAGGGGTGATCAGGAGGGCACCTTGTGCAGCCAGTGCGCGATAGAGAACTTGGTACGATTTCTGATCATTTTGTCCCTGATGATTTTGTCCAACAGGCTGCATATACTGATGCTACTAAGGAGATTCATGGCCCGGACTATGACGTCATGAATTCACCACTAGACGCGAGTGCTGTGTACAAGGCTGGAAAGGGGAAGAAACATGGTCGTTTCTTCATGGGTGCCGGCTACATTAGCACACCGACAACCCTCTCGGAGGTCCGATCCACGAGTGCTGCATCAACGGATGAAGTACACCTTCAAAGTCGATAGCGACCATCACATGATTTCCAGTCTCAGGTTTTTGAGCTTCAAGCGTATCTGCGACAGGAAATTGAGGCTAGGCAGTGGTTGGAGCAAATGTTCCTGCAGGTTAGTTGGAGCATGGTAGTACAATAACAAAGTAAAATGCAATATATATATATATATATATATATATATATATATATATATATATATATATTCGCATTTGGCTAATGTATGGCAATGTGCAAACAAATATCTTTCGCACTCGGGACCGGACTCGACTTAATGGCCCTCTCACGGGGAACCACTACCTCACTTATCTACTCCTTGTTAGTAATCGCATCTCGATTATTATATTGTTAGTCTCTTATGAGTGCTTGATTCGAAGACATTGAAATAACATGCAATGTAATTATTGGTCGCCATCGCAAATTTCTTATAATGCAATTTCTTATGAAAATGTAGGGAACAGTGGGATCGGTTGCTTCTACCGCTAATCTGTCAAGATCTTTGGTGCTAATGTTAATGAAGATCATATGAATGTGTCCATCGCAGAGAGGCCACCACTAGGTGCTTGCTATTTTCATGATCTACTAAAAGGATACCAATATTAGAAAACATTCACAATCGGTGATTACTAAAAATGGATAAAATGGCTACATATATAACTAATTCTCTATATCTATATCATAAATTCTTTTGAAATGTGTCAACATATAATAATTTGTATGTACACTCCTTTCTATGAATTTGATGATAAGTGCTTGAGACATAAATGTTGATCAAGAGTTCACAATGACAAAATATTGAGAGTTGAGTTTAACATTTTTAGCACTGTGCTTTTCATGTTCTATATTGTTAGGTGCTAATAAGCACGTCAACATATGAATTTGCCAGAGCTTTTAAAAGGTACATCATACAAGTGGATACCATGCATGTAATTATATATCTAACAAAATATCACTCCTCGCACCTCTTAATTAAGTCCATATATAGTTTCAGCTCATTCCTTTTTACAGTAGTACATCATTATACTAAAATTTCTCTTGCATGTGCTGTAGATGACATCAGTAAATGATCAATTTGGCCACAAGCTAGCTGGCCCACACCCCAAGCATGCCCTTAACTGATTTGCCATGTTATTAGGTTGCTCATCATGATTTAAAGGAATTTTTTTGCTTTGTCAATAGTTTGGTTAATTATCTTTTCATGTAATATCAATTCCTAACTTTTGTTGTAAGATGGCACTAATATTAAGTTTTGCTCTATCTGCAGAACTCCCAAAATGATGATTTTGTGCATAGAAGATTGAAGCAAGAAATTCTGTGCATGCAAATGGTTGTAGTGATACTTGCTAAGACTATGAAATTACTATTTGGAACTGTCATATGTATAATGCCTTATGCTTACATTTTCGAACTTGAACTTAAATGTTGTGAGCTCGGGAACTGTTATGATGTCTTTTGTTCGATCTATACATACATATATACATATATTGTGGAATGGATGGATGGATGGATTATTTGATTGCTGTGGAATGGATGGATGGATGGATGGATTATTTGATTGCTGTGGAATGGATTTTAAATGAATTTGTGAAAAATGGGGTTCTGCTGGTTTGTCGATTTCCCGAGTGTTTGTCGCTTTCCCGAGTGTTTTTGGCACTTGGGAAAATGATCAAATATTTCCCGAGTGTCGACACTCGGGAAATCGACCAAATATTTCCCGAGTGTCGACACTCGGGAAAGCGCAAAATTTTTCCGAGTGTCGTTTTCGCCATGCACTTGGGAAAAATGGCCAGGTGTCAATTTTCCCTGGTTTCATCGTTCAAACGTTGGAAATATTCCAGAGTGTTTTTTCAGCTTATTACCGAGTGTCAACACTCGGTAAAGATTCCCGTTACGAGTGGAGAAGCCGTTCAGCAGGGTTTTCTCCCGAGTGTGTGAGTTTCCCGAGTGTATACATATACACTCGGGAAAGTAATATTTCCCGAGTGTTACACTCGAGAAACTGTTTTTATCCCGACTAATCTATCCTGAGCGCTTTTTCCCGAGTGTGACACTCGGGAAAGATATTTCCCGAGTGTTTGGTCCCATTTCCCGAGTGTTTTTGGCACTCGGGAAAAATCCTGTTTCTGGTAGTGGTACTTTGAAATGATGCATGGTATTTTCCACTATTCAGGTTAGTGACATGCAGGTACAAAATAGGATCTTGGTTTGGAACGCGAGAACCTTTTCAAAACCATGGAGAAATTGGACCATTTCATCTGACATTTCCTTGGGAAAGTTAGCGGAACACAAAAAGTCACAAACTTTTGTCTAAAAAGGATAGCATGACCTAAAAGATAACATGTCAGACAAAAAACAGACTTTTCTAATGTACAAACAAGTCCAGACAAATTGCAATACCATATTCACATGTGCAGGTGAGAAGATATATATATATATATATATATATATATATATATATATATATATATAAAGCAGATGAGTATGGTGCAATTGCAAATTCATCACAGGTTAGAGGTGATGTTAATTCCCTCAAAAAGTACCGCATTTAAAAATAAGTAAATTGGTAAAGGGTTTAATGGCTATATAGGATACATGTATTAACAATTTTCAACCAGTGAATTATGTGTACTGTATTCATCGAATTAGATGATTTAAATTTCAATGTACCGCACTAGAATTACCAAATAATCATACACACGGTTCGGGGCAAAAATAAAAAATAAAACCTTTATTGATGTTCTGGCCGCTCCAATGGCCGTCGAATGTTCCTTCGATAATGTGGTATATATTATTTACTTCTTTCTCTTGTAATCGTCATTTTCAACATTAACATGGTGTTCAGTAGACGACGTTATTAGTTTTGTGTTAAAACTAAAAAGACATAATAAAGTAAAGTTACTTTTGATGATAAACCTACTACAATATATTTCTCGTGACAAATTTAAATAGTTTTTTTTATATATTTGTGTGCAATGTTTTAAAATGTTGACTACAAGCATTCACTACCAGAAAGAAGGTATTCCCTTACGGTTAAAAACTGTTAGGAAAATGGAAAAACCGTCAAGTTTAATTTTCTTGATGGGCAACCATCATACAAAACCTCTCAGCCCTAGTTAGAAAAGAAAATTAAATTTGGTTGATGGCTACCCATCAGGAAAATTAAACCTGAAGATATTACCCGTCAACCAAAAATGGATTTTACTGCACGTATCACCGTCAATAAAATTACCCTAACCCATCAGGAAAATGCATTTCATTGATTGTTCTATTATCGCAAAGAAAATTAAAGCTGACTGTTTTTACCCGCCAGGATAATGCATTTCATTGATTGTTCTATTACCATCAAGAAAATTATATTTGACGGTTTTTACCCGTCAGCAAAATGAAAGTAGTACACCTTTTTGCAGCAAAAATTACATCTATAGCAATCAACTCGCCGGATACAGCATTGATATCTGAATCTATGTATCCGTGCATCATATAATCAATTTAACTACACACATCTATGCGTCAATGAACAAACACATAAAAAGTTCACTTTCATGGACACCAGTCCATAGCCAATAGCATCGATGAGCACTATATATACATCATGTAAGTACTTGCTCGATGAAAGCAAAATCTGAGTTGTGGCTTCCTTCATATCTTGCTCTTGTATCTAGTAGTCACTGCATCGACGCGAAGTAATCAACATTATGGTGTACGCAGAAAAACAGGATGCAAGTTTAAAGGATAAAGAATGCCATTAGTTTGTAACACTACGGTATGAATATTTATTAGTTCAAGGATAATGGTCAGATAGATCATTTTACATAAAATATGATAGGAAGATTAGAATTCAGATTTATGAGCAAGAACCACTAGAAGTTATATATAAACATTTTACCACTGTAAGGTCCTTAATTAGAATGGTAGCAGGAATTAACATGAGATATCAATTATGAATGTTTCATCAAACATGTCGGACCTGGCCTTTGAAAACCCAAAATCCTTGTGTGTACCATATTAGTCCTATGATCAGTGGCTAGTACACACATCCACAACATGGACAATCACTTCCATACACAGTTCATACATACAACATGATTCACTAGGTCTTTATCACAAGCGATACATAGCAAGTTTACATTACAATGGGCGACAGGCCGAATAAATTTGAGCATCAAAAGAGAGCAGTGCAAAGTACAGAAAGTAAACCAAAGGGGTCCAGCGGTATGCCACATACATTCCACCGGCAACCTAAAATGACCTATCGTCGTACCCTCTGGTACCGGGTGTGAAGTATGTGTCGTCGAGGATCGCTTCTTCCTCATACTCTGAGCAACAATTTAAGTAAGATTGAGTACATCGTGTATTCAATAAGACTTGTAGTGTATCACAATGTAATATAAAATGCATGATTAAACAAGGAATGCAGCTCTACGCTACAAGTTATTTTCAGTATGAAGCAAGTTTACATTTGCAATACCGATATGTAATAATTTGTAACAAGAATTTAAAGAGCAAATGACATGTAATGAAATAACATGTATATAACTTTAATAAGAGTAAGTCACAACCCTTCTTGGCTCCTGTCGGACCCCGAGCGTGGAATACTCGAAGACCTCGTGTGTGTCCCGTACTAGTCCCATGATCAGTGTCTAGTACACACATCCACAACGTTGGTATACACATCCATACACCATATACATACAACATGAAGCAAATATGGTACTTAACTTAGACGATTACATCACAAATGTAGGATACACGGCCGACCGACCAAATAAAATGATAAGTATCAGAAGTAGCGAATTAAACAGCAGAAGCATAACATGTATATAAACCAAAAGTCCAGCAGTATGACCATCCAAACCCTCAGGCAACCGACAAGAAATAAGTCCTATCAAGATCCGTCACCGAACCGTCCGGTACCGGGTGCAAAGAACACATCGTCTGGCATAGGCTCATCCTCAAACGCTAAACAACAATTTAAGCAAGATCGAGTACATTACGTACTCAGCAAGACTTGTAGTGTATCACAAAATTTATATATATGCAAGGCTAACAAGGGATGAGGCTCTATGCTCCAAGTTGTTTTCAACATTAAGCAAGTTTTATTTGTAATATCAATACATAGTTTTTTGCAATGGAAATTTAAAGAGCAGTTAAGTAGATAAAGAACAACAAGTAAGTACTTGATAAATAACAAATCGCAACCCTCCTCGGCCGTGATAAACATCTTACTTTCAGCCATAGACATGGCACTCAACTCATATATCAACAACAGAAGCCATTCCCTCATTTTCCATCAACAACAATTTTTTTTTTTGCAAAACCAAGACTATACCGGCAATACTACACATAGCCAGCTCATCTCCACAAGCGTGGCTATTTAAATAGATTTACACTCTGTAGATATGTATAACTTTACCCACAGCATACAATTCTCTAGTTTGTTCGGCATCCATCGATACCACCGTACATAACATTATAGTATGTAGTCTAGCTAGAGCACATATCGAAGCCTTTATATCATCTAGTCCTAGCCTTGCACTAGCCCGGCGAGCATCCTCACTTCACATGAGTACACCCCCGTCTTAGTGAAGCATTCACCGTTGTGTCGGCAAGCTTTGTTCCCAATGCCTATGTGAAGGGAGCCCATTTGAACATGTCTACCCAGTCATGCTCGCACTATTGCAGCCTACCAATATGTATTGCTAGTCTTTGATGATTTAATTAGCTAAGGCTATCCCATATTGGTACATGTGGTTGTACGCTTACACGTAGGTCGGATATACCGTTCCTTGTACAATCTCAAACAAGCTCTTCGCGCTTGGTACCATCGCTTTTCCACCTATAACCATGTGTGTAGATATCGCTTTTCCACCTATAGCCATGTGCGTAGATAAAGATGTTCTGTTCGTTTGCAAATAATGGTGACTAGTTGATCAAGTCGTGTATATGTTCTGTTCGTTTGTTCACGTGAATCATATTTGCGTCAAGGAATGGCATGCTTCACACAGTACAAAAACTGATCTCATCTGGTTCCTTTTACACGGTTTTGTTTTGTCAATCCATAGCTTCTTTGCCACTCAGAGGTCCACAATCACAACCTGCGACTAATGAATCACTTAAACAAGAACAAATTATATATCATACATGGCACATAATTGTGCATTTGTGTACTAATGGTTGAATGCATCCACATATCTGATGGAGAGATGTGGGCGCTGCATGAAAATACAAGACTATACCAGTATATAAGGACATAGACATAAGCTTCCATGCTACCTGGTATTTTCCACATTGAGCTTATAATGACAAGGAGGTCTTACATCGAATCTGAACTGAAAATCAATGAAATAAAATAATAATACATTCGGCCATTTTGGTGTTAAAAATGTTTTAAACTTACTTAACAGGACAAAATAGGACATACCACTCAAGTAAACTAGTGCAGAAAAGTCTGCCATTTGATTTTACAAACCAGACTTTTTGTTGCTGTGTTTACACCAGGGATTTTAAATCGGCCGATAACTGGCCGATTATTGGTGCTCTGGGCTCTGCCGGGGGGTCCAGTACCGGTTCCGAATTTGGTCGGTTTGAATGAATTTTGTCCAAAAAAAATCGAATTTGATTGAATTTTGTTCAGTTGATGAATGCGTGTAGTAATACAAGCCCATTTGAATCAATAGTCTATATAAACATCTTGCTAACTAGCTCAGTTGATGAATTTTGTCCAAATTTGATTTTTTTTAAAAAAAATTAAAATTCAAAAAAAATTAAAAATTTCGGTCGAAATTGGCCGAGATTTTCCAATTTTCGGTAGAATCGGCCATACTGCCCCTTGTTAAAAATTTGTTGCCGATTTAAAAATCCCTGGTTTACACCACGATTGATTCAATGCCGATTAATTACTGAAAGCTCTTGGTTAAAAAAAAACTAGCTAGAAGAATTATAGCGACTGCAGGTGGGAAAAAATAATGTATCGAAAGTACTACCATGCAATTTCACACATCGATGAATTCATTGTCATGCTTTTTCTTGTCCATGTTTACCTTGTGGGTGATACGTGGTTGGTTCACATTCATCTTGGATTATTGCTGGTCTCCCATGTCCTGATGTCCACCAGTCGGTAAGCTGTGACACCAATTATGTCGGAGGTGATAGAGACTACGGGCACGATTGGTCTTTTTCTGAACTTTTTTTTATTAATTAACCCTTTTTGAATTTTATTTTAAAGTTAACCTCCGGCGTACTTTATTTCCAATTCTGGCGCTTTGGTCATCCACGAGTTGTGGTATGACAAAAAACAACACTATCACGCCGAATAAGTCTCCAAAATAGTACTTTTTGTCACGCCCATTTGGTTGGCGTGGAAAATACTGTTGTCGCCATTCTTGAAAGTGGTGTGACAAGAGTTTGACCAGAAATGGACTGGCGTGACAGTGTTGTTTTGTCACGCCATGGGTGATGGCATGACCAAAGGGTTGAATTGGAAATAAAGTACATCGGAGGTTAACTTTAAAATAAAATTCAAAAAAAGGTTAATTAATAAAAAAAATTCTCTTTTTCTAGACTTGCTTAGTTTTGGTAAGGACAAGAGAATTCTTACTAGTGGAGGAGAGCCGACGGGAATCCTTATTCGGCGGTACACTATCAGAAAACACGTATTTCCTAAGTGCCTATGTATTTCTTGAGTGTCTGAACGAAAACACTCGGACAGATCCCGAGTGTTTCATAGGACACTCGGGACAAGAAGTAGACACTCGGTAAAAGGAACTTTCCTGAGTGTTTCCCATAACACTCGGGAAATAATATATAATCCCAAGTGCATCGCAACACAAACACTCGGAACCTTTTTTTTTTCCGTCGTGCCTTTTTTTTCGCGCATTTTTTTTCTTTCATGCGCCTCTTTTTTTTTCCATCAGCTTTTTTTTTTTCGGCGCGCCTCTTTTCCTCTAACCCTAATCCTGCAGCCGCCCCCCTCCTCCTCATTGCCACCGCCCGCCTCCTCACCCTTCCTCCTCCCGGCGCCCGGCCTGCCTCGTCCCTAAGACCGCCTTGACCTCCTCTCCAAGACGCAACACCGCCGCCGCCTACTCCCCTAGCACCACCTCCCTATGGTGCCACCACCACCTCTGGCTCCCCCCTCGGCGCGGCACAGGGCGATCTTTGCCTCGGCTGTCTTGGCCCGACCCCGCCGCCACCTCTCGGCGCCGATCGCTGCCTTGGTCTCCCCAGCTCCCCTGCCACCGCCGCCTGCCTTGCTTCTCAGATGCGCCCGATGTCGTTGCTCGGCCGTCATTGCCGGCTTAGTCCAAGCCACCGTCGGCTCCTCCCTCGGCTCCTCGCAGCTCCCCACGGCCTCCTCCTCCCTTCGGCGCGGCCGGTAGGCCGACGCCGCCTCCTGGCTCGGCTCGGCCTACGGCCGCCTCGCCCACTCGCTAGGCTCGACCTGCTTTCATTGCTCGAGAAGCACCCCCCCTTTTATTTTTGTTTTGCTTTCATTGGTATACTGATTTCCCTTTACTGATGTGGCTTATGGTTGTTTATGCATGAAGAGGTAGATGAATGTGGGTTGCTAGCTGATATGCATGGTGAATGCTGTGTTGGATGTGGGCTACCACCGCCATGGTTGCTGATGTTTGCATTGAGGTGAACCTTGCTCTATTCTCTCCATTTCCTCACGCTCTGTGATGCATATGTGATGAACTGAGAGATATACGTATAGATGCTACTGTGAGATGATCTATGGGTGAATGATGAATATGTGACAAGGTTGTCTATTATCCATGTACAACTTTTCTTTTGGATCACAAGATTATTAGATGACCAATCTAGAGATACATAGGCACTGCCAACAGAGGAGAATCCGATTCTCTTTTATCCCTTTATTGCTTGTTTCTAATTTCTCGTATTGGATCCCCATGCTTTTATGATTGGATGAATTTTGCTTACTGACTTAATGTTGTATTGGCCACGAAGGGAATTGATGATATGACATTGAAGGTATGTTTTCATAACTCAAGGAGAAGCGATTTCTATTACCTATTTTTAATATGTTTCTAAATATAGTTTCCAAGAAGAAACTATTTACACATTTTGTTGAACTGAACAACTTTGCTCTTGTATGACCTATTTTGCTTGAATTCTTTATTCTTGGTAATTTTGGTTGGGCGCTGCATTCAGAATTTTCTACACTACACGTAGGGTAGTATATTTTATAAATTTTAAAACTATCCATGGTAGAAATTATTTGGTCCTTCACTGTCATCTTGTATGTCCATTCCACAGTGCTTCATCTGACTTTTTAGTCCTTAGAAGAAAGCTTCTGCTTCATGATTGAATTGATTTGATGAATTCAAAAAGAGCTAATTGATTTTTGTGATGTTTGCATGCTAATCTTTATATATAGATTAATAGATGTCTCTTCCTGTTGATTGTCACTAAATCTACTTTTTTCTTTTTGTGTGTGTGATGAAACTTCATTTTAGTATTTTGTTGAAATTGGAGCAATTGCGATAAGGCATGTGCGTAAGGAGGATTTGCGTCATGTTGCCAAGGCCACTGGTGCAACTATGGTATGCATCATTTCTTAATCTTTTATATACATGGTTATGAGTTATGAACCACATTTGTTTGTTTGAATATGCATGTACATGGTGGATCATCATTTTTCTATTCTTGCTGACAGTCGAAAATCTTTTTTGGGGGGCTTAAGTCACCATTCTAGATGTAATTTAGTAGCTATATACCCTATGCAACTTTTCCTTCTAAGTTACAAGAGATCGATTCCTTATAACATTTTCCTTTTACTTTGGCAAGGTTATTGAAAGAAAGTTGGTTCATGTATCCACACCATCAACAGACTCTTGGTTATTTGGATTGGATTATTCAGTGAATCAAGATGCATCTATTTGTGCACTTGGTGGACTTATTGGCCACTTGACTAGGCTTATGGTATACTTATATTGCTCCAATTCCTTTTCTTTCTTGATTGCATTTTGTTGCTCACCTTTAAGACATGTCAATCAACTATGTCATCGAGAATCGCTATTTCCTTTACATCAATGCTTTAAAATGTTGCTTGAACAACATCATCACCCATCATCTTCCATTGTTTGTTTATTTTTCCATCTAACCGTTCAGTATATTTTTATATAAAACTATCTCGTTTCCTATCTTGACCACATCAATTTTATCAATTATATGTGCAAAGGTGTTCGGTTTGAATTAGTGTTAATGTAAAAAAATACTTCTTGCAAATCATAGTGTAATTGTTGTGCTTATCATAAGATTATCCGCTACAACTTTAGCTTTGAAATGTGTCTTGATACATTCTGCAAATATTCTTTGGTGGTGTTGATATACATCCTTTGAAACAAAGGGAACTGTTTTGATACATTCTTTGAGTAGGTATATTATTAATATGAGAATATCACTTTTTTCCCTTCATATCATGAACTTCTTTGTGTTTATACGGTCAATGTGCGTTATGATATATAGTAGGTTGATGCTTGATTATTCATGAGCAATGGTGATGGGGTGATTTGCTTGATGCATATACAACATGAACCAACTGAAAGTATATATCAACAATAAATTTTTCACTTTGTCTACACTAATCAAATTATACAATCAAAACTACCAAATACCAGTATGTGTTTGCTATCTTTGACTCAACGAAAGTAGCAAAATTAAATGGTATCTGATGACTAATGTCATGTATATTAAATTATTAATACGTCCCTGGTTATTTTGAAGAGATAAAGGATCTATTACAAGTATATATCTCATGAATTTTATTTCCTATAAATGTTGCTTAGCTTTCTTAAGCTTAATATCTGGGCAATTATGCAATTATGCAGAGTTATCGCCAGATGATGCTTCAGTGTCAGATAACCAAGAGACACTATCGAAGGAATCGTTGCTGCTGCTTTGCACTAAAAATGCAATCCGCTTATTTTCCTTGTTCATTATGAAGCTCTCCGTCATGCAGGGAATCAAGAAAAGTAGAAAACAATCAACAAAAAGAAAACAATCAACTTGTGTGGGCGGCTATTCAAATGAAGTCAATGAACACACCAGTGTATCTTGTGAAACTGCAGATCCCTCCCAGATTTATCCTTGTTGAAGGATGCCTCTTTACGATGTTTTGTATATTTAAGAAACTTGAATTCCTCTAGTTCCATAACATGCTCATCTGATGGGGAAATCATCTTGGTATGGACTGCACCATCCTTTTATTTAACCCTTCGCTTTTTGAAAGACATTCTCTACTAACTTGAATGTAGCCTTTATTAACCTGTTTTTAAAAAAGTAGCTTTCATTTATACAATAGTCTATTTGATTATGCAGGTTAATGGAGAGGAGACCTATTTTTTCTCCACACTATCAGAATGACATCTACAAGTATGCTAGAATTTAACTCCAACTCCCAAGTTGCCTCTCTCTCGGACTAATGGGATAAAGGCACCTTGACACAAACCAACGACTTGTGTCTTAGCACTCGCTCTGACCTCTCTAGAAAACGGACAGGATGCTACTCAAAGGTCAGCGGCTCCCACGAAACTTCAAACTTTGGACCTCCCTGGCACTCACTCAGCACTGGAACAAACAAGACGATGCATACTCCGCACATGGACTCAATATGGTTCTAGCGATTTGCCAACTTCAAACATTCCCACAACTTCCAGAAATGACCCAATGTACCTTGGGCTATCCTTCCCTTTGGTACAAAACCACATAATTTGTACACAAGCATATGGAACGCTCATTCTATCTTCAGTCGATCTCTTCATCCTAACTAGGAGGGTCTTCGTTAAGCACGGACGTGCAACACAACTTATTTTAATCAAACTTTAATATTTAGATTCAACTGAAGACAAAGGATTCACAATGCAACACCAACTTTCCTCCAAAACACTCGAATCCAAAATCGAAGATTCCCCATGAAAACCTTTTCGCACTCAACTAGGCAGTTTGCAAATAAATTCCACATAAGCCAAAAAGAAATCACTCGAACGCTCAAATCTAACACTTCATTTATTTTCCTGAACTAGACAGAACCACCTTGCCAATATAAGTCAACTCAAATTATACATGATCTCCATCCTCAAACAAGAACCAATAGAGCACTTTTCTACTTGAGAGAACATTCTTTCCTCAGATGCACTTTTAAGAAATAAACCCTTTTCTAGATCATGGGTGTCCAGATTTATCACACTAACTCCTTCTTCTTAACTAACAATCCCAAAACGATCCTCGAACCGAAAGAACAACCATACTTATTTAGAGGGACTCTACTAATCACTACTACAGAACAGACCTTTGGTCCCGGGCCTAAAGGGCCTCTAGTCCCGGTTATAGAGCGGGACTAGGAAATCGAGACTAAATGTCTCACCTTTAGTCCGGGTCCCGGGCAGGGACTAAAAACGATTTTAGTCCCGGTTGGTAATACCAACCGGGACTAAAAGGTCCAATTGCCCGGGACTAAAGGTCGACCTTTAGTCGGTTAGTAATACCAAGGACAAAAAGGTCATTGGGCGTCCGGTTGGTATTACCCGGGACTAAAGGTGTTTTTTTTTTTTTTTGTTTCCATTTCAATTCATTATTGATTTTGGTTTTACAATTACATTAGGTTTTCAAATCGTATTCTTATTTGCTAATATATGTATACGCCCACATATAATTTAGTTTGGAACATTATTACACACAAATAAAGTATGAAACTATATATATTATGGAGCTATATATATGTATATATATATATATATGCACATAAAATTTACAACATTATTCATGCATCCTTGGTATTTACAACACAAATGTTGTCCTCCACTTAAATGTCATACAAATGTTAAATCTGGTTTGGCTTCAATTGTTCATCGGGTTAAAGTAGAACTTCGGTGTCGGGCTTGAGGACATGCTCATTAAGAAATCTGCGATTGTCTCTTGAATTCCTTTGAGGCGGTCCATATCCAACACTGTTCCTTCAACCATATCTCCTTCAATTTGCATTAAGCGAAAGAAGTATTAATATACATAAGATTTATTTAATAGCAACAAATAAATAAAATGGATTTATTATATATACTTATTACGTACTTTTCGCATCTATAGATGGGTTCTTTTGCATACACCATGAGGAACTCATAAGCGTAGTATCCACACAAATTGTTGCTGGTGGTGCCAGTAGAACCCATCATGACGATATAAAAGATTACTCTCGTCATCCCCGCGTGAGTGAAGCATGATAAGGTAAAGATGGGAGCTAGTACAACTTACATCCAATCGGTGTGGATCGAGGAAGTGGCGCTTTCGGATCCGGACGGTGTAGTGAACGAACCAAGCCCAAACCCCGCCTAATAATTGGATCGTTAATTAACTATTGCGAGTTAAAGAGCAGGAATAAATATTTAAAGATCGAAGTTACCTGGATAATGTCTATCATATCTTGGTAATCTTCTGCGGTTTTCTCAACGAGTCATAGATTAGCAAATGACCGCTTGAGAGATCGAAGACAATCGTTATCGATGAAAGTTGCATTTGTTTATAGAGTCAACATATATATCTTTATGTTGGATTGAGTAAGTAAAGTAAAATGTGCACACGATAACAACACTCACCCAAAGTTGTAGGGAAGAGTATAAATCTTTTGTTCTTTTGGTTGATCAAGAACCTCCGGAAATTCCTCTCCGTTTGAGGTCTCCATTGATCGTAGGGAGTGTTTGGGTTCTTGAATACGATATATGGATCAATGAAACCAATGTTCTTGTCCTTTCTCGTGTGAGGTCTCTCATCATGTCTCTGCATATGTATAGACATGCTAGCTAGTGTGAGGATAATTACTTATACATATACATATGCTAGAGTGAGATTATTAAAAGAAAGAATCACGTCACAAACAAAAGCGGTGATGAGAGATTTGTCTAGAGCGTTCATGTGGCATATTTGGTGTAACTCATTAAAGCGAACCATTATAATGTCATCGCCACGGAAGTAATGATGGTTTCTAATTTTAGCGCAAATATAGTCATCCGCTTTTTGCGACACGCCGCCATGTACCACTTGTTTAACAAGTACATTTTGCGTCTAAGTTCCATGAGCTTCTCGGGGTTGTATAGACTCTTGCCATATACATATTCCTTCTTCCAATGATCAACTTCGGAGCACTTTTGATGTGTGCTCTGCCGAGCATTTGGGAAATGCTTAGACCGATTTCATGAAAAATTCATCAAGTTGATCCAAATGCACATTTCGGATATCTGTTCTATGCGTTAGTGTTTGAACCATATTCATTCCCAATAACTAGCGGGGCCTCGATTGTTGTGATTGTTCCCGAGTGTGCAACACCCTTCGTGCTCTCTTCTCTTTCTTCTTCGCCTCCTCAATTGACTTGGTGAGAGTGCGGTCATAGTCCGATAGTGGCGAATCCTTACGAGCATGGCGTAACTTTTTACGGTGGCGTCCACCCTTTGCCTTAGAACTTCGGGCGTCTGAAGAAGCACGGCTTCTCGGTTTCGCCGCTTCACTTTTAGCCTTGACTTTCGCAAGAAACCGCCCACATCTGTTTTATCAAGCATCTATTTCTCGGCGATCTTCTCATAGGAAAGTTTAAATGCGTCTTAGAAATAGTGGTGTTCTCCCTGAGGCTTTCTTCTTCGGCGGCGGTGGGGCCGACGCCTTCGTTTGTGGGGTGCGCCTCTTCTTTGGCGATGGGGCCGGTGGCGGCGTTGGAGCCCGCCGTGGAGGCGATGGAGCGGCCGGTGTCGGCGTTGGAGCCCGCCGTGGAGGCGATGGAGCGGCCGGTGGCGGCGTTGGAGCCCGCCGTGGAGGCGATGGGGCCAGTGGCGGCGTTGGAGCCCGCCGTGGAAGCGATGGGCGGCGGTGTCGGCGTTGGAGCCCGCCGTGGAGGCGATGGGGCGGTGGGGATGCGGTTGTGTCTTCCACTTCATTGTCATCGCCCGCAACACTTGTGACCGGTGGTGAATGGATAATTGGACTTAGGTTGGGGAGGTTCTCACTGTGAAAACAACGTGGTATGAGTAAACCGTTATTTAAGCCAATACATAATTAGTGAAAAAATGTTTCGTTCACTTTCATCCGCACCTAGGGTTAGGTTGTTGAGGAGGAGGAGGTGACGCCCTAGGAATAATGATATAGCGCTTGCACCAACATATGAATGTCTTCTCCGCTTCTCTTAAAGTCTTCTCCCATCACCTCCTTCAATGTCAAGAGGCACATTGCTATTACCTTTCACAACTCTATCCACCGAGACGCTAGCATATCCAGAGGTATTAATGCCCCATGGCATCTTGGTGTCTTCGTAGGGTCGACACGAGATACAACACCGATAGCCACCATGGTGTGGCATTCCCTTTGGAATGTGCAGCTCACATGTCGTGAGAGGATCGGTGATGTCATCCACGGGAAGCGCAGACCTGCGTCATCTTGAATCACTTGGCACCTCCGTGGAAGCGCAACTGCTTTTCAACTGATTAGGGGGGCTGATGTTGACTCCCGGCTCTGATGCAGTTTTCCTTTGGATGGAACTTACTACTATCTGCACTTGCCTTTTGATTTCCTCATTCATTTTGGCTTCAAGTGCTTTTCTCGCTCTCTCGCTTCACGAGCCACTTCCCATGACTCAAGAACCATTTCCTCCATCCTGCGATCCGCTCTGCCTCCTCGTACTTCTTTCTCTGGCGGCTTCTATAGGTGGCTTTTTCTTTAGGGAAGGCATGCTCCCACGACACCTCCCCATAGCCTCTTGTTCGCCCACCGTGTTCAAGTACTCTCCGTATGTATGTCGGCTCATCCTTATCTCGTTGCGTGCACACCGCCACTCTCACCAAGCCTCGAGCATAAGCAAATCTTTTCTTTGCTCTTTGGAGTTTTCGCCATACACTATCTTTCCGGTCTCTAGGTCGAGGCTTCCCCATGACCGAAAAACCAATACTTGGCGCGCTCGGGGCTTGATTGATTACAGTTCGATCCTTGGCAAGAATCTCCGTTCCATTCTTTCCCACTTAGGAATGGCACTCCAGAGCCACCGATCCCAAGTGATGGTGGTATTGCTTTTGTCGGGCATTCTGTTGGTTCCTTCTCACCCGTGCCTCACCCTCTTCCGATGTCTTGAACTGTACAAACTCATCCCAAAACGGCCTCAACTTGACGTAGGCCTTAGTGTTGAAATCTGGCGTCAGGTTCTTACTGATAAATGTGTTGTACAATTTCTTCTTCCAACACTGGAATTGTGTGGCCATCTTCTTCATAGCCCAGTTCCTAACTCTCTCCTTCAAAGCTTCATCTTCTGTGACGGCGCGAAATGTTGAAGGACATCTTGCCAAACTAGTGCCTTGTCACGATCAGAGACAAAACTAATATGAGGAGCAACTTTCTTTTGCTTCCATTCACGAGCATTGATCGGGATCCTGTCCCTTACAAGGTACCCACAGTGGCTGACAAATTTCTGTGCATGTGGTCCAAGTACTTTGCCTGTATCCTCCTCGAATTCCGAGAGAATGAACCGACCCTCCAACGGCTTCTTCGGGCCTCGTACATTTCTACTCTTCCCCGTTGTTGTCGTCGATCCAGAGGGCTACGAATGTAGAAACACAAAGATTTAAATAAATATATTTATACGACAAATGAAATTATTCTGAATTTCATGTATACATAAGAGATTGTAGATAGACCTCGCCTTGACATTGTCTTGCTCATCTTCATAATCGGCAAAGTACTGACTCCCGTCATCTACTTCTTGATTGTTGTCATCACCTTCGAATTGGGCACCTTGTAAGGCGTCATTGTTGATAATATCCATCATGGCATCGTCCATGTTGTCATTCGGGTCGGCCATTTCTGCAAATATATGTGTAGGACGTTAGAACGGTTCGTGATCGGTAGGGGTGGATAACGAGCTGACTCGGCTCGGCTCGGCTCGACTCGTTAAGGCTCGTTAAGAAAACGAGCTCGGCTCGGCTCGGCTCGTTAAGATAACGAGCAAAAACCCGAGCTCGGCTCGGCTCGTTAAAAACTTCGAACTCGACTCGTTAGGCTCGTTAGGCTCGTTAGCGATAAACATGGTGAACATCTTAAAATTTCATGAAATTTTCGTAAAGCGATGTAAAGAACAATCATTGACCACCCAAACATGCCTTATTCAACCAAACACATGCATGGCAATTCATGAGAGCAAGTGTTCTTTGAACTAAACCAAAAATAAATGATTATAGATGCCATGAACATCCATGCGGTGTCCATATCACAAATCATCATCACAAGTTCACAAATCACAATCATCGATAAACATTTATAGCATTCATAAATCATATCCATGCGGTCCATATCACAAATCATGCAACATGCATGCAGATCCATACATAACCATTGCCATTTTGAGTACTATTTTTATCAATGATCTCAACCCTTTCTCTCGAGATATCGATATGGTTGATAACCATCGGCTTCAAGACAATCTAGAATGTCAAGAGAATACCGTTCATAAAAGGTGGCAAAGCGCCCACTAGAGCTTAATCTTAGAAGTGAATCGAAGCGAGCTTAACGAGTTAAGCAAGAGTTACTTTCGAGCCAGCTTCGGCTTCGGCTCGTTAACAAAGCGAGTTTTTTCTTTGGCTCGGCTCGGCTCGTTAAGGGACCGAGTTCGAGCCGAGTCGAGCCGAGCCCTTAACGAGCCGAGTTGGCTCGCGAAGTTTCGGGCTTTTTTTCCACCTAGTGATCGGGTTATGATTTCGCATCAAGTGGCGTGCGGTTCGTGACATGCATCGACAAAAGAAAAACAACATATACATTCAATTCGCCACTCTGCAAAAATGATTTCTCGGCTCGATGGCGGTCACAAAAGAGGGCTTGGCACGGGGTTAGTCTTTGTGTCGTCGTCTATACCACATTGCCACCGAGGCACCGACAACGAGAGCGGCTAGCTAATCTCGTTTGCCTCCTCTGTGAACCCGTATATTTTCTCTCTCGATCTCCTTTTACGCTCCTGCCGTCGACAAAGAGATGAGGAGCTCACCGGCGTGGAGGAGGCGGCTCGGGTAGCTAGTGGCGAGTGGTAGTGGCCGGGCGGGATCCGGCCAAGGAGGGAGGCCGGGCTGGAGCGGCGGAGGAGGAGCCGGGCGAGGAGGAGCGGTGGAGGGAGGAGCCGAGTGGAGGTGGTGGCGGAGTGGGGCGCCACGGGAGGAAGGAGGAGGCCGGGCGCTGTAGCCGAGCCGACGAATTAAGCGAGCGAGGAGAGGCGAGGAGACGGAAGGGGTGGAAGAAGGGAAGAAGCCACTTTGTTGCTTAATCTTGAGGGACCTTTAGTCGGGCGGTGTATACCAGGGACTAAAGACCTTTAGTCTGGGTGGTATCTGGGGACGGGACTAAAGGCTGGACCTTTAGTCTGGGTGGTGCCACGACCGGGACTAAAGGTTTTTGTGAGGACATATTTTCCAGAGAACCTTTAGTCGGTGTGTGACCTTTAGTCCGGCGATGTCTGGGCCGGGACTAAAAGTTGACCTTTAGTCCGGGTGGTGCCACGGCCGGGACTAAAGGTTTTTGTGGGACATATTTTCCAGAGAACCTTTAGTCTCGGTGTGTGACCTTTAGTCCCAAGGCGTGTCTGGACCGGGACTAAAGGTCCCCACTATTCAGTTCCCGCCACAGTTTTCACAGTTTGGGTTTTGTATTAAGTTTATTTGTATAAATATGCTAATTCTTGTTAAATGCATAGTAAATTAAATACTAGGCATAAATTTTTTTTTAAATAATAGTTGCATTTCCTTTTATCTTATTGACATTTCAAACGACTTTTATAGTGACCACAAGCTAGGAAGTGAAGAGCCAACTATAAACAAAATGAAGGGCTCAAACCACAAGCTGGGAATTTCATTTGAAGGCATAAATACTTGCTAAAAAATTTCAAGTCATTTTTACACGGTGGAGAAGACATGCTTCACAGAGGTACATGTGTCCTTTTATCGAATAGGAATTTCATTTGAAGCGATAAAAACAAGAAAAATATGATAGAAACATCTGAAGTTACAATTATTACATAAAATCTCTAATACACACTATTTATTAAACATCACTATATATCAAGCGGGCACAGTGGTGAACTTCTTCTTGACGTATGACCCTTGGTTATGATCATGCCGTAACCATGGAGTGTCCTCGGCATTTAGCGGGATCTTGGGTCTTTGGTCTGCTTGAAGGGCGGGATTCGGTCATCCCTTTCATAATCTTGACTTGTCGACTTGTCCTCAATTCCCACGATGTTTCTTTTCCCTGAAAAGAACTATGTGGCGTTTTAGCTCATTGGTTGATTTGTCGTCGTTTTCCCTCTCTTGGGTTTTGTAGACATGTCTTTCACATAGAACACCGATTCACATCAGCTGAGAAGGACGAATGGTTCGTCTTTGTACCCAATATTGTTGAGGTCCTTTGTTGTCATTCCATACTCCTTGTCATTGTTACCCGCCTCGGTCATCTTCACCCATTGCCTTTGGAACAAAGGGACTTTAAAATTAGGTCGTAGTCTAGTTCCCAAATCTCCTCTATCGGCCATAATATGTTTGCCTCTTTCCATTTGGGTGCATGGCATCTCTACGGACACCACTTGTTTTGGTTCGTGCTCCTTTTATCTTGGGCTACGATGTAAAATGTATTTCCATTTATCTCGTACCCTTTATGCGTGAGGATGTGCCACGATGGTTGCCTAGCCAACAAATCTGATTGCTCATCAATATTGTCATCACCACGACATTCTTTTCGCAACCAACCGCTGAAAGTTTCCATGTGATGGCGCCTAATCCAAGCTTCATTCTTCCCTCGGCGGGATCGTAGGAACTCCTTGTGTACCTCGACATACGGCTCCACCACGGAGGAGTTTTGAAGAAGCGTGTAGTGCGCTTTATTGAAATAATCGTCCCCGCATCGATATATGTTTTCTTCCCTAGTGTTCCCTTTCCACTAAGTCTCCCCTCGTGTCGCGATTCAGGAACACCAATCGGGTCAAGGTCGGGAATGAAGTCAACCTGAGAACTCAATGACCTCCTCGTCCGTAGCCCTTGGCGATGCTTCCTTCGCGCCGAGCACATTTGGTGAACATATTTCTTCAGACTCCCATGAACCTCTCAAAGGGAACATGTTGTGTAGGAACACAGACCGAGAATATTAATCTCCTTGACCAGTGAACTAGGAGGTGTGTCATGATATTAAAGAAGGATGGAGGAACACCAACTCAAAGTGACAAGACATTGAACCACATCATTCTCAGAGAGTAGCTAGTTCCATTGGATTGATTGCCTTACGAGAAATTGCATTGAGGAATGCACATAGCTTCACGGTGGCAGACGTACATGTGGAGGTAGAATTCCTCTTAAAGCAACCGGAAGCAATTGCGTCATAAGCACGTGGCGATCATGGGACTTTAAGTGTAGGAATTTCTTCTCGGCACATTTATTATCGCTTTATATTGGAGGAGAATCCAGATGGGACCTTGATCTTTGTTTAGGCATTCAAACATGCTTTCCTTCTCTTCTTTGCTAAGAGTGAAGCTAGCGGGTCTTAAGTAATGGCGTCCATCGTCTGTCTTCTCTCGGATCTGAGTTGTCTCGTTCTTTCATCTTGCCGCAAGTCTGTCGTGCTTGAGTGAATCCTTAGACTTTCCATACACATCCATGAATCCTAGCGAGGTTCACACAAAGATTCTTTGTCGGTGCATCACGTCGATCGCGTTGCGGACCTCTAGGACTTGCCAATAGGGTAGCTCCCAAAATATGGACTTCTTCTTCCACATGGGTGCGTGTCCCTTAGCATCTTCGAACAGGTTATTTGCCTTGTCCCTTTCCAAAGACTACTTGCACATCCTTGACCATATCAAGTACATCCTCCCCGTTCGGTTGCGAGGCTTGGTTGTGTTGTTACGCCTTACCGTTAAAATGCTTGCCTTTCTTTCTTAGTTGGTGATTCATAGGAAGAAAGCAGCGATGGCCAAGGTACACGACCTTTCGACATTTTTCAAATATATCTTGTCAATGTCATCAAAACATTGTGTGCATGCATTATATCCCTTGTTTATGCATCTCCGAAAGATTACTTAGAGCGGGCCAATCATTGATTGTTACAAACAACAATGCTCGCATGGTCGAAGTGTTCCTGTTTGTACTCATCCCACACACGTACACCTGGTTTGCTCCATAAAAGCAGGAGTTCCTCAACTAATGGCCTCAAGTAGACATCGATGTCGTTGCCAGGTTGCCTCGGGCCTTGGATGAGCACCGGCATCATAATGAACTTCCGCTTCATGCATAACCATGGAGGAAGGTTGTAGATACATAAAGTAAGTGCCAAGTGCTATGACTAGTGCTCTGGTCCCCAAAAGGATTCATACCATCCGTACTTAAAGCGAACCTTAGGTTTCTTGCGTCATCTGCAAACTCCGGGAATTCTCTGTCTATTGCTCTCCACTGGGACCCATCAGCAGGGTGTCTCAACATGTTGTCTACCTTACGGTCTTCTTTGTGCCATCGCGACAACTTTGCATGGTCCTTGTTTATGAACAGACGTTTCAGCGTGGTATTATAGGAGCATACCACATAACCTTGGCAGGGATTTTCTTCCTGGGACGTTCTTCGCCCTCAACATCGCCAGGGTCATCTCGCCTGATCTTATACCACGACGCTTTGCATACGGGGCATTCATCCAAATTCTCGTAGTCCTTGCCACGTCTGAGGATGCGATCATTAGGACATGCATGTATCTTACGGATTTCTAATCCCAAAGGCGAGCGACTGTTTTGCTTAAATGCGTAGTGGCGGGCAATTCGTTAGGCCGGAAGCATCTTTTTTGGATCTTGATAATTGCCCAAATGCCTTGTCGGATACACCATTCTCATGCCTTCCATTGTAGCAACTCGATGTTGTACCCAACTTTTTTGCCCATCTTCTACGGACGGGTATAGTAATTTCTTGTGATCCTCTAGCATGCGGTCAAACTTAGCCTTCTCCTTTTCACTTTCGCAATCTCTTTGTGCATCACGAATGACATCACCAAGAGCATCATCTTTGTGAGTGTGTCTTACGCTTTGCCTCTTCTTGACCGCCCATTGCGGTATCATCGAAGTCACCGTATTGAGCAATAATGTCGTTAGGGTCCAATTGTTCTTCTTCACCTTCTTCCATTATAACCTGGTTTCTCCGTGCTTGGTCCAACAAATATAGTTTGGCATGAAACCCGACTTCAACAAGTGTGAGTGAAGACTCCTTGAGCGTAATATTCCTTCAAATTCTTACGGGGCACATGGACAAAGACATGAAACCATCCCGCTTGTTTGCCTCGGCCACTCTTAAGAAATAATGCACGCCATCAATGAACTCTTTGAGCGGCGATCGGCATTGTACATCCAATGGCGTGTCATAAATCTGCATTATATGACATATCACATAATTAAATTTCAAGTTTCAAATTTTTCCCAGATAGTACACATGATAGAGGCTACCCAAAATTTTTAGAATTTTTGAAATTAAGATGAATTTATTTTGAATTTTCAAAGAATCAGCACTATTTGACAAATTTGCACTAGGAGCTTCGCCTTGCGGCGTATGGAGTGTCCTGGCGGCGACGCAGCGTTCGAGCTCTGTGATTTAGCAAACAAGCAAGCTTAAGGAGAAGGGACATCAAGTTAAATGATAATTAATAATTAACTAAATTGCCCAAAGTCATTAAGGGTGAATGACCCTAGGTCAACAATCAATCCAAAAGGCAAACAATAACTAAGTGATTAAGCTAATTAAGAGATTAACTAATTACTTAATAATTAAATATTAAACTTATTTATTAAAACAAAATTAATATTTATTATTTTTACCCAAGAGGTTGGATCTGATAAGATAAGACTTATCTCATCAAACACCCTCAAAGCTTAACCTAACTAACACATGTAAAAGTCATTTTTCATTTATTTAAATAATTATTAAATAAGGTGAAAAATAAAAGTCTTCAGATTGATCCCAAAATTTTTGTACAGATAGTTCATAGCCTAATTAGATGGCAAAACAATTTTCAGAATTTTTGGATCATTAATTTAGCCTACAAAATTCATGGAATAATAATTAAATAAATAAGCATAAAATAGGTATAAATTCAACTTTGTCCAAATAGTCTTAAAATTTTTATATGGACTGTTCACAGTGTAACTTAGTGGAAAAACAAATTTCATGATTTTTGGAAATTTATTGTGGCCTACAAAAATCATGAAAGTTCCATTTATGAATTAATTGGCAATTTTATAACATATAAAAATTATTCAAATTTCACATTTCATATTTTTCATAATGGGCGGCAGGGTTAGCATTAGGAGCTTACATGAACACGCCGGTGAATACGGTTGAGTGAATGAGCGGCTTCGGCGGTGGTGGCAATGGCGGCGGCGTGTCGCGGCGGCGGCGGCGTTCCGGCTCTGTGATTTGAGCAGCAAAGCAGAGTTTAAATAGAAGGACATTTAGTCGGTTGGTGTTACCAACGGGACTAAATCCAACCTAGTCAGGTTGGTACTACAATCCGGGACTAAAGATTTAGTCCCGGATTGTAGTACCAACGGGACTAAAGGTTAACATTTAGTCGGTTGGTAACACCAACCGACTAAATGTCCTCTACTAAAAGCTCGCCACCGAGCCGTTGGGCGAGGACTTTTAGTCGGTTGGTGTTACCAACGGGACTAAAGATCTTTGGTCCGGGACGCAATTTTCTCCGAGACTATTGCCCATTTGGCAGTTCGACCAAAGGTCTGTTCTGTAGTAGTGAATCCACAAAAAGATTCTCTAGTCCACTCCTATACCAAAGGAATTATTTTGACCAATGGTTTCCAACACCTCAATAGAGATTTTTCACCCACAACCACATCATCCCATTCTATTAAAGATAATCTACTTCAAATTCTCAGCATACATACTCATTTACTTTACCCAAAGTATTCTGTCAAAAATCAACACACTATTCAAAATTCGCTTCTGTTCATCCACCTCTACACATAATATTGGGTCTCTAAGGTCCTAGCATAAAATACAAGCCCCAAATTTAACCTCCAAGTCTCCTACCTTGAATTTCTGGTATAATTGATAGGAAATCCTCAAATTTGTTTACTAAAATTTCACACAGCTCAACAATAACCTCAGCTATTAATATCAACATTCATCACTAATCAAGTAACCGCCTAAAGCGATTCATTTCACCAATCTTAGACCTTCTCTAACCCACATCAATCAAATTTAGCTACACGACTATTAGATTTCACTACACTACTACTCTCATTAGACTACACCATCAATTCTTTTACACAATCTTACCGAGTACCCAATTACGATACTCTAATAAACTGATCAAGATTTCCATACTTGCTAATTCTAATGTTCTGTCAAAATGAACACAAGATCTTGGACCACGTCTCATTTGTAGGTCCTACTAGGCTATGATTTAGCTAAATCATTAACTCCAAAGACAACATTATATTTAAATCAATTCCTCTCCAAGGACTATTCTAATAAATTGATTTATTACTCAATGCCTCTCCAACAACTTGACACCTAAAGGCTCACACAGACATCTACTAGACCACCATTAACTAATTGCCAAAACATTACCGAAAATACTTTGCAACACAATTCGGTTAACCCTTCCTTAGAAGAAGAGGCAAATAGAGATACATCTCAACACATCGGAAAACGTTACCACTTACAGTAGTTACCAGATCAAAAGAATTAATCAAATAGCAATGATCCTGGAAAACAAAGATGAGATCATAGATGAGGGCACATGTCCTACAAGCAGAGAATATCAAACCTCAAACGATAATAAATGGCTTTTGGAATTCAGAAACTTTGTTGGGCAAAACAGAAAGTTTAGGCAAAAAAATCTATAAACTGCAAGTTACAAAACTTGACTTAAATCTCAAATACTTCTACTTCACTCTTTCCTTTAACAAAGAAAACGACTTTTGTTAATTACAACATCACCTTGCTAACTCCAACAAGAAGAGATTTCAAGACCACAACACAAAAACCACTTAGGAACTAATAAAACCTCTCAGCACGTCACTTTGCTCCAAACAATATCAGCTACCATGTCAACATGAGGTCTGAAAGATCACAATGCGAAACTAGAAGCATTTTCATTTAATCAATATTAGGCGAGCGACCCAATTCCTTTATACAAAACATTCAATATCATCTTCATAATTCCTTACTGACAATCACACTAACAGTGAGATAATGCACTATTAACGAGAATCCTCACAGCCTACTATCCATCGTAAACCTCTCCAAAGGAGACACAAAGCACAAGGTTGAAACAAACCTCTTTTATTAAAATCATGCTATCAAATAACAATTTCGAAAGGCACACTATCCGAGACCACTTATTCATTCATCCATTCAACCATAAGTGTTGCTCAACACCTACTTTAACTATCATTAATAATTGACAATTGTATTTATCACGTATGCAAATAGGTCCTACTGTTATTTACAGTCACAAATCCATTTATAACACAGAGTCAACATTCCACTTTATGCTTAGAGTTTAACTACAGATTTAATAACATCATCTCCTTTAATCACCGGGTTTCGCAAGGTACTACCTCAACATCCATCTAATCTGATATACATGTTTCAATCTAGCAATTAAGTATAATCATCACGTAGTCAGCTTATGAAAATTACTGGATTAATATCCTCTAAGTCATCGTTCAATCACATCCGTAACATAGTCATCACTAATGGGTAGACAAATCCATTGAGATACTTTACTCCGAATTATCCAATAAATCTATCGAATTCCATCATCTTAATGATCAGACCAAATTATCAATATACCACACCTCTTAATAAGTGTTGGATTCCTAGTATGAATGGTCATACCATTTAACAAGTTTATCATGTAAATATTCCATAACATCATCAAATCTATCAACTTCACTTCCAAGGATCTTGGTTAAGATCGACACGCGCAAACTACGAGACCCAACTTGATAACTCATATATTATCAATTTATCTTTTATGCTTAAAACCACTCACATAGCACAACAAAACATTTGAAAATAGTTTTGATACTTTCTTTCTCAAAGAAGATGCACTAAACTTCAACATTCCAACTACTCCAAAAGAAGTGCGGAAAGTTGAGACGTACTTCAATGAAGTTTGTAAATGATACTTTCTATTTTCTAAAACACCAAGCGAATAAATGGGTCAAGTTTGCCAACAAGAAGGTAGAACTCTCATGAAGAGAAACAATATTGTCAATGACAACGTTTACAAGTAGCAAGAATAGCTCAAGAGTCAGAAAAGACAATATTTTCTCTATAAAACAAGTACAAACCAATTGAAACCCGTCAACTGCATTGTAACCACTATCCAATGAAGGTTCATCAACCGCAACCGGCTCAACAATTGGAAAATAATGTTCGCTTTAAGGGTCAAATTAAATCAATAGAAACACATTGACTAGAATAAAAACTACTAACCCAAGAGAAACTCATCAAGCCCAGCTGGACAAGAGTTGACCAAATTCAAAGTCAAGGAAGAGAACAACTTAATCAAAACTTGCTACTCTCATTATTACAAATAATCCAAAACGACCAAACATAGCCATATTTAAATCTCAAGCAGTTTGTTTATTATTAGAGTATGAGCTAAATGATATTCCTATTTCAAAGTGAGTGGTAGTGAGTGCATCCAAGCAAGCCTACTCCCTCCCATACATGTCGTTCTTGCAGGTGGTACCTAAAAACACAGCAAAGCAAGAATGAGCCCAAAGACTCAGCAAGTATCAGTAAAGGAACACTAAGCTCACAGTTATAGCATCAACATACTATAAGAAACATTACACTAAAACAACTCACATGTTTATGTAATGCAAATGAGCAATGCATCTTTTTCTCTTTTACTCTTTTCACATTTTGCGAAGAATGGGGTATACAAGCTGTCGATGTATACCCTTGCACGTCGTTTCTCTATACAGGGGCAAGAGCCTATACTTCACAAGTATAGGACCATAGCCCATCATCTTCATGATGGGGACCTCTTCTCAATGCCCACATTCCAAGAATGTGGGACCAAGCCCGTCATCTACATGACGGGACCTCAAAATGCATCCTTGGTCACCACGTGACCAAGTCCAAGGTATGCTCTCAATATGCATATGTACTAGAACTCTATATTTAAATAACATGTGAATCAACAAGTACATACCAAAATCTCAGACCTTAATTAACATGTAGTGCATCAACAACATACATAAGTAATCTTCAGCCATAACTCATGCATTCACCAATTTTATTCATAGCCAACACACTATCATTCATGCATAGCCAATATGAATAAATGCAACCACTCACAGTCAAACATTCATAATTATACTACAACCAGAATACTTGCCTCAACCATGCGGGAACGGTGGACGTGAAGAGGGCGCTGCCCCCGGGACCAATCCCCCACCTGAATATAATTATAAACCACGCTGAGACAATCATACTAGACCAAAACATAAATAACAACACAAATCAACTTGCTATACTCTCAAGCGCATTCCCAATTTCCAACTCCTAAAGATCGATCTGTCCCCTCTGTGGACAACCATATTCTAAAATCCATAACTTTTACTACAGGAGTCCAAATCAGGTTTTATTGGACTTTGTGGAAAGGAAATTAATTTCCCCAACTAAACCTAGTTGATGAGCCCTTTTGAATCGGCCATCTATTGCCCCTACCGAGCTAGTTAACAAAACGTCGAATTCACATCGGGTTCTCTGGACAGTACACTAAAAATACCATAACTTTCAGTAAGAGTGTCCAAATCTCACGTTCTTGAGCTTTCTGAAAAGCTGAGACAATAATCTACGACTTTCGCTAAGCTTATCTAATTCTCCCTTTAACTAATCGCTGAACCCAGATTACTAAAACCTGTCAGAGAACCAACAAATCTGCAAAACAGTCCCACTAATAAAATCATAACATCTGCTACAGAGGTCCAAATAACGTGTTCTGGTACTTCACGGAAGGATGGCGACGTCCTCTACATTACTCTAGGAGATGTTGAGAACTGAACATGTAAGACCCGGATTAACACTCCCAAACTGTATTCTGAACTAGTCCCATGATAAGCTAGTCCATCAAAACAAATATGGTAACAAAATCATATCACAACTTTATTAATAAATAACAACAGAGTTGATTACAAAAGAGGCAGGCCAACAATAAAATTACCGAAGAAATAGTAGGGTCTGCACGGGCAATCAACTGGGAAGCGGCCTAGTCGTCGAGATCCACACCGGTAGCAAAGTCCTTCTCCTCTGAAATTTTTGCAAGCAAGAATGAGCACAACTACCGTGCTCGCAAGTTACACCGATCAAATAACGAGAATGACATGCATATACGGATATCTCAAAGGAAAGCTTAATATGGTTGAATTTGCATAAAGCGACATTTTCTTTAAATACTTGTATAAATTTCCAAGGCCATTTTTATACCATATCTAAAATCAGATTTTAAATAGCGGTTTTATAGTGTGGATAACCTCCATAATGAATGGTGAAGGATACCCTCCTATCACATGGCTTCCGCCTAAATCCCATTTGGATAGAAATCCAAAATCATTTATGTCAACTCATTTTGAAACCAAAAACCAAAGTATAACTTTGAGTGGCTTTGCTAGCATGTCCATGACCATGACGCTATTATTGAATAGTTTTACACTTGCGAGAGGTTATGCGGCTTTACCCACATGGCATGACTTCTCTAGTTTGTTCGGCATATATCTATGCTACCGCTCACTACCTTAGGTAGCGATCTAGAGCACATGACAAGGCCTTTACAATGCGCCATCCCACATGATCCACCTGATTAAGGTTTCAGCATCCTCCTTGGATAGAAATCCGAGTTTGTAGGGGCCCTCTTATGCCGATGGGACTAACGAGGTCATAACACGACTAGCCATCCGAGATGGACCCACACAATCCGCGGGATCGACGCGATGGTACTTGCAAATTAGTCGGCCGGGTCCCTACCCATACTCGGGACATGTGGTTGTATGCGATATGGCATAGCAAGATGCGGCTCAAGACCGGTCCTTAAGCGACTTGGCGACTTTCCAAATAACCCCCTGGGCTTCAACCCTAACAGATTGAGCCGTGCATTGACATGTACCAACCAAACAACCATTTCGCCCAAGTACAAACCATCATTTTATTTTATTTTTCAAAGTCATTTATAAACTTCCATAACACACCAATGTCATGGATACAATTTAAACAATATTTGAATTTTGGTTTGAAACTCCCCAAATCAAACATTTTTGGTCTAAGCATGTCTTTGCAACTTTTTCAAATGATCCTAGTTCATACTATTGTATCAACTAGGTTTTATCTAAGGTGACAAGGGGTGAGGATTCAATGTCAAGGTATTGTCGGTCTGAGACCGAGTAAGTGAACCATCCGTCTTTGTGTTCATAATCCGATAATCCAAACTGCGATAATTATGTGAGTCTATACTCCAATATTAATTAGTCCAATATCCACCATATCGGTCTATTTCTATGATCGACCTCCATCGATCCAACATTCGATAATGCTCTAATTCTATAATCGATATCCATCAATCCATTAATCCCTAATGAATTATTTCTAATAATTCAACACCCATCAATCCGATGATTATGTAATCCTATAATCCAATTTTTGATAATCCGATATCCAATGATTATCTATTTCTATAATCCATTCTTCGTCAATCCATTATCAACAATTATCTACTTCTAATATCTAATCAAGTTTTATTCCTAAAATTCCACCAAGGGTTAATCCCACAATCCAACACCCAAGCCAATCAATATTCGTAATGACTACTTCATAATTCAATCTTAGTAGTCCAATATCAATAATTAACTATCTCGACAATTCAATATCCATTGATCACTTATTTCTACATCCGTCATTAATGCATTCCTATGATCGAATCTCCAACCATTATTCTATCTTATAATCCAATATTCAACAATTGTATAGATGTGTAATCAATATCTAAGAATCATGTATTCATATAATCGATATCCAATGATCACGTTGTTCTATAATTCAATATCCATCCACAATGTGTATCTACAATCCCATGTCCATCAATTGTGTAATCCTATACTTCCATCTCCAATATTCTGATGCTCAATAATATATTTCTATAATTTAATCTCAACAACAAATCAAATTCTTTAATATAATATCCAACGATCACGTTATCTTATAATCCAATATTTTAACTTTCTACTTCCAATATATATATCACATTCAGAATGGTTCTCCATACGGTCTATACCGATAATAATGGCTATACAATGGAATAGGGAATAACTATAAAGCTTAAAACAGGATTTAAATTACATGAATATAAATCGCATGCAATAATAATTTAAAACAGAATTTAAATAATTTAAAATAATGGGTGCAAATATGGTCAAGAATGTAACTTGCCTTGCTTAATGGATTATTCTCGGCCGATGTTGAAATCCGGTCTAAAGTAAAGTTAAAAAAAATCTATCTGGCGTAAGCGATCGAATTCAAATAATATTCAAATAAAATCCAAATAAAATCCAAAAATTATAACATAAATACTGCCAGGAAGGTATCGATTTTATATGAATTTAGGAAGTTGAATCGATGCAATCGGAGTTTGTATGAGGGAGAACGAAATTAGGAAGGTTGAATGTCACATGAAATAATATAATTCCGAAAATTATACTATTCATCGGAAATTATGGTTTCGGAAAACTGGAAATAAAGAAAGAGTTTTATGACCAAGGTGATGGTGATGGAAGTATGATATGTCGAGGCAAACTCAACGGTGTTGATGGCTCGGACAGATAACGATTCGATAATGGCCTTGATCTGAGAGAAAATCTTGGACGAATGGCGGATATGATGGCGTTGCGGGCAAACGGAGAGGAGTTAGCGGATGAGATTTGTGGCGATTTGAAGAGGGAACCGCGAGGAATGCAACGCTTGCCTCTGTTGGGGTGGAAAGCGCCGCAGTCGTGGCGTGGCGCAGCAGCAGCATAAAATAGACCAAATAATTAACGGAAATTAAATAAATTCTAAAAATTATGAAATAAATACTAAAAATAGTAGATGAATTTAGATGAATTTAGGTGAAGGAATCAATGGATTTGGAGCTTGCATGTGTAAGAACGATTTTTGGAAAAAATAACATGTATATGTACAAAGGAAAAGATGGAAAACTAAATAATCGTCACTGTTCATGTTTCTTCTTTAGCCGAACAACAGAAGCATGCTGCTCCTATGGCGCCATGGGAAAGATAGTGCCGACGGGTTCCGGCGACGAGGAGGTGAGCATCCCGTGGAACGCGAAGCCGCGACGTCGGGGAAGTAGACAACGTGGCCGGAGCTAGCTCGACGGCGACGCAATTCGCAAAAGAAGAAGCTTCGGTCTATGGTTTAGATGACGGCATTGCCGGCGAACGGCGGCATTCCGACGGTCGGCAAGGGGTGGAATGGATAGAGGGGATACGGGGATGCCGGTGCTCACCTCGGTTGTGGTGGGACGTGTACAGATGGCCGGAGGCGAGGATGACGACGTCGGCGCGGCGTGGGCTCACGGTGGCGACGGTGCTCCGGCGAAGGCGAGGGGAGCACGGTGTAGACCACGTTGAGGCGAAGCTAGTGGTGTGGTCGATGGTGCCGAGGCTCCACCGTAGAGAGCGCTAGAGGCAGCGGAAGGGAGCTCGGTCGGCGACGAAGAAATGCCGATTCCGGCGAGGTGAGAGCGAGAGAGGAGGAGTGAGTGGTGGGGATGGGATGAGTGAGAGGAGGGGCACCTCGTGCTCCCTTTTATAGGGGCGGAGGGGGTCGGAGCGAGGAGATCGAGGAGCGTCGTCCTTGGCGGCCGTTACGGAATTTCAGTGAACGTGCGCACGATTGAGGGTTAAATGAGCGGGTAGTGGGGCGGTGGGGAGTGGCGGTTTGAATGCCATCAATTGCACCGAGAATCGTGGAGGAAATTTCGGGTTTGAGAAGCTTCGTGATGGCCATCAATGGCGGCTGCTTGCTGCGTGCTCTCTGGACCAAAAGAAGAAAACGGTTGGGTGGTGGAAGAAGGAGAAACCAATAAAGAAAAGATAAAAGGAAAGGAAATAAATTAAGAAAAGAAAGAGAGGTGGTGGCAGCTCACGTATTGACTAGATGTTAAGCATGCTGCCCATAGAGCAGCACCGTGAGGGTGACCCGATGGGAACTCATTTTTTTATTTATTAATTTTCGAATTTTAATTCAGATTACACAATAAATCAAAATAGATTTTTAGAAGATAACAAATAGAGTCCAAAAATTCTAGAAAAATTCTTAAAATTCCTAGAATTATTTTGAACTTAATAAAAATAATTCCAACTTAAATGGTAATAGTTTTTGCACACAATTTATTTTGGCTTTAAAATAATTAGGAAAAGCTTTTAAAAATTCAGAAAATTATTAAATTTTTACTTTTCAACTTTAACTCAAATTAAACTTTAAAAACTTTAATAAATTTTATTTTTGACTTTTAAGACTTCAAAAATTCAAATAAAGCAAATAAACTCTTTCAAATTTCGAGAAAATTCAATAAAATGATAACTTTAATAAATAGTAAATTGGTAGCAGAACTTTGGGCTGTTACAAAACTGCCCGTAACTATATCAAAACGTCAATCTAACACGAACTATCCTGAACAGGCCTAATTACCGATATTGCTAAAACAACTAATTAAGCATCTAAACAAGGGGGAACAGCGGTTATCCTTGATGAAACAATGAAGAACCTACTGAGCACGACGATCATGCGCCAACAATCTCTCCCCTTCCTCTCTTCTTCCTCTTCTCTCTTCTTTTCCCTTCTTTGGCTAGCAACAGCAGCGGGGGATGGAGGCAAGGGCTGCCATGGGGAGGAGACACCATGGTAGTGGTAAAGTGGTGGTGTGTACTATAGCACGCATGCTACAGTGGAGAATAGGGTTTTCCCCCTCCTTTTATTAGTGGTCAACCCCTCATGGGCCTCCTGGGCCAAGGCCCGAGGCCCAGGTTGTCCCAATTATGCTGAAAACCCCCTCTCTAACTGCTGATTAAACTATTCTCTATTTGACCCCCCCTCCTAATTCGAATATTCTCTTCCGAATTAATTTGGAGTATTACAGGTTTAGTTTTCATCGTGTATGAATTGATTCAGTGATGTATTTTGTGAGTGTTATCTACAGATCCAGGGAATAGTACAGTTTTTTTCACAGAGGATTCGGGATTGCGAAATCCGGGTCCGACAACGCTGAAATACGACACTTCAAATTAACTAGTTTTGAGATATGCAATACTAAATTGAAGGACGAAATAAATATCAGCGACACAAAAACATTTTCAAAACCATTGAATTGACACAAAATAAAAGTTCAATTTGTTATGGAAGTCGAGGTATGTATCCAGTTCTTAACAATTGTTTGCTTACTATTCAACGCCAGTACGATTGTACGAACAACACGTTCTTTGACTGCTTATGTGCCACTAGTGTACGTTCCTTCCTATAATGCGAAGATATCGCCTTTAATGTATTTAAAAGAAAACAAAAATGTCACCATTAATGTAAACGAGGAGACAATTAAGAGGATTTGAGATGTTTACGCTAAGGAGCAGAGAGCACGTGGTTGAGTGGTTAGTTCACGTTGCTCTTGCAACACTAGAAAACATTCTTACACATTTGTTATGCCTCCCTAAAACAAGTTTTCTTGACACGGACGGGGTCCCTTCTGTCCCTCGACCTCTGGCTGGTTAGCAGCAACCTCCTCCTCTAAACCACTCCCCTTAGCTACGGACTCAAGAACTTTGGGTGGTGGTTTCACATGGCCACACGGACGACCAAGACCATGGCCTCCTCCACGGTCTCCACGACCACAACCTCTACACCTTGGCATAGCATTCATCACAAATAAACATTCATGCAATAAGCTCAAAGGCATCATCCTCATATCAATACTATTCATCAATGCGACATAATAGAATTGTAAATTCAATGCTGGACCCATTCCATCCTACTGTGAACTAGTGTGTCAAATTTAAAGTTAATTTACCATCCTAAGTCAAGTTCTAGCAACTAATTAACCTATATCATACTTTAGTTAAGTTAACCAATCTTATAGCAAATTTTACTTGATTAAATTAACATAAGTTGTCAAAATATTCACCACAGACCTAAAGCCCTCTCCAATACCAATTGTAATATCTCAGCCCAACGTTGAGCCAAGAATGTCACACATACCTTTTTCACGCTTAATTTAAACCGCAATTACTATTAATTCCAGTAACCATTAGATGGAATAAAACCCAAAACGGGTCATCTTTCAATAATCACAATAATATAAATGCATAGCTTTTACACAGCTTGGGACCATGCGCCCAAGAATGCTCGGGGTCACCCGCCTGAGAACGTTTGGAAACATTTATTAGCAACTACTAAGTAACCAAACCATAATTAAATCAACTAATTTACAATTATTAAGTTAATGATAGCCATGTCTACCAATCAACTATACCTGAAAGCACCAAGTTTCTAGATTTACTGGTAGCAACTAAGTAATGATAACAGTGTGGGTGATAGCATGTGATGCAAATGTGTTTCTTCCTAGCCATGCATGTCGCCTTCATTGAACACCCAAAAGCAACAAAAAAGTAAAAATGAGTCCAAGACTCAGCAAGTATATAATAGAATAATAAATAAATAACTTATCATTCCAGTAAATCATTATCATCTACAACCATATTCTCAATTAACATCATCATCTTTCATGTGATTATTTAACATCCTCCACTTTTCATGTATGTACGCAATGCTTGGCTTTGCTATATGCCCATATGCACCACTTTTAGCTTATACCAATATAGCGGAGTGTTTACCTGTCGATGATGTACTCTATCCTCCATTCTGTGCAGTTCCTACCGAACTATATTTTTATCTAAAGCTCTTCGTACTAGCCATATAACTTTCTCACCAACCACACCGGAATAGGGGTTGATGCATGTAATTTTCTATTATGGTTGTGCCACTACGCTTTATCGGGATATATGGATGGAACCAAAAATTTTCCTTATGTGCAGTATATATCTATAGGAGATGGACCAGGGATTCTGGGACTGTATAGAAAATAGTATATATTCACTATATATAGCTTATATTTAAATTAGTTTGAGTAGAGTGGTGAAATTTATATAGCAAAAATTATTATTCTTGAACGAAAGGCGGGAGCACTGACCTTTGCATTAATAAAGTAGGAGAAAACAGGTAAAATAAAAAGATACAGCTAGACAGGAGCACTGCCCTCTGTGGGAGGGAAGCCACAACAGAGACATGCCTAACGACAACAACACCAGAGTGAGATACACCAACTAGGCAACTTTGAAACACACCCTAGCCAGCTCTGCCGCACCAACACATCAAAGCTGATGGAAAGACAACGCCTCCCAAACAACCCACAGGAGCTACAAACTGAAAGAATCGGACAGCGTAGAAGACCGCCCTAGCACAGACTTGAGAGAGAAGAGGAAGTAGATGCAAGATGATCCACATGCTAATAGGCCCACTGGAGAGGAGCTTCACATGAATTGGGTGAGGATGCAGTTCTTTCTCTCGGCGATAACAGTGGATGACGCAGAAACGAAGGACGACAACTCCGCCTCCGCCCGCGTGGCTCATTCAAGGTGAACTAGACTAGCTGCTTCTAAACAGGGCCTCCGGGACGGTCGTCTTGCGCCTTGAGACGACCCTTCAATGGCAACAGCCCCCTACTCGGGCCCTTCCAGTGGCGATGGCCCTAACCCGGGCACTTTCAACGGCCGGCCTACAACTTCTCAGATAACGGCCTACATGCGGAGCGCCCCAACAAAGTAACATGGAAAGCCGACCTTCTCCTCTCAATCTCGCGCGGACCGGCAAGCGCACAACAAGGGCGGGGGTTCTAGGGCCAGGGTCAGGAGACTTCTCTGGCTTTCTCTTGCTGTGGCCGGATGGAAACTCTGGAAGAAATTGTCAACGGTGGCAAGCACGGAACGCGTGTCGCAGTCGCCATTGCGGTTATGGCGCTCGTCTTGGGCCGCTGAGGCCATGCTGGCCGACTGGTCGTCGTCGGCAATGGGTGAGCTCCTCGGTGTGGAGCACCGAGGCCTCCCCAGCGCATGTGAAGATGACGATGGCCCCAGGGATGAGGCGGCGGCTCCCTTGGGCGACGGAACTCCTCTTGGCGCGAGTGAAGACGGCGGCTCCCTTGAGCGACGGAACTCCTCCCGAAAATAGGACAAAAAAAATGCCGGTTGGTTCGGTTCACTGGTAGCTAGCTAGCTGCTTGACGGTGATCCGGCTAGAGCCGGGAGAAGGTCGACGAGACGGCAATGCTGGCCATGTTGAGCCCGTTGGTGCCCCAGTCAGGCACCGGCACCCACTGCCACTCACCACGCAGCAGCGGTCGCATGCACACCACACCAAGTCGAGCACCCCTGTAGTTGGAGATGAGCACCGGCTGATCACCCCTCTCCTCTCGATCAGAGTCTTGGTCCTCATGGCATACGGCTTGCTGAACCCTTCGACCAGGTCGCTCGGCACGGTGGAGACAAGCTGCCAGTCGCCCTTGACAGGCGAGGCGAACTCGTACAGGTCCACGCCGACCACTAGCGTCGGCAAAGCCGGACACTGCAGCGGCAGGAAGAGGTCGGCCCTGGGCGGGTCCGGGGAGGGAGCTGCCGGCCCCTGAGCTCCAGCGAAGGGGGGGGGTCCAGATCTAGATCCAGATCCAGATCTGGATCTGGAACTGGATCTGGCCACCAGGAGGGACGACGGCGACCCGGGGGCTCCAGCCCGGGGGGAAGGGGCGGCACCGTGTCTCCGACGCTCCACTGGGGCTCGCCACCACCTCAGCGGCCGGACGGGCGACGCCGGCGCACTTCCTTAGCGAGAACCGAAGAGGGGAGGAGGGAAGGAGGAGGAGAGGCGCGGGAGGGTGGATAGGGGGCCACTGCCGGTGCCGGAGCGGTGGCGGCGGCCGGCGAGGGGGCTGGACGCGGGGTCTCTCGGAAACTTGGCGTCACCTCCCAGGTCGCCTGAGCCGAGCGACACGGGAGTAAAAAGTAACATTATGTTTTTATAGCGAAAATTACGTGTACAATGGAGGTGGATCTAGCATAAGTTGGCTGGGTCATGGCTCCCTGGCCTATTTCCTTGGTTGTTTGTCACCATTTTGTGCGGGCCAATATAAAATATGTGGCCATGATTTGTTTCATAACTTTAGGGTATAAATTCCACACGTTCCTAAGCATAGTTATGTTATATCTAAACTATAAATTTGATGTCCTCATGAAAACGGTTGCACTCATTGGTTGAAAGCCACTTTTGTGAGGGGGTAACTTCTAGAAAACACTTACGTGATTTTTTTATAACTTTCGGTCCATACATTCCAAAGTATAATTATGTTCTATGTTAGAAACTATCTTTTTGATGTTCTAAGCGAAACAGTTGTTGATCCAAACTGAATTTATTTATCTCATATGGCTTAGCTTAAATTACACAAAATAAATCTACTTTGCATCATATATTTGGAGCGATAATCGTGGTTTTGCTCCCATAACTAATGGCTTGGCCAGATTGAGACTGGTAGCTGACTCCTGAAGCTCAATCTTATCAACACCAGGTGGTATGCTCCAAGTGAACCCTTGCAGAAGCCTTGCGAACAGCATCATTGTAATTTGCTTGAATTTTGTTCGAATTGAATTTAAGTTTTTTAAAAAATTAAAATCCCAAAATTTTCAAAACAAATTGAAAATTCCGGCAGAAATTGGCCCAAATTTCCGATTTTCGGCGGTTACCGGTCTTACCGCCCCCCCCAGCGTAAAAAATCCAACCGAAAAAGATTTCCCTGGTTGAACTCGAGTTCCAAAAAATAAAGATTTCTGAAATAATAGTTGAAGTAGAGCTATTTGCAATACTCAGAAACTACAGATATCTTCTGCATTTTATGCCACACCCTCAACCCGAACCAACTATGGTTATATCAGGGACGAAGGGATAAAATGTTGAGCACATTAAATCTAGTTCTACCAATTTGGGAGTGCCACGTATATGCTCGTATATTGAGATGGCCCACTTCATTACATGGCTTCAGTTGCGCTCCAACTTCCTTGTAGTGCTTCATTCTATGATGGATTTGCTCATCTAGCTTTGTAACTGAATCGTCTCTGTGATTGTGGAGGCATCTACGTCTACATCAGTTTTATTTGTGTACTACAGAGCACACACGTTGTGAGTAATTCATGCTTCCACGTATTTTTCATCATTAATTCGTGGTGCCTACAACATTTTATGATGAGTTATCATATTGCGTCTACATGGTGTTGATGTTGTGCTAGCTTGAGTCTTGATTCTTGCTGTGACCTAACGTGTGTGTCGTTTCACTTCCACCACATTTTATATACTACTTATGCTCTCAAATACTTGTCAAAACCGAGAACTTGATGTCAAATTTTGTAATCTTGGATTAATAATATTGTCTATACATGTATCTACAGTTATCACATAAAATGATGTGACTGGTAAAAAAAAGATATTGTGATAATATTGTCCTTTATAACTCCTTACCTTCTATTGCTATATAAAAACTAGTGTCAATCTTTTCACAGTAAATGGTAAAATTTATATATTGGTGGCGTGAAATATTTAAGAATACAGAGAATAGCACTTTGCATGTGAGTAACATTGCATAAGCTCCTAATTAAATACTTGGGGCCACCGGTGAGTGACCCGGAGATTCAATTAAAAAACAAAAGAAAGAGCGAAATTAGTTAAGGAAAGGCTAGTTCGATCATCTAAGTTTAGGATGTATTCTTTGTGCTGAATGATACTGCTTAGTGTGTGTTGATTAGGAGTTCAAAAGATCTGTTACAGCCACAAAAATCACTTCTACACGTGGATTAAAGAAAAGTCAACATTGTTTTGTGTTAAAGAGAAAATATAACATCCTCACAAGAAGGAAAGTCAACAACCAATAAGAAAAATCTCCTCACATAATCTGTTGCGGCGACCGGCCATTAAGCATCCGCCACAGCAATTTAGTACTAAAGGGCCGGCGGGGTATTACATTCTATTTAAGATCGACCACACATAGTAGCCATTTCCATCATCTCTTCATTTGACAGATGGTTCGGACTGTGGGGTTGCATGAAAATGATGGTGGCGACAAGGACATATACTATTCAGTGATTTGTGCTACTATCCACTATTGAGGTTAGTGACGTGGAGGGTCACAGTAGAATTATTTGTCTAGAACATGATAACTTTTTGAAATTTATAGAACTGGACTATGTTTCCTGTAAAATTTCGTGCAAAATTCTCGTATTCTAAACAAGCTCTAGTTGAAAGAGAGCATGACCTAGTCCAGAAAAATTGCAATGCCGTAAATCCAAATATACTCATGTCCAGACAAACTGCAATACCATATCCACAAGTGTATTAGTATACTCATGTCCAGAAAAATTGCAATACCACATCCACACGTGTATGTGTCATGTAGTGCAGGTGAGAATATATAATTAAAATTTAAAAATACACATGAGTTTGGTGCAGTTTCATTTACAGCTGCCATTGTTCTCGTGCTTAATTTTGCTGTCCACGTTTACAACGTGCGGCTAGAGCAAGCTAGGTGGTTGCTAAACTCTTAAATGCGTATAGGGACGTACTTTGAACTGATGCATGGTATTTTCCACTATACCACGGAGAAAACGCGAGAACCTTTTCAAAACCATGGAGAAAACGTGAGAACCTTTTCAAAACGTACTTTTCATCTGACATTCCTATAAAGTAACTTTATTTCCTTTGGAAATTTAGCGGAACACAAAAAGTCACAAAAAGTTTTGTCTAAAAAGGATAGCATGGCCTAAAAGATAACATGTCAGACAAAAATTGTAGTTTTCTAATGTACAAACAAGTCCAGAAAAATTGCAATACCATATTCACATGTACAGGTGAGAAGATATATATTTATTTTTTAAAGCAGACGAGTATGGTGCAAATTCATTTAAAGATGCTGTCATACTCATGCTTTTGCTGTCCACGCTTACAACGCGCGGATAGAATCAGCAGGTCCACTGGTGTGTAAGAGGTGTTAATTCCGTTGGACATTAGATTGAAAAGGCAACCACGGAAGTACCACTTGTATTCCCTAAAAAAAATACCGCATTTAAAAATAAGTAAATTGGTAAACGGTTTAATGGCTATCTAGGATATATGTATTAACAATTTTCAACCAGTGAATTATGTGTACTGTATTCATCGAATTAGATGACTTAAATTCCAATCTACCGCACTAGAATTACCAAATAATCATACAGGCAAAAAAAAAAAACTTTATGGATGTTCTGGCCGCTCCAACGGCCGTCCAATGTTCCTTAGATAATGTGGTATATATTAATTACTTCTTTCTCTTGTAATCGTCATTTTCAATATTAACATGGTGTCCAGTAGACGACGTTATTAGTTTTGTGTTAAAACTAAAAAGCTATGATAAAGTAAAGTTACTTTTGATGATAAATCTACTGCAATATATTTCTCGTGACAAATTTAAATAGTTTTTTTATAAATTTGTGTGCAATGTTTTAAAACGTTGACTACTAGCATTCACTACCAGAAAGAAGATATTCCCTTACGGTTAAAAACTGTCAGAAAAATGGAAAAACTGTCAAGTTTAATTTTTCTGATGGACAACCGTCAGACAAAACCTCTCAACCCTAGCTGGAAAGGAAAATTAAATTTGGTTGACGGTTACCCGTCAAGAAAATTAAACCTGACGATATTACCCGTCAACCAAAAATGGATTTTCTTGACACGTATCACCGTCAATAAAATTACCCTAACCTGTCAGGAAAATGCATTTCATTGATTGTTCTATTACCGTAAAGAAAATTAAAGCTGACTGTTTTTACCCACCAGGAAAATGCATTTCATTGATTGTTCTATTACCATCAAGAAAATTATATCTAACAATCAACTTGCCAGATAAAGCATTGATATCTGAATCTATGCGTCTATGCATCATATAATTAATTTAACAACACACATCTATGCGTCAATGAACAAACACATAAAAAGTTCAGCTTTCATAGGCATCAGTCCCTAGCCAATAGCATCGATGAGCACTATATATACATCTTGTAAGTACTTGCTAGATGAAAGCAAAATCTGAGTTGTGGCTTCCTTCATATCTTGCTCTTGTATCTAGTAGTCACTGCATCGACGCGAAGTAATCAACATTATGGTGTATACACAAAAAAAACAGGATGCAAGTTTTAAGGATAAAGAATGCCATTAGTTTGTAACACTACGGCATGAATATTTATTAGTTCTAGGATAATGGTCAGATAGATCATATATATAACATAAAATATGATAGGAAGATTAGAATTCAGATTTATGAGCAAGAAAAACTAGAAGTTATATATAAACATTTTACCACTGTAAGGTCCTTGATTAGAATGGTCGCAGGATAACGTGAGTTATCAATTATGAATGTTTCATCAACCATGTCGGACCTGGGTTTTGAAAATCCAAAATCCTCTTGTGTACCATATTAGTCCCATGATTAGTGGCTAGTACACATAACCACAACATTAACAATCATACACAATTCATACATACAACATGATTCACTAGGTCTTAATCACAAGCGATACATAGCAAGTTTACATTACAATGGGCCGACCCGACCGGCCATAAATTTGAGTATCAAAAGAGAGCAGTGCAAAGTACAGTAAGTAAACCAAAAGAGTCCAGCCACATACATTCCATAGGCAACCGATAAGGACTAAGCCCTAAAAATACCTATCGTCGTACCCTCCGGTACCGGGTGTGAAATATGTGTTGTCGGGGATTGCTTCTTCCTCATACTCTGAGCAACAATTTAAGCAAGATTGAGTACATCGTGTATTCAGCAAGACTTGTAGTGTATCACAATATAATATAAATGCATGGTTAAAAAAGGAATATAGCTCTACGCTACAAGTTATTTTCAGTATAAAGCAAGTTTACCTTTGCAATACCGATATGTAATAATTTGTAATGAGAATTTAAAGAGCAAATGACATGTAATGAAATAATAAGTATATAACTTTAATAAGAGTAAGTCACAACCCTTCTTGGCTCCTGTCAGACCCTGAGCGTGGAATACCCGAAGCCCTTGTGTGTATCCCGTACTAGTTCCATGATCAGTGTCTAGTACACACATCCACAACCTTGGCATACACATCCATACACAATATACAGACAACATGAAGCAAATATGGTACTTAACTTAGACGATTACATCACAAATGTAGGATACATGGCCAACCGACCAAATAAAATGACAAGTATCAGAAGTAGTGAATTAAACAGTGGAAGCATAACATGTATATAAACCAAAAGTCTAGCGGTATGCTCATCCAAACCCTTAGGCAACCGACAAGAAACAAGTCCTAGTAAGACCCGTCACCGAACCCTCTGGTATCGGGTGCAAAGAACGCGTCGTCTGGCATAGGCTCGTCATCAAACGCTGAACAACAATTTAAGCAAGATTGAGTACATTGCGTACTCAGCAAGATTTGTAGTGTATCACAAAATTTATATATATGCAAGGCTAACAAGGGACGAGGCTCTATGCTACAAGTTGTTTTTAGCATTAAGCAAGTTTTATTTGTAATATCAATACATAGTTTTTTGTAATGGAAATTTAAAGAGCAGTTAAGTAGATAAAGAACAACAAGTAAGTACTTGATAAATAACAAATCGTAACCCTCCTTGGCTGCGATAAACACCTTACTTTCAACCATAGACATGGCACTCAACTCAAATATAAACAACAGAAGCCGGCGCCATTCCCTCATTTTCCAACAAGAATAGTTTTTTTTGCAAAAACCAAGACTATACTGGCAATACTACACATAGCATGCTCATCATCGCGAGCACAGCTATTTAAATAGATTTACACTCTGTAGATGTGTACAACTTTACCCATAGCATACAAATTCTCTAGTTTGTTTGGCATCCATCGATACCACCGCACATAAGATTATATTATGCAGTCTAGAGCACGTATCGAAGCCTTTACATCATCTAGTCCTAGCCTTGCACTAGCCCGGTGAATGAACATCATCACTTCACACGAGTACACCCCCATCTTAGTGAAGCATTCACCGTTGTGTTGGCAAGCTTTGTTCCTAATGCCTATGTGAAGGGAGCCCATTTGAACATGTCTACCCAGTCATGCTCACACTACTACAGCCTATCAATATGTAATGCTAGTTTTTGATGATTTAATTAGCTAAGGCCGTCCTATACTGGTACATATGGTTGTACGCTTACACTTAGATCGGATATACCGTTCCTTGTACGATCTCAAACAAGCTCTTCGCGCTTGGTACCATGGCTTTTCCACCTATAACCATGTGTAGATATCGCTTTTCCACCTATAACCATGTGTGTAGATAAAGATGTTCTGTTCGTTTGCAAATAATGGTGGCTAGTTGATCGAATTTTTTTCTCAAATAATCCATTTTTTATTATTAATTACAACATTATACCTGCGATAATTTTTTACGAAATATACTCTCGTCAGCTCGGCCGTTGGCATTGGACGACCGCTCAATGACGGTCTCAAATAACTCAACCGCTGAGCGATCGACACTTGTCGCTCAACGATTGATCCTAATATGCAGCTCACTTATCAAACCGGGCATGCATTGTGCCGTTGCTTGTCTCGATCGCCCAACCGTTGAGCTATCGGGACCGATCGCTCATCAAGGCCCAATCGCCTAACGGTGGCGACAGAGAGATATTTCTGTAAAAAATATTATCGCAGGTATAATATTATAATTAATAATAAAAAATGGATTATTTGAAAAAAAAATCCTAGTTGATCAAGTCGTGTATGTTCTGTTCGTTTGTTCACGTGAAAATCATATTTGCGTCGAGGAAAAGATGTTCTGTTCTGTTCGTTTGTTCACGTGAAAATCATGGTGGCTAATTATGATGAGAACATAATTGTGCATTTGTGTACTAATAGTTGAATGCATATCCACATATCTGACGGAGAGATGTGGGCGCTGCATGAAAATACAAGACTACCAGTATAAAGGACATAGACATAGCCTTCAATGCTACTTGGTATTTTCCACATTGTGCTTATAATGACAAAAGGAGGTCTTAATTAGATCGAATCTGAACTGAAAATCAATGAAATAAAATAATAATACATTCGGCAATTTTGGTGTTAAAAATGATTAAAAGTTACTTAACAGGACAAAATAGGACATTCCAATCAAGTCTGCCATTTGATTTAACAAACCAGACTTTTTGTTGCTGTGTTTACACCAGGGATTTTTAAATCGGCGCTCTCGGTTCTGCCGGGGGGTTTGGGTGTCCGTGCGGTTCAATTTGGTGGTTTGAATGAATTTTTTCAAAAAAAAAATCAAATTTGATTGAATTTTGTTCGGTTGATGAATGAGTGTAGCAATACAAGTCCATTCGAATAAATAGTCAATATGAACATCTTGCTAACTAGCTCAGTTGATGAATTTTGTCCAAATTTGAATTTTTTTAATTTAAAATCCAACAAATTTTTTAAAAAATGAAAATTTCGGGCGAAATTTTCCGATTTCTAGTAGAATCAGCCATACTGCCCCCCCCCCCCCCGTTTAAAAATTTGTTGCCGATTTAAAAATCCCTGGTTTACACCACGATTGATTCCATGCCGATTAATTACTGAAAGCTCTTGGTAAAAAAACACTAGCTAGAGGAATTATAGCGACTGCAGGTGTGAAAAATAATGTATCGAAAGTACTACCATGCAATTTCACATATTGATGTATTCATTGTCATGCTTTTTCTTGTTCATGTTTACCATGTGGGTGATACGTGGTTGGTTCACATTGTTGCTCGTCTCCGATGTCCTGATGTCCACCAGTAGGTAAGCTGTGACACATGCGGTGCGTTCGCAAGCGGTGCGTTCGGCGCGTTGGGCCCGCTCACATGCCACGTTTCGGACGGCTTGATGCGTACGTGTTGGAACAAACCCAGGAGAAAACTTTGATTTTGGTGCTGCACTTCTCTCTTATTTGCTTCTAAACTCAATCTTACAATGCTTGCTCTCTATTACATTGCTTGCTCACATCGATTCTGTTCGACTCACGCAGTTTACAAGCCTTATAAAGGCTGCTCACACGACGACTCAAGGTCATACTCGGATACGGGCAGATGCGAATACGTACTTGGCCAGCGAAGCTGACTCGGATACGAAAGCAGACACTGAAACCTAAACTTAGAAACTAATATAAAGATTACCTAACAGTACGTGGGTCTGCGCGCCCGTCGCCGCGCGTCCTTGCCTTGTGTACAGCGCCGCTTCTCGCGTTTTCTCCGTCGCTTGAGTACGTGGAGGCGCACGGCGAGGGGAGTTGGAACCAGTGCGGCAAGAGCTGCTGCTCCGCTGGGCGAACCACCTCATGCCCGACCTCAAGAAGGGGCCCTTTGATGATGAGGAGCAGATGATTATTGAGCGGGGGGAATTGATATTTTGCCCTCTCCTTAGTTGGGATTTCAGAAAATACTCCATTTCCCTATGTAATACATTTTTTGCCCCTCTCTTAATCTATTTGTTCGTTTTTTGCCCTCTTTGTATTATTTTATTAATATCCGGTGGTTTTCCCCGTTATATGCACGCGAAAAGACATTTTTGCCCCTTAGTCTGTTGCCCCTTACCGTGCGCTATCTCCAACTTACCGTGCGCTATCCCTCACCTTTCGCCGCCACTTCCTCCTCCTGCTCTCCCCTCCTTCCGCCGCCGCCTCCTCCTACTCTCCCACCTCTCCCTCTCCTCCTACTCTCCATGCTCTCCCTCTCCTTCCGCCGCCGCCACCTCCTCCTCCTGCTCTCCATGCTCTCCCTCTCCTTCCGCCGCCGCCGCCACCTCCTCCGACTCTCCCTCCTCTCCCTCTCCTTCCGCGACGGGCAGTTGACGGTGATGGACGGCGACAATGGCGGGCGGAGGCTTCACGGCGGCCGGGGTCGGGGCAGCTGGATATGGCCTGGGACGGCCAGATTCGGCATCTCTCTCGCCCCCGTTGGTTGCATCTGGCGAGCCCAGCATGCCCTGTCCTTCATCGTACCCGGATCTAGCGGGCTCATCGCCAGGGTTCCTGGTCGGAGACGGAGAATACCACTGCGAGTGCTCGGGGCTGCTCATGTCCATCACGTTGTCAATGCGCGGTGAGGGTGGGGGCAACTTCAAGGCCGCACGGCGCTCAGGGCTGCTCATGTTCGTGTTTCGGCGGGGTGGCTCGCCACGCCCGGCGTGGCGTAGCGCGCCACAGACGCCGCCTCCGGTCGGGTATCGCAGCCACCTCGTGTTCGAGCGACTCTGGCCGACCATGCGCGACGATGCCACATCCGCCTCGACCACCACCTCCGCTTCCACCCTCTCCACTTCATGGCATCGCAGCATGGTGGGTGCTCTACTTGTTGGAGAAAGATTTAGGATTCTTGCATGGTTGAGATGATTCATCATGATACTTCTCTCGTATGTTCATATTGGAATTTGTGGAAAGCATTTATGTCCCGGTCTGCAATATTTGAACAAATTCCCGATGTTTTGTGTGTTTCTACGATGAGGAGTTTTCATTTCCTAGTCGCGAGGTGCCTTTCGACCTCCCCCTCCGACTACGGCGACGACAACGAGGGGGGCTCGCCACCACAGGAGGCATCGACCTAGCCGGAGCACGTGTGCTACGCATGTGCCGCCATCGCTGACGTTGTCTCCGTCAGCCCTGGGTGGCGTGGAGGAGGAGGAGGAGGACGGAGGGATCAGCAGCGAGGACGAAGGGGTAGCTGCGGGGCGCGAGGGGCAAAAATGTCTTTTCACGTGGCTATAACAGGGAAAACAGTTGGATATTAATAAAATAATGCAAAGAGGGCAAAAAACGAAGAAATAGACTAAGAGGGGGCAGAAAATGTATTACATTAGGAAAGAGAGTATTTTCTGAAAACCCAACTAAGGAGAGGACAAAATATCAATTCCCCCTATTGAGCGCGATGCGATGATGGGGAACAAGTGGGCTCAGATGGCAGCCTGTGTAAGTTTGCTCGCTATGCTCTTACAGGTTTCTAGATTTTGTAGTGAATTAATCTATTACTTTTAACACGATAGCTCTGATTAGTAACAAGATTGATAATCAGATGCTTTGGTGGATCGGATTGGAGAGAGAAAAATTCCCCTAGATTAAATCTTCCAAACAGTTTGGCCGATGCAGCAAATTTATGCTGTTTTCTCCAAATACGGTACTTGTTTGCTAGTTAACGTATCCAGGAAACATCAAATACTAGTATACTTATCTCTTTTTTATATTGGAGACATGATTTATTCTGAGGAAAGCACTGATCCAGAACATTCTTGTAGCAAGTGTTTAGGCTCTTGCTGTATCTTGTAGTTTATACAGATTTTTCTAAAGTTGGTTATCTTCAATTTTCAGGAGTTAGGCTTGCTTCCTGGGACTATTGTTGGAACTTCGCTTATTGATGCTCATTCTGGTGGTGTTGGAGTCATGGAAAGTGTGCCAGATGCAGAATCTAAAGTTGACTATTGTGCTGATTCGTCTGTATTTTTCTAAAGGAAATACTTTTAAAACTCTATATTTATTTATTGTGAAACATTTCGTTTTCGGTGTCCGATGAAGAGGCAATATGCCACCGCATGGTCTTGGTTTGTGGAACATCTGTAGGGTTGCGGGTAGGCTACAGTAGCTACAAACAAAAAATTCTACCACGCAAACCAGGAAGCCATGCAAGTAGATGATCATAGATCGTTACCACCAAACGCGCAGAACAGCGGAAGAAGGGTTGGAGTAGCCTGGTCCAACGAAGAGCGCATCGATGTAGTGGTCGTAGTCGATCGTCCAACGTCCAGCAAGTCGATGCAGTGGTCGTAGTCGATCGTCTCCTCCAGCAACGTCTGCGGTTCCTTGTGAAGATCGCGGATCGTCCTCAAGCGCAACAATCGTAGTAGTGCCTCTACGGTATCCACACGTTCAGGGAAGGAACAACCGAACGCTGGTGTGCTAGCACCATGTCGCACGGCGGAGCTCTCAGGAAGATGGCGGCTAGGGTTTCGGTGGTGTTTCACGCATGCCTTTCCAACAGCCTCATGCATCTCCTTATATAGTGCTCGTGATGGATCTTATCCAAACACATTTACGAATCGTATTCGTATAGGTTTGTTCCAACCCGTTAAGTGTGTGACCCTGTAGGTTCATGTGTAGTTCGGTTGTAACTCGGAAACCGTTTCCGATCACGAGTCGTAGCGGCTCCTAGCAGAACATATCGATTCCCGAATAGACACAAATTATATCGGACGAACCTTAATGCAATATGATCTACGACCAGGTCCTCATCACTTACGACTAGGTCCTATCTTTATATCGACCAGTTTGTATTTAGTCACGACTAGTTCAGAATTGCTTACGACGCCTCAGGACTACGTTCGACCGATCACGACCAGCTCAGATCTTTATAACGACTAGTCTCAGAATCGTCGAACTAAGCGACCTACGTGTATACTCTCTTTGCCTCACGATGTCTGGTCGAACTCCAGGTGAGATGTTGTGTCATCCATAGACTGTTCAATACTTTCTCGATCGAGTGTCAGATAACTTTACTTGGTCGAACACTTCTACTACTAGTGGCATGGCCATGCACTTTCTTTATCCGATCATAACGAGGGGCCCAGAGACATCTCTCCTGTTATGTTTAGGAGGGGCAAATCCCATATCCGACCAGTCACATTCCTCTCCATGTTTCAGAGCATACCCGAAAGCTACCTTTATAACTACCCAGTTACGGTGTAGCGTTTGGCAACCCCTAAGAGTGCTCTTACACATGTAGGAAACCATGCTGATCTCAGGTCTAAGGATTATACATCATCATTGCTTGAGACCAACTAATGACACAAAGATTCATAACAATCTCAATAGTGTCTCAAGGTGGGTCTTATCCAACATCATGTTCTCTAACATGTGTCCATATTATCGGTTTGATATCTCCATATCTATGACTCGTGAAACATAGTCATCAACCAATACATATGCTAGTCTATCCATATGTGTCCTCATATGTTTACGACCAGGGATTGTATAAGAATAATTATCGCACGAATATAGAGTTTCACAACCAAGTCACATACTTGATAATAAATATTAACAATATTATTCTTGGAATAAGATAATACATTATCCAATGTCATGAACATAATGAAATATAATCATCTCTATGATTGCCTCTAGGGCATATTTCCAACAACATCTACATGCCGAATGGCTGTCTCAAAGAACAAATTATTTATCCCTGGTGTCTGAGGGCCATTTTTGGTCTGATAGAGTTGCCTTCACATATCACATTTTTACTTCCATATATATGTTTCATGCCACTTTGCCAACATTCTTTGTTAGTTTGCTTTTTGCACTTAGTTCTTTGCTATCTTCTGTGGACTATGTTGGTTAATGCTATATTGTGATTCCACATTCAGCGATGGTATCTGAGTTTTGGCTCACTGAACGTGGCCAAAGTGCAACTGGTGCTCTACTTGATTACATTGTCGAAAACCATGTTGCTACTCCCCTTCTTTCTAATCACACTGCTTCTCAAAGTAAGTTTCATGTTTGCTTAAGCACACTATGTTTGTAGCTGTACACTATAAAAAGGTGTGTAATTTTCTTCTCAAATTATTTAGGTGTATCCATTTATGAGTTGCTGAACAAGATATTGCTTTTGATGTCACATGGATAAAGTATTCCCTTCCTTTCTGCCTTGACTCAAGACACCCATGTTGATACAACCAGGTTAGTTGTCATGATCATATCTATGACTAGGTCCACGACCAAGTCTTGGCCGAAGGTTGTAGTCGTAGGGCAGCTCGGCTGTGAAGGAAGTAGCGATGGGAAACGGGTGACCGGACAGCAAGAAGATGATGACGGCGAGGAGGCGCCATCGTGAGCTCTCACGGCGCCAGCAGGCATAGGACGAAGCAAGGTAAGTTTCTGCTTAATCTTTGCTTGCCCTTCTATTCAATATCCTTTCCCTTTAATAGGGATTACATCTTAAAGATAGAAACTTATCTAAGGAAAGATAGATTTGGAAAGCAACTAAGAGATTGATTCAATCTCTTCACAATATCCTAATTGTAGAATCATAATCTAATGGGCAAGCTAACTAACCCTGAAGTGGGAGTCGGCAGCTATGCTGCCGTCCAAACCAACTAACTTGGAAGGGCCGACAGTTATGCTGCCGCACCCTCCCCTGCCGCATTTTCCTTTTGTGCAGCTCCATCTCCTTGTGCATGGACATGTCACGGCCTGGCTCGGCGATTATAGTGAATCCCCACCATAACATCTCTCCCGTCCTTCGGAAACAGCTCATCCTCGAGCTGAAAGTCGGGAAACAAACGACACACTTCACTTACCTCTTCCCATGTAGCTTTAGAGTCGGGTAACCCTTGCCAGGCGATAAGCACCTGCTTGATGAAGACGTCCTCGAATAGCTTTAGCTGGTGTAGGAAGTGCACGACCATGATCCAATGCTAGCAGTGAAGGTGGAGCTGCCGGTGGCACACCATGGAAGGGCTTGAGGAGACCAACATGAAACACATTATGAATACGTGTTCCAGGTGGTAATTGTAAGCGATATGTGACATTTCCAATGCACTCCAATATTTGATATGGCCTAAAAAACATGGACTGAGTTTGTGACGAGCTTGACTTGATAACGACAGGGCTTGACGATGTGAAAGCCAGAGCCAAACCCAATCGACCACCTGATAATGAACTTCCTGATGATGTGCATTGTAATATTGTTTCGCATAGTCTTGCGCTTGGAGCAGTCGATCTCTAATATCAGCCAGAAAAACATCACGATCGAACAAGGCTTGATCCACCGCGGGAGAACGGATATCTCCATGTTCATAAGAATGTAACGTCGGAGGATCCCTGCCATACACCACACAGAATGGAGTAGTTTTGAGAGCGGAATGGAACAAGGTATTATTACAAAACTCAGCCCATGGAAGCCATCGAAGCCACTGTTTTGGCCTATCGCTAGTGAGGCACCGTAAGTACATGGCGATGACTTTGTTCGCTGCCTTAGTCTGTCCATCAGATTGAGGATGGTACACAGTGCTCAAATTCAAGCACACGCCGGCTAAGGAAAATAACTCCTTCCAAAAAGTACTTGCGAACACCACGTCGCGATCGCTGATAATAGAACTAGGGATACCATGAAGGCACACAATCTCCCCAAAGATGGTCTAACTGACTGTAACCGCCGTGTAAGGATGCGCAAGAGGGATAAAGTGCGCATATTTAGAGAACCGATCCACGACTAAGAGAATAACTTACTTGCCCTGAACGCGCGGTATGCCTTCCACGAAATCCATGGAAATATCTTCCCAAATAACCGTGGGCACCTCCAATCGTTGCAATAAGCCAGCCAGGTGGAGATGTTCGCTTTTGTTACGTTGACACACCTGAAAATCATGTATAAATTCTTGTATGAGCTGATGAGCACGGGGAACGTGAAAATTAGTCTACAAGCGGTGCAAAGTCTTCTGAACTCCCTCATGTCCTTTCTCATGAACGGACAATAAGATAGATGGCAAAATCGGGGAAGTAGCTAGAATGTAAATTTTGTTGTTGAATAACAGCAACCCATCAGCAATAGTCCATGGTGGTCCTCATTGCTCAGCAAGCACTTCATCCTGTAGGGCCACGATGGCCAGATCTATTTCCGTGGTCGCTCGAATGTCATCAAACAATGAAAACCATGGCGAAGTCAAAGCATATAAGGCCCCTGCTACCTCGGCATCCTGATGCAACAAGGCGTCAGCCAAAGTATTAAGTCGTCCTAGCCGATACTCCACCGAAAAATCATATCCCATTAATTTGCTCACCCACTGAAGTTGCAGTATAGTTGATAGGCGCAAATCCAATAGGAACTTGAGAGAGTAATGATCTGTACAGACAAGGAAAGAATGCCCCCATAATTATGGACGACAATGTTGAACCGCCTGAACTAGCCCAATTAGCTCACGCACATAGGCCACTAATTTAACATGCCAAGGCACGATGGCGCGGCTAAAAAAAAGCAATCGGTCTACCTTCTTCATGAAGTACAGCCCCAAACCCCAATCTAGATGCATCACACTCTACAATGAACGGTTTAGTGAAATCGGGAAGTTGCAACACCGGAGCGGTAGAGCTTGCTTGAGAGCTTGAAAAGCGAGGCTAGCCTCATCGGACCATCTGAAACCCTTCTTCTTTGGGAGTCAGGTTAACGGAGTAGCTATTGCTCCATATGTTGGAAATATGCCCTAGAGGCAAAGCAGGGAAGGATGAATGCTACAGTACATGTGTATGCTATAGTATCCAGTGGCGCTACAGTACCCGTGCTACAGTATATGGTTGCTAGGGTTTGGTTCCCCCCCCACATGGGCCCAAAGAGCTATGGGCCAAAGGTCCGAGTTCTAAAACTCCTCCAAAATTCTGAATTTTTCCTTTCTAATTATATTTAATTGTAGTACTAGTCACTTATTTGTTTTATATTTAAACGGGATATTACAAAAAATTTCTTGTTGCTCCAACTAAGTCTTCATTCAAACCTATTCGAGCGCCCTTCATGGTCTAGTTCACTAAGCACACTGTTGTTGAAGAACAAACCGATGTGGACGTCAATTCCCAAAATGGACGTATGATCTGATACCATTTATAGATATTCCAAGCCCTGGTAGCGCACCTAAGTACTTTATCGGTCAGTGCCATTGTTTCCAAAGCACCATTCTATTATAGTTTACATTGCATAAAAGTATTGCATGTTAATCACACATCAAGCTTACCGTGCATATTTTTTCATCGCTAGATATTATCGGTGTTATCTTGTCAGTCTTTGCCGTTGAGCATATCCAGACTGCTTCACACCCAACACCTTCGCTAAAAAGAACAGTCTTACTTCGTGATGCTACGTTCGTATGCATACTTTCGTTACAATGTTTATTAAACATCGACCTGGAATCAGCCCGATCTTTCCATAATACAGAGTCTTACTCTTCTTTCAAATTTAGTGAAAGCGAAATCAGACTAGATATGTGGGGTGAATGCGCTACAAGATTTGATAGTCATACAGTACAAACAGTTGGTGCTAAAGAACCTGTGATTGCGCTTTTGTAGGAACTCTACCAAAAGCATTCAAAGGTGCTGCTGTCATCCCTCTTATAGTCTCAGATGAAATAAACTTATTCTGTTTGCTGCTATTGCATTCATATCCAGTTAACTCATATGTCTTATAGCACATACAAAGGCCAGGCAAGCCTAAGCGGAGCCTCGGCCAGTAGATGGTACATAAATGAAGACATACCTGCTATCAATGCTTTACGTGGGTATTTCTCATAAATATTTTACCAATTTTTAGGTCTTTTGCTGCCACCTGTTTGCTCAATTGCATACAAGTGCTGACATCCAGATCCTTTACCTTCACTAATAGTGTGCAAGACAAATTCATGTTGGAAATATGCCCTAGAGGCAATCATAGAGATGATTATATTTCATTATGTTCACAATATTTGATAATATGTTATCTTGTTCCTTGAATGAATCATCAGTTATGAAGATTAACGAGTATCTGACTTGTTGCTGAATCTCTTTTAACTTATGATGATGTCGTTCTAAAAGTATCCCTGGTCAAAAGTCACTGGTCGGAACACTAGTGACCCTACGACCAGCATATGTATTGATTGATGACCATGTTTCACCGGTCATGGATATAGAGATATCGAATCAATAATGTGAACACATGTTAGAGAACATGGAGTTGGATAAGACCCACCTTGAGACACTATTGAGATTGTTATGATTCTATGTGTCGTTAGTTGGTCTCAAGCAATGATGATGTATAATCCTTAGACCGAGACCAAAGATGGTTTCCTACATGTAATAGCACTCTTAGGGGTTGCCAAACGCTACTCGTAACTGGGTAGTTATAAAGGTAGCTTTCGGGTATGCTATGAAACATGCAAAGGGATGTGACTAGTCGGATATGGGATTTGCCCCTCCTAACATAATAGGAGAGATATCTCTGGGGCCCTCGAAGTGGTCGAATAAAGAAAGTGCATGGTCATGCCACTAGTGGTCGAAGAGTTCGACCACATAAGGTTATCCGATACTCGATTGAGAAAGTATTGAACAGTCCATGGATGACACGATATCTCACCTGGAGTTCAACCAGATATCGTGAGGCAAAGGGAGAATACATGAGTAGCTTGCTTAGTTCGAGTAGTTACGGACTGATCGTATGGAGAAACAAGCTGGTCGTAGACTGGTCGAACGCTAACACAAAGTGGTCGTAACCTAGTCGTAAGGAGTTACGAGCTGGTCGTGACCACATACGAATTGGTCATATAGAGATAGGACCTGGTCGTAAGTGATGAGGACCTGGTCGTAGATCATATTGCATTAAGGTTCGTCCAATATAATTTGTGTGTATTCAGGAATCGTTATGTCCTGCTAGGAACCGCTACGACTCGTGGTCGGAAAGCGTTTTGAGTCACAACCGAACTACGCATAAACCTAACGGGTCACACACTTAATGGGTTGGAACAAACCAGTACGAATACGATTCGTAAAGAGTGTTTGGATAGGATCTGTCATGGGCACTATATAAGGAGATGCATGAGGCTGTTGGGAGGGTGACGAGTCGACATGAGTTGCTCTACCAAAACCCTAGTTGCCATCTTCCTGAGAACCTTGTCGTGCGACTTGGTTCTAGCACACTGGCGTACGGTTGTTCCTTCTCTGGACGTGTGGATACCATAGAGGCACTACTATGTTGTTGCGCTTGAGGATGATCTGTGGTCTTCGCAAGGAACTGCAGAGGTGCTGGAGGAGACGATCGACACGCGAGGACGCTGGACGATTGACTACGACCACTGCATCAACGTGCTCGACGTTGGATGATCGACTACGACCAGTACATCGACGCGCTCTTCGTTGGACCAGGTTGCTCCAACTCTTCTTTCGCTGCTCTGCGCGTCTAGTGGTAACGATCTGTGATCATCTTCTTGCTTGGCTTCCTGGTTTACGTGGTAGAAATTTAGTATTGTTGCTTTCGAAGCCTACCCGTATCCCTTCAGTGGTATCAGAGCCATCCTCCGTAGTTTTTTGATCTGGATCGGTCGCATATACTTGATATGTGGTAGTAGTAGATTGGATCTATTACTGGTCGAGTCTAGTATCATAGATCGGTTCATATAGATGGAACGATCTAGGCCCTGGTCGATAAGATTGATCGGTTTTCAGTGGTAGTAGATGGGTTTACGAGGAGGTTTGAGCTATAAGGACCAGATGGTTTACTCGACTTGTTTTCGACCACCTTGCATGATACTCCTACCGGTCGGAATTCCGCCATCGAGTATGCCGCATTGTGTGGTCGTATCAAGGCAGTAATCAGATTGGACCGCTGTGCTGGATAATCGTATCGCGTCTTATAGGTAGTATGTGTTCATGTCGCCCGATAGAATTGGATTCTATGCGTAATTTGTTTTTGCAGGGATTGATGTGAATGGTATGGCCCATTGTGTATGTGATGCATGTATGGATTTTCATGACCTACGTGTCATGTTGTGAGATAGCCATCGAGCTACATATTATTGTATAACGGTCTGCGTACCGACATGCGATGCTTGATAATATCCTATGTAATTCATTACTAGGTCTTAGGAGTAATTGCTTAGTAGATGAATGCGGTCGGAGACTTCAAGCATGGTAGTCGGAGGACAGGAAGCATGTTGATGGAGATCGTCATGTTAAGGGCCATACTATTTCATAGTTTAATATTGACGGGGATCTGGTAATCCTCATTTTATCTATAATTCTTATTATGGGTAAATATGATGTCGTGTGGTCCCTAGGTATACCACTTATATGTACAAGGAAGAAGCCTACCAGGTGGTCGTAAGTTCTTCTACGACCACCCCCATAGTCGTAAGTCTTGCTATGACTACCTTATGGTCGTAAGTTCTTCCACGATCACTATCCAGTCGTAAGTTATTCTACGGCTGCCCCATGGTCGTAAGCTCTCCTACGACCAGGTCGGCCACGACTACCTTATGATCAATCAAACCTACAGATGAGTGGGTCCAATTGATTAAGGAATCCAAGCAGTCAACATACGCTGCTACTCTACGGAGTAATAGCACGTAATGCTCCATTATCTTTGACAAGTAACTTCCAGGCGGCGTGGAGGAGTTAACACTCCGGTGATTACTGCAAACGTGTGCCTGTTACAAGACATGATGAGGCGCCTCTTACCTGGAGAAACAGCTACTCCTTCACGACTATATAAAGGTAGCGATCAGAGAAGAAAAGGGGCGGATCAGAGCGAGGCAATCGGGAAGACAGGCACTATCCTCTGTAATAGTCTTAGTCTTTTCTCTCGATAACACAAGATACACTCAATACCATACACACTGGAGTAGGGTTGTTATTCTCCCCAGAGAAGGCCCGAACCTGTATAAAAATACCCGTGTCAATCTCTCTGCGTGATTTCATTCTTGGAGACCCCCTGAATCAAACAATCTTTACGTAAGATCGGTTCTAAAACATCGACAGTTGGCGCTGACCGTTGGGATCTTCTGGTAATCTCTTGTCAACATACTCTCTTTTTCCAAATCTCATGCACTCATGGTAGGAGAATGGAACGAGGAGAACTGATTTGACTTGGCAGATTACGCAGACGTTGACATGGATGCCGGTTTCGATTACAAACCGAGTATCGAATCATCCGATGGCATTGCTACCTCCAGAGATCTTTCTGCAGATCCAGGAGACCATGCCACTGATGGAGTTGAGGAGGGATCCTTATCCCCTACAACAGTATGTCCAACAGAGGAACCAATTTCCTCAAAGGACAAGGGTCAATCCGACAACAATCAGTACTACACACAGGCAGACTCACAACACAATGAGAGTCTTTCCTCCGAGTGCCCGAGTTCCCCTAAGGCAGTCCGACTTGGCAAGACAAGTTCTAGAAGCCTCAATTCCAGGGCTTCACCAGCATCTAGTGGTCCTCTCTCTCCAGATAACTCCACTGAGAGCGGGATCAAGCATGCTTTTCCTGCAAATTTGACCATCTCTCCGCAGGTCACATCTGCGGACAGAGATGGTTATAACCCAGAGTTCCCCTTCCTGGAGGGGATTACTCCAAGTCGTCAGATGGTGTCTCTCGACTACTCTTCAAGCGGGGAGGCCTCGAGCGCAAGTGAGAATCATCAACGGGAGGTCTTCGTCCTTCCCTCAGATCAAGGTCACTCTTCTAGAGACCGAGCTAGGACGCCCTCAAGATCACGACCGCACCCTCGTGGCAATGGCAAGGGCACCACCAAAGGTGGGACGTAACCAACACTCGATGAATGTGAGGGAAATCCTCGACATACTCAGACTCCATTGAGGCGCCTCAAGGATCTGATGTGGAAGATCTTGAGGCTATTTGACGGAAGAAAATTACAGCCCAAAGAAATCTACCTAGACGCATCCAGTACCAGTCAGAGGAAGCTCAAGAACTCCAGCACATCAACGACTTTCTTGAAAATCCAACTCGAGAGCTCACTCGAGCGCCAGGCTACGACCTCTTTGTTGAAGAGATCACAGAAAGGCTTCGGACCACAATGACAAGGCTGGAGGCACCTCATCGACATCAATCAGGGAGTCGTAACAATACGACTTCCTCAGCTACCAGTCGTTCGAACATATCACCGCGTAGAAATCGGCGCAACAGCGAGTCGTGTCGATCTCCTACTCGAAGAAATGTCCTTCGAACGTCAGATGATCAACAAACCCCTCGGAGAGGTGATCGCTCACCATTCCGACATGGAAATCTGCAATAGCAGACGGAATACGAGGAGTATTTCCCTCGTAGGATCGAGACCTACCACAGGTCAGGTCAACCTGTTACTGGGTATCATCGAATACGATCACCTGGTGATATCAACCCTTCCTTCCTGCAAAGAAGGCGTCAAGAAGTTATTTTGATGCCGCATTCTCGCCGACCTCCGAAGCGTTCACCGCCTCCTCGCTTTCGACCCGGTGAATATGGAGAAGTTCGATGGATCCCAAAATCCCATCGAAGTTCCTTCAAATTTATACAACAACTGTCCGAAAGCAAGCAGAGGAGGAGAGCATGTAATGGCGAATTACCTTCCAACCGTGCTCAAGGGTCCGCTCGATCGTGCTTACTAAACCAACCACTTGAGTCGATCTATTCTTGGCAACACCTCTGCGGCCTTCTACTGGTGAACTTCCAGGGCACCTACAATCGCCCTGGAAAGGAGGACGACTTGCACCGGAAGAGACAAAACGACCACGAGACCTTGTGCCAATTCATCAGGCGCTTTAGTCAGGTTCGTAATTCGATTCCGGAGGTTTCTGTCTCATCTGTTATCAGAGCTTTCAAGCAGGGAGTCCGCATTAGAAGGATAATAGAGGATATCGCTTTAAACCCTCCTACTACTGTCGCCGAACTATTTGAGATGGCCGATCGATATGCGACTGCTTCTGAGGTGGTCGAGTGGAACAACACAATCGATCGAGAAGACAATACCTCTCGAGAACCAGGCGAAGGCGGCAAGAAGAAGGATAAAAAAGCGAAGAAGTCCAAGAATAAGGCGAAGGGTCAAAAACCTCAAGCCAGTGGTTCCAAGGAGGTCTTGGCTGTAAACGATAAAGAGCCACAAAACTCCAAACCTTACTCCGACCGAGGCAAAGGTAAGCGCCCTGATCGGAAGAACGACAAACCTAGGTGGTGTCCTTTCAATAAAAAGGAAGGACATGACCTTCGCAACTGCCAAGTGTTCCAATGAAAACTCGAGGACTACTACAACGGCAAAGGACCACTTCCCACTCTCAAGCAGGTAGGGCAAACGAGTGGTCGAAAGTCGTCAGACGACGACGAGGAGATGCCGTTCCAGGATCCACAACATACCGTCGAGCACATCTATGGGGGATCATCGGCATACGAGTCAAAGTGACAGCTTAAAGCTACTGAACGTGAGGTAAACTCCATAGACCCTCCTCTCGTCAATAAATTACGGAAGTGGTCGGAAGTCACCATCTCCTTCGAGAAGGGTGACTGCCCGATTCCTTCGACTCGACCAGGTCAATATCCAATTGTGGTCGAACCCACCATCAACAATTGTCGGGTCAATCGAGTTTTAGTTGAGGGTGGTAGCTCATTAAACATCCTGTTTACGAGTGCCCTAGACGAGATGCAAGTACCTAGGACCAAGGTAAGACCGGTACGATATTCCTTTCATGGGATCGTACCGGGGTCTTCAGCCAAACCTATTGGCCAAGTTTCTTTTTCTTTAACATTTGGTTCACCAAGTAATTTCAGGACAGAGAAAATCTCCTTTGATGTGGTTGATTTCGATATGGCATATAACGTCATACTCGGACGACCAACTTTGGCAAAATTCATAATGGCTACTCATTATGGGTAACAATGTCTTAAGATGCCAAGTCCCAAAGGAGTAATCACAATACATTGTGACAAGAGGATGGCGCATACCTACGACCGTCAATCCCTCGAGATGGTTGGTGAAATACCAACTTGAGAACAAAGTCAGCCTTCGACTAACAAGCCGAAGCCTAAAGCTGCACCAAAGTCGAACGACCAAGTCAAAGAGGTTCCTCTGGATGCAGGGGAGCCCTCGAAGACTGTTCGCATCAGGGATACTTCCGACCCCAAGTAGGAAGACGCCCTCATCACCTTCCTCCGAGCTAACGCAGATGTCTTCGTGTGGCAAGCATCCGACATGCCCAGAGTCCCCAGGGAGGTGATCGAGCACAGGCTAGCTTTATGGCTTGATAAAGTACCCATAAAACAAAAACTACGGAGATTCGCCCATGATCGACGGGATGCTATCAAATCAGAATTGGACAAGCTACTTAAAGCAGGCTTTATAAGAGAAGTCAACCACCTAGAGTGGTTGGCTAACCCTATAATGGTTAGGAAGTCGAACGGCAAATGGCGTATGTGCGTAGACTTCACTGATCTTAATAAAGCTTGTCCAAAAGACGATTTTCCTTTACCTCACATCGATCAGTTGGTTGATTCTACTACAGGTTGTGAAGTGTTAAGTTTTCTATCACCAGATCAATATGTGTCTAGACGATGAAGAAAAGACCGCATTCATTACACCATTTGGTATATTTTGCTATGTCAAAATGCCATTCGGTCCAAAAAATACCAGCGTTTCTTTTCAACGCTTGATGCAATCGACTTTTTATCTCAACTAGGCTGAAACCTGGAAGCCTATGTTGATGATCTAGTCGTCAAAAGCATCAAGAAACTTAATCATATCACTTACCTACAAGAAACATTCGATAACCTCAGAAAGCATCGCTTAAAACTCAATCCTGAGAAGTGTGTGTTCGGAGTCTCTTCAGGAAAATTGCTTGGCTTCTTAGTATCTATACGGAATTGAAGCAAATCCTAAAAAGATAAAGGCCATTATTCAAATGCGCCCTCCGACCACGAAGAAAGAAGTTCAGAAACTCACAAGGTGCATGGCAGCTTTAAGTCATTTCATCGCACGGCTGGGAGAAAAAGGACTACCTTTTTTCAAACTTCTAAGGAAACACGAGGGTTTTGAGTGGTCGAATGAGGCAAACGTTGCCATTGAGGATGTCAAGAGGTATCTTACGAGTGCTCCTATTTTGGTTTCTCCGAGGCCAGAAGAGACGCTCTTAATTTACCTAGCTGCCACGCCACGCAAAGGAGCGCAGATCGTGGTAGAACGTGAAAACGCATAACCACCGGTTTATTACGCTAGTGAAGTTTTACACGGCCTAAGGAGCGTTACCTCAGGTCCAAAAACTTTATATGCCCTCCTCATGTCTTCGAGGAAATCGCGGCATTATTTTTAGGCGCACAAAATAGTTGTGCTGCCCGAGTTTCCTTTAGGAGCGATCCTCCGAAGAAGAAGGAAACAATGGGGACGATGGCAAAATGGTCAGTCGAACTTGGGGAGTTCGACCTCCATTTCATGTCCCGAACGGCCATTAAATCCCAGATCTTGGCAGACTTTGTCGCCGAATGGACAAATCCTGAACCTGTTCAGGATCCCCAATACGATTCTCACGACCAGTGGATGATGTACTTTGACAGGTCCCTTACTCTAAGTGGCTCGGGGGCTGGGGTGGTCCTGGTATCTCCTACCGGAGAAACTTTAAAGTATGCCATACAATTAAACTTTCAGGCCACTAACAACATGGCAGAGTACGAAGGTTTGCTAGCTGGCATACGAGCTGCGAAAGCGCTCTCGATTCACCGACTACTCGTGAGGGGAGACTCTCAACTAGTCGTGAATCAAGTCGAAAAAGAGTACCAGTGCTCCAATCCGACAATATATTGGTACTTATTGGAAGTGCGTAAGCTAGAAAAGCATTTTTTTGGTTTCGAGGCACAATTCATCCTCGAAGGATTACTCTCGCACCGACTTGCTCAATAGCTTCTTCCCGATCTATAGTACCAAAAGGAGTCTTCTTGGAACAACTCCAGAAGCTGTCCCTAGTTGAAGAACCAGAGACACCTCCTATTGAGACGGCCTCTCTAGAATACGAGGATACCTAGATGGCTCCCATCTACGAGTATCTTCAGAAGGGTTCCGTACCCGAAGATGATCTCGAGGCAGATCGCTTATCCCGAAAAGCCAAAATGTATACTTTGGTTGAAGGAGTCCTCTATAAACGAGGCACTCAAGGGGTGCTCATGCGATGCATTCTGCAGAGCGAAGGATTAACACTCCTTCACGACATACATGGTGGCATCTATGGAACTCATGCTTCCTACAGAACGCTGATTGGTAAGGCCTTTCGACAAGGTTTTTACTGGCCAATAGCCCTGTACGATGCCAAAGAGTTGGTTAAAAAGTGTGTCCAATACCAGTTTCATAGCAGGCAAATACACCAACCAGCTCAAGCATTACAAACGATACCTCTATCTTGGCCTTTTGCGACCTGGGGTCTCGATATCCTAGGACCATTACCCAAAGTTCCAGAAGGTTTCGAGTTCCTTTTTGTGGCTATTGATACATTCACAAATGGATCGGTCGAACTCGGATCGAATAACAACTAAGCAAACCAAACGGTTCATGATGAGATGCGTAATTATTCAATTTGGAGTTCCAAGTCGGATAATCACAGATAATGGTAAACAATTTTCGAGCGCAAAATTTCAGGAATTTTGCGACGAGTTCGGTACCAAGCTATGTTACGCTTCTGTTGCCCATCCGCAAAGCAATGGGGTAGTCGAACGTGCAAATGGCCAAATAATGCAGGGAATTAAAACTCGAGTCTTCGACCAGCTTGTCAAACGCTCGGGGGCTTGGGTACAAGAATTACCCTCTGTATTATGGGCAGTTTGTACGACTACTAGTCGGGCCACAGGTGAAACACCCTTTTTTCTAGTCTTCGGAGCCGAAGCCATGCTTCCTCCGGAACTAAAGATACGGTCAACACGAGTCGAAACTTTCAACAACTCCAGCCAAGAATAACTTCGAGCAGATGACATCAACCTACTCGAAGAAAGGAGAAACCATGCTTTAATCCATTCAGCAATCTACCAACAAGCCCTATGTAGATACTACGAACGTAAGGTCCAACCTCGCAGCCTTGCTGTAGGTGACTTGGTATTGAGGCTCTCCCAATTGTAACAGCCCAAAGTTCTGTTACCAACATAAAAATGAATAAAGTTATTATTTTATTGGATTTTCTGAAATTTGAAAGAGTTTGATTGCTTTATTTGAATTTTTGAAGTTTTAAAAGTCAAAATTAAAAATTTATTGAAGTTTTCGAAGTTTTATTTGAGTTAAAGTTGAAAAATAAAAACTAAAATAATTTTGAGAATTTTATGAAATTTTAAAAACTTTTTCCTAAATATTTTAAAGCCAAAATAATTTATTTGCAAAATTAAAAGCCAACTTTAAGTTGGGAATAATTTTATTAAGTCTAAAATGACTCTAAGAATTTGTGAGAATTTTTCTAGAATTTTTGGATTTACTTTACTATTTTCTAAAGCTAAAATGAACTAATCTGTTATTTAAAAGGAAAAATCAATTAAAATCAGAAAACAGTGTTTGGGCCGAAAGTCTCCGCCCAATCTCTCAAGACGCATGCGCCCGCTCCACCCCGCCTCCCTCACTTATCACCATCAGATTTTAATCCGACGGCCCACGCGCAGCACACGCCAAGACGCCTGCTCTCGTCGATCGAATCCACCGCCGCTGCTCGTCCTCCTCACATCGTCCTCAAGACGGATCAAGGCTCGCCGCCATTAACGCCACTCAAAGCTCCACCTTCTCCGCGATTCCTCCTCTCTTTACTCGTGATTCGCGCAATTAAATTCTTTAACTTTGCTGCTACCACACGCCCACTCTTCCTCCCTCAAGACGATCTCACGGAGAGCCCCACGCCATAAAAATGCCACCGCACCACTCGCCAGACGTCCTCGCCGCTTCATGCCTCCCCGCCCTATAAAGGGAGCCTCGAGCGCCTTTCTTCCTCAGATCACAACGTCACCCACATTCCTCCTTCTCCGAGAGCGCCAGATTTTGAAGCTACGGCGGTGAACTTCGGGTCTTCGCCGATTCCGGCATCTCCGCTGCCGCCGCGTCCTCAACTCCACCACTATCGGCATCGCCGCTTCACGGCGAACCTCGTGCGCGACACTCACAACACCGGAGGACCCGGAACCCCTACCTGCCGCCGACCTAAACTTGCCGCCGATAACTCGTCGCCGACGACCTTTCCGCCACAGATCTCGAACTCCGGTGAGCATCGCGACCAAGATCTCTCTCTCTCTTTTGCGCCCATCCGCACTCGCCGTGGCGCAGTAGGCCGCCATGAAAGGTGTCACCGAGCTCTCTTGCCGCCGGCCGACGTGGCTCGACATCGCCAAGACCACTGGACGCCACCTCAGCTCCAGATCCGACGTGGCAGCCTGCGTGGCGCCGAGTCAGCACTACCCTACCGAGCCAAAAGCCCATGGACTTAGTCCACAAGGACTGTGTCTATGACACGAGGCCCCACATGTCGATTTCTTTTTAATTTTTTAAATTCAAAATCAGTCGCTGACGTCATGCTTGCACAATAAATGGAATTTCCTTTAGGAAAATAATTCAGTAAATTCCAATAAATCCAATTTAGGGTTTAATTTAGAATTAAATTTGTATAATTCATAACTTTTACATCTTAGCTCCAAATTAGATGATTCAAATTGCTAAAACCTTAGAAAATTATTGTCTAACTAAATAAGATATAAGTATTTAATTTGGAGTTCAGTTTAGTCTTGTTTTAGAATTTAAAATTCATTTAAATTCCAAATTTAGATCAAATTTTGTAAAATTCATATCTTTTTCATCCCAACTCCAAATTGGGTGATACCAATTTCTAAAACCTTATAAAATTATCATCTAGCTAAATAAAATATAATTATTTGATTTTGTTTAAGTTTAAACTGTCTGTTTGAATTTGAAAAGATTTAAACTACAAATTTAGGATTTAAATTTGTAAAATTCATATCTTTTGATTCCTAACTCCAAATTAAGTGTTTCAAATTTCTAAATTCATATAAATTTAATATCTAGCTAACTAAACCAAAATTATTTAAATTGTACTTCATTTTGAATCTTGTTTGTATTTAGAAATTCATTTAAATTTCAAATTTAGGATTAAAACTTGTAAAATTCATATCTTTTAAATCCCAACTCTAATTTGAGTGATTCAAATTTCTAAAATTTTATAAAACTATTATCTAACTAAATAAAATATAATTATTTAGTTTTGAGTTAATTTAAATTACCTTTTGATTTGTTATTTGAATTTCGTTTGAATTTGGATCGTTTACAGATAGATTTAACGACTTTGAGAGTCGTTTTCAACGAGTTGGAGACCATATAAGAGGATTGATTTTGACTGTATGATCATCGTGGTTGTACACACAAGCAACCTGGAGAGAGTGTTTGTGAGTACTAGGTGACCTGTTAAGGAAAGCAACATCACCAAGCAAGGCAAGTTACATTCTTGACCATATTTGCACCCAGATTTAAAATTATTTAAATTCTGTTTTAAATTATTATTGCATGCGATTTATATTCAAGTAATTTAAATTCTGTTTTAAGCTTTATAGTTATTCCCAATGCCTTTGTATGTCCAATTATTGTCAAGAGAGGTGGTATGGAGACTATTATCGAATGCATATATATTTTGGAGTTTGGATAATAAAAGAAGATTGTGAATGGATGTGTGAAGATAGAGAAAATTGTTAATAGATAATGAATGATTACAGAAATAGGTGATTATTGGTATTGGATTATGGAAATAGATTATTATTAAGGATCGGATTGTGGTATTATTAGAGTTATATGATTGTTGGATATTAGATGACAATCATGGATATAGATTATCATTGGATTATTGGATATTGGAATGAATGATGTTGGATTATTAGAAATACATGATTATTATGGTTGTATTGTAGAAATAAATGATTATTGGATACCGGATTTTAGAGGTAGATTGTTGTTGATGTTGGATTAATAAAGATTGGATGATAGATAGATACTATAGTCAAATACTTGAATTGTTGATATTGGATTCTAGAAATAGATTGTCATTGGATATCGATTATCTAAAAATTTGATTATAGGATTACATAGTCATTGGATTGATAGATATCGGATTATAAAATTGGAGTATAGTTAAATATTTGGATCAATTGAAGTTGGATCATAGAAATAGACTTATACGGTGTAGATTGGACTAATAAATTTTGGATTGTCAAGGTTGGATTATCACAATGTCGATGGATTACATATCGATCTCGTTCTTAACAAGTCTTGGACATTTAACCTCACCTAGATAAAATCTAGTTGATACAATAGTATGAACTAGAACATTTTGAGAAAGATTATGCTTAGCAATGCTTAGACCAAAAATGTTTGATTTGGGAAACTTTCACCAAAAATCAAATATTGTTTAAAATCTATGGCATTGGTTTGTCATGGAAGTTTTGTTGTAAATGAATTTGAGAAAAATAAAATAAAATTATGGTTTGTACTTGGGTGAAATGGTTGTTTGGATGGTGCATGTTAATGCACAGGATCGAGTCATTTCCATGATCGAGGCCCATGGGTTTTGTGGAAAGTTGCCCAAGTCAGTTGAGGACCGGCCTTTGAGCATTCTTTTGCTATGCCTATAATGGGCTATGCCTCACCGCACAACCACATGTCCTCGTAATGGGGCGAGGACCAGCTAATTAATTTGTAAAGTTCCATCGCGGTTGACCTGTTTTTGTACGTGGGCGGTCTTTCATGGCCATTTCTTTTGACAAAGTCTTTCATGACTATTGTTCCCACCGCGCAAGAGGGGCTAGGAACTCATGATTTCTATTCCAAAGGGGCTAAACCTTAGCGAGGGAAACTACGGTGGAATGGCGATTGTAAAGGCCTTGGCACGTGCTCTAGGCGCTACCTAAGGTAGTGGCGGTGGCATAGATATATGCCGGATAAACTAGAGAATTCGTGTCTTGTGGGTAAAGTGTACAACCTCTCGAGAGTGTAAACTATTCAATAGCCGTGTCCACGGTCATGGACATGCTAGCAAAGCCACTCAAAGTTAGACTTGGATTTTGATTTCAAAAGACTTTGTCAAATGGTTTATCCAAATGGGAATTGGGCGGGAAGCCAGTGATAGGAGGGTATCCTTCACCATTCATGTGTGAATGTTATCGACTATAAAATTGATTTATAAAATGAATTTTAGTTATAGAATAACCGCTTTGGAACTTAGTACAAGTATTTACTTTAAAATGTTGTTTTATGCAAATTCAACCATATTAAGCTTTCCTTTGAGATATCCATATATGCATGTCATTCTCACATTTGACTTCGCCAGGTGTAACTTGCGAGCACAAGAGTTGTGCTCATACTTGCTTAATTGCAAATAATTTCAGAGGAGAAGGACTTTGCCACGGTGTGGATCTCGACGACTAGGCCGCTTCCCCACCGATTGCTGTGGCGCATTAACCGGACTCTACTACATCTTCGCCATCCATTGTGTTTATTTTATTGTTGGCCTGTAAGCCTCCTTTGTAATCAACTCGTTGTTATTTATTAATAAAGTTGTGATATGATTTTGTTACCACATTTGTTTACTGTGTGAACTAGCTACTGATCATGGGACTAGTTCAGAAATGCACAGAGGATTTGGGAGTGTTAATCCCGGGTCCTACACCAATCCAAGTCTAATCAAAATAAACTTTCTCCCAAGTGGGAAGGTCCTTACATAGTGGTCGAAGTAACACACCCGGGGTCAGTACGATTGGCAATGGAAGACGGCCAGGTTCTCTCGAATTCTTGGAACATTGACCAGTTACGCAAGTTTTATGTGTAACGAACCATTCAGACAATAAAGCCTCAAGTTCCTTCTACCTATATTGGCTTATTTTTTGAGTAATGCTTTTATAATCTTTCGACTACATTTTAAACACCCAGTTTGCTTTACACTGGTCGAAAGGAAGGTAACATCACCTAGTCGAAGCCTCTCCTCTTTGCATGTGGTCCTGCCCACTAGAAGGAGCTTCCTAGTGTCGAATCGTTACTCACTTTTGCTGCCAATACAAAGAGCTCAGGTTCAATATAATATAGTCGAAATATTTGCAAAGCTAGCTCTTCTTCACCTTAGTTTATTTCTTCACTTACTTTGAAAAATATTCTAAGCAGAGTGCACTTTTTGAGATTTATTTAACTGCTTTTAGTGTACTCGGTTAGTTCCAACTGGTCGGAGGAAGAAACACATCTAGTCGAAGTCTCTCCTCTCTGCACGTGGTCCTGCCCACTAGAAGGAACTTCCTAGTGTTGTTCAGTTTCCTACTCTTGTTACAGATGACCTATCCAAATCCAATTGAAAAAGGTCGAATGGTTTTTTAAAGTCCTCTAGACGTTTGTCTAACTCAAGTTGACGTTCTCGATTTGATTAAACTGATCGGAGATAGCGACATCACCTAGTCAAAGCCTTTCCTCTCTGCACGTGGTCCTGCCCACTAGAAGGAACTTCCTAGTATTGATTCGTTCCTACTCTTTCGACCATTGCATGACAATCGTGACTGAAAACTACAAGTTAACCAAACCTCTCTATTTCAGAAACCCTTTTAAAACTATTTACTTAGTTTATCTAAATAAACTAAGCAAATAGTCGGGGCTAGGATAAAGTTATTAATTTGACTTCAATTCTTAGTCTTTCTTTCGTTAATTATCTTTTGAGTTACTAACTACTCGACAAGATGATTTGCAGGAAATAAGATGGATTATATATCACATCAACAAAAGCTTGTTTCTCACAGGTTTTTATTACAAACTACTCTGAAGAAGGAGACCCCAGTTGCATCTCCTCCGAAACCTTCTTGCCGACTGGTTGTATTTCTTCAATCAAACGACTTGCTTCTGCCTCAGGGCAGTCGAAGTCGACTTCGATTGGTTGCACATTGAGGCTGGGGTCATGAGCTTTAAGTTTTGCCAATGCATAAATTATTGCACCTTCGACCGCCTCTTTGATTGAGTCAGCTTGATTGGCCTTCAGAGTGGTCACCAGCTCATGCAAGGTCCCGACTTGTTCCCCAATAGTACTTATGTGAGCAGCTATCGTGTCTTCTTGAGGAGTTCTTCCCTCACCACACAGCTCACCAAGTATATTATTCAGGAGCACGATGTTGTCTTGAAGATTAACCTTCATCGACTTCATCTCCTGTTGGTTACGAGTCGAAGCCTCATGAGTTGTTTATTTTCACCACCGTGAGTTTTTCCACCATTTAACCCCATAAGCATCAGATAAGTGGTTAAATAAAAACGACTACGAATAACGGTGACTTACCACCTCTCGCATGTTCGCAGAGGTTCGCTTTTCCGTCAGAGTTTCTATAAGTTGTCGGTGATATTCACCAACAAAGGGCAATTTGTTCAGAGCTTCGCAAAAAGAAAGACAAGAAGAAGCAAGGAGGCCGCACAAATAAGTATCCTTAAATACTTACATTCATGGTCGTCTGAGCAAACATTGAGAAGACCATTGACGGATTCTTCAGCTTATCAATCTTCGCGACACTATCCCACCAAACCTTCTCGAGGCACTCGTTGCCAAAAATTTGCCCTCTGTTGGGAATATCGTTGGGATGAGGGATTCGATCGTGAGATCTAAAAGCAGAAGATCCCACGACGGAAGCAGGGCCAAAGAAATCAGAACAGAAGTTGAAGTATTCCTCGTCTTCTGATTTTGTAACGACAGCTTCTCTTTGGGAACTGGGAGGTACGTCAGCAACGACTTCCGTCCCGGCATGGTGGTCAGTTACATCACCACCCTGGCCAGAGGCTTCTACAGCTGCCTCTGTTGCCTCCACGACCACCTCGGTAGTCGTAGCAATCACCTTAGTGGTCGTAGCGACCATCTCAGTAGTTGTAGTAACCACCTCAGAAGCCGCGACTTCCTCCACCACCCGGGCAGTGGATGATCCTTCGACCACTTCCGCTGTCGTTTCTCCATCCGCTGGAGAAGCGGTAATGGGCTTCTCAATAGAAGCATCCTCGGGGGCTGAAGGAGCCGGGCTAAGATCAACAAAAGGAAAGCAAGTTAAGTTGTGAAAAGCAAAAGGTAAATGCTGTTCTTACACTTTAGTCATTTTCACATACCTCTGCACTCTGGACTTAACCAGGAACTTGTGAGTCACCTTCCCAACGGAAGATTTCTTACACTTCTTTTCTACGACCACATCTGGTCGGAGTTCAAGTTGAAGAACAGGCTTAGCCACGGCCACATCTGGTCGTGGATCTTGAACAGGAGTCACCTCTCGGGTCTCCTGACTTTCTGGATGGCCGAGATTAGTCTCGACCACTCCATGAGCGGCACTTCCCTCGGTCACAAGCTTTGCTGGAGCAGTATTGTCCTTCACAAAAGACATAAAGTCCTTCCAGTTCTCCTTTTCTAGTTGCTTGACAAAGCCAGAAGAGGCAGAAACTGCGAAAGTTTTATTGTCATAGTAGAAGGGTACCTTGGCCTTGCGGGCTTTACGCTTAAGAGGTTCGACGGCTTCGGCCTCCTCAGCTTCAGCTGTTTCAACCTCCTTGGCTTCAGCTGCAGCCACATCTGCAGTAGATTTGGCAGAGGATCTGGTCGAAATAAAAGAACTTGAGCTTGCTCCTCCCTTGTCGGCGACTTTCACGAGTCGACGCTTCTTCGATGGAGGAGCAGGACTTTTTTTCTATCATCATCCCTGCGCCAATGGTTATCAGTTCGACCTCTTGGTCATCCTGACGATTCTCCATGCCTACTTTCTGAAGAAAATAGAAAAAGAAAAAATTACTGACCAGTCGTAAGCTTTTCTACGACCAGTATCCAGTCGTAAGTTTTTCTACGACACTTCCGTGATCGTAAGATTTTCTACGATCACAACCTAGTCATAAGTTTTCTACAACAACCAACCAGTCATAAGTCTTTCTACGACTCTGAAGTCCTAAGGATAAAATCAAACCTCGATTACCTTTAGGCGCTCCATCTTCTCTTTTGCGGATAAAACCGCAAGGATTTGAGGCGCCACCACTCCAGGTGGCGAAGATTTCTCACAAATAAGTTTGACCCTAACATCAATCTCTGCCTGTGAAAGATCTGTGCAAACAGATAAAGACATTCATTAGGCCACTTTAAGAAAGACCAAACCGAGAGCTAAGTCAAAAATTTACTTACCCGCCTCGTAGTCCCTAGTCGGGTCTTTTGGCCCCGTGTACCTCCACATCGGGGGTACTCGTTTCTTCAAAGGGCTAATTCTACGTGTGATGGAATCCTTCACCACATGCCATCCGGTCAGCCCCTCCTCCTTCAAGTCCTTAATGGCTTGAATATAGGGAGCAATCCGACCAAGATCCTGGGGAGTCGAATCCCAAGAAGGAATCTTCTCGGCAGCCTTCCCCACGAAGGTAAGGTTGTCGTCTTGGGTGGTTTCCAGTAAAACCACTTCTTCCTCCATCCCGGCCACGAAGACCGGTAAACATCTGAATGTACTCCTTCGACTTCCCGTCGTGGAGCTTCAGACCACAACTCCCAGCAATCCCAGTTTGTCAAGCCATTCCATAATAATATTGGAAGAGCTCGAGGTCCCCTGGAATTCCCAGGTATGCCTCGCACAAATACACGAATACGCTCAACATTGTGATGGAACTGGGACCGAGATTCACCAATTCCACCCTAAAGTGCTCGAGTACAAGTGTGAGGAAAGGGTGAGCAGGCAGTCGAAAGCCACACTCACAATACACCTGAAAGACAGGGATTTGTCCAATTTCCCCCGACGGCCAATGCTGCCCAGCCGCAGCGATCCACTTCACAAGAATCTTCTCGGGAATCTTCCCGGCGGTGACCAAGGCTTGGATCTTGACTGCATCCATTTCCGACTCGGTCCACTCGAAAACTCTTCCGACCATATCTCTCAGAGAGGGAAGGTTTTGGATTGGGGAAGGTCTCAAGAGGAAGCACAATTGGGTTGGCGGCGGAGAAGGCAAGAACTCAATGAACAGCGGGAGCAATTTGGGAAAAGTAAAAACCCAAGTCTCACCCCCGGTAAGTATTTATAACCGTATATATGAATTGAAGGCATGGCAGTCCAAGAGTCGCCACCGTTTCGGGAACTACTCCAACAGACAAGCCTATGAGAGTCGATTGCGATTCTCTAGCTTGTCCGTTCAAGAAAATCAGGTTCGTTTTTGCACCTCAAGCAAAATTACTTTCTTGGCCAAGTCTTTCTGGTCTAAAGAAATACCAATCGGAAAGGTTCTACTTTCGATCATCATACCATGACCACTTCATAGTCATAAGGTTCTCTACGACTACCTGGTAGTCGTAAAACTCCAAACAACTTTCTTGACCAAGCATATTTCTGGTCAAAATGAGGTACAAAAGTCGAAGAGTTTTTCCTTTGATCGTCGTTCCATGACCCTCTCATGGTCATAAGACCATCTACAACTCCTTTCCCAAGTAAATCACTTTCACTTGAAGCTGGGGGGCTAGATGACGAGGATCTGGTAATCCTCATTTTATCTATAATTCTTACTATGGGTAAATATGATGTCATGGGGTCCCTAGGTATACCACTTATATGTACAAGGAAGAAGCCTACCAGGTGGTCGTAAGTTCTTCTACGACCACCCCCATAGTCGTAAGTCTTGCTACGACTACCTTATGGTCGTAAGTTCTTCTACAATCACTATCCAGTCATAAGTTATTCTACGACTGCCCCATGGTCGTACGCTCTCCTACGACCAGGTCGGCCACGACTACCTTATGATCAATCAAACCTACAGACGAGTGGGTCCAATTGATTAAGGAATCCAAGCAGTCAACATACGTTGTTACTCTACGGAGTAATAGCACGTAATGCTCCATTATCTCTGACAAGTAACTGCCAGGCGGCGTGGAGGAGTTAACACTCTGGTGATTACTGCAAACGTGCACCCGTTACAAGACATGATGAGGCGCCTCTTCACCTAGAGAAACGGCTACTCCTTCACGACTATATAAAGGTAGCGATCAGAAAAGAAAAGGAGTGGATTAGAGCGAGGCAATCGGGAAGACAGTCACTATCCTCTGTAATAGTCTTAGTCTTTTCTCTCGATTGCACAAGATACACTCAATACCATACACACACAGGAGTAGGGTTGTTATTCTCCTCGGAGAAGGCCCGAACCTGTGTAAAAATACCCGTGTCAATCTCTCTGCATGATTTCATTCTTGGAGACCCCCCGAATCAAACAATCTTTACGTAAGATCGGTTCTAAAACACCGACAAATATGATTATCTGTGAATGTTTGTGTTTATTCCTGTTATGCTATTTAGTCATGTTTTCATTAGATGCTTTTAACATGATGAAAGTAAAATTCCTTCACATAATGTTAAGTTAAATTGATGCCCTCCCAATAAACTGCACCATCAAAAGTCTTGTATTTTAATGGTAGGTCTTGCTAAAACAGAGTGCCATTAGTTTTTCTTGACTAGATGGGTTTGTGTCGGACACTTACATGCATTGCATTGGTTTAACTTGACAAGGTCATCATAACGGTTATGGACCTTGGGGCATAGGGTTGGGTGCCGAAGCATAGAGATGCTGCCAAACAACAAGAGTCATATAGAGATATGATTAGCAAAGTGTTGCTTACCAAATTCACTAATCTTCTAGTAGTGATGCCAAAGCTCACTAGTAGATTATCTGATTGTGGATCTTGAATCGCTAAATGTCATAAGAGGGATATGGTATTTAGTGAGAGTATCTTTATTAAATTGTTTAATAGAAGTTACATTTCTTGAACATATGTCTTAGTTTTGCATATTTTATGTTGTAGATCATGGCACCAACTGCTGTACCAACATCCAGTTTTGCATTACATTCGATACTTGATAAGGAAAAACTGAATGGAACAAACTTTGCGGATTGGTCCTGCAACCTAAGAATTGTTCTTAGGCAAGATAAAAAGGAACATATTCTAGAGGAACCAATTCCAAATGTGCCTGCTGATAATGCGACTGCTACTCTTAAAACCGCCTATAAAAAGGCATGTGATGAATCCCTTGATGTTAGCTGTCTCATGCTTGCTGCGATGAACTCAGACCTTCAGAAGCAGTTTGAGAACATTGAGGCCTACGATATGATCGTGGCGCTCAAAGGCATGTTTGAGACACAAGCAAGAACCGAGAGATATGATATCTCAAAGAAATTGTTTGGTAGTAAGCTAGCTGAGAGTAGTTCGGTGAGCCCACATGTGATCAAGATGGTTGGTTACACACAGAGCTTGGAAAAACTTGGTTTTCCACTTAGTCAAGAGTTGGCTACAGATTTGATTCTTGCTTCGCTTACTGCAAGTTATGGGCAGTTCATTCTGATCTTCCATATGAATGGCTTAGACAAGAATCTCACCGAACTGCATATGATGCTTAAGACTGCAGAGGACAGCATTAAGAAAAGCAACAGTCATGTGATGATGGTGCAAAAGAGTACAAGCTTCAAGAAGAAGGCTAGGACTTGGGTCAAAGGAAAGGGCAAGAAAGTTTCGGATGGGATCCAAACTAATAAGCCTAAGCCCAAGACTAAGTCCAGCCCGACTCATGAGAATGAATGCTTTTACTGCAAGGAACCAGGCCATTGGAAAAGGAACTACAAGAAATACCTGGCTGATCTGAAAAAGAATGGTGGGACTAAACCTTCCACTTCAGGTATTAATGTTATAGATGTTTTTCTTGCTGACTCTTCTGTTAACTCATGGGTATTTGATACCGGACCGGTTGCTCATATTTGCAATTCGATGCAGAGTCTAACAAAGAGTAGGAGAATAGCAAGGGGCGAGATGGATCTTCGCGTCAGGAATAAAGCAAGGGTTGCTGCATTAGCCGTCGGGACTATGCCATTACTTTTTCCCTTAGGATTTATTATGGAATTAAATAATTGTTATTACGTTCCATCCATAAGTAGAAACATCATCTCTGCCTGATGTTTCATGGCAGAGGGTTATAAATTCATTATTGAGAACAATGGTTGTTCAATATTTTGGAATGAAGTACGTGTTTTATGGCTATGCTCCTGTTTTGAATGGGTTGTATATTTTGAATCTTGATGATGCACCCATCTATAATATTAATGCAAAGACGCTTCGACCTAATAATATGAATTCCACTTTTATCTGGCATTGTCGATTGGGTCACATAAGTGAGAAACACATGAAGAAGCTCCATGATGATGGAATTCTAAACTCATTTGATTTGGAATCATTTGAAACGTGTGAATCTTGCCTACTCAGAAAGATGACCAAGACACCTTTCACTGGTCGGAACGAGAGGGCCTCCGACTTGTTGGCACTGATACATACTGATGTGTGTGGACCAATGAGCATGACAGCTAGAGGTGGTTTTTAGTACTTCATTACCTTCACCGATGACTATAGTAGATATGGATATATCTATTTAATGAGGCACAAGTCGGAATCCTTTGAAAAGTTCAAGGAGTTCTAGAGTGAAGTACAGAATCAACTTGGCAAGACAATCAAATCTTTGCGATCTGATCGTGGAGGTGAATTTTTGAGCCATAAATTTGGTAATCATTTGAAACAATGTGGAATTGTTCCACAACTTACACCACCGGGCACACCACAATGGAATGGGGTGTCCGAGCGGCGTAATCGGACCTTGTTGGACATGGTTCGATCGATGATGAGCCAATCAGATCTGCCATTATATTTTTGGGGTTACGCTCTAGAAACTATCGCTTTCACTTTAAATAGGGTACTGTCTAAATCAGTAGATAAGACACCATATGAGATATGGACTGGGAAGAGTCCTAGCTTGTCTTTTCTAAAGATTTGGGGATGTGATGTCTATGTTAAACGTTTGACGTCTGGTAAACTCACACCCAAGTCGGATAAATGCTTCTTTATAGGATATCCTAGGGAAACCAAAGGATATTATTTCTACAACCAAGAAGAGGGCAAAGTGTTTTAATTTGTTGCTTGAAATGGTGTCTTTTTGGAGAAAGAGTTTCTTTCCAAAGGAGTCAGTGGGAGAAAGGAGCAACTCGAAGAAATTCGGAAAACATCTGAAAGTGTTTCAACTCCTACTGAACCTCTACAGGATGAACAAAATGTTATTGAACCTGTAGATGAGGCATCAGCCCCACATAGATCTCAAAGGCCGCGCCAATTGCCTATAAGGTATGGGCATGACGTATTATTATTGAATAATGATGAGCCTAACACTTATGAGGAAGCGATGATGGGCCCAGACTCTGAGAAATGGCTTGGAGCCATGAAATCCGAGATAGACTCCATGAGAGACAATCAGGTTTGGAACCTGGTCGATCCACTTGATGGTGTTAAAACCATTGAGTGTAAATGGATCTATAAGAAAAAGATTGATATGGATGAAAATATTCACATTCATAAGGCTCGACTAGTCACAAAAGGGTTTCGACAAGTTCAAGGAGTTGACTACGATGAGACCTTCTCACTGGTAGCGATGCTTAAATCTGTACGGATCATTCTAGCTATTGCTGCATATTTCGACTATGAGATATGGCAAATGGATGTCAAAACGGCTTTCCTTAATGGAAACCTAAGTAAGGATGTGTACATGACACAACCTGAAGGTTTTGTCGATCCAAAGAATGCTAGTAAAGTGTGCAAACTTCAGAAGTCCATCTATGGATTGAAGCAAGCATCTTGGATTTGGAATATACATTTTGATGAGGAGATCAAAAGATTTGGTTTCATCAAGAACAAAGAAGAACCTTGTGTTTACATGAAGGTTAGTGGGAGCGCACTTGTTATTCTAATCTTATATGTGGATGACATATTATTGATTGGGAATGACATTCCTATGCTGGAATCCGTTAAGGCATCATTGAAAAATAGTTTTTCTATGAAGGACCTAGGAGAGGCAGCATATATCTTGGGAATAAAGATCTATAGAGATAGATCGAGAAGGCTAATTGGATTAAACCAAAGTACTTATATTGACAAGTTATTGATTCGGTTCAACATGCAAAATGCCAAGAAAGGGTTCTTGCCAATGTCACATGGCATAAGTCTTAGCAAAAGTCAGTGTCCTACAACCACTAATGAGCGAGACCGCATGAATGGTATTCCATATGCTTCAGCTATTTGATCTATCATGTACGCCATGATATGTACTCGACCAGATGTATCATATGCTCTAAGTGTTACTTAGTAGATACCAAGTCGATCTGGTGAAGGTCTTTCGACAACAGAAAAACATCCTTAAGTACTTAAGAAGGACTAAGGATGCGTTCCTAGTTTATGGCAGTGATGAAGAGCTCGTTGTAAATGGTAACACTGATGCAAGCTTCCAAACCGACAAAGATGATTATCGCTCGCAATCTGGTTTTGTATTCATTATGAATGGAGGTGCAGTGAGCTGGAAAAGTTCCAAGCAAGAGACGTTTGCTGATTCTACGACGGAGGCCGAGTACATTGCGGCTTCGGAAGCTGCAAAAGAAGGTGTTTGGATAAAGAATTTTATTGCTGAGTTGGGTGTGGTTCCGAGTGCCTTGAGCCCAATAGATCTCTATTGTGACAACAATGGAGCCATTGCGCAGGCTAAGGAGCGTAGATCCCATCAAAAGTCCAAGCACATACTCAGGCGTTATCATCTCATTCGCGAATTGGTGGATAGAGGAGATGTTAAGATATGCAAAGTTCATACGGATTTAAATGTTGCTGATCCGTTGACAAAGCCTTTCACACAGCCAAAGCATGAGGCACACACAAGAGCTATTAGTATTAGATACTTAAATGATTGACTCTAGTGCAAGTGGGAGACTGTTAGAAATATGCCCTAGAGGCAATCATAGAGATGATTATATTTCATTATGTTCACAATATTTGATAATATGTTATCTTGTTCCTTGAATGAATCATCAGTTATGAATATTAACGAGTATGTGACTTGTTGGTGAAGCTCTTTTAACTTATGATGATGTCATTCTAAAAGTATCCCTATTCGAAAGTCACTGGTCGGAACACTAGTGACTCTACGACCAGCATATGTATTGATTGATGACCATGTTTCACCTGTCATGGATATAGAGATATCGAATCAATAATGTGAACACATGTTAGAGAACATAGAGTTGGATAAGACCCACCTTGAGACACTATTGAGATTGTTATGATGCTATGTGTCGTTAGTTGGTCTCAAGCAATGATGATGTATAATCCTTAGACTTGAGACCAGCATGGTTTTCTACATGTGTAATAGCACTCTTAGGGGTTGCTAAACGCTACTCGTAACTGGGTAGTTATAAAGGTAGCTTTCGGGTATGCTATGAAACATGCGGAGGGATGTGACTGGTCAGATATGGGATTTGCCCCTCCTAACATAACAGGAGAGATATCTCTAGGCCCCTTGAAGTGGTCGGATAAAGAAAGTGCATAGCCATGCCACTGGTGGTCGAAGAGTTCGACCACATAAGGTTATCCGATACTCGATCGAGAAAGTATTGAACAGTCCATGGATGACACAATATCTCACCTGGAGTTCAACCAGATATTGTGAGGCAAAGGGAGAATACATGAGTAGGTCACTTAGTTCGAGTAGTTACGGATTGGTCGTATGGAGATACAAGCTAGTCGTAGACTGGTCGAACGCTATCATAGAGTGGTCGTAACCTGGTCGTAAGGAGTTACGAGCTGGTCGTGACCACATACGAACTGGTCGTATAGAGATAGGACCTGGTCGTAAGTGATGAGGACCTGGTCGTATATCATATTGCATTAAGGTTCGTCCAATATAATTTGTGTGTATTCGGGATTCGTTATGTCCTGCTAGGAACCACTACGACTCGTGGTCGAAAAGGGTTTCTGAATCACAACCGAACTACACATAAACCTAACGAGTCACACACTAAATGGGTTGGAACAAACTAGTATGGATACGATTCATAAAGAGTGTTCGGATAGGATCCGTCACGGCCACTATATAAGGAGATGCATGAGGCTGTTGGGAGGGTGACGAGTCGACGTGAGTTGCTCTACCGAAACCCTAGCCGCCATCTTCTTGAGAGCCTTGCCGTGCGATTTGGTGCTAGCACACCGGCGTATGGTTGTTCCTTCCCTAGACATATGGATACCATAGAGGTGCTACTACGTTGTTGCGCTTGAGGATGATCCGCGATCTTCGCAAGGAACTGCAGAGGTGCTGGAGAAGACGATCGACACGCGAGGACGCTGGACGATCTACTTGTTACGATCCTCTCAACGATGCATATATTTCACACAGAGCATACGGGATATTACGGAGAGAATCTGGATGGAGAGGAGAAATGGGGTTTTGGGAACGGAGGAACAAGGGGAAAGGTTCAGGAGTCTTTGTCCTATTACAATTTTAGGTAATCTGCTCTGAGCCAAGCCGTGGCCTAAATACTACTCGATTCCCAGGAGCTGACTGGTGGGGCTTCTCTTGCTTGCTCGCCCAAAGTGACACCGCTTTCAGGTCACCCAATCCACCCCAGGATAGCGATCTGAGGGCTTACGTTGACGCCTGCTGTGTAACATCCCAACTGTATAAACAGGGTTTGTTCAGGTATAATTATATGTGTAGAAATTAAAACTTTTTCTCACATCTTGAAAACCCCTAAACTCTCATGTAATTCTTGTCCAAGAGTTGGGTGATCCAAAAACACCAAGCTCTTGTTGACCAAAAGTCAAACTCGTTTCCCCATTTGTCACAAATCATGTGCCAAACCCTTGGAAATATTTTTCCTTGTTCCTAGAAATGTGGTGGAGCCCTCTGAAAAATATCATGAGTTATAAAACTTGTATGATAATTTTTGGAGGTAAAACAAATCCTTGAACAGCCTTCATGAATTTCCTGAGAAAAATGCATTGCATAATAACCTCTAGAAATTTTATGTGAGGTTAATCTTAATGTCAGCAAGTTCCTGTTAAAATTTCAGGAAAGTTGGAGTTCATTTGCTATCTCAAATAATTCTGCTAAGTCTCAGCTGTTAAAAACTAAATTTAAAAGCTTACATCTTTGTTCTCGAAATTTGAGCCTCTGTCATTTCTGGGTTGAGCCCAACCCCATCAGACCTCCTCTCCACCCATTTGAGGTCATAGCCGTTGGATCACAATCCAACAGCCATGACCTCCCATCAATGTCTTGCGCCCAGGACCCCCACACGTCGAGGTCCTCTTGACCTTGTGGACCTCCTCGGGTCAACTTGTGCGCCAGACCTCCTTCGCGGTCAACACCGCAAGGACCTCCCCTTGCTATCAAACAACCTAGACCTCCCTTTGAGCTTACATGAGGTCGCAGCCGTTGGACTCAGGTCCAAAGGCCACGACCTCTGCTGCAAATCATTGTAGCCCTGGACCTCCCCGCTTTAATTGTTGTGCGCCGTTGGATGTACATCCAACAGCCCACAACCTCTCAGCGTCATCAAGCGCTCACAACCTCCCCCATCTCACGTTGTGCACCGTTGGATTAAAAATCCACGGTCACGACCTCCTCATTGCCTCGTGCACATCGGACCTCTCGCAAGACGTGAGGTCGTGAGTCTTAGATCTAAATCTAAAGGCCATGACCTCCCTTGTGCGTTGCGCAAGCTCAGGACCTCCCCCTCTTTTGATCAGAACCGTTGGATCAAAAATCCAAAGGTCCTAACCTCCCTTGCCTTTTGCGCAATGTCTCAGACCTCCCTTGCCCTCTCATCACCATTAGATCTTAATCTGATGGCCATGACCTCCCTTCATTTTCTTAGGTCTGTGCGGTTAAGTCCTCACAGGAGGTCCGCACCGTTGGATTGAGATCCAACGCCTTGGACCTCCTGTCCCTTTTTCCACGCAAGATTCAAGATTATGGAAATCGGAGGCCACGACCTCCTTTCCAAATCAGTGGTGGGACCTCCTCCCGTCACTTAAGAACGAATAGTTCAAAAATAGCATCCGAGGCGGGACCTCCCGTAGGCTTATCCAATGGTCAAAATGACCTCCCTGTTCTTCTCCTTCCTTGGTCACGCATGCGTGCTCCTAAGCAGGGAGTTAATGCATGCCTGTCCACTGTGTACCTTCAACAACTCTTTGCTGACCCGCATTAAATCTTTGGTCACCTTCCGCCTCTCCCTGCCCACACTGCACTGTCACCATGTCAACCTCGTGTCTTGTCCAACCCCATGGATCGAGCCATGGGCTAAGCTCACCATGAGCTTAACCCTAGCTCGTGTGCCCCGCTTCTCCCAATTATAAAACCCCATTGGGTTCCTCCCTTAGCTTCTTTGGCACACTTCCAAGCCTTAGCTTGCACTGCCTTTTGAGCTTTCTCCCCTCGACCTCCGCTCTTGGCCGCCATTGTTGAGAAGCTTGAGCTCGTGGTGGAGACTTGCTCCGATGGCTCCCTCTCAACCTTTTGCTCAATTAAGCTCTCCCAAAATCTCCTGAAGTTGAACCTAACCCATTGTTAGGTTGATATTTTCAGGAGGGGGCTAGTGGAACTTCTCATCGCTTCTCATCGTCTCCGCCTGGGTCCTCCTCGTCCCCAACATCTCAAGACCTCCGCGACCTCCTGTAACCCTCCCGGTAGTCCCGTGAGATCTTGGCACCCGCGTGTATGATGTTGCGGAGCTTTTCTTGGGCACATTTGGAATGATGTCGCGGAGCTTTATTTCGCATTTTGGATTTTGCCGTGTTGTGACTTCGTGCCCTCTCGGCTCGGCTGGCGTTTAGGGCTGTCACCGCTGTTGAGAGGAGGTCCTTTGGTGCGCAAGGCTATTGCACACTCAGTGGTACCATTGGATGTCGTCGGCGAGGTCTACATCGCCGGGCGAGAACGATCTCTTCCAACCCGGGTCTTTGTCGGACAAGAACTGCGGCATTATTGTCATTTTTAGGACAAAGATCCGCAAGCACGCGCTTAATCATTTGCTCAATCTTGTAATCATTGGCGTGTCTTAAACTGCATTTAATCCCGCCGTGCGCACATTTAAGACCTCTCGGCGGACCTCCTTGTGTCCCGCAAGATTAATCCCTTGTCCGAAGGCGTGCGTGCGTGCAAGCACGTGGTGGCTGGCTCGACGCCCCCGACCTCCTCCGAGGAAATCTGGAGCGCCCAGACCTCCCTTGCGATCGTGGCCGCCCGGACCTCCCTCGAGGTCTGTGGACGTTAGGACCTCCACTTAGGACCTCTCCGAGGTCATCTCGGCCGTTCATGACCTCCTGGGTAGATCTTGACCGTCAAGGTCCTCCTTGGACGATCTGGACCATTAAGGTCCTCCTCGAAAATCTGAACTGCCTAGGACCTCTCCGTGAGGTCTCGACGATGTAGATCTTCCTCGGGGAGATCTTGATAGTTTGGATCTTCCCTTGGAAGATCTCGACCCTTGAGGACCTCCCCCGCGTGATCTGAGCCGCTTATGTCCTCCCGTGTCTTTAGGGTTTTTAGAAATTCCAGTGAACTCTTTATTTGCAAACTGAAAAATGTAATAACTTCAAAATTTCATATCTAATTCATTCTAAATCCAAATGAGGTCATTCAAATTTTGTTAGCTCTGGTTTGACCTGGGCTCCAATCTAAAAATGGTTAAGAGCCCAGTTTCAGCTCCAGAACATGGTTTGCAAATAGGTTTCAAAACTAGCTTTAAAAGTGCACTCAAATTAATGCTTAACTTGTAAAATACATAACTAATGCTCTGTAGATTATTTTTGAGTGAAACCAACTTTGTTGGTTTCCTCTATTTTTGAACTCACTATGAAAATTAGGTTTGAGCATTTTGCTGTTGTCAAAATGAGTACTTGTGCATTATAATTTTGTTCAAGTTCTTGTTTTTGAAAAATTTTAGAAAGTGCATAATAGCTCCAAATGAGGTGAGCTCAATTGTGTTATTCATCTCATGAGGTGCTGGTTTTACAGTAAAAATCTCAGTATCACCACCATTCTAGAAAATGTTGCCTCATAATTAAATTAGTGAATAGTGACAGATTGTATTTTTAGGGCTGAGCAGAATTGTTTTGCTCATAACTTTTGCATTGAGAATCCAAATCAATTGATTCTTGTTGCTAAATTCCCTAAAAATCATCCTCTTGCTTCTGCAGAAATTTCAGAATATTTGGAGTTTGTTTGCTGTGCTGTCTTTGTCATTTTCGTCGTTCTTATCGATTCTATTCGTCTTTTCGATTAGGTGTTGACGAATGTGTTGATTTCGTGAGCGATCCTCAGCAACAAATTGACCAGCAACAGCAAGGAAAGCAGTTTGATCATACCCCCTCTAGCGTCCCATTACTTTAAAGGTTAATATATTGTTTTACTTGTATGTATGCATGCTATCTTGTGTTAAAATATCGCTAGCAATCCTATAGTTGCATAATCTGTAGGAATTGATTATCCTCTACTACCAATGAGCCTAGGTTATTTTCTGTGGTGGGAGCTCGTTGGATGAGCTGTTATCACTTAGTAGTTTCGATTTAAATTGCTTAGACATGCTTAGTTATCGGTAGTAATGGGCGATCATCGACTTAGTCGATGGTCTTGATCACTCAAAACTAATTATTACTCCTTTATGTCCAGCACTTGTGCTTTGTTATTTTGTAAAGTCAAATCTGAAAATAAAAGTTTGATTTGGACTTGGGCATATTGGATGGATGGTGTGGTTTTGGAATGTGGTAGTATGCCTGAGTCATTAAGGACCGAGTTACTTGCGCCACCGTTCTGAGCAATTTTGCGTGCTAACCACACGAGGGGGATATGGGACCTCTCTTGACTAAGTACTTTGGAAGGTGTTAATTATGAGCTGGTTGGTGGGTATGTTTAAATAAAATGTGTGTGTGTGGTGTTGGGAGGAGCATTAGCGGATCGGCTAGGCTGCCTAATGTGTCCTTATCCCGTGGGTTGCGGCTCTTAATTAGCATCGCCCATTGGAAATGTCTCGAGGACTTAGCCGTGTTGCGGCATACCAAAGGAAGTGTGCTAAATCATGTGGCGAAAAAGCGTCGACGTGTGGGTACATTGGTACACCCCTGCAGGTTAAAACTATTCAATAGCCTCGCCCTAGGTTATGGACACGCCGGAAACGCCCGTGAGAACTAGACTACAACCTTTAATTAAAACTTGACATGGGTGGTATGAATGGGTAATTCATGCTATTGTTGTGGTGGCTATTGGGTTAGTCACTTCCAGGTTGTTCATATTGTTGTTATTATGTATTATCTCGTTGTTACTTCAACAATTAAAAATACTTTGTCAAATTGCTTTCAATCTATTACATTATTGCAAAGGAAAACTTGCTTTATGCTAAAAATGAGTCCAAAGCCTCATCCACTTAAATAAAGCTTGCATGTAGTTAAACTATAGTTCTGTTATTGTACATGTCAGTCTTGCGAGTACATTTTTGTACTCATTTGCTTTGCTTAATAACTTTGTTGCAGAGGAGGTAGAGCCCAAAGGGCTTTACTTTTGTGAGTCAGGTTGGTGGTTGGGAAGCGACTAGCTTGGCGGTCGGTCGATTGCCTTGTGGGCTAAGGCACCTTTGGTTGGCTCTTGTTTTGGGCCATCTTTATGGCACTTTTGCTTCATTGTTATCTTTGTAGTCTTGTTGTTATTTGGCAGGTCGGCCTCTCTTTTGTAATAACTATCCTTTATTTATATTAACTTCGATTTGTTGCTTGTTACATTCTATGTGTTTGAATGGAATCGATGCAATCTTTTGTAATGAGTTGTGTGTCTTGCATTCTTGGGAAGTACATATATCTCGAGGCACGGTTTATTTTGTTGATAATACTAGGGTCAATTAAATGACTAAGTATTATGAGCTTAATAAATCGGGGTCTCACAAAAGTTGGTATCAGAGCCATTCTGCCCGTAGTAACCCAAGCTTGGTCGCCTTTAGGATATTTTGGAAAACTTATTTTTGAAGTACCAAAGAGTTTATGGAAGCTTAAGCAATTCTCAGATTTTACTCCTTACCTATCTTAGCTTTCTATCTCATCTTGCTCTAGTTTGAGTTTTAAAAGCTGTTTTCCCCTTCTTCCCTCAAAATTAGTTGTTATCGATTAAATTGGATTTTGGGGAAACTTATGAGAGTTCTAAATTTGAAGTCTTGGCTGTCTTTGGGTGAAGAATGGAAGTGTTTGGAGATGGAAATCAAATCTGGAAATTTAGGGCAGCAAGCGTCAATTTCCGGACAGCAAGCTCAAGCTAGTGATTAAGGTAGAAAATGAGAGGTTAATTCAACTAAAACTTGTGGGAATAAAAGGGTAAGATGTGATACTAGTTAGCAAAGTACCTAACACTTATTTCGCTGATTTAGCCTTGCTCTTAATAGCATTAGATCTCACCTTACAATCTGATTTTTATCTTCTCGATCAATTACTCGTTCATTCAATACGGGTTAGTTGCGTTGAGAAGTTGAGCCTTGCTTTTGGTGACCCTTTGCTGTTTTTAGAGTCCTTTATAAGATTTTTAAAGTTTAATTAATCGTTATTTTTGGCTTTCGATTTGGGCGATATTCCATTCCCCTAGTCGTTAGCTTTTGCTTTCTTTAAGGCTTTGTTTTTCGGGTTTAGTTGCTAACCACATTTCATTGTAACAGATGGTGGGCCTTTTCAGAAGCGGCCAAGGCCAGGCAGCTGGTCCGAACAAGGAGATTCCTCCTCCTCCGACCATGGCCGAGGTTCTTCTTCAGATAGAGCGCAACCGTGCGGATGACAAGAGAGTTCTCTTGGGCGTCATCGCAAGCAACACCTTGCGCTTCTTACCGGAGCTTCAGGATCTGGACAAGGGAATGCCCATCAGCCGCGTGGAGGACTCGTGGAGTTTCTTCATACCCAGCCTCCCACCTTTTCCCGGTCTGAGGACCCATTGGATGCAGACGATTGGCTTCGTTTGGTGGAGTGGAAGCCAGATTGCGCAGCGATGCAGGAGCACGAGAAGGCGCTGTTTGCATCGCACCAGCTTGAGGGTGCAGCTTTGTCCTGGTGGGAGAGCTTTCTCGCCATGCAGCCCGCAGACCACACTGTCTCTTGGGAGGAGTTTCGTGCTGCCTTCCGTCGATCTCATATCCCTCCCGGCTTGATGGAGATCAAGAAGCGGGAGTTTTTCTTGCGCCAAGCAAGGCGTAGCTCATCATGGAGTATGTCTACAAGTTCAACCATCTAGCTCGTTATGCTCCTGAGGATGTGGCCACTGATATGGCTAAGCAGGCCAAGTTCAGGCGTGGCTTGTCTGAGGAGCTGAAGGACAAGCTATCCATTGTCGACTTCCCTGATTTTCAGACCTTGGTCAACAAGGCCATCGTCGCTGAGCATGCGGCTCGAGAGCTTATGGACTCCCGCAAGCGCAAGTGGGAGGCCCATAAGTCATCTAGGGCTAGTTCCTCCTGTCCCCGCTTCGGGCAGTCTCAGGGGTACCAGTCTCATTCTTCGGCGCCCCCGAGGTCACCTGCCCCTATCCCTCGTTCATCGCAGCCGTGTCGATCCACGCACTGCGAAGTCGTGAGCGGCCCCGCAACCCGGTGCTTTGGGGTCACATGCTTCTCGGCGGCAACCGAAGGGGCATTATGCGAACCAATGCCCTAAGAAGGCAGAGCGGCCCTCGCCCTAATGGAGGGCGCGGGCCAGGAGGTGGTGCATCTCAGGACCAGAAGATCGTCCCGGCTACCCAAGGCGTGGGTAGTGGTCGCGTCAACGCCATCACCGCAGAGGAGGCTCAGGAGGCACCCGACGTCGTGCTAGGTACGCTTTCTGTTAACTTTCATCCTGCTACTGTCTTGTTTGATTCAGGAGCATCTCATTCTTTTGTTTCTGAGTCTTTTGCCGCTGTTGGTGAGCTTCTTTTCTCTCCATTGTCGGTCCCGCTACTCATTCGCTCTCCTGGTTCGGAGTTGAGAGCTGAATCCGAGTGTAGGGATGTTCCTATCGAGATCGAAGGAGTAGGGTTCTTAGCAAACCTTATCCTACTTCATTCAGTGAGTCTAGATGTGATTCTTGGCATGGACTGGTTGTCTCAGCACATGGGACAAATCGATTGCGCCAGAAGCTCATCTCTATCTAGTCCCTCCGTGAAAGGGTTAAGCTTTTGCAGTCGCTAGGTCCGCATCTCTTCAAGGCTTGAAGCGAAGCCGCTCTAGATATTAGCGAAGTCCCAACAGTTTGTGACCGTTGATGTCTTTCCGCAGATCTTCCGGGATGCCACCCGTTCGAGACCTCGAGTTTGTCATTGAGTTGGCTCCTGTACCACCCCTATCTCAAAGAGGCCTTATCGGATGCCACCGAGCGAGTTGGTGGAGTTGAAGAAGCGATTAAGTGAGCTACAAGAGAAGGGTTTCATCCGCCTAGCTCATCTCCTTGGGGTTGTCCGGCAATCTTCGTAAAGAAGAAGGGCGATACTTTACGATGTGCGTTGATTACCGCCCACTTAATGAAGTGACGGTAAAGAACAAGTATCCTTGCCCGCATTGACGATCTCTTCGATCAATTAACCGGAGCTCGAGTTTTCTCCAAGATTGATTTGAGAGTGGGGTATCATCGAGTTGGATTCGACCGAGGATATTCGAAGACGGCGTTCTCTACTCGCTACGGCTTGTATGAGTATACTGTCATGTCATTCGGCTTAACCAATGCTCCTGCCTTGTTCATGAACCTCATGAATTCGGTATTCATGGAGTATTTGGATAAGTTTGTCGTAGTCTTCATCGATGATATCCTTATCTACTCCAAGGACGATGAGGAACATGCCGAGCATCTGAAGCTGGTGTTAGGCAAGCTGCGTGAGCACCAGCTGTACGCGAAGTTCAGCAAGTGTGCATTCTGGTTGAAGGAAGTGGCTTTCTTAGGCCATGTTCTTTCAGCGGGAGGCTTAGCCGTTGATCCTAGTAAGGTCAGCGATGTTCTTTCATGGAGTCAGCCTGCTTCGGTCACCGAAGTGCGGAGTTTTCTTGGTTTAGCGGGATACTATCGCCACTTTATCGAGAACTTTTCCAAGATCGCGAAGCCGATGACGGAGTTGCTCAAGAAGGACAAGAAGTTCTTGTGGTCCGATGCTTGCGAGGAAAGTTTTCAAGTACTCAAGAAGCGTTTGACCACAGCTCCCGTTCTCGTTCTTCCCGATATCCATCGAAGCTTCGATATCTTTTGCGATGCTTCTCGTCGAGGCCTCGGTTGTGTCCTTATGCAACAAGGCAAGGTAGTGGCCTATGCATCAAGGCAATTGAGACCTCATGAACTCAACTACCCTACCCATGATTTGGAGTTGGTCTGTGATTCATGCACTAAAGATTTGGCGACATTACCTTATCGTGTCGTTGTAGAAGTGTATTCGGACCACAAAAGCCTTAAGTATTTGTTCACCCAACCTGACTGAACCTCGGGCAAAGGAGATGGATGGAGTTGATCAAGGATTATGATATGGGTATTCACTACCATCCGGGCAAGGCTAATGTAGATTGCCGATGCGCTTAGTCATAAGCGCATTGCAATGCCCTGTTGTCCAAGGAGCTTGACCCGCTCTTACGGAGGAGTTCAGCGTCTCAACTTGAGTTTAGTTGAGCATGGTTCTCTCATTGCCTTGGTTGTGCAACCAACCTTGGTGGATCGGATCAAGTCCACTCGGCGATCGGATATTGGAGTGAGCCACATCAAGGAAAATGTCAAGAACGGAGCGACCAAGTGCTTTTACGAGGATGAGCATGGTGTCGTGAGGTTGAACAACGCCTTGTGGTTCCAAAGGACATGGAGTTGCGAATTTGATCCTCCATGAAGCCCATGATTCGCCTTTGTCCATTCATCCCGGGGCCACAAAGATGTATCAAGATCTCCGCCAGAGATTTTGGTGGACCCGAATGAAGAGGGAGATTGCGAAGTTCGTTGCCGAGTGCGACGTGTGTCGTCGTGTCAAGGCCGAGCATCAGCGTCTGCGGAGATCGCTTCAGCCCTTACTGTGCTTGGGAATGGAAGTGGGATTCCGTCGGCATGGACTTTATCACCGGTCTGCCCCGAACACAAAAGGGGAAAGATTCCATTTGGGTCGTCATTGATCGGTTGACTAAAGTAGCACATTTCTTGCCGGTGCGGGCTAAGATTTCTGTTGGTCAATTGGCCGACCTCTATGTCTCTCGCATCGTGTGCTTGCATGGGGTGCCCAAGACGATTGTCTCGGATCGTGGTTCTCTTTTCACCTCTCGCTTTTAGCATAGTTTGCAAGAGGCCATGGGAACCCGTCTTACCTTTAGCACGGCATATCATCCCCAAACTGATGGTCGGACCGAGAGTGTCAACCAAGTTTTGGAAGACATGCTTCGTGCTTGTGTCCTTTCCTATGGGAAGCATTGGGAGAAATGCTTGCCATTCGCCGAGTTTTCTTATAACAACGACTTTCGAGGCGGTCTCGGCATGGCACCTTCGAGGCCTTATGCGGAGAAAGTGCAGAACCTGTTGAACCGGTCGAGACCGGTGAAAGACCTCTCTTTGGCCGGACTCAATCAATGAGGCGGCGCCAAGTCCGGCTTATTCGTGGGCGTCTTCGCTGGCTCAATCGAGCAAAAGAGCTATGCGGATCGCCGTCGGCGTGAGTTGCGTTTTGAGCCTAATGACTTTGTTTATCTCAAAGTCTCTCCTTTGAAGGGCCATCAACGTTTGGCGTCAAGGGCAAGTTAGCTCCTCGATATGTCGGTCCCTACCGCTTATCGAGAAGAAGGAGTTGTTGCCTATAAGTTGGAGTTGCGGCTGCACTTGAGGGGTACATGATGTGTTCCATGTGTCCCGGCTAAAGAAGTGCCTCCGTGTTCCAAGCGAGGAAGCTCCGTTGGAAACTCTCGATGTCAACCCGATTTGACCTATCGTGAGCACCTGTTCGCGTACTCGAAGAGGTGAATGAAGAACTAGGAATCGTTCCATCAAGTTGCTTAAAGTTTAGTGGTCGAACCATTCCGAGGATGAGGCTACTTGGGAAAGAGAAGATCGTCTGCGTGCGGACTATCCATCTTTCTTTACCGAGTGAGCCAAATCTCGGGACGAGATTTCTGTAAGGGGGGGGGGGAGATTTTGTAACATCCCAACTGTATAAACAGGGTTTGTTCAGGTATAATTATATGTGTAGAAATTAAAACTTTTTCTCACATCTTGAAAACCCCTAAACTCTCATGTAATTCTTGTCCAAGAGTTGGGTGATCCAAAAACACCAAGCTCTTGTTGACCAAAAGTCAAACTCGTTTCCCCATTTGTCACAAATCATGTGCCAAACCCTTGGAAATATTTTTCCTTGTTCCTAGAAATGTGGTGGAGCCCTCTGAAAAATATCATGAGTTATAAAACTTGTTTGATAATTTTTGGAGGTAAAACAAATCCTTGAACAGCCTTCATGAATTTCTGAGAAAAATTCATTGCATAATAACCTCTGGAAATTTTATGTGAGGTTAATCTTAATGTCGACAAGTTCTGTTAAAATTTCAGGAAAGTTGGAGTTCATTTGCTATCTCAAATAATTCGCTAAGTCTCATTTGTTAAAAACTAAATTTAAAAGCTTACATCGTTTCTCGAGCCGAGCCTCTGTCATTTCTGGGTTGAGCCCAACCCCATCAGACCTCCTCTCCACCCATTTGAGATCATAGCCGTTGGATCACAATCCAACAGCCATGACCTCCCTTCAATGTCTTGCGCCCAGGACCCCCACACGTCGAGGTCCTCTTGACCTTATGGACCTCCTCGGGTCAACTTGTGCGCCAGACCTCCTTCGCGGTCAACACCGCAAGGACCTCCCCTTGCTATCAAACAACCTAGACCTCCCTTTGAGCTTGCATGAGGTCGCAGCCGTTGGACTCAGGTCCAAAGGCCACGACCTCTGCTGCAAATCATCGCAGCCCTGGACCTCCCCGCTTTAATTGTTGTGCGCCGTTGGATGTACATCCAACAGCCCACAACCTCTCAGCGTCATCAAGCACTCACAACCTCCCCCATCTCACGTTGTGCACCGTTGAATTAAAAATCCACGGTCACGACCTCCTCATTGCCTCGTGCGCATCGGACCTCTCCGCGCACATGAGGTCGTAGCCCTTAGATCTAAATCTAAAGGCCATGACCTCCCTTGTGCGTTGCGCAAGCTCAGGACCTCCCCCTCTTTTGATCAGAACCGTTGGATCAAAAATCCAAAGGTCCTGACCTCCCTTGCCTTTTGCGCAATGTCTCAGACCTCCCTTGCCCTCTCATCACCATTAGATCTTAATCTGATGACCATGACCTCCCTTCATTTTCTTAGGTCTGTGCGGTTAAGTCCTCACAGGAGGTCCGCACCGTTGGATTGAGATCCAACGCCTTGGACCTCCTGTCCCTTTTTCCACGTGCGCATTCGCATTATGGAAATCGGAGGGCCACGACCTCCCTTTCCAAATCGAGTGGCTGGGACCTCCTCCCAGTCACTTAAGAACGTAACGGTTCAAAAATAGCATCTGAGGGCCAGGACCTCCCCGTAGGCTTATCCAATGGTCAAAATGACCTCCCCTGTTCTTCTCCTTCCTTGGTCACGCATGCGTGCTCCTGAGCAGGGAGTTAATGCATGCCTGTCCACTGTGTACCTTCAACAACTCTTTGCTGACCCGCATTAAATGCTGGTCAGCCTTCCGCCTCTCCTGTCCACACAGACCTGTCACCATGTCAACCTCGTGTCTTGTCCAACCCCATGGACCGAGCTATGGGCTAAGCTCACCATGAGCTTAACCCTAGCTCGTGTGCCCTGCTTCTCCCAATTATAAAACCCCATTGGGTTCCTCCCTTAGCTTCTTTGGCACACTTCCAAGCCTTAGCTTGCACCTGTGCCTTTTGAGCTTTCTCTCCCACTGACCTCCGCTCTTGGCCGCCATTGTTGAGAAGCTTGGAGCTCGTGGTGGAGACTTGCTCCAGTGGCTCCCTCTCAACCTTTTGCTCAATTAAGCTCTCCCAAAATCTCCTGAAGTTGAACCCAACCCATTGTTAGGTTGACATTTTCAGGAGGGGGCTAGTGGAGCTTGGAGCTTGGACTTGAGCAGTGGAGCTTCTCATCGTCTCCAGCGCCGGTCCTCCTCGTCCCCAACATCCTCAGCACCTCCGCGACCTCCAGGTAACCCTCCTGGTAGTTCCGTAGATGCTGGCACCCGCGTGTATGATGTTGCGGAGCTTTTCTTGGGCACACGCTGGAATGATGTCGCGGAGCTTTATTTCGCATTTTGGATTTTGCCGTGTTGTGCCTTCGTGCCCCTCTCCGGCTCGCTGGCGTTTAAGGCCGTCGCCGCCGTTGAGAGGAGGTCCACTGGGTGCGCAAGGCTATTGCACACTCAGTGGTACCATTGGATGTCGCCGGCGAGGTCTACATCGCCGGCGAGAACCATCTCTTCCAACCCGGGTCTTTGTCGGACAAGAACTGCGGCATTATTGTCGTTTTTAGGACAAAGATCCACCGCGTTAATGCGCTAATCATTTGCTCAATCTCGTAATCATTGGCGTGTCTTAAACTGCATTTAATCCCGCCCGTGCGCACATTTAAGACCTCTCGCGCGCGGACCTCCTTGTGTCCCGCGCGCATTAATCCCTTGTCCGAGCGTGTGCGTGCGTGCAAGCACGTGGACGCTGGCTCTGGGACGTCCCCGACCTCCTCCGAGGAAATCTGGAGCGTCCAGGACCTCCCCTTGCGATCGTGGCCGTCCAGACCTCCCCTGGAGGTCTGTGACGTTAGGACCTCCACTTAGGATCTCTCCGAGGTCATCTCAGCCGTTCATGACCTCCCTGGGTAGATCTTGACCGTCAAGGTCCTCCCTTGGACGATCTGGACCATTAAGGTCCTCCCCTGGAAAATCTGGACCGTCCAGGACCTCTCATGTGAGGTCCTGACGATGTAGATCTTCCTCGGGGAGATCTTGATAGTTTGGATCTTCCCTTGGAAGATCTCGACCCTTGAGGACCTCCCCCGCGTGATCTGAGCCGCTTATGTCCTCCCATGTCTTTAGGGTTTTTAGAAATTCCAAATGAACTCTTTATTTGCAAACCTGAAAAAGGTAATAACTTCAAAATTTCATATCTAATTCATTCTAAATCCAAATGAGGTCATTCAAATTTTGTTAGCTCTGGTTTGACCTGGGCTCCAATCTAAAAATGGTTAAGAGCCCAGTTTCAGCTCCAGAACATGGTTTGCAAATAGGTTTCAAAACTAGCTTTAATAGTGCACTCAAATTAATGCTTAACTTGTAAAATACATAACTAATGCTCTGTAGATTATTTTTGAGTGAAACCAACTTTGTTGGTTTCCTCTATTTTTGAACTCACTATGAAAATTAGGTTTGAGCATGTTGCTGTTGTCAAAATGAGTACTTGTGCATTATAATTTTGTTCAAGTTCTTGTTTTTGAAAAATTTTAGAAAGTGCATAATAGCTCCAAATGAGGTGAACTCAATTGTGTTATTCATCTCATGAGGTGCTGGTTTTACAGTAAAAATCTCAGTATCACCACCATTCTAGAAAATGTTGCCTCATAATTAAATTAGTGAATAGTGGCAGATTGTATTTTTAGGGCTGAGCAGAATTGTTTTGCTCATAACTGTTGCATTGAGAATCCAAATCAATTGATTCTTGTTGCTAAATTCCCTAAAAATCATCCTCTTGGTGCTGTAGAAATTTCAGAATATTTGGAGTTTGTTTGCTGTGCTGTCTTTGTCGTTTTCGTCGTTCCTATCGATTCTATTCGTCTTTTCGATTAGGTGTTGACGAATGTGTTGATTTCGTGAGCGATCCTCAGCAACAAATTGACCAGCAATAGCAAGGCAAGCAGTTTGATCATACCCCCTCTAGCGTCCCATTACTTTAAAGGTTAATATATTGTTTTACTTGTATGTATGCATGCTATCTTGTGTTAAAATATCGCTAGCAATCCTATAGTTGCATAATCTGTAGGAATTGATTATCCTCTACTACCAATGAGCCTAGGTTATTTGCTGTGGTGGGAGCTCGTTGGATGAGCTCTTATCACTTAGTAGTTTCGATTTAAATTGCTTAGACATGCTTAGTTATCGGTAGTAATGGGCGATCACCGACTTAGTCGATGGTCTTGATCACTCAAAACTAATTATTACTCCTTTATGTCCAGCACTTGTGCTTTGTTATTTTGTAAAGTCAAATCTGAAAATAAAAGTTTGATTTGGACTTGGGCATATTGGATGGATGGTGTGGTTTTGGAATGTGGTAGTATGCTGAGTCATTAAGGACCGAGTTACTTGCGCCACCGTTCGAGCAATTTTATGCGTGCTAACCACACGAGGGGATATGGGACCTCTCTTGACTAAGTACTTTGGAAGGTGTTAATTATGAGCTGGTTGGTGGGTATGTTTAAATAAAATGTGTGTGTGTGGTGTTGGGAGGAGCATTAGCAGACCGGCTAGGCTGCCTAATGTGTCCTTATCCCCGTGGGTTGCGGCTCTTAATTAGCATCGTCCATTGGAAATGTCTCGTAGGACTTAGCCGTGCTGGCATACCAAAGGAAGTGTGCTAAATCATGTGGCGAAAAGGCGGTGCGACGTGTGGGTACATTGGTACACCCTGCAGGTTAAAACTATTCAATAGCCTCGCCCTAGGTTATGGACACGCCGAAACGCCCGTGAGAACTAGACTACAACCTTTAATTAAAACTTGACATGGGTGGTATGAATGGGTAATTCATGCTATTGTTGTGGTGGCTATTGGGTTAGTCACTTCCAGGTTGTTCATATTGTTGTTATTATATATTATCTCGTTGTTACTTCAACAATTAAAAATGCTTTGTCAAATTGCTTTCAATCTATTACATTATTGCAAAGGAAAACTTGCTTTATGCTAAAAATGAGTCCAAAGCCTCATCCACTTAAATAAAGCTTGCATATAGTTAAACTATAGTTCTGTTATTCTACACGTCGGTCTTGTAGTACATTTTGTACTCATTTGCTTTGCTTAATAACTTTGTTGCAGAGGAGGTAGAGCCCAAAGGGCTTTACTTTTGTGAGTGTCTTGTGGTTGGGAAAGCGACTAGCTTGGCGGTCGGTCGATTGCCTTGTGGGCTAAGGCACACGGTTGGTTGGCTCTTGTTTTGGGCCATCTTTATGGCACTTTTGCTTCATTGTTATCTTTGTAGTCTTGTTGTTATTTGGCGGTCGGCCTCTCTTTTGTAATAACTATCCTTTATTTATATTAACTTCGATTTGTTGCTTGTTACTGTTTCTATGTGTTTGAATGGAATCGATGCAATCTTTTGTAATGAGTTGTGTGTACTGCATTCTTGGGAAGTACATATATCTCGAGGCACGGTTTATTTTGTTGATAATACTAGGGTCAATTAAATGACTAAGTATTATGAGCTTAATAAATCGGGGTCTCACATGCTGCTTCCTCCTTCCGGCTGGCAACCCACTGCTTCCTGTTCACCGTCAGCTGTCCCAACCCGCACTGTGACATTCCCCCCTTCTTCGGAACCGGCTTGTCCCCAAGCCGGGGCGTATGGGAACCTGTTTTGTAGCTCGCTGAGGTTTTCCCAAGTTGCGTTCTCAGGTGATGATCTAGACCACTGAACAAGTACCTGAGTCCCTGAGACAGATCCTGACTGATGGAATCTGCGACTGATTACCTTAATAGGTATGTTGATCATTTCTGGTGCTGGTAATTCATCTAGTGTTTTCTCGTCAGGATCTAGCGCTTTCTTCAATTGTGAAACATGTATCACAGGGTGAATACTGGCAGTAGGCGGTAACATCAGTTTATATGCCACCATTCCAACTCGATGCTCCACTTGAAAAGGTCCAAAGTATCTAAAAGCAAGCTTGTGGTTAGCTCGATTTGCAACAGACGATTGTACGTATGGTTGCAGTTTGATATAGACCCAATCACCCGGTAAAAAATTCCGTTCAGAACGTTTTGTATCAGCTTGGGTCTTTATTCTCTGATTTGCTCGGTTGAGGTGTTGTCTCAGCAGCCGGTTCATCAATTCACGGTTCTGTAACCAGTGAGCTAAGTCTGGAGATGTACAAGAAGCTGAATCAATAATCCCAAAGTGCCTCGGACTGCGTCCATACAGAACTTCAAAGGGGGATTTCTGCAATGTGGTGTGATAGGAGGTGTTATACCAGAATTCAGCCAATGCAAGCCAGTCAGCCCATTTGGTCGGACATGCGTGCACGAAGCAGCGTAGATAAGTCTCTAGGCACTGGTTGACGCGCTCCGTCTGCCCATCGGTCTGCGGATGATAAGCCGAGCTCATGCGAAGCGTGTATGCACCAAATTAAATAACTCTCTCCACAGATTGCTAGTGAAAATCCGGTCTCTATCAGATATTATAGCCTGTGGCAGCCCATGGAGTTTGAAGATGTTGCATAAGAAGGCTTGAGCGACCTGTAGGGCTGTGAATGGATGCGCTAGAGGAACAAAATGAGCAAACTTCGAAAATTTATCTACAACTACCATTATGCTGTTATAAGTGGAAGATCTTGGCAGCCCTTCGATAAAGTCCATGGAAATCATTTGCCATGCGTGTTCTGGGACAGGAAGGGGTTGCAATAGCCCTGGATACTTAATGTGCTCTACCTTTGCCTGCTTACAGACTGAGCAATTTCCCACATAAGACCTTATGTCGTTCTTCATGCCGTGCCGCTTAATAGCTTCTTGATTATTGTATGTGACTTGAAAGCCTGAATGTCCCCCGATGGCACTGGAATGCATGGATTGTATAATCTTATGTTGTAATGTGACATTTCTTCCTGTCCAAATACGGCCATTATACCGCAAGAGGCCATCCTTCAGTTGGAATTTGGGATGTTGAGTACTGCCCATACTTAATTCAGTAAGCATTTTCCTGGTGTGAGTGTCTTCTTTATATCCTGCCGCTACCTCAGTTAGCCAAGCTGGAATACAGGTTGAAATAGCTGCAACTTCACCATCCTGCTCGGAGTTCTTTCGTGAAAGAGCGTCAGCTGCTCGGTTGTCCACCCCTTTTTTGTAGATCAAACAGTACTGTAAGCCTAAAAGTTTTGTCATGGCCTTGTGTTGCCAAGGTGTTGTTAATCTTTGGTCTTCCAAATGGACTATACTTCTTTGGTCAGTACGAATGATGAATTCAGCTTGTTGCAAATAGGATCTCCAGTGATCAACCGCAAGGATAATGGCCAAGCTCTCTTTTTCATAAGTTGATAAGCATTGGGTCTTTGGTCCTAAGGCTTTGCTCAAGTATGCAACTGGATGTCCTGCCTGAATTAACACTGCTCCAATCCCCTTATCAGAGGCATCAGTTTCCAGTTCAAATGGCTTCCTAAAATCGGGCAAAGAAAGCACTGGTGCTGTGATCAGTGCTGTCTTAAGTGCTTGGAAAGATTCTTCTTTCTCAATCGTCCATTGGAACACTGCATGTTTTTTGAGCAAATCAGTTAACGGTCGGCTGATCAAACCAAATTTGCGAACAAACTTTCTGTAGTATCCGGCTAATCCCAAAAAACCTCGAACTGCTTTGACATTAGATGGTACCGGCCAATTACGAACAGCTTCGATGTTTTTGTGGTCAGTGGCGACACCATTTTTGCTGATAATGTGACCTAAGTAGGTCAATTGAGTTTGCGCAAAGGAACATTTAGACTGCTTGATTCTCAACTGATGGCTGTCCAGAATCCGAAATACTTTCCGGAGTGTTTCCTCATGGCTGCATAAGTCACTGCTATATATTAATATATCATCAATGAACACAAGGACTCCCTTTCTTAACAAAGGTGCTAAAATGGTATTCATCAATCCCTGAAAAGTTGCAGGAGCACTGGTTAGTCCATAGGACATGACTCGGAATTCAAAATGGCCGTGGTGAGTCTTAAAGGCTGTTTTGTGTTCGTCTTCCGGCTTCATCCGAATTTGATGGTACCCCGCACGAAGATCCAAACATGTAAACCATTGAGCACCGGCTAGTTCATCCAACAATTCATCGATGATCGGAAGAGGGTATCGATTCTTGATTGTAGCCGCATTCAAATGCCTGTAATCCACACAAAACCGCCAACTCTTATCCTTCTTCTGAACTAGCAACACAGGTGAGGAAAAAGGACTGGTACTTGGCTGTATAATGCCTTGATTTAGCATCTCCTTAACTTGCCTTTCAATCTCATCTTTCTGAATTGGATTGTACCGGTATGGTCTCAAATTGACAGGTTTCACTCCCGAAGTAATGGTATAGAATGATCAAATGCTCTCTGAGGAGGTAATCCTTGAGGTTCATTGAACAAGTGATGAAATTCAGTCAATAACTGTGCTATACACGAGGGCATATCTTTGTCTGCACTCCCAGCGCTCTCTAGTGACCACAGAAGTTCAGCTTCTAAATTATTCTCTCCGGTGAGTGATGGTTTTTGCCAAAGCACAAAACATTGAGCCCCTTTTTCTTTGATGCCATGCAGTACTACTTTCTTTCCCCTGTGCTGAAATGACAGCACTTTCTTCACCCAATGGACTGTCATAGGACTATGTTGTTCTAACCAATTCATACCCAAAATTATGTCATAACACTGAAGAGGTAAAATTCTAAAGGTGGTGAAAAATGAATGTCCTTGTATTTCCCACTGACTGAGAGAGAATTCTTTAACAGATTCTAATAATTCACCATTTGCGACCCTTACTTTAACTGGTTGGATTGCTTGCTTTGCTCCATTCAATCTCTGCGCAAAATCTTCGCTAATAAATCAGTGCGAGCTGCCCGAATCCAACAATATGACCACCTCTTGACCCTAAATAGTACCCTGTAATTTAAATGTCTGTTTTGTTTCAAAGCCTTTTACTGCTTGCTTTGATATAGACATCAACTCAGCCCCTGTTTGTGATACCTCTTCCTGAGTTTTCTGAGATTGTTTGTCCTCTTCTGTCATCAATTCCCACAATTCTTCTACTACATGTAATTGCATAGTGGAAGCGCATTTGTGTTCACGTGACCATTTTTCCCCACATGTGTGGCAGAGTCCCTTCGCTTTGCGGTATGCACGGAGCGTTGAGAGTTTGTCATCCCAAGAATTAGCTCGTGCTCCCTCTATGCCCCTCTTATCATCTGCTCTATTGCCAGCAGCTGTTGTACCTCTTACGGGTGGGGGTGGGAGGGGTAGCGCTGTACGCAATCCCGACCTGGTATTCTGCAGATAGTCCCCACGACGAGGATCTCGTCGCACTGTCTCCAAGACTTCCTCCTGCAGACAAGCGAGCGCCACTGCTGTCTCCAAATCTTGCGGACGATGTATTACCACCACAGACCTCACATCACTACGCAGCCCATCTACAAATTGTGTAACAAAGAAGATCGGATTCCAAGACGAATGATGCGCTAACAAGTTATGCATCAGTTCACTGAACTTCTCTGCATATTCTGCCACAGTATGTGTCTGACGGAGTCGGTTGAGTTGCCGCACTATGTGCTGAAATTCTTCTTTTCCAAACCTGCTACACACTGCCTCCACGAAGGATTCCCAAGTATCAAATCTGATATGTGCTCTTGAAGTCTGCAACCATAACAACGCCCCTCCCACAAAATACATGGATGCCAAATTAACCATGTATTCGGGCTGCACAGAACAAATCCTGAAATAGTTTTCACACTTCAATTGCCAAGCCTTGGGGTTATCCCCATCAAACGTCGGAAAATCAAGTTTTGGGGGGTAATGATGCAGATGCTGGTTGCCCTGAGGTCTGACAGAAGTCCCTCCCGAATCAGCCATAGGATTCATGGACATCGAATGAAAGAATGTACCACTGCCTGGACCGGGCATCGGAGAGACTCGTTCCTGGATCATACCTTCCTTGCCCCGCGGAGTGAGATCTATCTCTGGCCCAGATTCCGCTTGTTCCTTCGTGTAACGCAGAATAGGCGGCAACGATCGACGCAACGCCACCGCCGACGACGCCGATCTGCCCAACTTGAGTTCGCAGATCTGCCACCTCCGAACGTAGACCCTCTACCGACGATTCCATCTCCGGCTTCCATTTTTGTAACTCCAACATCACGGGTTTTATCTCCTCCACCGTCGCATGAATTGCCTCACTCTTCGCATGAATTGCCTCACTCTTCGCCTGGATCGCTTTGATGGATTCACCTTGCGCTAGGATGGCTCTGGTCAATTCCGCCATTTGTTGCTCCATCTCCTGGGAGCGGACTTGCGCACGCGTCTGGTAACGTGGAGTTTCCAGGACTTCGAACTGAGCTCTGATACCTGATGTTACGATCCTCTCAACGATGCATATATTTCACACAGAGCATACGGGATATTACAGAGAGAATCTGGATGGAGAGGAGAAATGGGGTTTTGGGAACGGAGGAACAAGGGGAAAGGTTCAAGAGTCTTTGTCCTATTACAATTTTCATGTCCGGCTACAGGCCAAGCCAGGGCCTAAATACTACTCGATTCCCAGGAGCTGACTGGTGGGGCTTCTCTTGCTTGCTCGCCCAAAGTGACACCACTTTCAGGTCACCCAATCCACCCCAGGATAGCGATCTGAGGGCTTACGTTGACGCCTGCTGCTTCCTCCTTCCGGCTGGCAACCCACTGCTTCCTGTTCACCGTCAGCTGTCCCAACCCGCACTATGACACTACTATGACCATTGCATCAACGTGCTCGACATTGGATGATCGACTACGACCAGTACATCGACGCGCTCTTCGTTGGACCAGGTTGCTCCAACTCTTCTTCCGCTGCTCTACATGTCTAGTGGTAACGATCTGTGATCATCTTCTTGCTTGGCTTCCTGGTTTACGTGGTAGAAATTTTATATTGTTGCTTTCGAAGCCTACCCGTATCCCTTCAATTCAAGCCTCTAAAAATCATTGATCCTTCTGCACAAGACCTTTCGCTTGCCAGAAAACAACCACCCATTGAAGAGAAAACTGTCAAAGGACTGCTAGCTCTGGATCTGTTTGACTGTGAGGTAAGCCATCAATTCTTTACTGTTCTAATACTCACCATCTATGCTTATGCATTACACCTGTTGTATGCATTACATCTTTTCCTTATCATACCGGGCCTATACTTCTCATGTACTGTCACAATTACACGTCTATTACCAGACCAACGTTGGTGGTTTTCTTTGTGTCGGCTGTGCCACAAAACCTCTATACCAAGTGGAGAATTTTATAGATTCTCCGATTCAAATTGCACTTCAACATATGCAGAGCCCAAGTAAGATCCGTCTTTTGTAAAACCTGATTTGCTCTCCCTATAAAATATTCATTACAACAATCTCCTAACTAACATAAAAACACGCTGCAATAGGTATTGCATCTCTTTAATAGGCTCGGATGGAAATGATGAGGCTGGATTTGTGCTATTCGGTAAGATCGGCCAACAAATCATATATAAATCTATTCTTACCTTGCTCCGTGCAAACAGACCTATACACGAACCCATGCATGAGGTCGTTTCAGCCGCTCGTGCACAGACATACCAAGCGACATTGCTGCACTTGTATCACAGAAATACTGCTTTATTAATTGTTTCTATTACTGTAAAGAGCTTTCTACGCAAAGATCCTTTATTCCAGGTTCATAGGATAGCTACTTCCTTTGGCAGACAGCTGCACTCATCCCTGTTTCACAACACCTCTACCTCCTGACAGACAACAGACATTACAAATAGAAGTCCACCCTATCAAACCGTCCTACCAACTAAATCTGAGCTACAATCACCATCACATATCAGTAAAACCTCATCGGAGCCTGCATTACTAATACAACATACACAGCATGCATCGACTTTGGAGGTAATCTATACCTTGCTCATTTTATAATTTGTCCTTAGGTCGCTTTCTATTTCTTTCCATAAATGCTTCCTTCGGAATGATTACCTTAGCTATATTACCAACCTAAAAATGCCGTTTTATGCTCTCCTTCTATATAACCAACATGCCCATATCACTACAACAGTCAGCATTTTACGAACCATGCCCATTACCACTTCTGTCAAATTAGGATATTAAACAGATCAGCAACCAGTTCATTTGTAGAGAACTTTTCCTACTGTCTTAAAAAAAACAGACCGCAAGAGAAAGAAAAAAGCCTCGGCAACCAAAAAAAATGTAATCGAAGACACACCTGCTGCTCCAGGATTACTATCACAGCCTAGCGAACAAATTATAATTACATACCTTTATCAGTAGAGTGCCTTACAATTTCCTTCAATTAGGTTCCTATGTCCATACATATGGATCCTGTTCACATATACACGTTCACTTTTACTACACAACACATCCATCCAGCTCTACTACATCAAATGCTTCTACTAAACTACTTTTCCATTAACTAACATCTCTACCGTGTTTTCTGCTGCTACATTCGTCTATCACCTGGTATGTTAGTTCAAGTTTATATAACTCCCTGTCATACAAAACTGACTCTTCGACAACATCCCAGATCAATGACGATCATCCACAGACTACGCCGGTTTCAGCAGAAAAGAAACCGCTCACATCAGGCAGTTCCTCAAGGTATTTATGCTTAAATACAACATTTCCTCGCTAACACTGTAAATCCTCTATTTTTCCAAACACCTTTTTGCTGTCGTTACCGCTCTAATTATATACTGTTTAACACAGTCAAGAACACACCACTTCATCGCGAACTCTTCAAAGAGCCTTATTTCCTGATCACACATCTATGAAACAGCCTATGACCACAGAGGTATGTCTTTACAGTTAACCTAAAGCAAACAGCTCAATCAGGATATTTCACACTACGACAGCATCTAAAATTTCCACATACTTCATACGGTTCTTAATTCTCATACTCAAACTGGTCAGTTATTTACATACAACACTACGTACACTTTCTTTTTTCACCATCAGTTTCTCCTATAGCACTACCACTTTTCTTTGCCCGTTTTTCGCCCGCTTCAAAAACCTACACATCCATTGTAGTCTAACAACACCAGTATCTTTATACGCAACAAAAAAAAAAGATAAAGCCGTATCCGATCAAACCATCACAAAAAAATCTAGCTAGACACATGTTGCTAGAATTGCTTTACTACCATCTAAACCTTTCATTCACCGTCATGCATACACAGTTCCCAAGCACCCACTCGCGCAGCACTCAGCCCCAGAACAACACATTGAAGGATCACACCCTGAGGACCCTACCGTACCACCTGCAACCTCTTCGCAGACTACTTCAACTAAGAGGTATTGGGGCAAATTTTATGGGTATTACCAAAATTTGGTAAGATTCATTTAGGTTCCAATCCAAACAGCCCCATACTATCCTGACGGACTAAATCCTCTGCACTTTCAAAGATTCCATCAGTTTTGTTCTCTTGGTTCGTTCAACATACCACTTCACATTTTGTTCACACGCAGACCTGCATAACCATCTTCCCATCCTACGCTTGATCCACCAAGTGAAAAAAACAAGGTCAACCACAGTGTCTAAGAAACGGTAAAAGAGCTCTACGCAAAACCAGGTGCTTCCAGGTATAGCCATATTCTTGCATATAATCATAGACACCATCTTTTTCTACTGTTCCTTTCTAACAAACAGCTTATACTGTTACTTTCCTGAAAACAGCTCCACCGACGGTAACCACGGCCGCTGCTTGCACCAAAAAAAAAAATCTACGAATTTTAGGTGTACATGTTTGCTTAGCAGTCCCAACCAAAACACCCCAGTTCCTGTATCATATCTGGGAAACTAGTAACTTCTTAACGTTTGTATGTACAGCTTCCCATTTCAGCGGCAGCCAACGAGACTCAAGACTCAGGACTCAGACCTCAGTAGAAACAACGCTGTCCTATTTTGCTCATTTCCCTTTACATACTACGCTATATATACCTACTATGTTTAGCTGTGAACATTTTCTTTTGTATGTAAAATACATCCCTGCTACTTCAGAATCCTATGGTTACACCAATACTGCAGATGCTTCACTATTAAAGGAAAAAAAAAAGGGTCCAAAACCCTACTCCACCAAAATAATAAAACAACACCTTTACTGGATATTATACGCCCTACGACATCGTGCTATACGTATCGGGAACCAAAAAAAAAAATACGGCACTTCAAGCGCATAGTATCTCCGTGAGGAAACAAAAAGGATAAAGTCAGTCGAAAACACCTATAGCCAGTCGAGTACAGATACTTGTAGCGTCCAGCTAACACACACTGAAATAAAACACTAAATTGTTCTAGTAGTAGTAATGCATGCATGTAAACAAAGATATTGGGTTTGTGTTTCGTTCCGAGTTAAAAACAATTCAAACCTAGCTAGGAGCCTAATAGAGTCTACCATGATCATGTCTTCTTTGCGCTACAAAACTTAGCTTAAGATGGTTTGGTTATTCTACAAAAGATTAGGAGCCTACTCGTGGGTTTCGAGGTTGAAATAGTTTCATTAGCAAGGTTAAATTAACTTTGAGTAATCCAAAAGTGTTTGGCAGCTTAAACCAGCAACAAGTAATGACTTCAGCTTCTCTCATAAACAAGACGACTAGTCAATGTAACATTCCAATACGCATGTAATGACCTCAGCTTGTAGAATGACCATGGTCCCGCAACAAGAAGTGAAGGTGCTTGTGCTTTGCTATCCAGGTCACGTATGGCAGTTATTTATAGGGACACTAAGATGGTGACTTCGGTCGAGCTACCTACATAGACCTACAAGTGCTCTCTGAAAGTATGTATCATTCTTGTTTGGATATTCACCTCTTTGGCTTCAAGCTAAACAAGGTAAATATGTATGGATCATCTACACATATATATCATATAAATGTTAACCTGATCAAGAATCACGTCAATTAGGTACCACAGAGAACTTCTCACAGAATTGCACAAATTACTCATCTACACATATAGTTTAAGTAAATCTCACCATATTGTGATGATGGTTGTCACCCAGCTAGGACTGGATGGAGCCGGTATCCGAGGAGTTTGGCTGGTAATCTGCCGGCCACGGCCAGGCGGTTGCGCCAGCCTCTTTGGTGCCGATGAGCATCATATCGTAATCCGCCGTTCCATCAGGGACATGTCAGACCCCAAATCTGTAATTTGGAATTCTCTGTGTTCACAGCACAAGTCCCAAAATCAGTAGCTAGTGCTCACAGTTACATCATTGGATATCAACACATATCATGAAAATGTAAAGCTATTGTATAATAATAATCAAAGCGTAAATATACCTTAAGGTGTTTGTCTTTCAGAATGGCCTACCAAGTCAAATACCTTTAAAGAATCAGCAGCGGACGCAGAATAAAGTATACAATGTGGAACCTTCACGATATACCCACCGGCAATCGACTGGGGGTCTACGATCTAGTTCTTGACCTTCTTGTTCTCCGGTCTTGATGAATGCTCATAAGTGCTCACATAACCTTCTTCTCTTATGCTTACTGACTAAAAAAATATATAAAGTGAGCATGAGTACACAACTATACTCGCGAACCAACACACATAATGCAATTATTATATATGTAAGGCTAATCAAAGGGAGATTTATGGTTCTTTTATTTGTACAAAGCTAAGTTTGAATTAGATTATGTAGTAGCAATTCCAGAGACTTAGCATTTTAACTAACACAAGTTTTCATAAACTGAGTTTTGTTGTAAAGTACTAGCGGATGATCCAACCTTCTATACCATTGAGTGGCTCCATCCACTCAATGCTCATATTCTTTTCTCGGGTCACATCCCGTAATTATCACTAGTCCTTGACTAGGACACCTCAATTATCTGGACTTCAGCCCAATATTTCCAATCATTTGGATCCAATCTCATATTTCCAATCACCGGGCTCCAATCCCATATTTCCAACCACTGGGCTCCAATCCCATATTTACAACCACTGGGCTCCAACCCAATCTATATCACTTTCCCGGACCACTTCCATCTGGTCATCTCAAGGCTGCAACCACCCAGCAATTCTGGCTGGCCTACACCTAAAATTCTGGGCTGAATGCCTCTAGCGACTCTCTGGCTGCACCACCCAGCGAAACTTAGGTTGCACCCCTAGCGAAACCTCGGTCGCAATTGTAATATCCCAAATATTCAAAGAGGAGAATTACTCTGTGGATGAGAAATTGCTTTAGAAAGTGTTTTTAATCAAAATTTGAGGGGTTTTTTTGCTTGTTTTAGAGAACCTGGGCTGTGGGCTAAAAGCCCGCAGCACCTTGGCCCATTAGTGGAGGAGGGGGGCAGTCAAACCCTAGGCCATCCCTCCCCTTGCGCCTCCTCCCTCCCCACCCTCCTTTGGCCACCACCCCTCCCCATCTTGGCTGCCCCTTCCCCACCCACTCCAGCACCACCCCTCTCATCTCCTCCCCTCCCTTGGTGGCACCTCCACATCTCCCTGTGCTCCTCCCTACTGCCATCCAAGAGAAAGACCAGGAAAAGCTGATTTGGGTGCTGTTGATCAAGGAGAAGAGGAAGAGGGAGAAGAACAGGGGAAGAAGGGGGAATCTCGTGGGGACTTCAGCAAGATCCAAAGGGGTATTCGTGGGTAAATTTGTGATCCCCAATAGCTATTACAATTCTTTTCTATGCGACTTGTTGATAGATAGCAAATCTGCTCCCTGCTGTCAGTAGATCAGTAGTGTTGTAGTTCTGTTAATTTGTAAGATTGAGTTAGTTCCAAGCGAATTCAGTGTTTAGGGTCTCCTAGAGTTATGTGGGTAATTGCGATGGATTTCTTTAATGTATTAATTTGAAATTTTTGGTTGGATAATGATTTAGTTATGATTTTTGCAAGTCTGAGTGCCTGTTCAGTCTGTGGATTCGGGTAGCGAGTATATTTCTGTGAATTAGGGTCTGTAGATGGACTAATATTGTTTGTTGATCTCCATTAATGTTTTAGATAACTTTATGATGATTCCAGGAAGTCCAAGTTCATACCTTTTGGACAGTTAGAACGAAAGTTATGAATTTATGAAGTTGTTATAGTAGTTCTGTCCTGTGGTGGGGGATAGTAGGGAAAGATTGCTCTGTTAGCAACCTTTGATGCACAATGGGAAAATTTATAATAAATTTATTGAGAAAGCTAGTTCTCTTTAGTTTCCATAATGACTTAAATCAATGGGTTTGGATGCACCAATTAAAAGATACGAAATTCGTAAGTCGATAGTACCAAAGATGATAGAGCTGTCTTCGGAGATAAAATCAAAGGTTTAGATGAATTAATTTGAACTTCCAGCCACCTGAGAAGTTGTAGGTATGCATGTGTAGATTCCAGAGATCTTGGGTTCATGATTTTGGGAGCTTTGAATCAAAAGTTATGGTTTTTCCTTTGGTGGCTATCTGTTTTGGACAGACTGGGATTTGGGAGTGTTTCGGTAAAATTTTGGGTTGCGAATAGGAGCGAATGAATTCATTTTTTATTGCTTTTCTATGCACATTTGAATGGTGTTCTTAGTATACTCTACGAATGCCAGGTGGTGGTGAGAACCGGGGATAGAGTCCTCCTGTCGTCGTCATCCGTCTCGTGGTTGAGGCAAGTGCAAGCAATATAGAGCGAAATATGATATTATATTCACGATGGTTGCCATGGTTTATTTATGAGATTTTATTCTATGATATTGTTGCTGAATATAAATCTCTCATGTTGGATTGAGACTATGAAGGTCATTTGCATCATGGCATTCATTCCTGAATCTTGGACTCCGTGGTAGCCAAGAATTGTTTCTTTTGAGATCCCCATCATGCATTGGACGAGCATGCGATCCCCGTCATGTATTGGACGGGCATGGGTCCCCACACTCGTGGAGTGTGGGCTTGAGGTCTTTGTGCCTGAGGGCACAAGCTTGAGTACGCATCGACGGATGCACTACTCCGCTTTACCGGTAAATTCAAAGAAGGAAGAAAGAGCATTCTTGACATATGCATTGCATGCAAGCATGAGATTTTTAATTATGGCCACTTGGATGATGTTCATATGATAATTTATACCCTTATTTGCTGATCATGATGTTTTGTCTATTATCATTGTCATACTTTGCTGAGTCGTGGACTCACGCTTGTTGTTGATATTCTTTTTAGGTACCTCTCGAGGCAGCGACATGCATGGGAAGGGGTAGTTTTGATGCACTTCACACATGGCTAATAAAGTAGCTTATTTATCTAAAACTTGTTGTTATTGCTATAACCTTTATTTTGAGATTGTCTTCATCCTTCATGGTGATTGATTACTTGTAATCGTGGTAGCCAAATTTATCATGGATGTTTCAATTTATGCTTTAAATCATAGCTATTGATTTGTTTAATTCTACTTGATAGAATAAATTGAATGGCTTGATTAGTCTTACATCCTTGTGTTTATGATGAGTCTGGAAGATTTGGACTTATTTGATATAGATCTACTCTCATTGTGTTCCTTTAATCATTTCGTTTGATTTTTGGTTGATTAAGAGCAAGATCCATGCCTAGGTTATTATGATTTGAATGGTGGTATTCTTAAACCTGTATATTAGTAACTTGTGCAAGTTTTTGCTGATTAGAACTAAATTATTTGATATTATATGTCTTGCTGAAATTTTTGTTAGTAAGTTGAAGTAAATTGGTTCTGTAAGGTCGTTTAGTAGCATCCTAGGCCCTATGTTTGGGTGGGGTGTTACAGCAATCCCCCTAACTCACAGGCGGGACAACCCTCGAATCCCAGGTTGCAACCCTCGAATCCCGCGGCTGCACCACCCTTGAGCTCTAGGGCGCATTCCCCCACCAATTCCCAGGCTGTACCTATCCGCTAATCCCGAGACGCATCCACCTTGCAAATACCGCGACTTTATGCACCCAATACTTTCCACTGGCCCCAACCAGGAAACCTCAAATCCTCGGGTTCCAACCCGACTTTTCATCCCATCTTGACGTACTCCCATACGCATTCACCACTCTTTTCACATGCTCAAGTCTAAAACAGTTTTTAGGTTTTCCCATTTGAAATCCTTTTTCCTTTTCAAAATACTAGCCAGGCTCCAGTCTCGACTGCCCAAATCCAATTTCCAAGTTTTAAATGATGTCAGGGCAAATCATTGCCCACATGTCAGTGTATCTAAGCAAGGCTAAGCATGACACTTAGATACAGACTTATCAACTACTATGTATACCATTAGTTCTAGGGTGACAAAGGGATAGTGTCCAAATTCAAGGATGGGAAGGTTATATTCAGGTATCATTAAGGTATTAACTATGAGCTAGACCAACATAGTTGTATAAATCATAGCAATGCAGTTTCATAATTGTCGAACCCGGGAACGAAGGATCCCAAATTATCTGTGTTCCATACACTAGTCCAGGACAGCTAGTGTACATAGTTGAACAAAAGTGACATTCAAGGCTAAATAAAATAACACAACGAAAACAAATAAGTGGTAGGCCACACGATGCGCCAGAGGCAATTGTTTGGGGGCGTAGGCCTAAACGTCTAGATCCTCACCGTCAGGATGCAAGTCTTCACCTGAATAAAGTTTATTCAGCAAGGGTGAGCACAACTTCCGTGCTCACAAGTTACACCCAATAAAAGAATATGATGCATGCATAAGTAAACAAGTGAGGCTAATAGGGATAATTTGCACAAAGCATCATTTTCAGTTTTAAATACTCTTACTAGATTTAAGGCAATTTTTAATCTATAACTAAAATTAGATTTTAAATTGATAATTTTATAGTGGATAACCTCCAAGAATGAATGGTGAAGGATACCCTCCTATCACATGGTTAACCGCCCAATTTACCACAAAGATTTACCATCTTAAAATCATTTACTAAAATCATTTTAAAAACCAAAAACAAAGTCTAACTTAGAGTGGCTTTCCTCAGCATGTCCATGACCGTGGACACGGCTATTCGAATAGTTCTATACTCTGGACAGGTGGTACAACTTTACCCACAAGAGATAATTAGTTTTTAATGCTGGCCAATACACACTTCCAAAGGCGTGCAACTAAGCAATTATCATGAAGCTTCTCCAATGCTCTACCTCAAGGCTTGCATGCTCGCTAATGTTTCACTTCCATTGGGTTAACCACCCGCCGGAAGCCCCCTCTTGCGCTAGGTGGGAATACTGCTTAACCAACACCCACACAACAACATGGCATACATGACAATGAGGTATTACAAATTACTAAGCCTAGTCCTGCCCATTCAGAACATGTGGTAGTACGGTGGAGCTTAGCAAGATGCGGCTCGAGGACTGGTCCTTAACTAACTTGGGCAACATTCCACAATCCTGGACTCGATCATAGAAATGAGTCGATCCTGTGCATCAACTTGCACCATGCCAACATCCATTATGCCCAAGTCTAAACTATTTTAATTTATTTCTCAAGTAAAAGCATTTTATAAACTTTCTATGGTAAGACAATACCATAGACTCAATTTTAAATCAAGTTTGAATAGATTGGCTAAAACTCCCCAAATTCAATATTTTGATCTAAGCATTGTCTAATCATATAATTATTTTCAAATATTATTTTCACTAGGGTGACAAGGGAATGATAACTCAAACAATAACATTGGCTATACAAAGGAATTGGAATAACTGGGAATTTAAAATACTGAATAGAATTATTCATGCAATAGTACTTTAAAACAGAATTAAATAAATTTAAAATAGTGGGATCAATATGATCAATGGTATAACTTGCCTTGCTAGAAGTCATGATAGTCTAACTCCTCAGAAGGGTCAAGCTCTCCAGAGTTGTCAAAATCTATACGCGAAATACGACAAATTCAAATAATACTGAAATAAATTTAAATGACATTTAAATTAACTCTAAATCAAATAATTTTAGTTTATTTATCTAGATCTTGAATTTATATAAATTTATAAATTTGAATCACCTAATCGGAGTTCGTATGAAGAAATACGAGCTCGTGGAAGTTTAAATCTAAAGAAAACCCTAATTTTAGATTTTATAGAATTTCCCAAATTATTTTTCTAAAGGAAATTTAGTTTATTGCGCAAGATGACGTCAGCTCTCAGAAAATCCAATTTCGCTTGAATTATTTTTCTATTGGAAATGATTTTCTCTCTATGACATGTGGGCCCCTTGGTGAAAGGCCACGTCCACGGATTGGTCAACGTCCACGGTGGACTCAGTGTATGGAATAGTGCAAAGGGTGCGGGTGCTGGCGCAATTCGCCATGTAGGCGTCCATGTGGGGTTAACTCGGCTCTAGGGCTAATGTGGCGCGTGTGTGGCAGCGACGTGGCTGAGCCACATCAGCCTATGACTGACGGCGAGGCGGCACTGAGCTCTCCGACGCTCTGTGCCACGGCGAGCCATGCGAGTAGTACCAATGTGACGAGTACGATGCACTGAACATGATGCTCACCTTGGGAGTTAGGGGGTGCGAGGTTTTGGTTGTCGGCAACGAGGGTTAGCAGTGGCGTGTTCTAGGTCTCTAGTGAAGATGGCGCTGTGGGGGTTCTTTGGAGAAGTGAGTGCACACACGGTGTAGGAGACGTCGAGGCGATGCCGAAGAGGTGGTCGGGGTCACCGAGGAACACTTGATGGCACTAGAGAAGACGAAAAATGAAGCTTCAGTGATCGCTGGAGAAACTCAAAATACGGTCGCTAGAGGAGAGGGGATTCTACGAGGGTGGTGGCGTTGGGATGCGGAGGCCAAGGCGGTCCCGGAGCTCCCTTATATAGGGTTCGGGCGAGACCGAGGCTTCGTGCGGCGCACGAAGGTCCGAACAGCACGGTGGCATGATTTAGGGCATTTAGTGCCGGAGATGGAAGGGGCGAGGCTGGGTCGGACATGAAATTGATACGCAGTCATTAATTCGGCGTCAATCTAGGAAATGCGATTGATTTGGCTGGGATTTGGAAGGTTCGGAATGGCCGATAATGGCGGATGCAGGCGAAAACGAAACGAGGATGAAGGAAAGGAAGGAGATGAGCTGACATGGCGTTGTGGGCCCCACATGGCAGCGAAAGAAAGGAAAAGGAAAGGAGAGGGAGAGGGAGACGGGTGGTCCCCACATGTCAACGAGTGAAGGGGAGAGGTGAGGGGCGCGTGAGTGGAGCGGGCTGCATGGGCCGCGTGCACGTGGAAAGGAAGTGGGCTGAGCTAAAGTTTCGGCCCAAAACTATTTCCTGATTTTCAATTGATTTAGCAATTAAAATAATCCTGTTAATACAAAAAGGCTTTAGAAAATAGCAAACTAAATCCAAAAATTATGAGAAAATTCACTGAAATTCTCTGAGACATTTTGGATTTAAATAACATATTTCCAACTTATAATTGGTAATAAATTTTGCAAATAATTTATTTTGGCTTTGAAATAAATAGGGAAAAGCTTTTAAAATTCCAGAAAATTCCACAAAAATAAATAAATTTTATTTTCAACTGGAATTTGAAATTTAGGTTGTTACAATAATTTAAAGCAATATAATCGCATTTCAAAAGTAGGGGCGATATGATCAAAGTGATGACTCGCCTTGCTCAATATTTTGATAAGGCTTAGTATTCTGATAATCGCTTTACTCAAGGTTTTGGTAATCTTGGTCTCGTTCCTGTTTTGTTAATCTTGATTCCGGCCTCGTCCTTATTGGGATTATTGTTCCTATTATGGCTTCAGCGTCTAACTACGCAGAATACGATCAAACCCAAAAACATCTGAAAGCATTCAAATGAAATCTAATAAATCCAAAGACATTCAAATCAAATGAAAACACTTCAAACAAAACTAAACATACTTATTGGCATATTGAAAGAAGGGGGTACTTCAGATGAGACCAAAACATACTCATATGGAGTTGATAAAGGAAATATTGCAGATGAAGTATAACCAAGAGAAGTTGATGAAGGAAATACTTCAAACCAAAGTAGGTAGATCCAAATTCTATCCTTTTGGTATAGTGGTAGGGTTTTGGGTTGCTAGCTAGACTTAAGGTCAAGCGACCTGTTTGATCTGGGGTGAGGGCGAGAGGGTTCGGGCTCTTGGAAAGTCTGCTGGAGTAGAAGGTTATGAATCCAACGGAGAGGGGGAAATGTCAGTAGGAACATCCTTTAATGGTTACCTAGATAGGAGAGATCACTCAGCAAGATGGATGCTTTAATCCACCTTCGAATCATGAATTGTACTTCTACCATGAGCAAATAGCAATGGATGATAGCTAGAAATGAGGTGATGTTGCTTGGTGGATGAACTTCTATCATCCACTTGGGAACATACCATCGTTGCTCATGCAGCGCCTAGCTGCTCTAATGATTCTTTCAGTTATTACGGTCAGGTGAGACCTACGTGTAGGTGCGAGGTTCGCTCTGGGTAGACATAAGTCTCACTGACACATGGGACCTAGTTCATTTAATGATTTTCCTTGTCGTTTCATATTTATCAAGGAAGTTCCATGAGCCTTAGCTAGAACTTCCAAGTATTGGCTGGACATTGGCCTTATATCTTTAGTGATGTCTACGGTAGTGGGTTTCGTCTCTGGATAATCTATACTTAGTTTTACTACCTATATGGCATAGATCCTATATACTAGTGTCTTATTAATCCACCCTAGTCATCCTTCCACTGAAGTAACTACTTTACCAGTTTCATAACTGTATGTTTCATTATTTTACTTACATCCTACTAGTAGGCTACATATGCTGTTGACATCTTACCACCATTGTCACTTACTATTGCTACTATCTTGATAACCACAAACTGTAGGCAACTATATGCCAACTGATGTAGCCTACTGATTACTTTAACATTAATGACCTAATGGTAGTTCTTCTGTCAAACATTTAACACTATTCCTTTTTTACATAGACCCATCTACCTATTTAACTGCACATATTAATTAACTATTCTTGTAAACTATTATTAACATTGTTATAACAAGGGGCCAGGGCTCACTGTAGTTGGGGCAATCTTATTTTGATATGAGTCCTAATCAAGGTTGCTCTTTTAATCGAATGTCAGCTACACACTAATGATTTTAATTAACCTCTAATTGCTTTTATTACAATGCCATTCATAATCAACCTCCAGTTTACCTAAACCATTACTTTAACTAGACCCTAATTGATATGGCCTATTCATCATCATTTGGCATATAAGGCTGTACATATATACATGTATATACTTTTATCCTAGTAGCACTTTCAAATTAACCTTACGTTTTCAATTAGCCCTAATGTTCCACATACTAATGCTAAGTTTGTCTTTATTATTACAACAATTGTCTAGGATTTACTAGTGTTGGATCATATGTGTATGCATGTGCCTAACCATGACTACATCATCTTAGGTTCTAAGAGGTTGCCGGTTAATGTCGTGCTTTAAGTTTAAATAGTAATGGTAGCCTAATTAACCTTATAACAAAACTTGTATGGGGTCTTCCTTTCATATTATCATTCCATGACACTACAACACTATATTGAACTGGTCTCAACTTAAAACCCCAAAGTAATTATTTAATGATTTAGGACCCTGCTATCATGTAGGCACCTTTAAGTATAAGATTATTTTGACAATGCCTAATTGCTTGGGATAAATCTTGAATTGATTATTAACTAATTTGGTTAGAAAAGGCAACGACTGATTGAACATTCACCTATCTAATTAAACTATTATCTCTTAGGTATGATCCTTACCTTAAACTTGTCTTTGCATTATACAGATAACAGCCTACTCACCATTTTCAATTAACATCAATAGCCCTTAATTACCTACACTAACTATCACTACTACAAAAGGCTAATATTGTATGCATCATCATAGAAGGTCGACCAAAACCATCAGTATTAAATACAATCACAGACGGTTTTGGTTTAGCGACCGTCTGTGTTACTAGCTGCGCTAAAAATCGTCTGTGAAGAGATAATATCACAGACGGTTCATGTTGAAAACCGTCTGTGAAGAGATAATATCACAGACGGTTCATGCTCAGAACCGTTTGTGATATTTAATAGTATCACATACGGTTTTTAACATGAATCGTCTGTGACTTCCCGTCCTCATCATAGATGGTTTTTTTTATTAAAAACCGTCTGTGATAATTTACAGACCCGACCTCACAAATTTGTCTTAAATTCCAGCTCTGTTCTCACACATGCGGCTGCTGTTGCTTTGAGGTGGGGCTTTGAGGCGATTTGGTGAAAGGAGACCGCAAATTTTGGAAGAGTGATTATAGATCAATTTGTTCTTGACTATCTATGGTTAGTAATTTGTTCCTAATTGCATTATATTCTAGATCTACCTTGGTAAAGGGAGAATTGAAGATGGTTTAGATCTAGCTTGATGTAGAGAGAAGATTATTTACATCTAGCATGGTTTATGGTTTAGCCAATTCATAGTCTTTGTGTTGTTTTGCCTTAGCCCAGGTAGCTTTTTGTGTTGTTTTGCAAGTCTTGGCTTCTTGCCATATGAAGTTGACTTTTGCAAATTAATTAGTAGAAGTTGGCTTTAACACTAAATTTTGTTATATGCATCGCGTAGATGGATCAAAGCTAGATGTACGCTGACAACCGTGTGAGTGAAGAGTATATTAATGGCGTGTCTGCTTTTACGAGCAGTTGAGGAGGATATGTTGAATAAGGGAGTGGAATATATGTACTGTCTATGCATTGACTGTGAGAATCAAAGCACACTTGATTCGAAGGGGTTTCAAAAAGGGGTATACACGTGGGACCAGTCACGGTGAAGAGCAGATTATACAGGAAGGTAGTAATAACGACATCGCCGATGAAGTCAACAATATGCCGCCAGATGATGTCGATTGTGGTTCCGATTCGGATAGACTACACGATGAAAATTTGGATCAGATGCTTTGCGATGCAGAAGGGAACTGTGATGAGAGAGAGTATGTTAAATTTTGGGGCTTGATGGAGGACTCGAAGAAACCTTTGTTCCCGGGCTGTAAGCCGAAATACACAAGGTTGTCATCCGTGATTGAACTGCTGAAATTGAAGGAAAGCAACGGTTGGTCCGATAAGAGTTTCATGGCGCTGTTAGGTCTCTTAGCGGATATGCTTCTGGAGGGAAATGAGTTGCCCAAAACCAGCTACAAAGCCAAGAAGGTTCTTTGCCCATTGGGAATGGAAGTAGAAAGAATACATGCATGTCCGAACGATTGTATCCTCTACCGTAAACAGTATACAAACATGCATGTATGTTCGGTGTGCAACGCATCCCGATATAAACGTGAGAATCAATCAGATGACGACGAGGGAATCGAGGTGAAGAAAGGACCTCCTTCTAAGGTGGAGTGGTATCTTCTGTAATTCGCCGTTTGCAGCGGTTTTTTTGAACCCAAAGGAGGCAAAACTGCTGTATTGGCACTCGGAGGAGTGTAAGAATGATGGAAAGCTAAGAAACCCTGCTGATTCCGCCCAGTGGAGAAACATCGATAGGTGGTTTGTAGACTTCGGTGCGGAATCAAGGAATATGAGGTTTGGATTGAGTACAGATGGAATGAATCCTTTCGATAATATGAGCAGCTGACATAGCACTTGGCCCGTGACTCTATATCTACAACCTTCCTCCTTGGTTGTGTATGAAGCGAAAGTATATTTTTCTCTCGATACTTATCCAAGGACCAAAGCAACCTGGGAATGATATTGATGTGTACCTAGAACCATTGATGGAAGATCTAAAAATACGGTGGATCGAAGTGGTATAGGTATGTGATGCGTACAAACAAGAGAACTTCACTTTACACTCCTTGTTGTTCTGCACCATAAATGATTATCCTACCCCTGTGAACCTGTTGGGCCAGAGTGCAAAAGGGTCCAAAGCATGTTCTCACTTCTTAGATGATACTGACAGAGGACAGTTTAGTTCCAAGGCATTTAAGTGGAAAAGGGGTCTTTGATATGGTTAAGGATTTAGATGTTGTGCTCGGAAAGAGATGTAAATCAAGGACACGTGAGAAGAACATCTGGAAGAAGAGATCAATATTTTGGGACTTACCTTATTGGGAGCTCCTAGAAGTTCGCCACTGCATCGATGTCATGCACGTAGAGAAGAATGTATGTGACAGCTTGATTGGTCTCTTACTGAACATTCATGACAAAACAAAGGATGATGTCAACGCACGGCTTGACTTGGTTGATATGGACATCAAACCTGAGTTAGCACCGAAAAGACTGATAATGGACGAACGTACCTTCCCCCTGCTTGTTACACTCTGTCCAAGGTCGAGAGAACTGAATTGTGCCAGTGCTTGCATAGTGTAAAAGTTCCATCCGATTACTCCGCTAACATGAAGAAACTTGTTTTGATGAAAGATTTGAAGTTAATTGGCATGAAGTCTCATGATTGTCATGTGTTGATGACACAGATGCTCTCTGTTGCAATTAGAAGTATTTTGCCGATCAAGGTCTGAGAGACAATCATGAGGTTGTGTTATTTCTTTAACACAATTGCTTATAAGGTCATCGATCCCGAAGGACTAGATGCTTTACAGGACGAGGTGGTGATGACTCTATATCATCTTGAGATGTATTTCCCTCTGTCGTTTTTTGATATCATGGTCCATCTCATTGTTCACATTGTGCGGGAGATAAAGACGTGTGGGCCTGTATTCCTACGTAGCATGTACCTATTCGAGAGGTTTATGGGAATTCTTAAGTCCTATGTGCGGAATCGATCTCGGCCGGAGAGCAGCATCGTCGAAGGTTATGGAACCAAAGAGGCCATTGAGTTCTGCGTCTATTACATGGCTCAGGTCGAATCGATAGGTGTGTCTCAATCTCGCCATGAGGGGAGGCTCGAGGGTATCGAGACCATCGGAAGGAAAGAAATCACTCCAGATATGGATGCTTATGCTCAAGCCCATTTCATAGCCTTGCAACACATGACTGAAGTGTCCCCATATATCGACCAGCATAAGGACGTGCTTCGGCAACAGAATCCGGCCTGGCTGGATGTTTGGATCACGAGATAGCACAGTAGTCGGTTCAACTAATGGTTGAAGGAGCGTCTCGCTAGGAAATCGTCAAATGATACGCTGACATTTACAATTGTGACATGGTAAGGATACGACATAAATGTGTACAGATTCTATACGCAGGCTCAGGATATAAAGAGCACTAACCAGAACAGCGGTGTCTGCATTGATGCGTTCAGTACCGATGGGCTGAGGAGCTCTTACTATGGGCCCATAGAGGAGATTTGGGAGCTCGATTACGTGCTTTTCAAGATCCCCCTATTTTGGTACCATTGGGTCCATCTCCCACAGGTGAAGGTCGACAAGCACACGTCACTATCGTGGACCTCGAACGTGTCAGATACAAAGACGAACCATTCGTACTCTCTAACCAAGTTGTTCAAGTCTTCTATGTAACCAGCTAGGCAAATAAGAAGCGCCACGTAGTTCTTCATGGAAAAAGGAGGATTGTTGAGTTGAGGATGTAGTGGATGAGAAAGAATACAATCAATTTGATGAGTTGCCTCCTTTTGGAAATGGCAAAAGGGTCGAGGAAGAACAATGTGACGAAACAAGCTACATACGCGTCGATCATCATGAAGGGCTAATTTTTAAAGGAAATAAGCAAGTGGTGGAATGACGAATGGAATGTTTGTGTCATATGTTCTGAATGGTCAATTTTAGTTCATTTGAGTTAATTGATTTGTGAAATGGATATGCTTGTTTATGAAATAAATGTGAATTGGATGTATATATGTACTTGGTCTATTTTTATTTATTTCAGAGGGCATGGCTAGCATTTCGTGAGTCTAGCCAATAAATAGAAATAGATTTAGCAATACAAAATAATATCACAGACAGTTCCTTAGGACAAAACGTCTGTGATACATCATATCACAGACGGTTTCATCTACAAACCATCTATGACACATTAGCTATCACATACGATTATTTATTGGAACCGTCTATGATATGTATTTATCACAGACGATTCTACTTTAGAACCATCTGTGATGTCCAACCTTATTTATATTTGGACTCAAGGGTTTGCCCATTCCCCCCACTCAAACAATTAAGTTTCTCTAACTCTCCCTCCTGCCCCGAGCTTGTCACCACTGTCCTCGATGCCGCCTCCTCCTCGAGCCCAGCATGCTTCCTCCCCCGATCCCGCCGCCTCCTCCCTGAGCACGAGCCACCGCCTCCACAAACCCGGCGCCCCTCCTCCCCTAAGCCCGGTGCGCCTCCTCCCCAAGCCCGAGCACGCGTCGCCTCCTCCTCCCCCGAGCCTGTGCACCTCCCCTTCGACGCTGCACTGCTGCTCCGGTGCTCCCTACTCATCCTTCTCCTCGACGTCCAAAGGTAACCGATGCAATGTGGTGGGCTTGATACTACTACTGGAATATATTGAAATGTGGTGTGGTGGGCTTGAGATGAATGCTCTGTGATTATAATAGTCTTGTACTGAAATTGTTTTGATAATCGGGTATGAACTTGAGCTCTAATTGGAATGCTTACTACTGTTGATTGATTTTTAGCATTTAGTCTGTTACTTTTGGTTGGTTAATTGGTTGAACATCCAGGCCGAAAGTATTATCTGTTGTCTTTTGTTTAAAGATCATGCCGGCAAATAAGTAAAGCACTATTTTGGAGCTCAAAGTTTGAATTAATATTATCAAATTCAATTAATGAAGAGTATAGACTAAAGTAGTGAGAAGGCCAAGATTAAATCTTGTGCAACTCTACATCTGAGAGCAATATTAAAATGTTAAATCTTAACTTTACGCTGATTTCATTTTTTCACATGATGTTTGTGTTGAGAATATTATTCCTTTTAAATGACTTGGAGGATTATATGTCAATTATGTCATTATATTGGTCCTAATTTCTTCCCTATATATCCCAATTATTTATTAATTGGCGTGTATACCCATACACATAGAGAATCTTATGATAATATGTTCATGCGTGTCAGAACTTCTATTTCTTGTGAATATGTCGTCCGCTCATTCTTTTTGTCATCGTCGCCTCATGTGTCTGATACGCCGTCTTCTGGAAAATCCAAGCGCGATAGAAGAAGAAGAATATCGAAAAGGCCAGAGGGTCGATTTACTATCACGGAGGTCGATGCGTATGGGACCCCTCTCAATCCTCGCCGAGCAGCGTCCACATTCCGAAGATTGGTCAGAATAGTTGTACGGGAACGGGTCAAGATCACCTACGATTCATGGAAGGAGTTGACCAAAGCTCTTAAAGGTGAACTGATGACGGATATTTTCCAATCGTTCGAGATCCCGAAACATCACCAGGCCTCCGTGCAACGACACACGTTGCTAGCGGCGTGCAAAGAGTGGAAGAACTTCAAGAGCACGCTTGTCAAGGATTATGTGGAGAAGGATCTGATGCCCTTCTAGAAATATCCGTTCGTGGAAGAGTACTGGCAAGACTTTGTGGTGAAGAAGACGACAGATGATTTTAGGAGTGAATGTGCGGTGCATGGGGCCCTCCAGGCAAAAAACACGCACCCCCCACAGACTCAGCACCACTGGGTATGCGGGTAAAATCCAGCAATGGAGGCAGCATGATGAACAGGCAATCTGTTGGGATGCCTCCCCGCCATTTGCCAAGATCCCTAATGAGCACACCCGAAACTAGACAAGAGCGAGGTCATCTATCGTGTCTTCGGGGGCCATCTCCTTTGCAATCCCCGCAGATGAGGAAGTGTCCCAGCGCCTGTAAGATATGAAACTACCTAGTTTGAAATTACTCTGTAACTTCATAGGAAGTGAAATAACATGTCAGGCTATTGCAGGAAACGTTGAGTGCACAATCTTCCCAAGGCTCATTCCAAGCAGTCAGGGAGAGAGAAATACTCTTCATGGCCCTGGGAAACAATGAGCACCTAGGTCATATGAGAGGCCTTGGTCTTTATGTTCCACAGAAACAGGGATTCCCAGAGGACTCTGAAGCGTACCAAAGTAGGAAGAGAGCCAAAACCGAGTGCGACGCATGACTACGAGAGGAGATTCGTGAATCCCTTAGAGATGCGATCACTGAATCCCTTAGAGACGAGATCACTGATCGTGTCAGAGATGAGACGCGACGACAAATGGAGAGCCTTGAGGAGAAATCAGTTGCAAGCCCTTGCCCCTATTGTGCTAACTAGCCCCCCCCCCAACCATTGGAGTAGCTGCGCGTCCAACCCTACCCCAAAAAGCGATGATAGATTTCCTGTCGATGACATCTTGGTAATAATTACTATCTCTGGAATGTTCGATCCATTCATAGGCCTGTTGGAGTAGCTAATTTTGTATCGTTATGTAGGTGGCTACGAAGTGCAAGCTCCAAGTGAGATATGCTTCCATTTCCCTAGACGCCGGTTGGGGCCAGGTGTATCAATCTGGTGTCAGGGCCTTGTTGCATGGTGTAAATCTAGCGTTGGGTTTCGCAAAAGTGAATGTGAACGGTGTTCATGCCAATTTCAAGGCCGTCCCGCTACAGATGCCCCAAAATGACGAGGTCGTGGCTCTAGGACAAGCCATCGGAACATTCATCCAGTAGCCCAAGAGGGACATCTGCCTGGAGCTACCTACACCGGTGTCAAAAAGGCCCGGTGCATCAAATGCATCTACACCTCGTGCCTAGTCGACTCTCGTGAAGTCGACCTCTAAAAAGCGAGGCAACAAGGGCAAATCGAAGATGGTCGACTCATGTTCTGATATCCCCTTCTTGCCATTGGCTTGAAAATTCGTGCTAGGCGAGCCATTGATGGAGACGGTAGAGCGTCGCCCTACCCTAGGAATGGCTTGCACGAGATTGCATCTATGGTACATGGAGCAGGCCAACAAGATGGATGGACAATGGCGCTCGGGTGTCAACGTCAAGTTCAAGAAGGATCATCTTAACCATGTGGTTCAAGACTGTGTCTTCACAGTGACCTTCGAGGACTTGTTCTTTCTCTTCAACCTCAATGCCTCACTCACACGATGCTGGGCATTGTAAGTGTGTACAATCATGGTCAGCGTTCGTGTAATACCGATAAATGTTATATATATATACATATATGATTTCTGAAGCCAAATTAAGGAAATCACCGGTTGGTTTTCTCGACCCACATTTGGTCTCCATGCAAAACATGAAGGAGAAAGCAGAATTCGTCGGGTATTACATGATAGAGTCATTGCTGACTCACTGCGACAAGGAATTCATACTTTTGCCCTACAACTAGGAGTAAGTGCTATACTTGTTGATTTGTACTCTATAAGAACAACACGAACTTAGGTTTAATGACCATGGCGACATACATGTGTAGGTTCCACTGGATTCTAATTGTAATTATACCAAAATAGAATAATGTAATATACCTAGATTCCCTAAAGAGGGCCAAACACGACTTCACAGTTGTCAGACAATTAATCGATGGGTAAACACATTTCCTCCACAGATAACTCTATTGTAGTATTTCCTTCCTTTGCAATGGCTAAGGCTAACTTCTTGGAATCACGTAGGTCGTTCGCTGTGTACTTTGCTAAAGGAGGGAAATCCATGGGAAGGATCTTGCAATACAATCTAAATTTTTCGGTATTCACTAGTACACATTAATCCTATATAACACTTCGTAGTAATGCCTTTCGAACTAACCAATTCTATTTTTGCAGTGCCACCAGCAGTCGCCTGGCAACATTTGTGGATACTATGTTTGCCACAACATGGAACTACTCGTCGGTTCCGCGATGACCAATGATCCTCAGGTTTGTCAATCTTGCAATAATTATTTCATATTTATCAATTTATATATGCACAAATTTAATATCTCTAGCAACAGATTGCAAGCATCGCTACAACTGCGTTGGAACAAGGTCAGCTCATAAACATCCGAGAACAGTTTGCGTCATTCTTGAACTATGAGGTCATAAATCCAGATGGGAAGTTTCACAATGTAGATTGAACTTGATTGGGATAAGATTAAACTTAATGGTACATGTGTGTAAATGTACATGAATGGTTAATTTTAGTTAATTGATTGTAACACCCTGGCCCAACCTGAGCGTGGACTGCTACTAAAACTAACATTTTAACCAATTAAAACTAAGACATTTATCTAAAATTTGGTAGAACCTCCTTTGTATAGGTGAATATACTGGAGGTTCCAACAGTCTAATATATCATCCATCAAAATTCCGATCAACCAATTTAAACTAGTCATCACAGATCATTCAAAGTATGCTAGACAACTAAACATAATTGAAAGGCATCCATAATCCTCTAATCAACTCTATTACAATTATTCCAAGCATTTTTCGTAATCATAAACAATCTTTAAGCAGTTTACTCAAAACTAAATCATCAACCATTTTATTTCAAAAGTGAATGGTTTGTGGCAATGTGCAATCACTCTTAGTTCTAGTCCCTCCCATGCTTGCTGTTCTTGTAAGGGGTACCTAAAACCACAACAACAGCAAGAGTGAGTCCACAGACTCAGCAAAATACGAATAAGAAGACATTATAACACACAATTATAACATTAGCAACCATTCTCAAATCTTTACAATATACCATATCACATGCTTATGCAATGCTCAATGCATCCTTTCTCTTTGACTCTCTTTGCATTTTACCGGTAATGCAAGGTATGCATCCGTCGATGCATACCCATGCCTATGCTCGCAAGCACAGGGACCAAGAGCCCATACTCCGCAAGTATAGGGACCACAAGCCCACACTCCACAAGTGCAGGGACCACAAGCCCATCACCTTCATGATGGGGACCTCAAAGAAATGCTTGGTCACCACGTGACCAAGCCTCAAATATGCTGGCATCATGCATATGAACAACTGCACTATGCATCATTAATATGTACTAGCAGCAGCATCCCACATGAATAAACTCACTCATACTTCTGGCATTCACAATCATTAACATACATATCATTCTAGCATCCATGCATCACGAATATGTACATATAACTTGCAACCATGATCAAACACTCATAGATCATCTATCAATAAATGTACTTGCCTCAACCGTGTGACGATGGAGGACGCGAAGAGGGCACTGCCCCTGGGACCAACCCTCCACCTGAATTAAGTTAACAAGCACTCTAAGATAACAATATGGGACAAAACAAACTAGAAGCAATTACGAAATCGATACACTCTCCAGCGCAACCCCAACTCTAAAATCTTAAACAGCAGTCTGTTCCCTTAATAGACAGTCCCAATCAAAAATTCGTATCTTTTCGAGTAGAGATCCAAATGTGGCTTTCTCAGACTTTCTGGAAATCTTATCAAATTCCCCACCTAAACCTAGTTGGTGAGCTTTCCATATTCGGCCATCTTCTACCCTTACCAACCTGATTAATAGAACAACTAATTCTTGTCGGGACTTCTGGACCAAGCACATAGACCACTCTTAAGGATTTTGGGTTAAACTATGCAAGTGTTCCTCTTTTTTGTGATAAGACGTCTTCCATTAAAATTGCTAAAAACCCTGTGCAACACTCTAGGACCAAGCACATAGACATTCGCTATCACTTCCTTAGAGACCATGTCGAGAAGGGTGATATTGTGCTAAATTTTGGGGAGTCCGAGGCTCAGCTGGCTGATATCCTCACCAAGCCTTTAGACCCAACCAGGTTTGCAACCTTGAGGAGTGAGTTAGGGGTAAGTTATCCCTATGGGTTGGTTTGAGAGGGAGTTGGTTCTTTTCTGAACTTTCCTTGTTCATCTGAACTTTCCTTGCTCATCTGAACTTTCCTTGTTCACCTAAGCTTTTCTGGATTCTTTTCTGATACCTTCTTTAGTGGTATTTTCTTCTGATCTTCTTACGCTTTTTAAGTCTTTTTGTGCATCTCATTGTATCATATTGCATTCATATGAAAATCCAAAAAGATGCATTGTAATATAAGCTTTACTACTTGTCTTTTAAAATTGATGAAGCTTTACTTATTACCCTCTTGAGCTTTAGTGTTTCAATTCTTGCTCAATATCGTGTATAGTTCTTGACTTGCTAGAATTATCTTGCTTTCACATGTGTAGCTAAGTCTTTGCTAAATGAGCTAGAACTTTAAGACAACTTAAACTAAAAACTACAATTTGTGAATCTTTTAGCTAGTTGCATAATTAGTGATCCTTTTGTGACATTAGGCCTGTCAAAATTGCTTTGTTAGCTCTTGAATCTAAGATTTAACATCTGTTGAGCTTCTTGTTCTTTTAAGAACCTAAAAATGCTTTGTTGAAAAGTGAAAAATCAAATTTCAAGATTCTCTGTGATTTAAAATGTGCCAAACTACTCTCACGAGACTGCATGTTAAAGACATGAACTTAGAGATAGTTTGATGATCCAGATGATCTCATGGGGACTGTTTGTCACAATTGACATGAACCTCAAGATTTGTCACCCTGGTTGAAGCTTAGGGAGAGTTTGTGGATGACTCCTAGTCCATGATCTTCTTTACTAAGATAGACCTTTAATCAACTTCAATATTCATTGCAAATGAAAAATGTTGAAAAATTGGGTGATCGAGATATTTTGAGCAAAATGATTCAATTCAGGACTTTTTGTCTCTTCGGTGGTCTTTGTTAGCTTCTTGATCTCACATTAACATTCTGACAAGGCCATTATCACCTTAGGATCCCTGTTGATGAACTTGTTAATTTTCACGCTTTGCTTAAACTGCTACAATTCATCACTCTACCTTGAGCCATCTTGCTTAGCTTTGATATATATGTCTTAACATGATCTTGCTAGCGCTGATAGGCTTGATGTGTATTGAGTAAGAGTAGAAATGCTAGTTTGCTCGTTAGGGCAATCTCCAAAGCTTCTTGTACTCAAAAATTGAAAAATTCAATAAAATGTAGCCACTCCATTGCATTTCGTGCATGCTCCTTCTTATGCTTCTGCCTCATTTCTGCATTTGTCATCTCTGGATGAGAGGAAGGCGTGATTCCTTGATGACTCCATTATCAAAGGGGGAGAAGATATAGTAAAAATGTGAAAAGGGGAGCTATTTGGAGAGAATTAGAGAAAATGAAATTTTTTGGAAAAATGATCATCATAGTGAGGGGGGGGTTATCATTTTTTGCATTCTTATGATCTTATTGTCAATTCTGAACTTGAATTGTAATTCTTGTAACCTCACAATGATCAAAGGTCAAATTGAACAATTGTTTTTTCATATGGACCTTTAGTGAGATTTTTGACTATTCCTTGGAAATTGAAGCCTTCTTGCCTTCTTTTGCCTTATCTCACTTTCCTATGCTATTCTGAAGTCAGCTTGGTCATTTCCATTGCGTTCTTTTGCTTATGGACCAAGTTGTGCATTTGCGCGAAAACTGCGAGTATTTTCGTTTTCAAACCTCCAAATTACATTTTCCAAAAAATTACCAATGTGTTCATCAAGGGGGAGATTGTGGATATCATGGGGATATGCTCATGATCTTAGGATGATGTGACAATTGCCAATGGCGTTGAAGGTTTCTTGAAACACGTGTTTTCAGCAAAGTTAACATGCTGTCAGGTCTCAGGCGGTCAAACTAGCATTTGTGCGGTGGTTAGACCGGCCTTGTTCTGGCGGTTAGACTGATCGTTGGTCGGTGATCTGACCGGCCATATATTTTCTGTGAATTTGGAGCTGGGCTAAAAATAGAGGGTGTAGGCAAGAGAGGAGTTTCTACTATACTAGGACTCATGATTTTTGGTGCTTCCAGGCAAAAGTTCTATTGGTTTGAAAATTCCAGTAAGTTTCGGATTTCTAGGGAGGAAATTTTGGCTAAGTCCCAGGGGGCAGTCAGACCGGCCTTGACTGGCGGTCTGACCGATTGTGTTATGGTTCGTCGTCCTTCGTGGCAGCGATGTTTGCTTGTTAGGTCAAATTCATGGGTTTCATGGCATATGTGTTGCATGATGCATGTTTGACTAACGTGGGTCAAGTTGTGAAGAACTTGTGGATATCATGGGGATATGCCTGAGATCTTAGGATGATATTACAATTGGCAATGTCGTTGACGGTTTGTCGAATCACGTGTTTTCGGCAAAGTTCCAAGTCTGTCAGGCCATTGGCGGTCTGACCGGCCATTGTGGCGGTCAGACCGGCCATGCTTGTGTTGATGTTCTGAAATGGTCACTGGCGGTCAGACCGGCCAAAGTGGTAGTCAGACCGGCAGTGGAGCGGTCTGACCGGCTTTGTTTGAGCGGTCAGACCGGCCATTGCAATCTTTGTGGAATTTGGAGCTAGGCCAAAAATAGAAGGTGTAGGCAAGTGAGAAGGTGCTTCTGTACTTGGTTTCATAATTTTTGGAGCTTCCAAGCAAAAGTTCTATTGGTTTGAAAATTCCAGTAGGTTTTGGTTTTTCCAGGATGGAAATTTGGTTAAGTCATGAACTGGCGGTCAGACCGGCCTTTGGTGGTGGTCCGACCCGGCGAGGATCGAGCCGACGGCCAAAGTGGCGGTCGACCGTTTTGATGTGTTTAAATCGTCTTCGTGGCGGCGATGTTTGCTTGTTAGGTCAAGTTCATGGGTTTCATGGTATATGTGTTGCATGATGCATGTTTTGACTAACGTGGGTCAAGTTGTGAAGAACTTGTTCCGGATTCGCTTGCTTGTCTATTCTTTGTGGAGTTGCTTGGTGGTCAACGACGGTCAACGGCGAGGATGATCGGGACTAGGCTTGGAGAGCCGAGGTCCGAACGATCGGCGATCTTTGGGTGAGGTCAATGAACTCAAGTGTGGTGCGAGAATGGACAAGGGTAACCGAACAGGCGATTCGGTCTGATCGTTCGATCAAGAGGCGCGGGGTCGGTACAAGTGCCATGGTGGTTTCGGTGGGAGCCGGATGGGAGAGACTTGCCGACATGAAGAGAGCGCTGGATCAACCTACACGTGTATAAACATGGAGGTGCTTCACGAAGATGGGACTCGGTCTTTGCAAAAAGATCGAGAAGGGGTATTTTGGTAATTTTACCAATACCGCCTTTGGTGACCTTTTGCCAACTCACGGCGCAAAGATGGTGCAAGGTGAAGCGGATTAGGTCAAGAGATGAAGACGCCGCTTAAAAGCGCGTGCATATGTGTCCCGTTTGTTTTGGGCCTTAACGGAGCCCATTAGGGTTACTCTTCTAGAAGGTCTAAGCCTCCACTATAAATAGGGGTGTCTTTGGATGGACACCACCCCAACCCTTTCATTACTTGTAAACCCTAGTTTTGCTTTTGTGCTTAGGGAGTTGATAGTTGGAGGTTAGGGTTCTAGAGAGTTGGATTTGATTTCATGCTCATGTATTGAGTCTTTGTCCTCCATTGATGGAGTGGCTGTAAACCAATACCATATCAAATCAATCCAAAGAAAGTTCTCTCAAAGATGAGTTCGTTTGCTTTCTTTCTCTCTATTTGAGGATTTTGAGTCTTTCTTCGATCCGCAAGTTTTTGCTTGGTTTCTTGCCGTGATCTAACTTGCTGGGACATGTGGGAACCCATCTAGGATCATCTTGATCATCAATCACCCACGAGCAAGTCTCTAGATCATATTTTGCATTTGGCTCGGTTTTTGAACCTCCTTCGCTCAAACTGAAAAAGATAGGAACTTTGGCATGGATCTTTGAAATCTTTGATTGGAATAGGTTCCTAATATCTTTAGGAAGGTGTGGTTCAAATTTCGTGAAGTTTGGCCTTACGGATCAAAAGTTAGGTCGTTTTTGGTTTCGGATTGTCGGGCTGATTTTGCTGATTTTCCTGTTCACCGTCAGGAGCGGTCAGACCGCCCATTCTAGAGGTCAGACCGCTAGGCAAAATATTTGACCCACCAATATGAGAGGTCAGACCGCCCAACACTTTGAGATTTGAGTTTTTGGTTATTTTTGGGTGTTTTGCTTTGGGGTTGGATTGGATTCAATACTAGTCTTCCGCTGTACTGGTATATTGATCTTCATAGTTTCCATAGCTATTGGAGTGACATTTGTGTTGAATCCATCCTTTGTGAAAAAGTGAGCGTGCTCCTATTCACCCCCCCTCTAGTCGCCTTTTCGGTCCAACAAGTGGTATCGAGCCTGTTAGTTCAATCTTGATCTTAACAGGTCCGAACTTGGCGATGGATAAGTACTCAACCAAGCCGCATGTCTTCGATGGGCTCGACTATGCCTATTGGAAGAATCGCATGCGAGTCTTCCTTGAGAGCGAAGGACAAGCTATATGGGAGGTTGTTCGATCCTCATCGCTTTTGCCCGGTTACTTACGCCGGCTATGATTTCTCTTGGCTAACAACAACAAGGCAAAGAACCTTCTATATGCTGGGCTTGGTAGGCAAGAGTACGATAGGATTTGCAATCTTGCGACCGCACATGAGATTTGGCACACTCTCGAAACTTACCATGAGGATCGTCCCAGATCAAGCAAGTGCGTCAGAATGTCTACAAGCGAGAGTACAACAAATTCGAGATGCGTCCTGGTGAGAGCATCGATGACGTCTTTACTCGCTTTAACAAGGTGATCAATCAGATGAAAGCTGTTGACATTGAGTACTCTCAATCTGAGAATGCCACCCACCTCTTGGGTGCAATCAACACCAAGGAGTGGGAGATGAAGGCAACTGCCATAGAGGAGAACGCCAATCTCTAATCTCACTTTGGAGCTGCTTTATAGCAAGCTAAAGACTCATGAGATCAAGAGAGGCGGTAATCCTAAGAAGGATAACATGGCTTTGGTGGCTGATCCTTTCAAAGGACTCCTGATGGTTCTTCTGAGTCTTCTTCTGGTTTTTCTCTTGCGTGTTTATCTGCTATTCAAGAAGAAGTGTTTGAGAGTCTTCCGAGGCCGATTTAGCTCTTTTAGCCAAGAAAGTCACACGGGCATATAACAATGTCGAAGCAGAAGAGAGGTGGCCCTGTGACATGCTATGAGTGTGGAGAGCTATATCACATCCGCCAACCGCCCTAAGCCGAAAGGTAAGGGCAACCACAAGATTGAGAAGCTTTGCTCGAAGAAGCCTCAAGGGGCAAGTCCAAGTATGATCTTCGCCAAGCTCATGAAGGTCGCTCACCGGGTCCTTGCCGCTTTTGGAGATCAATCCATGAGCGATGTGGACTCGGGAGCGAGGAGGACAAGGAGGAGGAGATCCTCAAGACAAGAAAGGGAAGGCCAAGGACTTCACCCGGCATGTGCTTCATGGCCGACTCAAATCGACGCCGATGACAACGATGAGGTACTTCCATCCTATGATGCCCTTTCCGCTAGATGCGATAACATGTATGAGCAATTGCTTAGTCAGGATAAGGCTTTAAAGTTCACCATGGCTAGGAACAAGGATCTAGAATCACAAGTCGAGAATTTGATATTAGAGATTGTGAATGCTAAGAGTCTAGATGTTGATGAATGTTCATCCTGCCATGCTTTGCACTCGAACTGCCTAAACCGCAATCTGCTCATGATATTGCTTTGCATCAACTTGAAAATGCTAGAACTGAGCTAATTGATGTTAAATCTGCTCCATGTGAAAAATGCTTAGATTCTAGCAAGTTGGATGCTTCGTAATGTGAAATCTAGTTTTTGCTCTTTTCGCTTAGAACGTGAACATGAAGTTAAGGATATTCTAGAAGCGATTAGAGCTAAATTTGCAAGCTTAAGGATACAATTGATTCTACATCTTGTGCCTCTTGTGCCGCTTATAAGCTTGAAGTTGCTCATCTTAAGGAGAAACATGCTAGAGCCATTAAGGGCAAGACTTGTGAATCATGTGCTAATGTTGAAAAGAGAATGCTTATCTCAAGGATACTTTAGAAAGATTCTCTAATGGTGAAAAACAGTTAAACATGATTCTAGATAAATCTAAAACTCCTTTTAAGAAGCAAGGTTTAGGATACAACTCGCCCAAGACATGTCCAAACCTAATGTCATTCAGGTCTTGGAAAAAGGCTTAGTTGAATTCAAAACCCAACCTGCAAAAACCTGTCTTTAAATCTGCAGGTTTGTCCAACCTTCTTTTGAGGCAAAAGGTGCTTCTCCCAGTGGTACAAAATACCATTGCACCTATTGCAAGAAGAGTGGACATTTGGTTGAGTTTTGTTGGCGTAGGTTGAAGAACGCTAAGAGAAATATTGCTAGAATGTCATCTAATCAACCTAGAGCTTTTATGAGACATGGTCACGCCCAAAAGAAGAAACCCAGTCTAGGATTTGTTGCACATGCTCATCACCATGTTCCTAGACAGATGCATCTCATGTTCTTGTTGCCATTGCTCATAATAGAATTGCTAATAAAGTCAAGGATAGCACATCTGCTTTGCATACTACTTTCATGACGAGTGTCTCGAAGATGGATTCCCAAGTCGCTTTTAACTAACTTGATGTTGAGACACATCGCTTTTTATTTCTTGATTTTCAGGATTGGCGCGGAAGGGGAAGAACACATGGTTAAATCGACCGTGTTCACGCCACATGACCGGAGACTCAAGATGGTTCACCTCCTTCACGCGATCAACGGTGATGACTTCATCACCTTTGGAGATGATACACAAGGGCGGATTGAAGGAACTGGAATGATTAGGGTGAACGACAAGTTCATTCTCAAGGACGTCGCGCTTGTGTCTAAGTTGAGGTACAATCTCCTTTCTGTCTCACAGCTTCTTGATGATGGCTATGAGACCCGTTTTAAGAAGAATGCATGTCGTGTGCTTGATTCTTTTGGTGAGCTCGTTTTTGGGATTTCTAGAGTTGGTAGAATTTTTGGAGCTGACTTTTCTGAATCGCTTGCTGGATCTCTCAAATGTTTGATTGCATCTTCTTCTGATATTTGGCTTTGGCACCGTCGTTTGGGGCACATTGGTTTTGATCATCTGACACGAGTTAGCAGCCTTGATCTCATGAGAGGTTTGCCTAAACTCAAAGTGTCAAAGATGTTTGTATAAAGCGCTCAGAGGCATGGCAAGCAAGTTGTCGCCTCACCCGTCATTGACTATGGTTATGGTGACGGACCGACGGTTGCTTCATCTGGATACTATTGGTCCTGCTAGGGTTCGGTCAGTCGGTGGCAATTGGTACATTCTTGTCATAGTCGATGATTTTTCGAGATACTCTTGGGTGTTCTTTCTTGCTTCGAAGGATGAGGCTTTTGATCATTTTCATGACCTTGTTCTTCGTTTGGCTTCTGAACTTCCTGGTGCCTTGAGAGCGATCCGCAGTGACAATGGCACGGAGTTCAAGAATGCTTCTTTTGCCTCTTTTTGTGCTGAGCGCGGTATTGAGCATCAGTTCTCTTCTCCACACGTCCCTCAACAAAATGGCGTTGTGGAAAGGAAGAACAGGACTCTAGTCGAGATGGCTAGGACGATGCTGGATGAGTATAGCACACCGAGGAGATTTTGGGCCGAAGCTATTGCTACAGCTTGCCATATTTCAAACCGTGTCTTTTTGAGACCGTCTTTGGGCAAGACTTCATATGAGCTTCGTTTTGGTAGAAAACCCTCTGTTTCTCACTTTCGAGTCTTTGGATCGAAGTGTTTTATTCTCAAGACAGGGAACCTAGATAAATTTGAATCAAGGACTTGTGATGGTTTATTTCTGGGTTATCCTGCTCATTCGAGGGGTTTTCGGGTTTTTAATGTTGAAACTAACATTGTCCAGGAGACATGCAATGTCACTTTTGATGAGACTAGCCACGAGCTAGTTCCGATGTTTGGTGACTTACGGTGACAGAGAGCATTTTTGTTGAAGAAGATGAGGATGAACTTGATACTACTCCTCCACTGTTGTCGATGTTCTGTCCAAGCGCCCAAGCTCCTGAACCCAAGAACGATCGCTTCACCTCCAATTGAGGCTCTCTGCCAGATCTTCGTCGTCCAGATACTGCGGAGGTCGAGGAGACGCTATCTCCTCCAGTGCTCCTTTGCACATTGAAGCAACACCTCCGGATCGATGATTGGTAATCTCCATGAGCGAGTCACTCGCTCTGTATCATGATCCGAGTCTTTTCTCTCACTCTGCATTTGTAGCTTCTTTTGAACCCAAAGATATATCACATGCTTTATCTGATGCTAGTTGGGTCAATGCCATGCATGAGGAGTTAGAGAATTTTGAAAGAAATAAAGTTTGGAACCTTGTAGAACCTCCTAGTGGACATAATGTTATAGGAACCCGTTGGGTGTTCAAAAATAAACAAAATGAGGATGGTTCTGTGGTTAGAAACAAGGCTAGATTGGTAGCTCAGGGCTTTAGCCAGGTTGAGGGGTTAGATTTTGATGAGACCTTTGCTCCTGTTGCTAGATTAGAAGCCATTCGCATCTTGCTTGCATTTGCTGCATCTAAAGGTTTTAGGTTGCATCAAATGGATGTTAAGAGTGCCTTTCTGAATGGTTTTATAGAGGAGGAAGTGTATGTTAGGCAACCCCCTGGTTTTGAGAATCCCAAGCACCCTGATCATGTTTTTAAGCTATCCAAAGCCTTGTATGGTCTTAAACAAGCCCCTAGAGCCTGGTATGATAGACTTAAGACCTTCTTGCTTAAAAATGATTTTGAAATGGGAAAAGTTGATAAGACTCTTTTCATTCTTAGGCATGGCAATGACTTCTCGCTTGTTAGGATATATGTTGATGATATTATCTTTGGTGGTTCCTCTAATGCTCTTGTTTCTAGTTTTTACGAGACTATGTCCGTGGAATTTGAGATGAGCATGATGGGAGAACTCAATTACTTTACGGGGCTACAAATCAAGCAATGCAAGGAAGGATCTTCATCCATCAAACGAAGTACACCAAGGATTTGCTCAAGCGTTTTGATATGGGTGATCGCAAGTTTATCGCCACTCCCATGGCGACTTCAACTGCTTTTGGATCCAGATGAGGAAGGAGAAGCCGTGGATCAACGCGAGTACCGCAAAGATGATTGGCTCCTTCAGACTGACGGCCTCAAGACCGGACATCCACTTCATGGATGCGCCTCTCTGCGAGGTTTCAAAGGCCACCGAGGACTTCACATCGCCAAGCCGTTAAGCGCATTTTCGGTATTTACACTCTACCCTTCAAGATGGCATTTGGTATTCTTGTTCTTCTTCTTTGTCCATTCGGGGTTTTGATTCGATTTTGCGGTCAGTAGGCTAGATAGGAAGAGCACATCCGCACATATCATTTCTTAGGCACTTCTCTTGTCTCTTGGTCTTCTAGGAAGCGGTCTTACATTGCACAATCCATCTTTGAAGTTGAATATGTAGCCGCTAGTTGTCAGAGTCGATTTTGTGGATGGTCTCCACTCTTAAGGATTTTGGGTTAACCTTTGCTAGTGTTCCTCTTTTACGTGATAACACTTCTGCTATTAACATTGCTAAAAACCCGATTGCAACATTCTAGGACCAAACACATAGACATTCGCTATCACTTCCTTAGAGACCACGTTGAGAAGGGTGATATTGTCTTTGCATTTTGTGGAGTCCGAGGCTCGATTAGCGATATCCTCACCAAGCCTTTAGACCCAACAAGGTTTGCCACCTTGAGGAGTGAGTTAGGGTAATTTATCCCTATGGGTTGGTTTGAGGGGAGTTGGATCTTTTCTGATCTTTCCTTGTTCATTTCATCTTTTCTTGATTTTCTTTTTGATCTTGTTGATCTTTTAGGCTTTTTGAGCTTTTCTTGCATCTCATTGTATCATATTGCATTCATATGAAAAATCCAAAAAGATGCATTGTAATATAAGCTTTTTTGCTTATCTTTTAAAATTGATGAAGCTTTGCTTATTACCCTTTGGAGCTTTAGTGTTTCAAATTCTTGCTCAATGCTATGTCTAGTTCTTTGACTTGCTAGAATTATCATGCTTTCACATGTGTAGCTAAGTCTTTCTTTGTATGAGCTAGAACTTGAAAAACAACTTGAACTAAGAAATTAGCAATTTGTGAATTGTTTAGCGATTCTTAATTAGTGCTCTTTTTGTGACATTGGCCCTGTCAAAATTGCTTTGTTAGCTCTTGAATCTAGCTTTGATCATTACTTGAGCTTCTTGTGTTCTTGAGAATCTAAAACTGCTCTTGTGCAAAATAAAAAATAATGATCTCTTTTGTGCGAAAAAACTGATCTCACCAATCCTTTCTCATGAGACGGCTCGCCATTGTACTAGGCATGAACTCAGGGGGAGTTTTGGATGACCTAGACCACTCTCTTAAGCTTTTGTTGCTTGGGATGGTCGTAGTGAGGCTTGAGATCTAGCACAATGCTAAAAATACAAATTGTCAAATTGGTTGATGCTTAGGAAGAGATTGTGGATGGCTCCTAGTCCAGGATCTTCTTTACTAAGATAGACCTTTTATCAACTTGAATATTTATTGCTATTAAGGAACAGTTGAAAAATGGGCGTTTGAGAAAATTGAGCAAAATGATTCAATTCAGGACCTATTTGTCTCTTAATGTGGTCTTTGTTAGCTTTTTGATCTAACTTTGACATTTTGACATGGCCAGTATCATTTTAGGATCACTGTTGATGAACTTGCTAGATTTGAAGCTTTGCTTAAAATGCTAAAATTCATTGCTTTATATTGAGCCTTCTTGCTTAGCTTTGTTATATATGTCTTATCATGATCTTGCTAGTATTTGTTAGGCTTGATATGTTGTTTGTGCAACCTTAGAAATGCTAACTTGTTCTTTTGGGTAATCTCCAAAGCTTCTTGTACTCAAAAATTGAAAAATACAAAAAAATATTTTTGAAGCCACTCCATTGCATTTCATACATGCTCCATCTTATGCTTTTTCCTCATTCTGCATTTGTCATCTCTGGACGAGAGGAAGGCGTGATTCCTTGATGACTCCATTGTCAAAGGGGGAGAAGAAATGTTAAAAAAAGTGTAAAGGGGAGAAGTTGTTTGAAAAAGGGGGAGCTACTTGGAGAAAAATTGAAAATTTGAGATCATAGTGAGGGGGAGTTTCTTATTTGCTTTCTTATGGTTTTATTGTCATTTCTGAAATTGAATTGCAATTCTTGATCCTCACAATGATCAAAGGTCATATCGAACAATTGTTCTTTCATATGGACCTTAAGTGAGATTTTGACCCGTTTCTGGAAATTGAAGCTTTCTCGCTTTCTTTTGCCATATCTCACTTGCTGATACTATTCTGGAGCCAGCTTGGTCATCTCCTTTGCTTTTTCTTTCATTTGGACCAAGTTGTGCCTTTGAGCGAAAACGACGTGTTTTTACTTTTCAAACCTCTAAATTTGCATTTGTGGAAAATTGCCAATGTGTTCATCAAGGGGGAGATTGTGGATATCATGGGGATATGCCTGAGATCTTAGGATGATATTACAATTGGCAATGTCGTTGACGGTTTGTCGAATCACGTGTTTTCGGCAAAGTTCCAAGTCTGTCAGGCCATTGGCGGTCTGACCGGCCATTGTGGCGGTCGACCGCCATGCTTGTGTTGATGTTTCGAAATGGTCCTTTGGCGGTCGACCGGCCAAAGTGGCGATCGACCCGCGATGGAAGCGGTCGGACGAAGCTTTGTTTGAGCGGTCGACCGCCATTGCAATCTTTGTGGAATTTGGAGTGGGCCAAAAATAGAAGGTGTAGGCAAGTGAGAAGGTGCTTCACGTACTTGGTTTCATAATTTTGGAGCTTCAAGCAAAAGTTCTATTGGTTTGAAAATTCCAAGAGGTTTTGGTTTTTCGGGATGGAAATTTGGTTAAGTCATGGTGGCGGTCGAGGCCGGCCTTTGGTGGCGATCGGCCGACCGAGAGCAATCGAGCCGCCAAAGTGGCGGTCGACCGGTTTTGATGTGTTTAAATCGTCGCCGTGGCGGCAATGTTTGCTTGTTAGGTCAAGTTCATGGGTTTCATGGTATATGTGTTGCATGATGCATGTTTTGACTAACGTGGGTCAAGTTGTGAAGAACTTGTTCCGGATTCGTTTGCTTGTCTATTCGCTGTGTAGGTTGCTTGGTGGTCAACGACGGTCAACGGCGAGGATGATCGGGACTAGGCTTGGAGAGCTGAGGTCCAGAACGATCGACGATGCTGGGTGAGGTCAATGAACTCAAGTGTGGTGCAGAATGGACAAGGGTAACCGAACAGGCGATTCGGTCGTTCGTTCGATCAAGCGCTGCGGGGTCGGTACAAGTGCCATGGTGGTTTCGGTGGGAGCCGGATGGGAGAGACTTGCCGACATGAAGAGAGCCGCTGGATCAACCTACACGTGGCGAAGCATGGAGGTGCTTCACGAAGATGGGACTCGGTCTTTGCAAAAGATCGAGAAGGGTATTTTGGTAATTTTACCAAATACCGCCTTTGGTGACCTTTTGCCAACTCACGGTGCAAAGATGGTGCAAGGTGAAGCGGATTAGGTCAAGAGATGAAGGCGGCGCTTTAAAAGCGCGTGCGTATGTGTCCCGTTTGTTTTGGGCCTTAACGGAGCCCATTAGGGTTACTCTTCTAGAAGGTCTAAGCCTCCACTATAAATAGGGGGTGTCTTTGGACAGCCACCCCAACCCTTTCATTACTTGTAAACCCTAGTTTTGCTTTTGTGCTTAGGGAGTTGATAGTTGGAGGTTAGGGTTCTAGAGAGTTGGATTTGATTTCGTGCTCATGTATTGAGTCTTTGTCCTCCATTGATGGAGTGGTGTAAACCAATACCATATCAAATCAATCCAAAGAAAGTTCTCTCAAAGATGAGTTCGTTTGCATTCTTTTCTCTATTTGAGGATTTTGAGTCTTTCTTTGATCCATGAGTTTTTGCTTGGTTTCTTGCCATGATCTAACTTGCTGGGACATGTGGGAACCCATCTAGGATCATCTTGATCATCAATCACCCACGAGCAAGTCTCTAGATCATATTTTGCATTTGGCTCGGTTTTGAACCTCCTTCGCTCAAACTAAAAAGATAGGAACTTTGGCATGGATCTTTGAAATCTTTGATTGGAATAGGTTCCTAATATCTTTAGGAAGGTGTGGTTCAAATTTCGTGAAGTTTGGCCTTACGGATCAAAAGTTAGGTCGTTTTTGTTTGGATTGTCGGGCTGATTTTGCTGATTTTCTGTTCACCGTCGGGAGCGGTCGACCGCCCATTCTAGAGGTCGGACCGCTAGGCAAAATATTTGACCCGCCAATATGAGAGGTCGAACCAACACTTTGAGATTTGAGTTTTGGTTATTTTTGGGTGTTTTGCTTTGGGGTTGGATTGGATTCAATACTAGTCTTCCACTGTACTGGTATATTGATCTTCATAGCTTCCATAGCTATTGGAGTGACATTTGTGTTGAATCCATCCTTTGTGAAAAAGTGAGCGTGCTCCTATTCACCCCCCCTCTAGTCGCCTTTTCGGTCCAACAGAACTTGTTCCCGAAATCGATTTCTTTGTTTATTGATGTGAAGGTTGCTTGGTTGTCAACGACGGTCAATGGCGAGGATGATCGGGACTAGGCTTGGAGAGCTGAGGTCTAGAACGATCGAGGATGTCGGGTGAAGTCAATGAACACAAGTGTAGCGCAAGATGGACAAGAATGACCGAACGGGCAGTTCAGTGCGACTGGTTGGATCAAGTGGCACGGGGGTACTAGTGTCATGGTGGTTTCAGTGGGAGCCGGATGGAGAGACTTGCCGACATGATGAGAGCCGTTGATCTACCTACACGTGGCGAAGCATGGGACTGCTTCACCAAATCTGGACTCGGTCTTCGGAGAAGGACCGAGAAGGGGTATTTTGGTAATTTCACCCAAATACCGCCTTGATGACCTTTTGGCTAAACCGCGGCGCAGGACGGCGCATGATGAAGTGGTTTAGGTCAAGAGAAGACGAAGACATGCTTTAAAATGCGTGCGTGAGTTGAACCCGTTTTGTGTGTGGGCTGAATAGGGGCCCAATAGGAACTCTTCTAGATGGTCTAGCCTCCACTATAAATAGAGGAGGGTGTTGTGCATCTCCTAACCTTTTGGCTTATTGTAAACCCTAGTTGGTGTTTAGGGCTAGTGGAGAGGTTAGGGTTCTAAAGAGGATTGATTGTGTGCTCTGGATTAGAGCTTTGTCCTCCTTGATGGAGTGGCTGTAAACCAACAACAATCACGAATCAATCCATGCAAGTTTACTTGAGATGAGTCTCTTTTCGTTCTTGCTATCTATTTCATGATTTTGGGGCTTTCTTTGATTCTGAGGTTTTCCTTTGGTTTCTGCCCCTGATCCTGCTTGCTGTGACATGTAGGAACCTATCTAGGATCATCTTGATTATCTCTTACCCACGAGCAAGGTTTAGATCACGTTTTCGTATTTGGCTTAGTTTTTGAACCACCTTCACTCAAACAAAGAAAGGTCAGAATTTTGGCAAGGATCTTCACGATCGTTGCTTGGAATAGGTTCCTGACATCCTTAAGAAGGTGTGTGTCAAGTTTCATGAAGTTTAGAGTCGTAGATCAAAAGTTAGATCATTTTGTGACTTTGAACTCGGGCTGTTTTTACTGTTCTTGAGCTTGCCAGTCGGACCACTCTACAGCAGGTCAGATCACAAGTGTATTTCCGGTCAGACCGCTTAGCCTTTTGAGTTGTTAGTTTTTGATTGTTTTGCCTTGGGGTGTTGATCGGATTCAATACAAGTTTTTCGTTGTGCTTGTATATTGATCTTCATAGCTATTATAGATATTAGAGTGAAATTCTTGTTGAATCTGATTTAAGAGAAAAAGTGATCGTGCTCCCATTCCAACCCCCCCTCTAGTCGTCTTTTCAGTTCAACAGTTCCACCCAATGAATGGTCGGCAATTGTCCCATTAATTATCAAAGTATCTACATCGCTTCATTTGTGTAGTTTTTTTTAGGAAAACCCTTTCTCTAGTCAGTAAGTCTCATTACATAAAAAAAAATGAGATTAGTTTAATTACTTATTTATATGTCTTGTTTTGTCCAAAAGAAAGGTCTTAGTCGGGAATAAGAAAGTTTTGCTTTCCCACAGCTTGGATTTGTAATTGTCAGCTTCTTCCAACTTGATGGAAATAAATGCAGCTGTATTCAAAATACTTATATTTTGAATGTCATCCAACCCACTAGCTAATTAATAATTCCCAAAGTCAGCTTCATAACGTTTACGACAGCTGAAGGATTAAAGAACAGGTAACACCATAGGGCATCTCCGTCCCTTAATACCAAACAACGTAAGTACATTCTAAGGTATGCCCCACCACATTTTCTCTGTTTAAAAATATCTAGGTCGCTATTTACTCCATCCCTTGTATCATCTATGTGACTATGTCTACTCTATCACAGGACCTGCTATCTTTTTTTTTTTGGAACCTCTGCATAAAAGCCAGCTTTTTTAAACAAATTCAGTATAGAACGGGTCACAGGAGGAACTACCCTGCGCATAGGGGTGAAAACAAGCCGACTCGGCTCGGCTTGCCAAAGCTCGGTAGACAATGCAGCTCGGCTCGTTAAGCAGACGAGCTAAAATGGTTGCTCGGCTTGGCTTATTTACAAGCTCGAGGTGGCACGTTAGGCTCATTAACCGTCATATTGAAGGGCCAAACAGGGAGGCAGAGGTGGATGCAGACATGGAGGACGTTGGTGACTGGCGATTTCCACCCCTACCGGTACACATAATACGTGAGCACTGTGGGTCTGTGGTGGAGGCGGCGGCGGACGGGGAGGTAGAGACAGAAGGGACGAGGAGACAGAGGTCGAGGGCCGAGAGGGCAGTGTGAGGAGGAGAACAGCTATTTCTTCTGCCCGAATGACTGGACAGTCTGATCCCTATGTGGTGGCTAACGAGTCGGCTCGGGCTCAGCTCATTAACTTAACGAGTAGAAAAGTGGGTTGGCTCGGCTTGCTTATTCCATGATCTCTAGCCAAGCCCTAAATGAGCCGAGTCAGCTCACAAGCTTCAAGCTTTTTTCCAACCATACCTGCGCATCACGTCTTCCACTCCATCGCTTCACTCCATGCCAAGTGAGGATGGCCTTAGGTCGCAATACGAATCATAACCTCAATCGTGCAATACGATACAATATCAATGCTCCAGATTAGTGTAGGTGAATTGTTGGGGGCTATTTTTTGGTTTCTCGCGAGATAATTCAATATTGTATCTTCGACCTAATGGCACCACTCTTGTAATATTCTGAAATTAACTCTTAAGGGTCTACGTGTAATTAGACGAAAGGGGATATGTAAAAAACGGAATATTTTAGAGTTTTTAGGGGGAGGTAACTCGTGCTGGTATAAAAGGATGGTGAGGGGAGAGGAATTCTAGAAACCCTAGCGTTCCTTTTCTTTTTTTTTATTCAGGCACCGCCACCTCTTCGCTTTCTTTTCTTTTGCGTGCGTGTGGAGACCAGCACCAACTCGCCGCTCGCCGCTCGCCGCTGACGCTTGCCGCGTGGACGCCCGTAGCTGTGCAGTTGACGCTGGCCGCGTTGCGCGTGAGATTTTCCTAGCCGTGTCGGTTGCTACCGCCTGGGTGCAAAGGTATAGCTATTTCGCTTGTACTACAGCAGTCGATGCCTTACCTGCACACGTTGCTTGTTCTAGGAACCATCTGAACCATCTAGTAGCAAGATAAGATATTTTGTATGCTTGCATCGGGTGAGTTGTGTTAGAACTAGTCAATAGCATACTAATTAATATGGGTATTTGATTGGATTAGGTAAGGGATGCAATAGTACTTAATGGGTTTTGTCCACCTTGCGTGTTGGTGCATGCCTACATACGTTTGGCATTAAGGAACATGTTAATATTAGATAGTGCTGCTTGCATGTGTTTTAATTGGATGGTTAGGGATGTAGGGCTATGAATATTTAATTGCTATGAATTTTTAATTGAAGAATTAAGGGAGAGAAACTAGATAGTGCTGATGTATTAGTTAAGAAGTATTACATGGTGCTGCAGCGTTTTAGTTAGAGATGCATGCATTGCTATGACTATTTAATTGCTCTGTTTTCACACAGGGGATCTAGTGCTGTGCGTGTGTGCTAGTAGCTACTAGGATTAATTAGTTAAGGGAGAGGGATGCATTAACTAGTACACATGTATCCTTTTTTTTGTACTAGTTAATTAGTGTTGGCTGCTAGTGCTAGAAACTTAGTAGTACAGATTGCTTTGTTTGCATGCGGTTCAATAATTTGGATTAGTAGGAGAGAGAGAGGTTAATTAAATAATGCTAATTAGTAGTTAACTAGTTTGACCGTAGTATTGTATACATGCATGTTTAAATATTAAAGATGAGTCAATGGCTAGTTAGTGCTGTATGCTTTGTATTTATGTGTTTCTCTAGAATATTAAAGGAGAGAGAGAGGAACTAGCATGTTTTGTTGGAACAGCAAGGGGTGACGGTTCGGTATTGGGGAAGTGTTGTGGATTTGGGGGACGTGTAGGGGCGATATCAAATTAATTGTTGTTCTTGTGATGCTGTAGCTTGTATTGAGATTTAAGTGTTTATTGTAGGAGAGACGTCGTACTTGTTGCCATCTTCTAGCCAGACCGTGCATCGCAACTAGTAAAGGCAAGTGCGTGGTAGACAGCGATCAATGATTGATCACTGTATTTATTTATTTATCGTTCATTACCATTATTGTTGTGCTTTTATTTTTATTTAATTGTAAGCAATGTAATGGTATGACTATATCTTGTTGACGAACATGAGGAAAATTGGATATGTTGAATATGATGAAATTATGCATCTTTGCATTCATAAGCATCTTTGCATATGAGAAGGTGATCATGATTGATCACAACTCCATGGGAGTGGGGGAGGTCCCCGATCCTTAAGAAGGAGCGGGCTTGAGAGTGAACGTTGTCGCGAGCGTTCACTCATGCTATACCGGTATACGCGAAAGAAGTGCATGTGGACATGTAGAATAGAGTTGCATTGAGATATGAGATGAAAGTGTGTGAAATCAAGGAGAACAGAATGGTATGTGAATATTAATAGAAGGACATGTGATGACAATGAAGTTATTAAATACTGTTGATTTATCATTGTTCGTTGTATATTGATGTATTTGCTGAGTCGTGGACTCACTCTTGCTCTTTTGTTGTTTTTAGGTGATCGTTGAGGGCATCACGCTTGAGAGGGACTAGAGCACATGGGATAGTTTCATACTTCAATCACATGATTATTTGCCATGAGAACTATTTGATTCACTATTGCTGGGATACTTTTAGGACATGTTTGAATTTGAATAAGCTTATATGGTTGCTTTGGACTAGTCTATTTTGTTCCAATGTTTTGGATTTACTAGTCGGTATGGTTTTAGACTTATTATCTTGCTATGTTCCCCTCACTTATTTATTCATGCTTGATCAGTTTTTATTCATGTTCTACTGTGACCCATGGATGGGTTTTATTATTGCTTTGTTTGCTGAAATTTTATAGTGTGTTGATGAATATTAGTTGTTAAGGGTAGTTTAGTAGCATTCTAGGCTCAGTGTTGGGCTGGAGTGTTACAACTCTGTCCTTCCCCTAAAATCAGACAATACAGGTCCCACTATACCCAGAAGATATAAAATTAAATCCAATCTAGATCAAAGTTTGCTCTGCAATGGAAGTCTAAATCTGAGGTCACATAGACCTTATAACACCTACACGCTATAGATAGCTGTTTTTTTGGCGGAATTGAGCAATAAGCAGTTAAGGATTGTTATAGAAAGAAAAAAATTAGGCCTTGGATGGGTTCAAATCCCAATCCATCCACATGGATGATGACCTGCAAGTGCACAGAACCGTTGTAACACTTTTCCTTGAAATATTCCAAGGTTTATCTAACCCAAAAAGGAGCAAAGGAAAGCTAATCTCTCTTGAATGCAACTATACCTGTCAATAGTTATAATTGAAAAGAATAAAGTAAAAGGGAATTTAATTATGATAATTGAGTGAAAAGTAAATGCAAGTATCAGATAAAATAAATGACTCAAATGTAATACTAGACTAGGCATTGGAGATTTCGGTTCAAGGTAAATTGGTAGGTATGGATGTATATCATAAGTTAGTGGGATAACATCATAATACATGGTTTCGTAGGCGAGTTACCCTTGTGTTGCCATTCCCCCGCTCGTGGGATTACTGGCTTTGCTACCCACCTCTGTAACAGCCCAATTTTTGAATATTTTGAAACTTGCTAGAAATTTATGGGATTTCAAAAACTTTTGTTGCATTTTGGGAATTTCCAAAAACTTGGCTTGCATTTCAAAAGGTTAAATCCAATGACCCACTCCAAGTAGGAATAATAAAAATCTACAAGTCAATAACATGTTAAATCTCCTCATATTTGAATTTCAATTTCAAACTCAGTTCTGAAGTCCAACAAAAAGAGTTTAAATATTTTCCCTCCTCCTCTCTCTCCCCCTCTGGCCACATCCAACCCGGAGGCCCCACCCTCCTCCTCTCCCTTGGCCCGCTCGTGCATGCCCCCGGCCCAACCACGCGCCAGCACGCTCGCTCGTGCTCGCCTCCGTCGCGACCTAGCCCAGTTGGCCCAACATTGTGCCGCGTCCGCCCGCCAAGCCGCTCGGTCTCTCCCTCGCTCGCGCCTACTGACAAGTGGCCCCTGGTTCACCTATTAGACTACCAAATAGTACATCTTCCCCGTGCGCCACCTGTTACACCGTACGCTCACCGCAGTGCCATGTCATCTCGCCTCAAGTGCTATGGACTTGCCTCGAGCCTTGCTCCCTGTCTCGTGACGCCGTAGCCTTATCCCAACCGCACGCTAGGCCCTGCACACCCTCCGCTCGGGTGCCCACGCCATGCCAGTTACCCTTATAGCCTCCCCACCGCTCCATGCTATTTAAATCCCAGCTGAGCATGTCATTGTGCTCGCCATATTCTCCACTGCCTATTCCCCGCTTTCACCCTCTTTTCCCCCTCAGGTTGTCAAGAAATCGACTTCTTCCCCAAATCACGTTGCTGGCTTAACCATTGGATTCCGCCGCCATGGTGAGTCCCCGACATCATCATCTTTCTTGTTGAGGTCACCTTGACTCCCTTTTCCTCACACTCACCCCCTCTATGCATGTTTCCTCACATAACACATGGTAGCCATCGCTATTCGCGGAGCTGGCCAAAGCACACCGCATCATCTCGACCTTCTCTCGCCTTGCCTAGTGAGATTTTACCTTCATCATCCCGCGCATGTTGGTCACCTTGATCCCTTGTCTCTAATGGGTGCATCCTTTGTCCATTTCGTGCACCAGAGACACCGCTACACCCTTCATCCCCGTCACCGGCCCGGAGCTTGCAACGCTGCAACTGCGCTGATCTCCTTTCTATCTTGGCTTCCCAATAAACCCTTCCATTCCGTTAGCTTTCTTTAGCTCACAAACCCCCTAGGATAGTCAATGTAGCCCGTAGATGGCCGTAGCAACACCACACCGTTGACCTCGTTGTGTCGCCACCTGATGCCATGGAAAACCTAGCTGCACCGCCGCCCCTAGAGCACCAAGAGCTCGACTAGGTTCCCTTAGATCCGTAGGTGCTTACCCGAGCCTCATTTTCCAGATTGTAGCTTAACAATGAAGTTGCCAGCTTGTACAGTATCATCGCCGCTGACCTCACCATCACGCCGCCGCCTCAGTCCATCTCCAATAGCGACGCCGCAGCCGTTTGCATCACAGTAGACCCCACGTTCCATTTTGGTAATCTCAGGTGGTCGCCGAAGTCCCCTCCGTCGGCACCGAGCTTGCTTGAATGCCTGCAATGGCGCCCCTCCTTCATCTCCGCGCGGAGGAAGAAGATGATGTGGACGCTGACATGTGGACATGTAGATAGTTAATCATGTAATTAGTCAACACTTATTAATTAGTTAATGTTTGTATGACATGTGGGCCCTCCATAGTTAGGAAAGCTAATTAAACCGTAGGTTAAGTATCAATATATGACATTTGTCCCCATCTTTTTGTTATTAGTGTATAAACATAGTCCATAGACCAAGATGCTGCCATTGGGCCCATGCGCTGTCGGGTGGACCGAGTCCATGTGTACTGCGGTCCCACCTATCAGTCTCTCGGGTTTTCCCGAATAAAGATAAATAGAAAATAAATTAAAACCCAATGGACCCCACCTATCAGTCTCTCTGGTTTTCCCAAATTAAAATAAACAGAAAAGAAATTAAAACCCAAGTGGACCCCACCTGTCAGTCACAAAAGATTTTTATAATAAAAATAAAAGAAAAAGGAAATGAAATTCAAACCCGACCACATGTCAGAAATTTTATATTTTCTGGAATTTCTCTGAGGTCAAATTATAGAGAGCTCGTTCTCCCTCATTTTAAATCCAAATGATTTGATTTATTTTCTAAATTCCTATAAATTCAAGATCTTTCCATCAGTACCAAAATCATAACTTTTATAGTTCATTTCAGTTTTATTTGAATTTATTTGAGTTATGTGCATTTATTCGAGTCGTCGTTTTGTGATTAAATAGATTGTGACGTTGCCAAAGACTTTGTCACTGATTCAGGCCAAGACTAAGAGCAAGCAATATCTACACTTGAGCAATGCAAGTACTTACAATTGATCATGTTGAACCTACTTCCCAAATGCAAATTATTTATGAAATTTTATGTGAAAGGTTGATACCTAGCTATACTAAAGGTTGATATTATTGTGCCTCTTCTTGATTGTAGACAATCCTTATACCTTGTCACCCTAGGTTAATTATTACATGAGTAAAACTTTCCTTGGTTAAACAATAATGACTATTGGTTATGCCTAGACACTGCTTAGTAATTGAATTGAATATGACACAAACATTGTTATTACAAGAACTTGGGATACCATGAGAATCGTAGTGTGGTAACATAGGTTACCACTGAAAATAGGAAAATGTTACTTAAAATGGTGGAGACTTGGGCGAGTGGTTGATATGAGATCGGTACAGTGTTCATGTGAGTTGGGTTTGTGGACTGTCTCGCCTAAGTCGATTAACGACCGAATCATGTGCTACATTTCTAAACTACTAAGCTGTGCAACCACAAGTCTAGTATGGGATAGACCTGACCAACTACTTTACTTGGCTTTCAACATAAACCCCGTGCCTGGTGTAAAATCTCAAAATTTAAAAAACCAAAGATAGTATTTTCAAAATCATCATTTTGCATTTTTGAAGTTTTTCAAAATTATTTGCAACTATTTAAAAGGTTTTTCTAATTTGTAACGGTTGTTTTAATGATGAGAAGCCATGCTAGACGACTACATAAAGAGGTGAACTGAGTCAAACAATGATATTGACTACAACTATATACTGCCAAAAGTATGTGCACTGCTTATACTCAGATTTCCAAGCATGGAGATATTTCGAGCTGAGAAGGAGCATGACAATTATAAAGACTTAGCAAGGAGCTTGCATTGCTTGGTGATATGTACCAATGACCAATGGGCCTAGTGGGAGGTGAAGGAGGCAGAGGTGCACACAAATGAAGACAACAAGCTGCTGCATCCAACACTAGAATATGTCCGTCAACCTCCCACCTAAGCTGACATTAATTTAGGAATGTTTAGCATGCATGGGACATGGTTGGAAAGCTTATCAGTTCAACTTTTGGGCACAACAAACGGGATTTTTTTTAAAATAATATATTTTTTATTCTGAAATACAGTAATAATACTATTGGTTTTTTTACAGAAATAATAATCTATCACTCCACGGTTGGGCGACTTAGGCTAGTCGCCCAACGGTTGTGCGCCAAGTGTACTAGTCGCCCATCGGTTAAGTGACTAGTGCTAGTCGTCCAACAGTTGAGCGACTAGTACACTTGGCGCGCAACTGTTGGGTGACTAGCCTAAGTCGCACACCGGTTGGGCGATTTAAAATAATAATATTATTATTTTATTAATCCGGTGGAAATAATTGTGGGAGGATAAATTACAATTTTTGTAGGTAATATATTTAGCAAATCTTGTTTGTAGATTGTTATTTTTTTGGAAATAATAGGGCAGACAAGGTTGGTTAGTCTATTTGTGATTTTCGTAGATTCTGAAGAGTATGAAATCTGTTAGACTCGTAATAACATTTTGTGATCGTCGTATGTTGTTGTAGTACGATAAATTTTCGAAGAATTTTTTGAGGACGATTGAGGTAGCAATGATTCATAAGTAGGAAGGTTAGTGATGTTGCGATACGCTAGGGAATTCATACACGGTGGAGAACTTTGGATAAATGGCGCAACGATAACAACACGATAGTTGATCTGATAAGCGGGTTACATGGCATATAGGCTAACGAACCAAGGACGATACATGCATGCCTTTAGGGAATTAGAAATACATGGGACATATGGATGAAGAGGGTTGAACTACTGTGTGGAACGTGGCCATTTGCCCTTGCAGCCCAGGTCAGCATTGTACTCCTCGCCTTGCTCCTTAGCTTTCGCCGTGATGGCCCTCTTCCACGTCCTCTCAACCTCACGTCACCTGGCATGCTTGTGCTCCTACTCCTCATGTAGCCTCTCCCGCCTCTTCTTCTCCACCATCTCAGCCTGCAGCTCTTTGAGGCGCCTTTCATGGCCCTCATAGTCCTCCCTGGCCCACCTCTTCCATGACAGCAGCTTCCACATGTCGTAGGGGTGGATCTTGTCGTTGATCCACTGGCTGAAGTCTCATAGGCGTGGCGGAGACTGCGGTAGGAAGAGAGACGTGGTTATGGCGTAACGAAAAGCAAAATAGTGGTGTGCACTGAAATGCAATTTCATTACCGGCTGCCTGTGGCTCGGTGTGTCAAACCAGCGGTCGGGGTAGTCCGCGCAGAAGTTTGGGCAGCACCAATAGCACTGCCCAATGGTCCACTCATTGGTTGATTTCATGCACTTGCAAGCATCTCGACACCAGCAAAGGGGTGGCATCACCCCCGTCGGGGGCCCTTCGAGGGCGTTCAACGGGCATAGGAGGGGGGCGCGGCTTGACCCAGAATCATTGGGCATACCGCAAGGCAGCCTCCTTCGAACGACAAGCTCCGGATGGTGTGTGTAAGGCTGCTGACTAAACGCCCTATGGCGAGCGGCGGTATCCTAGGGAGCCTCCCAGTCCTTCAAGATCTCGCGGATGTGCTCCCATTCCTTCTCCTTGTCCATGTTATCTAAGTAGTGTTATTGGTGTGGAGTTCTTGGCCAAGTAGCATTGTATTTATAGTGAGAGCGGACGCAGCTGTAGCGGCTTCATTGCGATAAGGCACGGATGTGTTTTGTGTTTGTGCGCCACGCCCTTCGAGGAGAAAGCTTGCAGCAGTCGAGTGGTCTCTTCATGCTTTGCAGAGCGAGATCACATCCTGCTTTGAAGAGAGTGGTGTAAGATCGAGGAAGCCGACTAGAGGGGGGTGAATTGGCGGATTTAAAAACTTTAGACTAACACCTTTTTTAATGCGAAAGCTAATATCAAATCGGTTTTTCCCAATTAAAACCTAAATCAACAAGTCTCTTCTAAGTGCACCAACAATACAAGTCTATTGATAAAGATAGCATTCAAGCGTAGACTTGTAAGCTATTCAATTTTAGCAATGTAAATAGCACAAAGAAATATAAGCAATCATACAAGTATGAATAAGCAATTTAATTCTAGGAATGTAAATTGCAATAGAGTAAAGCACAAGAATGCAAACCACAATGACACGATGATGTTTTACCGTGGTGTTCGGAGAGTTGCTGGTCTCCTCTAATCCACGTTGAGGTAAGCCCAAACCAATTGGACCGACTCCACAAATTAAGCCAACACCTCCGAGGTAAGTCCAACCACTTGGACTAGTTCCAAACCGAACCAACACCTCGCTCCACTAGGGTTGCTCTTTCTCCACTCTGGAGATGGCAAGCACCAAACCACTCACAAACACCGGGCCTTCTCACAAGCTTCTTTTGAGAAGACCACCGGACCACGACGCCTCCTCGCCGTCTAGGTGTTGGCAAACACCAACAGTAACAAGTCTAGAACTCTCACTTGAACTAATCAAGTGTCTAAGCTCAATGGATACACAATCCACTACCTAAGGCAACACATGCACTTATGGTTTGCTCTCTAAGCTCACTAAGTGCAACACATGCACTTATGGTTTGCTCTCTAAGCTCACTAAGTGCAACACATGCACATATGAGAGGAGAGAACTTGCTCCTAGCTCAAGAGAATAGAATGGGGCACCAGTAACCTCACCTCAACCGGACAAGGTGGGTATTTATAGCCCTCACATAAAAACTTGCCATTGGGGCAAGATCTATTGAAAAATCAGTGAAGCCGGTCTGACCGTAGGCAAACGACCGGTCGGACCGCACCCCCTCCAACAGCTATAAAATTAGCCATTGGACCATGTCCGGACTAACCGCCAACCGAAGGCCGGTCAGACCGGACCAACCCAGTCAGACCGCCCAAAGCACGCCGGTCAGACCACACCAGCAAAATCCAGAAAAGCGCCTCTTTGGAAAAAGCTGACCGCTCTTTTGGTCCAGGAGGCCGGTCAGTCTGGCCACACACCGCCGGTCAGTCCGCTCAACCAAAATCCAGAAAACATACCTCTCTGGAAAAAGCTGACTAGGTCCAAGGCCCAAAGATCCGGTCAGACCGCCCTTATAACTGCGGTCAGACCGCTCCACAAAAAAACTCAGGTTTTTGTGTTCCGCTTCAACTCAAATTGCAAAACACATTTGCCAATTTGATGCGCGATGCAAACAAGGGTTCAAGTGAGATTCTCAACAAGTTGCAAAACTCATTTGCCAACTTTTAGAATCACACCTCAAGGAAAAAGGTATATGGACTTAAACCATTTGCAAAACACATTCGCAAACTAAAGTCACATGCTACAAGAATTACGCATGAGTCGCAACCATTTGCATAACACATTCGAAAATATCGGCAACATGCTAATGAGAGCTAGAGCAAGCACAACGAGCTATCAACTCATAACTAACTCAAGCTACTAGTCAAGACTCTTCTTAATAGTACAGCAACCTATACTAGCAATTCGGTCTTCCAACCAAACACCAAGACCGGTAAAAGACTAGGAACACATCCTTAGCCCTAGCTAGCCATACCTTTTCCTTGAGCAACCACTTGAAGCTTGATGACACACATCCCCACTTCAAGTCCGGGTTCTTGACTTGAATGCTCATCAACACATGATGAGTTCTTCACTTGACCTTCATCAACACATGATGAAGCTTCTCTTGACTCAATGATCAACACATGATCATCTCTTCTTCGAGATCTTGATATGCATCAAAGCATGATGTATTTTTTACTCCAAGCTCTTGACTTGATGACGATCAACTCATGATGTTATCCAAAGTGTTCATCCTCATGGAACATAACCTATTTCACAAACTCATGAAAAATGTTAGTCCCACAATATGATTATCATTAATTACCACGACATACCATTAACTCATAATGGTGGGACAAGATACCACAATCTTTCCCTCTTTGGTAATTGATGATAATCACTTCAATTGCAAATAATTGAATGTAAAGAGACATTAAGTATATATGAACTACACAAGTCTTATATACTCTTTTGATATGTTTCAAAGTAAAGATCCTTAATTTATGTGAAAGAGGGAATATGGATCAATACTAATGAACTACAAAACATAGAATGAACTCCCCCTAAATGTGTGCATACACGCATGTGTAATAAGAACATATGCACATATTCAAGTAAACCTTTTGGTGGAGTTCAACCTATATTCTGGATCCGAGGAATGCAACACTATATTAGAATATGAAGTAGAATGCATACTTCTTTGATTTTCACCTTTATATCCAATTGAGACTAAACAATATGTATAACAATAGAAGTGTTAGTCTCACAAATAGATTTGTCATTTCGAATGCATACCTCATTTGATTTCCCCCTTTAAATCCAAGCTGAGACTAAACAATAGGTATATCGATAAGAGTGTTAGTCTCACAAATAGATTTGTCATTAATAACCAAAACTCTATTGACACATAATGGCGGGTCTAGATTATTCAATCTCCCTCACTTTGGTGATTGATGACAAATCCTTTAACAATAACAATATTTGGATATAAATCAACATAAGATAAGAATTTAAGCTATTTGACTATTTGCATCATGACACAAAGCTAGCTATGCATGAAATGAGGTGAAAACATTCTCCCCCTTTTTGGACTATACATATGATAAGGTGAAATCATCCTAATATTATTCAAAATATTCTCCCCCTTTTGGCATTAAGCACCCAAAAAATCCAAAATAAAACGAAGCCAAAGGGAGTCTTTTCAAAGTAGTTTTCCCATATAATAGATTACCCACACTACTACAAAATAGGCTATAGCAGACGCCCCATCACAGACGGTACCTTTGGAACCGTATGTGTTGGGTCTGTTCGGCTCGAATTGTTGTTAGCGACCTATCCTGAGCGGTTATTATTTAGAACCGCTGCGATAGTCAACAATCGCTGCACGGTTCTAAATAATAACCGCTCAGTAATAGTACATAGACGGTTCTCAACCAGAACCGCTCAGGATAATTGTTATCACTGAGCGGTTCTAATTAAGAACCGTCTGTGATATCGTCGCACCATATATATTGCGCCCGACACATCTCTGCCACTGCCACACTGCCGCCCTGTGTCCACTGCCACACTGCCATGTAGCTCACCCTGTGCTGCGAGATCGACCTCAACGACGAGGACAGGGCAGGTTCCCATCCGATCCTTCCCATTCCCCTTCATTTTCATTCAGTTCTTGCTGTGTGGCTCTACTAGTACAAGCACCTGTTTCTTTGTCTCCCCCGTTTCTCATGATTTGTGGTGAATTGGTGCAGTTCCAAAAGGCTTCATTGAAGATGAGTACGCCGGCGCCGCACTCCGTGAACCCAAGATCCTCTTGACCACATCTCACAACCCGAGCGCACCCTTGACTCAATTTGTTAAGGTGTGTTTGTACTGTGAATTGACGATTGTTTCCGCAAGTTGGAATTGTGAAGTGCATGAAGCTAACTGACCTTTTTTGTTCATTTGGCAGGAGCTGAAAGTCGTGTTTTCAAACTCATAAAGGATGAACCCTGGTGGTCAGGTATAATATGGTAGCACTCCATATTATTATGTTTACTTTGGTTATCAGATAAACTGATTACTGATAAGCATCTACACAATGTTTAGGTATAACTTGTATGTTTGTGCCAGCAAGGTTAAGAAACCTCAACTGTCCTAGCTTTACAATGCCATCAGGAAGTTTCAACAAACTTTCACTACCCCGAAGGCTAATGTACTGCAAGAATTTCATCTTGCTGTTGTTCTCCGGTAGTCTAGATATATCGGCGCATGTTAGAGACAAATACCTCCTCAGGTGCTTGAGTTGATACAAAGATCCAGTCAGTGCAGCAAAGTTTTCAGATAGTATATGTAGAGTCCATAGGCTTGATAAAGTACTGAATGAATCACCAGGCTTCATCTTTATATTGCCAATTGATATTAGTGTTCTCAGTGATTTATGTGTATGTAAAAAACTCCAGTCAATCCACTCTAATCCTCTGCTTTGTACAAACAACCGAAGAATCTTTTGTGAACTTAGTGTAGTGACAATATCAGTTTCACCATTGTGAGCTACTAGTGATTCGTCTCTGGCCATATACTGAGCAAATGAGCGAACAACATCATGAACGATCTATATATAATTATTTATGTTTGCTATAAATTAATCGCTAATCAATTTAAGTATGTTTGGTAAATAGGAAGCCCATTGTGCCGCCAACAGAGAGGGAAGGGAGGAGAAGGTGAGGATTGTCAAGAGATATTAGGTATTTTCTTCGTGAGCTCTGAGGGTAACGATCTATAACCCTTTATGTTTGCTATAAATTAATCGCTAATGTCGGACCCGGGAACGAAAGATCCCGAACCCTCTGTGTTCATACACCAGTCCAGGATTTCCGGTGTACACAGTTACAAAAATGATAACATAACCAAATCTCGCGTTTCATTAATAGTAAATCAGAGTTCGATACAAATGGGCATGAAGCCAAATAAAGAAGTAAATAACACAGCGGAAATAAAAAGATAGTAGTAGGCCAGAACGATCCGCCACAGGCAATCGTCTGGGGGCGTAGCCTAGGCGTCGGTGTCCTCACCGTCCTGATAGTAGTCTTCTCCTGAAATTTTGTTGCATAAAGCAAGCATGAGCACAACTACCGTGCTCGCAAGTTACACCCAATATGGAATTGTAATGCATGCATAAGGTAAACAAAGGACATTGGCAGGGTTATTTTGCGTAAAGCAGCAGTTTAATTTAAATAATCGTAATAGATTGCAAGGCCATTTTCATACATTAATTAAACTCATATTTTAAATGACAATTGAATAATGTGGATAACCTCCACGAAAGGTGATGGATATCCTCCAATCACAATGGCTAACCGCCCAATTTTCCCCACAGGACTATCCATCCTGAAAACATCTGTTGAAACCATTTTAAAACCAAAAACAAGTCTAACTCAAAGTGGCTTTGCTAGCATGTCCATGATCATGACGCGCTATTCAATAGTTTTCTACTCGCAGAGTTTGTACAGCTTTACCCATACGAGATATTATACCCTTTGTGTCGGCCAATCCACGCTTCCTAAGGCGTGTGTGAGCAAATATCACAAGGTCGTTATAATGATCTACCTCACAAGACTCATGCCCGCTAAGGTTTCGCTCCCATTGACTAACCATCCTCCGGAGCCCCTCTTGCGCCATGTGGGACTACTTGTCTAACCAACACCCACTCATACAATATGGCACTAATATCTATGAGGTATCCCAAATTATTAAGCCAGTCCTTCCCATACAGGACATGTGGTGGTACGTTTTGGCATAGCAAAGGAACGCCAAAGGCGGTCCTTAATTGACTTGGGCGTCTTTCAAATTAAACCTCGGCTTTAATCCTAACCAGATTAAACCCGTGCATAAACTCGCACCCACCTTTCATCCGTTACACCCAAGTCCAAACCATCTTTATTTTATTTAGTAAAACCACCTTTACAACAAATCTATGGTAAGACAATACCATAGGTTCAAGTTAAAACAAGTTTGTAAAGATTTGGCTAAATCCTCCCCAAAAATCAAAATCATGGTCTAAGTATTTGCTAAGCATTTCCAAACAATTTGTCTATGGGGACAAGGGATGACATTTCAATATTCAATATTGGCCATACAAGGACAGTTGGAATATCTAATGATTTAAACAGGAATTTAAAATACTTGAATAAAAGTATGCATGCACTTAATAATTTGAAAACTGAATTTAAATAACTTTGAAATAGTAGGTGCAAGATGATCAAAGTATAACTTGCCTTCGCTGAAGTCTTGAAATTCTAATTCTTCTAAGAATCAAATTTTAATCGTAAGTAATCTAAACGTGAAAATACGACAATCAATTGAAACTCAAAATAAATACAAGACGACAGTTTAAACTAACTCCAAATAAAATAATTATATTTTATTTGACTAGATTATAATTTTATAAGACTTTATAAATTTGAACACTCAATTTGGAATTAGGACATAAAAGATATGAATTCTACAAGTTTAAATCTTAAATTTGCAATTTAAATAGTTTCAACTTCAAAATGACAATTTAAACTAATTCTAAATAAACTAATCTTAATTTATTAAGCTAGATAATCTTTTATAAAATTTTAGAAATTTAATTCACTAAATTTGGAATTGGAATTCAGATGATATGAATTTTATAAATTTAAATCTAAATTTGGAATTTAAATGAATCTCTAAATTCTAAAACAGAACTAGACTGAACTCCAAATTGAATAACTACATTTTATTTAGTTAGATAATAATTTTCTAAGATTTTAGCAATTTGAAACATCTAATTTGGAATTATGGTTCAAAAGATATGAATTTTACAAGTTTAATTCCCAAATTAGTGGTTTAAATTATTTCAAATTCAAACAGATAGTTTAAACCTACTCCAATGCAAATTTTTATATTTTATTTAGCTAGGTATTAATTTTATAAAATTTTAGAAATTGGAATCACCTAATTTGGAATTAGAATGCAAAAGTTAGAAATTTTACAAATTAAATCCTAAATCTGTGATTTAAAAGGATTTCCCAAATTATTTTTCTAAAGGAAACTCCAATTATTGCGCAATGCTGACGTCAGCGAAGGAATTCCGGGATTTAAAAGAAATTAAAAAAAATTCTGACGTGCGGGCCCCTTATGTCAGAGACACGGCCCACGTGGACTTAGTCCACGGGCCTTGGCTCACGGTGAGGTGGGATGTGGCTTCGACGTGGGTCGCCACGAGGTGGCCACATAGGATGGGGTATTTGGCGTGGCGGCGAGTGGCGCTGAGGTGGCCAGGCCACGTAGGCCGATTCCGGCCATGCTCCGGTGACCACCCTCGCCGGCGCTACGCGCCACGGCGAGGGGTGCGGGTGGGTGCAAACGAGAGAGGGGGAGTTCGCGAACCTAGTGGCTACCTTAGGTGCGGGCGGGCGTGGCCGGAATGTCGTCGACGGCGAGGTTTGGCGGCGAGGAGCTTCGGTCGTCGTCGAAGTAGTCGATCCCGGGGTTCTCCGGCGACGTGGATGGGTGCTCCGGCTTCGCAACGACGCGGCGGTGCCGAAGGTGTGGTCGGCGGGGTCGAAGCGGGGACGACGGCACCGAATCGGAGAAGAACGAATTCGCCGCGGTGAGGAACTTCAAAATTCCGGCGCTACAGAGGAGGAGGGGAGCAATGGGTGGTGGGGTTGAGTTGTGGTGGAGGAGGCGCACCCGGGGGTGGCCTTTATAGGGGTAGAGGGGCTCCGAGGCGGCGAGGGGATCGTGGGGGTCGCGGCGGCGGTTAAGGCTTAGGCGCCCGCGTGCGCGAGAAGAGGGGGAAAGAGGTGGGGATCGTGGCGGAGGTGGACGCGAGTCTTGCGCACCGACGCGGAGAAGTCTGGGGTGGTTGAGGAGCCGCTATGAGCTTCACGCCTGTGCCATGGCGGTTGGAGGCGGTGGCTGCGCGGAGAAGAACGCGGGGAGAAGATGACGCAGGGCCGTCGGATCTTGATCCGACGGTGTGGGGAATGGGGTGGCGTGGTGGCTTAGATGCCGTCCAATTGGGATTAGGCGGGGAGAGAGAGAGAGATAGGAGGCGGTGGTGGTGTGGTCGCTGGATTTAAATCCAACGGTCCAATTGAGGAGTGGGGTTTTGGGGCCAAGGAAGGAAGCCGAAATTTGGCTGACAAAGGCTGATTCGCCCAACCATGTTTAGGGTTTTTTTTAGTTTTCTATTTAAATAATCTCGTTAATTCCTTTTGACTTAGAAAATAGCAAAAGAGTCCAAAATTCTACAAGAATTCTCATAAATCCTTAGAGACATTCTAGACTTAATAAAATTATTCCCAACTTAAACTTGATAATAAATTTTGTAATTAAATTATTTTAGGTTTAAAACATTTAGGACAAAGCTTTTTAAAATTTCGTAAAATTCACAAACTCAAATAAGTTTTAAACTTTAACCAAAATTGAAATTTTGGGCTGTTACAAACCTCCCTTAAGGGAATCTCGACCCGAGATTCGTGGATTGATGGCGAGAAGGTGGGGATACCCGGTTTAATGTCTTCTTCTCGCTCCCAAGTGGCTTCACTTTCGTGGTGGTGGCTCCATCGAACTTTGTATGAACGGATGATCTTGTTCCGTGTGACACGCTCATGACGCCCGTAATCTTGATCGGTTGCTCCACATAGGTGAGGTCCTCTTGCGAGATCAATGCTTTCTAGAAGGGTCTCGATCCTCGTGCACTCAAGGCACTTCTTTAGTCGTGAAACATGGAAGACATTGTGGACGGCGGATAAGGATCTTCGGTAGCTCAAGGCGATATGCAACTTCACCTCTTCTTGCCAAAATCTTGTAAGGTCCCACAACTGGGTGCAAGTTTTCCTTTGGTTCGAACCTTCTTACTCCTGAGTGGAGTAACTCTGAGGTAGACAAAATCTCCTTCAAACAAGGTCAACTCTCGCCGACGATTATCAAGATAACTCTTCATCGGGTTTGAGCTACTTTCAGATGTTCTCTTATCGCCTTAACCTTACTTTCACTTTCTTTGATCAATTTCGCCCAAAGAACTGATGCTCTCCTACTTCATCCCATAGAAGCGGGGTTCGCATTTCGCCATACAAAGCCTCAAACGGGACATTTGAAGACCGGCTTGGTAGCTATTGTTATCTGAAAATTCAGATAGGGCAAATTCTTGTCCCAACTTTTTCCATAATCCAAGGCGCAGCTCAAGCATGTCTTCAAGAATTTGGTTGACTCGTTCGTCCGCCATCCGTCTCTGCGGATGATATGCGATCTTGAAGTTGAGTCTGGTTCCCAAAGCTTCATGCGCATCGCCAAAATCTTGACGTAAGCCGTGATCCTCTGTCGGACATGATCTTCTTGGGTACTCCATGCGCATGCATAATCTTGGCCATATACAATTCCGCCAACTTATCGCTTCGGGTAGGTGGTCTTGATCGAGGAAGTGAGCTACTTTGTTAACCGATCAATTATCACCCAGATGGAATCACATCCTCGATCGAGTCCTAGGAAGTCCGGTGATGAAATCCATACCAACTTCTTCCCATTTCCACTCGGGGATCGGTAGCAGTTGTAACAAACCGGCGGGTCTTTGATGTTCTCGCCTTGACTCACCGACAAACATCACAGACGGGCTGAACTTAACTCAGCAATTTCCGCTTCATCTCGACTCCACCAATATCTTTCCTTAAGATCCTGGTACATCTTGGTACCGCCAGGTGAATGGAATAAGGTGACTCATGGGCTTCCTTGAGAATCGATCGCTTTAAATCCTGCCGATCCGAGACGCAGATGCGGTTCCCGAACCACTTTGTTCCTTCCTCATCTTCGTGAATCCTCAAGCTTTGCCTCTTCTCATATTCTTCTTGATCTCCTTGATGTCTTCATCTACTAATTGCTTTTCTTTGATCGACTCTGAAGTGTTGGTTGAACTTCCAAAGCATTCACACATCCTTGCTCAACAATCTCCAAGTTCGGATGCTTCAATTCTTCATACAACTCGCCGATTCTCCGAACCAAGATGGTATTGCAACACGCCTTCTGCTCGGGGCATCCGAACTACATTTGCCTTGCGGGATGGTAATGGATCTCAAGGTCATAATCCTTTATCAATTCTAGCCATCTTCTCGCCGGAGATTAAGGTCGACCGAGTGAAAATGTACTTAAGACTCTTATGATCCGTGAAAACTTCACAAATGTTACCGGCGAGATAATGCCGCCAGATCTTTAATGCATGCACAATCGCTGCTAATTCGAGGTCATGAGTTGGATAATTCCCTTCGTGTGGCCTCAACTGACGGGATGCATAAGCTACAGCTTTGCCTTCTTGCATCAATACACAACCGAGTCCCTGACGAGATGCGTCGCAGAAAATTACAAAATCCTTATGAATGTCCGGTAGTACCAATACAGGTGCCGAAACTAATCTTGTCTTCAGCTCTTGGAAACTTTCCTCACAAGCACTTGTCCACTCAAATTTCTTCTCCTTCTTCAGAGGTTGAGTCATTGGTCTTGCTATCTTGGAGAAACCTTCAATGAATCTGCGATAATACCCTACCAATCCAAGGAAGCTTCTCACATCCGTGATGACTTGGGTTGTTTCCAATCCATTACCGCTTCGACTTTGGTCGATCTATCGCAACTCCTCCCTGGACACAATATGTCCAAGGAATGCCACTTGACTTAGCCAAAATTCGACTTGTGAATTTGGCATAAAGCTGGTGCTCTCTGAGTTTTCCCAAAATTATCCTGAGATGGTCCTCATGCTCTTCTTCATTCTTTGAATAGATAAGAATGTCATCGATGAAAACAACCACAAACTTATCCAAGAATTCCATGAACACTTTGTTCATCATATTCATGAAATAAGTAGGCGCTCACAAACCGAAAGACATTATCAGAACTCGCATAATCCATATCCGTGGTGAAAGCCGTCTTCGAATATCTTACGTCCGATTTTCAGTTGGTGATAGCCAGATCTCAAATCAATCTTCGAGAAGACACTTGCTCCTTTCAATTGATCGAACAGATCATCAATCCTAGGTAGCGGATACTTATTCTTGATTGTCACCTCATTGAGCGATCGTAATCCACACACATCCTCATCTCGTTGTCTTTCTTCTTGACAAACAAGATCTTTGGTGCTCCCAAGGTGATGAACTGGGTCGAATATATCCCTTGCTCCGCAATTCTTCAATTTGTTTCTTCATCTCGCCAATTCATTAGCCAGCATTCAGAGGGTCGCCGAGATTGGAGCGGTCCTCGACTAGGTCAATTAAGAACATGACATCCCTATCCGTGGCATGCCGTAGATCATCGTGAAAAACATCCGGAATTCTTGTACTATTGGTATATCTTCAAGCTTTAACTCCTTCAAGCTTGTTAGTATGGAACTTCCACCAAGATGTGTCTTGGGCTTGAATTCAACTGTGACTCCTTCCTCATTAGTGAGAGTAATAGACCTATTGGCACAATCTATCCGCCCTGATTCTTGGCTAGCTACCCATTCCAAGTATTACATCCGGACCTTGAGAGTGCAAGACTATCAAGTCCGCCATGAAGGAAACTCCGGATATCTCCAGGTAAGATTCGCATAGAGAATCGGTTCTCATTTCGAGCCCGGGAATGGATTATCATAGGATTACTTAATGGAGAAATAGGTAACCCATTTTTTCCCACAAACTTATTGGATACAAAAGAATGCGAAGCTCTAATCAAACAGAATCGATGCCGTATCGAATTAACAAGAAACGCACCGTGACGGACGCCCGTGCCGCTGAAGCCTCTCGCTGTGGACGTGGTTCACACGCCCTTCGTGAATCGCCCGCCGGCTTTGGGGTGCCGCTGGTGGCCGGTACTCGATGTCTGGCTCGATTGGTGTTGCATCGCCGCTTTTCGCACTTGTTGGCATAGTGTCCGCCTCGTTGTAATGGAAGCATGTCACTCCGCCGCCGATGAAGTTGGGTTCTTCTGCTAAACCGCCCCGCAGATGCATTGTTGCGAAGCCGGAAGAGTTGGAGCGCCAGTGCGTGCATCGAGCTCTGGGTGTAGAGGATCGAACCTTCCACTCGAGGTGGCCGAGGCCGAGTAAAACGAGGCTTGGGTTGCCCTCCGAGTTGAACTTCGAGCGCCATCCTCCGCTATGTTCTCCATCCGCAGATGTTTGGCCTCGGCGAAAAGCTTTATTCACTAACTGCTGGAAGTCATGTAGTCATTGGAGACCAAATGAATCGAGATCTCATCGCTCAAACCATCCATGAACCTTTCTCGCCTTTCTTCATCACTAGCCACGTCTGTTGGGGCATAGCGAGCAAAATTGGTTGAACTTGTGTAGGTATTCACCCTTTGTGCGGTTGCCTTGTTTGAGCGCGTGGAACTCTTTCTTCTTTAGGGTCATTATCCTCGGGAATATGCGCATGGCGGAAAGCCCGCACAAACTCCTCCCAAGAGATAGTCTGCGCAGACAAGATGGGAGATGTTGTAGTTATCCCACCATTCTCGAAGGGACCGGTGAGCTAGTGAGAGGCAAACAGACTCTCTCACGATCAAGACATCGAGTGATATCCGGCTTCTTCCCGATAGCACGGATCCAGCCATCGGCATCCATCGGCTCAGGCTTTGGAGAAGGTCGGTGGCGCATGCGCATGAAATCGCCATGGTCAATCTCTCGCGCGGTGGAGGTGGTGGTGCACCGATTGTTGTTCGCACATTCTCTGACATTGTTGAGGGATCGAGCTAGGAGGTTAATCGATGATTTCGGTTTTCCATCATCGACGTAATCTGGTCCTTCACCGGTGGCGGTGGTGGTTCTTTGATGGGATCCTCCCGTAATCTGCGTCTTCGTTGCTCGACCTCATGACATCGCCATCGCTGCAGACGGTGGTCACCATCTGCTAGAACTCCAAAGATTTAGGAGAGATAGACAGATAGGAAGTTCTAAAGGGTAAATTCTAATGACCCAAGAACACAAAGATCACACAAGACAAAGAGCAGATTTTTCCAAAAAGTTCCTTTATTAAGTCATTTTATTCAAAGATTATGGCTACCACAAATAAGATAGTAGCTCATAATTCGCAACTAAAGATCGAGCTAACAGGAAGGTAACTATAATGGGGTATCGGGGTATAATCCGCTCATCGAGCTAGCCTCACGCCTTGTAGCTAGCGAGCTCGCAGCTACAATCTTCACTTTCTTCGCTTCTTGTAGTCTGCTCGAAGCGGTGAGCAAGTCATTCAAGGTGTTTCCAGAGGCATAATCCAAAGCCTTAGCAGATCCACGGTGTGTCGGCCGGGGAATCTTCGTCTCTAGCGGAGTTGAAAGTACTGCCGAGTCGGGTCGGAATGTGCATCGTAGTAATGAAACCCGGTGCCTCAAGGCGATGATTGTAGGTGTAGCGAAGGTGGCGATCGCCTCTCTTGCCGCATCCTGCATGCCCTCATCAAAGGTGTCGCACCGGATCGGAGCGTCAAAGACGTGGAAGACGGTGTCGGTGCGAGATTGGAGTAGATGAGCACTTCTACTCTCCACAGCTTGTTGTTCTCCCACTTGGTACTTGAATCCTTGAAAAGTTGGCCTCTTTCGGTAACCTGTGTCAGATCATTTCCCAAAGTATCTCGCCCAAGATCCAAAGAAAGGCTCCGTGGGAAGTAGCGCCCCAGATTTCAGCCATCTAAAATTTTGAGAAGGAGAGGAGTTAGTAAACATTTTAAAGAGAAAGGTTGAGACATGACTCGATAGACTCAAAATAGTTTTAGTTTTTGAAGATAAGTCCTTAAGGCAATTCTAAGGCCACGACCTACGACGACATGGCTCGATACCACTTTTGTCGGACCCGGGAACGAAAGATCCCAAACCCTCGTGTTCATACACCATCCCAGATTTCCGGTGTACACAGCATTACAAAAATGATAACATAACCAACTCTCGCGTTTCATTAATAGTAAATCGAGTTCGATACAAATGGGCATGAAGCCAAATAAAGAAGTAAATAACACAATGAAATAAAAAGATAGTAGTAGGCAGAACGATCCGCCACAGGCAATCGTCTGGGGGCGTAGCCTAGGCGTCGGTGTCCTCACCGTCCTGATAGTAGTCTTCTCCTGAAATTTTGTTGCATAAAGCAAGCATGAGCACAACTACCGTGCTCGCAAGTTACACCCAATATGGAATTGTAATGCATGCATAAGGTAAACAAAGGACATTGGCGTGGTTATTTTATGTAAATGCAGCTTTAATTTAAATAATCGTAATAGATTGCAAGGCCATTTTCATACATTAATTAAACTCATATTTTAAATGACAATTGAATAATGTGGATAACCTCCACGAAAGGTGATGGATATCCTCCAATCACAATGGCTAACCGCCTAATTTTCCCCACAGACTATCCATCCCGAAAACATCTGTTGAAACCATTTTAAAACCAAAAACAAGTCTAACTCAAAGTGGCTTTGCTAGCATGTCCATGATCATGACGCGCTATTCAATAGTTTTCTACTCGCAGAGTTTGTACAGCTTTTACCCATACGAGATATTATACCCTTTGTGTCGGCCAATCCACGCTTCCTAAGGCGTGTGACAGAGCAAATATCACAAGGTCGTTATAATGATCTACCTCACAGTACTCATGCCCGCTAAGGTTTCGCTCCCATTGACTAACCATCCTCAGGAGCCCCTCTTGCGCCATGTGGGACTCTTGTCTAACCAACACCCACTCATACAATATGGCACTAATATCTATGAGGTATCCCAAATTATTAAGCCAGGTCCTTCCCATACAGGACATGTGGTGGTACGCGTTTTGGCATAGCAAAGGAACGCCAAAGGCGGTCCTTAATTGACTTAGGCGTCTTTCAAATTAAACCACGGCTTTAATCCTAACCAGATTAAACCGTGCATAAACCTCGCACCCACCTTTCATCCGCTACACCCAAGTCCAAACCATCTTTATTTTATTTAGTAAAACCACCTTTACAACAAATCTATGGTAAGACAATACCATAGGTTCAAGTTAAAACAAGTTTGTAAAGATTTGGCTAAATCCTCCCCAAAATCAAAATCATGGTCTAAGTATTCGCTAAGCATTTCCAAACAATTTGTCTATGGGGACAAGGGATGACATTTCAATATTCAATATTGGCCATACAAGGACAGTTGGAATATCTAATGATTTAAACAGGAATTTAAAATACTTGAATAAAAGTATGCATGCACTTAATAATTTGAAAACTGAATTTAAATAACTTTGAAATAGTAGGTGCAAGATGATCAAAGTATAACTTGCCTTCGCTGAAGTCTTGAAATTCTAATTCTTCTAAGAATCAAATTCCCTAATCGTCAGTAATCTAAACGTGAAAATACAACAATCAATTGAAACTCAAAATAAATACAAGACGACAGTTTAAACTAACTCCAAATAAAATAATTATATTTTATTTGACTAGATTATAATTTTATAAGACTTTATAAATTTGAACACTCAATTTGGAATTAGGACATAAAAGATATGAATTCTACAAGTTTAAATCTTAAATTTGCAATTTAAATAGTTTCAACTTCAAAATGACAATTTAAACTAATTCTAAATAAACTAATCTTAATTTATTAAGCTAGATAATCTTTTATAAAATTTTAGAAATTTAATTCACTAAATTTGGAATTGGAATTCAGATGATATGAATTTTATAAATTTAAATCTAAATTTGGAATTTAAATGAATCTCTAAATTCTAAAACAGAACTAGACTGAACTCCAAATTGAATAACTATATTTTATTTAGTTAGATAATAATTTTCTAAGATTTTAGCAATTTGAAACATCTAATTTGGAATTATGGTTCAAAAGATATGAATTTTACAAGTTTAATTCCCAAATTAGTGGTTTAAATTATTTCAAATTCAAACAGACAGTTTAAACCTACTCCAATCCAAATTTTTATATTTTATTTAGCTAGGTATTAATTTTATAAAATTTTAGAAATTGGAATCACCTAATTTGGAATTAGAATGCAAAAGTTAGAAATTTTACAAATTAAATCCTAAATCTGTGATTTAAAAGGATTTCCCGAATTATTTTTCTAAAGGAAACTCCAATTATTGCGCAATGGCGACGTGAAGGAATTCGGATTTAAAAGAAATTAAAAAAATTCGACGCGGGCCCTTATGTCGAGAGACCTACCACGTGGACTTAGTCCACGTGCCTTGGCTCACGGTGAGGTGCGCACAAGATCGACGTGGGCGCCACGTGGTGGCCACGAGGATTGGATTGAAGGGTGGCGCCGAGTGGCGCCGAGGTGGCGAGCCACGAGGGCGATTCGACCATGCTCGGTGACCACCCTCGCCGGCGCTTACGCTGACGGCGGGGCGCGGTGGGCGCAAACGAGAGAGGGGAGTTCGCGAACCTAGTGGCTACCTTAGGTGCGGTGGCGTGGCGAATGTCGGAATGTTGTCGACGGCGAGGAGCTTTGATCGTCGTCAAGTAGTCGATCCCGGTTCTCCGGCGACGTGGATGGGTGCTCGGCCAAGAACGACGCCGCGGTACGAAGGTGTGGTCGGCGGGTCAAGCGGGACAATGGCCGAATCGGAGAAGAACGGAATTCGGCCGCCGGTGAGGAACTTCAAAATTCCGGCGCTACAGAGGAGGAGGGGAGCAATGGGTGGTGGGGTTGAGTTGTGGTGGAGGAGGCGCACCCGGGGGTGGTCTTTATAGGGGTAGAGGGGCTCCGAGGCGGCGAGGGGATCGTGGGGGTCGCGGCGGCGGTTAAGGCTTAGGCGCCCGCGTGCGCGAGAAGAGGGGGAAAGAGGTGGGGATCGTGGCGGAGGTGGACGCGAGTCTTGCGCACCGACGCGGAGAAGGCGGGGGTGGTTGAGGAGCCGTTGCGGAGCTTCACGCCCGCGCGGCCATGGCGGTTGGAGGCGGTGGCTGCGCGGAGAAGAACGCGGGGAGAAGATGATGGGGCCGCTCGGATCTTGATCCGACGGCAGGGGAATGGGTGGCGTGGTGGCTTAGATGCCGTCCGATTGGGATTGGGCGGTGGGGAGAGAGAGAGAGAGGGAGGAGGCGGGTGGTGCGGGCGTTGGATTTAAATCCAACGGTCCTAATTGAGGAGGGGTTTTGGGGCCAAGAAGGAAGCCGGGCTGGGCTGCTGCAAAGTCTTGATTTCGGCCCAACCATGTTTAGGGTTTTCTTTTAGTTTTCTATTTAAATAATCTGGTTAATTCCTTTTTGACTTAGAAAATAGCAAAAAGAGTCCAAAAATTCTACAAGAATTCTCATAAATCCTTAGAGACATTCTAGACTTAATAAAATTATTCCCAACTTAAACTTGATAATAAATTTTGTAATTAAATTATTTTAGGTTTAAAACATTTAGGACAAAGCTTTTTAAAATTTCAGAAAATTCACAAACTCAAATAAGTTTTGAACTTTAACCAAAATTGAAATTTTGGGCTGTTACAGCTAATCAATTTGACACTAATTTGTTACAAGCATAGTGTAGATGGATCGAAACTGGATGTACGGTGTGAACCGTGTGAGTCAAGAGTACATTAATGGCGTGGTTGCTTTTAGAAGAGCCACGAAAGGTGATGTGTTGAAGAAGGGGACAAATTTTATGTAATGTCCGTGCATTGATTATGTAATCAAGATGTTTAACAACGCGCGCAGATCGAAGCGCACTTGATTCAAGGGTTTCAAAAAGGGTATACATGTTGGACTAGTCACGGTGAAGAGCAGATTATACCAGAAGTTAATAATGACGACATCGCTGAGGAAGTCAACGATTTGCCGGATGTGGACTGTGCTTTTGATGAGGATAGGTGGCACGATGACAATTTGGATCAGATGCTACGCGATGCAGAAGAGAACTACAGTGAGAGAGAGTTTTGTAAATTCGAGGGCTTAAGGGAGGACTCGGTGAGACCTTTGTTCCCTGGCTGCAAGCCGGAATACAGAAGGTTGTCAACCGTGCTTGAACTGCTAAAATTGAAGGCAAGCAATAGTTGGTCCGATAAGAGTTTCACGGCATTGTTAGGTCTCCTAGCGGACATCCTTCCGGAGGGAAACGTGTTGCCCAGCACCACCTATCAAGCAAAGAAGGTTATTTGTCCATTGGGAATGGAAGAAGTAGAAAGAATACATGCATGTCCGAACGATTGTATCCTCTACCGTAAAGAGTATGCAGACATGCATGTGTGTCTCGTGTGCAAAGCATCCTGATACAAGCGTCAAAATACTACTAAGGTGAAGCAAGGACCTCCTGCTAAGATGTTGTGCTATTTGCCTGTAATCCCACGTTTGAAGCGTTTATTTGCGAACCCAAAGGAGGCAAGATTACTGCGTTGGCACTCAGAGGAGCATAAGAGAGATGGAAAGCTAAGACACCTGCCGATTACGCTAAAGGAGAAACTTCGATCGGAGCTTCGAAGAGTTCGGTGCGGAACCGAGGAACATAAGGTTAGGGTTGAGTACGGATGGAATGAATCCTTTCGGTAACATGAGCAGCCGACATAGCACCTGGACCGTGAATCTATGTATGTACAACCTTCCTCCTTGGCTGTGTATGAAGCGCAAGTACATTTTGATGTCACTACTTATCCAAGGGTCGAAGCAACCTGGGAATGATATTGATGTGTACCTAGCACCATTGCTGGAAGATCTTGTGACACTGTGAAACGAAGGGGTACAGGTATGGGATGCGTACAAATAAGAGAACTTCACTTTACGCGTCATGTTGTTCTACACCATCAATGATTTTCCTGCCCTTGGTAACCTTGTCAAGCCGAGACAAAAGGAGCTAAAGCCTGTCCGCACTGCTTAGATGCTACGGAGAGTGTATGGCTGAACAACTCACGCAAAACTGTGTATATGCGTCACCGTAGGTTCCTTCCCAGGAGTATCTTGCCGAACAAGGTCCGAGTGGCAATCTTGAGGCTGTGTTATTTCTTCAACTCAATTACTCAGAAGGTCATCGATCCCCAAGGACTAGATGCTCTGCAGGCCGAGGTGGTGATGACTCTATGTCATCTTGAGATGTATTTCCCTCCGTCATTATTCGATATCATGGTCCATCTCATTGTTCACCTTGTGAAAGAGATAAAGATATGCTGCCTTGTGTTTCTACGTCATATGTACCCGTTCGAGAGGTACATGGGAATTCTCAAGTCCTACATACGAAATCGATCTCGACCGGAGGGCAGCATCATCGAAGGTTATGCAACGGAAGAGGTCATTAAGTTCTGCGTCGACTACATGGCTCAGGTGGATCCGATTGGTGTGCCTCTATCTCGTCATGAGGGGAGACTAGATGGTATCGGGACCATCGGAAGGAAATCAATCACTCCCGATCTGGATACGTACGCTCAAGCCCATTTCATGGTCTTGCAACACATGACCCAAGTGTCCCCGTACATCGACGAGCACAAAGACATGGTACACCAATGTAATCCGCACGGCCGGAGGTTTGGATCACTAGAGAGCACAACCGTCCGTTCAACGAATGGTTAAAGGTGCGAATCCTTTGGGAGGTCATCAAGTGATGATCTGCCGCTATGGTTGGCAAGAGGGCCACAATTTACAATTGTCACATGGCAAGGATACGACATAAAGGGGTACACATTTTATACGGCAGCTCAGGATAGGAAGAGCACAATCCAGAACAGCGGTGTCCTCATAGATGCATTCAGTACCGATGGGCTGAGGGGCTCGTACTATGGGCAAATAGAGGAGATATGGGAGCTCGACTACGTGCTTTTCAAGATCCCCCTATTTCGGTGCCGTTGGGTCCATCTCCCACAGGTGAAGGTCGACAAGTACGGCGTCACTACCATTGACCTCGAACGTGTCGGATACAAAGACGAACCATTCGTACTGGCTAACCAAGTTGTTCAAGTCTTCTATGTAACCGACCCGGCAAATAAGAAGCGACACGTAGTTCTTTATGGAAAAAGGAGGATTGTCGGAGTTGAGAATGTAGTGGACGAGGAAGAATACAATCAATTTGACGAGTTGCCTCCTTTTGGAGACGACATCAGGCTCGAGGAAGAACCCAGTGAGGAAGCTAGCTACATGCGCGTCGATCATCATGAAGGGCTATATTTTAATTAAGAATTTACTCCATTGTAATTAATTAATTTATTCCATTGTCATGTGTTAATGTGTTACGGACTTCTCGGAAGCACGGACACGCCGGCAAGGTGCCGGGTCCGTGTCGGACATGGACACTGCTCCGACACGGCTCGGATACGTATCCCCGGCGTGTCGAAAATTGCAATCGCGAAAAAAAAAGAAAAACAAAATCGGATATGTATCGGACACGGCTAGGAGACGTATGGATACTTGGGCCCATTCAATTCAGCCCAAAATGAACAATCTCCACTCAATTCGGCCCAACAACCATCGGTTAACCTACCTTGCCTGCTGCCTGCCTGCCTGACCCAAGGTCCTGAGTTGTGTTATGAACCTGTCATCATAATGCTTGTCAACTGGTTTCATATATGAGTTTATGGAGATATCACAGACGGTTCTACTTTAGAACCGTCTGTGATAATGAATCACAGACGGTTCTAGAAAAGAACCGTCTGTGATACGGAAAAATCACAGACGGTTTCCTAATATAACCATCTGTGATATCGAACGTATCACAGATGGTTCTTTGAAGGAACTGTCTGTGATACTTTATCACAGACGGTTCTTTAAAAGAACCGTCAGTGATAGCCTTTTTATTAGGCGGGAACCAATAGGGTTTTGCTCTTACTCCTCACTTCCTCTCCCACGCCCCTTAGGCTCTCGCGCGCTCTTTCCACCTTCTAGGGCTCGCCTGTCACCGCCGCCTCCGACCTCGGTGCCGCCGACACCGCCGCCCCCGACCTCGGTGCCGCCGACACAGCCGCCCCCGGCCTCAGCTCCAACGCCTCCCGACCTTAGCTCGGTGCCACCCGGCCTTGGCACCAAAGACACCTCCGACCTTGGCTCGGCGCCGCCCGACCTCGGCTCCAACGCCTCCCCCGGTACTCCCTCGCGCCTCCCTTGCTCTGTGATGGGTTCTGTTGCATTGTTATTAAGTCGCACGACTAGTCGTGACTAATCGTCGACTAGTTGGCAAGTCGGCACACTGGCACCGGCTAGGGGAAGGAGGATGGGGGTAGGGAAGAGAGGAGACACTTGCGAGGTGCGAACGGCAGTGGTGACAGCGCCGATGACAGAGGCAATGGTAGTGACGGCGCTAGGGAGAGGACCAGATGGAGGAGCCACAGCTTAGGGTTGCCACTTTGCAGTTCCGTCGTCCTACGACGCTGCTGTCCCCTCTCTCCCTTGCTGCGGTGCTTGAGAGGGAGCCGCAGAGGGCTGCAGACGGTGATGGCTCCTTCATCCTCGGCTGAGGCCGCCATGGACAGCGACGCTTGCACCTCCAAGTTCCTCTCCCCCTCTCCCTTGAGATCCTTTTTCTCCTTATGCCTTCCCTTCTCTTGGTTTTTCTGCTCTGTTTTGCTGATCTGATCTGTTTGGCTATCGTAGTTGTAGATCTGGTGGCAGTAGCAGCGGTGGTGTAATGGTAGTAGCAGCAAGACTAGCACCAAGCCATGCCTTCTAGGTCACGACTAGTAGCGCCTAGTCGTACGACTAATCGCCTAAGTCGACAAGTCGGATCTGTGGCGACTCAACTCGACTTGACGACTTAATAACCTTGTTCTATTGATGGATGAGTTATCCTCGACAGCTCTCATCCTATACTAGATATGCATATATATATAGAGGCAGCAAGAGAGTTATATGCAATTCATTTTTTTACTCTATCGTGATGTAGCTAAATCCTAATTGAAAAGGTTTGTATAACCATCACTGTTAATTCTAGGATGCCATATATAAGTATAAATTTTCATCTGCAACTCTGCCTCCCTTCTATGAATTATGTACACTGTGGAGCCAGCAATGCAGTGCAATACGTTATGTGATATCCCCACCTCTTGTACCAGATGATTGGGTAATGACATATATTATTGGTCATTAATTAGTCTTGGTAATAAATATATGTACGGTACTAGTACTGTATTTCACAATAAATGGGCTCGGGTTCTATCTATGCAAAAGATTCGTATCACAAGAGATTGTTATACATGTGATTGTTATGTCAGTCTAGGTAATTATATATATTTGATAATCTGTGAATTGAATGAAAAAAGAATGTTAATTATATATCTTTGATAATCTTTGATCAGTGGGCTTTGTTGACATGCTCTGTGATGAACTCTGTCTTATACTGAGATTGAATGTGATAGTTAGTTCATTCTTGAGCTCTATTGTATTACTTGCTACTGTCAATTCTTGAGCTCTTTTGATCTCTAGTATTTGAAGTGGATACTCTTACGTCAGCCAATTGGCTTTATCACTGAAACTGTGACTTCATGTTCAGTTCTATTGAGAGTATTCAGTTTTTGTTGGTAATTTAACAACCAGTTTGTGATTCTTCTAGTAGTTTGTTTGACTGGAAGTTTAATCATTTTTCATAATGATTGAGATCATTTGACGATTAAGCAAAGTATTATTTAGAGCTCATAGTTTGAATTTATATTATCATATTCATTTCATGAAGAGTATAGACAATAGGATTCAGATGGCAAAGACTTGTTCTTTTGCAACTCTCCTTCTGAGAGCACAAACTATCATCAATCTTTTGCAATTCTGTGCTAATTTCATTCATATACATGTCGTATATGTTTAGCATTTCAATCAATTTAAATGACTTGAATGATTTATATTTGATTATGTTAATTTGGTCATTTAAATGTTGTTGGATTAATGCTTTATTGTTTCATATTTATGCTGGAATTAATTATGATTATTTGCTAATATTGCACATGTTGAGCGTACAAAACTTATATAGATAGCAAGTAAGCGAGATGGCAGAGGCGCCGTCTTCGCCGCCATCACCGATGCCGCAGATGGCAGAGGCGTCGTCTTCACCGCCATCACCGATGCCGCAGATACGTAAGCGAGATGACAGAGGAATATAGAAATTGCCTGCGGGCCGATTGACCATCACGGAGGTTAGTGACGTTGAGATCCCTCTGAGTCCCCCCCGAGATCAGCGGCGAGATTCCGGACCATCTGCGGGATACTTGCAAGGGAACGGGTCCCTATCACCACACCAAAGTGGAAGTCTCTGACAGAAAATCAGAGAGGCGCGCTGTGGGAAGAACTTTCAAGCAAGTTCACTATCCCAGAAACACACATGACACGCGTGGAACAGCATGCGTTGCTCTCGATGGGTCACGCGTGGAGGACCTTCAAGAGCGTTCTTGTCACGCAGTACGTGAATGAGAGTGAGACGCCCTTCACGAAGTTTCCATTCTTGACGCGGGAAACATGGGACGCTTTTGTGGCTATGAAGACGATGGACGAATTTAAGGAGCAAAGTGCGGCGCACAAAGCAATCCAGACACGAAACACTCACCCCCACAGACTCGGCACCGCTGGGTACGCAGCTAAATTCGCGCAATGGGAGGCGGAGGAGGAGAATCTATTTCCTGATATCACAGACCCGCGTTCCCTAACCTAGTTAAAAGCGAGGGCAAAAGTCTCGTCTGATGGCAGTGTCTCTTTCACAAACCCGGCGGACCAGGAAGTATCCCAACGTGTGGTAAATATGTCGAACTACCTAGTTGTTTATAAGTCCATAACTTCATAGTGTCTATAATAACATGATGACCTCTTGCAGCGTGAATTGATTGCCCAAACTTCTGAACGCTCCTTTCAAGCACACAGGGAGAAGGATATACTATCTACGGCCCTAGGAAACAAGGAGCACCCAGGTCGCATGCGAGGCAAGGGGGTTAACGTACCTTGGATACATGGATTCGCAGATGACTACTACATGTATAGAAGTAGGAAGAGATCCAAGGCTAAGTACGACGATCGGTTGGAACTGCTTACTGCACAATTTCAAGGACAGATAGCAAGTTTGCAGGATCAACTGAATCAAGTACTCCGCAACCAATCGCAAGCCGCCCCCGTTATTGCGGGAACTAGTCCTCCTCGACATCGAAGTAGTGTCGCGTCCATGCATAATTTTGAACATGACGACGACCAATTACCAATAGACGGCATCAAGGTAATGTACATCTATGGAATCACCAAAGATAGACCTATAGGACGCCTTAGCTAATTGCGTATCATTTTGTAGGAGCCGACGGCCTGCAAGCTCCAACTGAGGTTAGTTGGGTCCATTCCTATTGAGGCTGGGCGGGGGATGGTGCATCCATACCAGGAAGGAGCAGTGCAGCATGGTGTCTAGGTGGCGCATGGTTACGCCAGGGTGGAGGTGGACATGGTACATGAACATTTCATGGCCGTCCCGCTAGAGATTCGCCCGAACGAAGAGATCACAACACTAGGGGATGCCGTGCACAGTTTTATCTAGTGGCCCAAGACAGACATCGTCCTGGACCCAGCAGTGTCGCAATCTCGACACGACCATTCCTCTCCAACGGGACCCTCGATGACTCCACCTCATCCTTTGCCTCAAAAGGCCACCTCATTGGTTCCCGTGGAGAAGACGTCGAAGGAACAAGAAAAGCGTGCTACCGTATCGGTTCCCGAGTCGTCTCGCAGGAAGACGCTACCAATCGTTAAGGCCAAATCGAAATCGACGAACATTAAGTCGCCTCCCAAGTCCTAGAAACCCGGGATGTACTCCATCGGAAAACCTTTGTGCCCTAACACACAATTAGCCCGCGCTGGATTTGCTTGTCAGGCTTTGCATGCCTGGTACCTGCGGAAGACCGGAAAGAAGGGGTGCGATACTGGAATCACCGTCGCATACAAGGATGAGCATTTCTTCCACGGGCCGGGTAACTTCGTCGTGGGCTTCAACGACTTATATGAACTATTCAACCTCATTGGCCTCGACGCCTCGCTTCTACGATGTTGGACACTGTAAGTGTGTACAATCAAGTTCTACATTCACGTAATACCGATAAATATCGCAACTTATTGCTTATGTATAGATACATGATGAAAAATGCTCGGGAAAGGCGAGAACCGGTAGGTTTCCTCGACCCACACGTGGTATCTATGCAAACCATCGAAGCAGACCCGACCTTCGTCGAGAACTACATAACGGCGGCATTGCTTCGTCAGACCCGCAAGGACTACATAGTGGTGCCCTACAACTAGGGGTAAGTGCTTCACTATTTGCTATACAAATTTCATTTGTACTTAGGTTTAATGACTATAGCGACATACATGAGTAGGTACCACTGGATCCTTTTAGTCATTATACCCAGGAGGAACAAGGTGATATATCTTGATTCCCTAGTCAGAAACAATCACGACTTCAGCATTCTGCAAGGAATACTCGACAGGTATGCTCATTTCCTCCATACATAACTCTATTGTAGTCTTCCTTCATTTGAAATGCCCGAGGATAACTTTTTTGAATTATGTAGTTCGTTCATCTCCTATGTTGGCCAAGAAGGAACATACAATGGATCTAGCGCCCAACTATCACACAGGACGAAATTTTCGGTACGCGCTACAACACAATAATGCTATATCATACTTCATAATAATGTGTCTTCAACTGACTATACGTATATATGTAATTCTATTTTTGCTGTGCCGCTAGCAAAAAAATGATGAGCTATGTGCATTCTACGTTTGCCATCATATGCAGCAAATCATTAGTGCTAAGATGAAGAATCCGGAGGTTTGTCAATCTCGAAATAATTATTTTCTAATTGTAAATTTAAATATATATGCTTACCATTTTTCTCAACCTAGCGACAGGGCTTGATGATAGATTTAGATGGACTCCTTCCGCAAGAGATCGTGGACATTCGAGGGCAGCTATGCGCCTTTATCATGTCAGAAATAGTACACCACCGAGGAAAGTTTCACTCCGTCGCTGACCCAGAGTTTCACGAAAAGAATTGACTCAATTGTAATCCAATTGTAACTATAGCAACAATACTTGAACAAATTCGATGTTTTGTAATTTATTTTGAGTAATGATCACTTTGAGTTGTCAACAATTGATTATCTGTGATGTTGTCAACAATTGTCTGATGTATCTGTCAACAGAGGGCATGGCTAGCAATTCTTGAGGCTAACCAAAAATCAGCAAAAAGTAGTTAGGGCTTTCAGAGTATCACAGACGGTTTTTGGTTAAAACCGTCTGTGAAGGCATACTATCACAGACGGTTCTATTTAAAAACCGTCTATGATACGAGAATATCACAGGCGGTTCTATTTACAAACCGTCTGTGATATTCTCGTATCACAGACGGTTTTTAAATAGAACTCTCTGTGATATTCTCGTATCACAGACGGTTTTTAAATAGAACCGTCTGTGATAGTATGCCTTCACAGATGGTTTTAACCAAAAACCGTCTGTGATATTCGTATCATAGACGGTTTTTGAACCGTCTGTGATAACGCTTGTTATCACAGACGAACTTTTCCAGACGGTTGGAAAACCGTCTGTGATGACGGTTCCGAACCGTGTGTGATGAGGCTGTGTGTAGTAGTGCCATTTTAATCAAAGCTTAAAACATTTTTCATTTTTGCTTAAAAAACTTTTTAGGAAAACTCCCCCTTACACAAAGGTTCTTCTCCTTTGACATACAAAGGCTTTCCTCTTCCAATCCATATCTCCCTCTTGGTCATCCTTTTGAAATATCCATCCACAACTCATGACGACTTCAACCTCTTGCCTTTGACCATAATATGCGACCAAATTCTCTCTTTGACATTAAGCACCAAAAACATTCTACTCCCATTGTCTTTATATCTCTATGTGGATTAAACTTGAAAGATAGTTCTTTAAACATCACTTGTGGATACCACGAGTCAACGATACCACTTGTAGATATCACTTGAAGGGATAAGATGATATCATTTGAAAGAACGCCACTTGTAAAAACAAGGATGAATCTCATGCCGAGGTCAAAATGATCAAAAGAAGCTACTACTTGAAAGATAAAATTACATTTGTAATCAAGGAAAAATAGTAGAGGGTAGCTTACAAGGATAACAAGGATCAACTTGACTTAAGGGAGCAAGGAGAGTGCTTGAGAAGATTTGAAATAAACAAATCAAACAAAACTCTCTAGGTCCGGTCCGACCGACAGCAAAGAGGCGGTCAGACCGGAGGCTTGCGGTCAGACCGGTGGGCGAACGGCGGTCAGACCAGCCGAGATTGAAAACTGACAGTAGAATTCAGTTCTGAAATTTGGAGAAAAGAGAGAATTGTTGTATTTTGCTCCAAATTTTCACACAATCATCCAAATAAGATATTTGCAGCATTTCCAACTTATATAGCTATTGAAAATCCAATTCTTAAATATTTTTTATGAATTAAGCTTTTGATTTTGCAAACGAAATCTTATTTTCGAGAAATTTCTCCAAAAGAGCCAAATTGAGCATATGATGAAATTTTAAGCATCCAATTGCATTTATGAGTCATAAATACCATTATGGACTTATTCATGTGAATAATTTTAGCTCATATGGCGAAACTCACTTAAGTGCTAAAAAGTGACCACTTGGTCAAACTAGTATTTTGGACGAGTTTTAAAATCAAATAACTTTTGCTAGGTTGGCCTTTTGGAAATCTTTTGAATACGAAAAAGGTTTAAAATAGCCAACTCTAGGATTTTTATTTTGGGACAATTGTCAAATTCTTTTTAGAATATATTTTACACAAAAATCTAGTTTAGGTCAAAAACAAGATTCTAAGATCTAGAATTTTGGCTAGAAACTCATTTTCACTTAAAATAGGTTTTTCTTGAATAAAAACCATTTGAAACCTTTGAAGAGCATTTGTATACATTTTACAACTAGTTTTTGAAAACATATACTAATAATTTCAAAATTTTGACTTTTGGCTAAAAGGCTCAATTTTGAAAAACATTACTAGCACTTTTATTTGGGCACACTTAGGGATGTGATATACATGATCATGATTTAACACTCTCCCTTAATGTGCAATTTCCATCTTGCTCACAATTAAAATAATGAAGATTATGAATAAGAGCAAGAACACCCTTTTTAAGATTTTCATGGAATGCAACCTACACAAGGTATAAGGGCTAGATACTTCAATGTAAATACTTGTTACTGAGATAGCATTGGTTCTTGATATGAAATGGTTATCCTCAAGCTTGACTCCAAATTGACATATGGTGGAATCCACCTCTTCATGAATAAGCCAAGCCTCCAATGCCTCTCCAAGTACCTATTAAGCATTTAAGCGCATTTTGGTACCCAAACTCGGTTGGATCCTTGAATGTTAGTCACAATAGATTTAGGCACCCAAATACCCTTAACACTAGTATTAGGTGAACTAACAATTCTAGCAAACACATTGCCATATTTATCCTTCCTAAGCAAATAGTGATCATTATAGATGGTTGGCTTAGGAGAGATACCTTTGGGACAATCCTTACTAAAATGTCCCTTTTCCCGGCAATTGTAGCAAGTTGGGCTTTTGCTTCCCTTACTTGTCTTCTTTTCTTGCTCAATGCCGGTTTACCTCTTCTTTGATGACAATGACTTGTCATCCATTTGATTTGGGCACACCGAGGCAATGTGACCATTCTTCTTGAATCCAAAGCACTTGATATTGTTGAATTGTTTTCTATTTTGCTTTGGAATGTTCTTCACCTTTTTCTTGGCGGTGAAACTAATTCCTTTCTTGTCATTTTTCTTGTTAGGGCATACGGAGGCAATGTGACCCTTTTCATGACAATCAAGACATTTGATATTCTTCGCGTGTCTTGCATTGTGCCTTGTCTTGCTATTTTCCTTCTTCTTCTTAGGAGTGAAGCCAATTCCACTCTTATCTTGCAAGCATATTTGCTTGCTCAATATTTCATCGAGAGTGGCTTTCCCTTTGTAGCTTCTTTCCAAGTCATTCTTCAATTTTGTGACTTGGGCCTTTAGCTCTTTGTTTTCCTCTATAATGTTAGTATCACAAGATATAAAGGAAATAGAAGTATCTATTTTTGAGTAACAAGGCATATCAAGTAAATCATCACAAGAAGTGGATATGCTAACCTTAGATGTAATGCAAGGGTTAGCAACTACACATGGCATATCATTTAATAAATCACATGTTATGCCTATATCCACTTTGGGTTTTTTGAGCTCATTTAGGAGGAGAGTTTCATGTTCATCTTTTAAAACATCATAATTATTTTGAAGTAAGTCATACTCTTTCTTCGAAGCTTTGAATTTTGATTTCTCCTTTCCTAAATACTCATTAAGCTCTTCAAGCATATCCATCAATTCATCATAAGAGGGCTCATCATCATTTACCTTTTTATTACCTTTAGCCATAAAGCAATGAGGCGATGTAGATGGAGTTGAGGTCTCATCATCGTCGGAGCTAGAAATTGAGCATTCTTCTCCCGACGTCCAATCTTCTATGCAGTCATCACTTGTGGAAGTGGACACTTCATAATGGTCTTGAAGATGGGTCCACATCTCATGAACATTCCTGAGATCGCATATGTCATCGAATATCTCTATACTCAAAGCACTAAATAAAGCATTAGTTGCTTGAGCATCGAGATTTAAGCATTTCTCTTCCTCATTTGTTGGAGCAAGATGATCCAATGGAGGAGAAATGTAACAACCCCAGTTTTAATAAATAGTAATAAGATGCTTTTCACAGCATCACTGATCATTTTTGCAAATTGGGCATTATGTTACAATTTAAATCCTCCCATTTCTAGCTAAAATCCAAAACTTGTTTAAAGCTTCAAAAGAAAATACCAGTCAATGTTGGTATTAAGACTGGCCAAAAATAATTTTTATTTAATTTTTAGAAATTATTTTAAGTTTGATAAAAATACTTGTTTCTAAATAAACCTATTCAGATTAATTGAATTATTTATGTATTTTACAAAGCGAAACAGTGTATTTTAAATTTCATTTGGGACATATATCATCCCAGTAGTCTTCCTACAAAATTTCACATTTTTACAAATTTATTTGCTATTTTAAAAGCCTGGTCAAACTTTTTCAGATTTGAAAAGGGTTGGTTAACATGTCAGCCAAACCCTAGCCCTTTGTCACTGTAGCGACTCGAGCTAATCGGTTTAAGTCCAACCGGTGCGTCCGGGTCGCGCCTGTCACGTTCGGGCGTATGCCCAACATTCTAAGTGAACGCGCACCGTTGATTTTCAAGCTAACGGGCGAGATTGCCGAGTCGTGTGGTCGTCCACACGCTTGATGCAATCGCTACCGTTGGATCCCCTTCCATCAGTGCCCCGCTTCGGTTTGGAAAGCACAGTGCGCACTACCACACTCAGCCGTTGATCTTCCCTTGTATGATCGAGATCTGCGAAGTCGCGTAGGTCCTCCGCGCGCGTGATGAAATCCCCACCGTCGGATCCTTATTCTACCGCATCCAGCTGTGAATTCAAACCCTAACGCGCCTCCAAATCTCAGCTGTTAGATCTTCTTGAATGGACCGGATTCTTTGGGCCGTTCGGACCATCCCAAAGAGCCACGCAATCTTGGCCGTTAGATCTAAATCGTGCGGCGCACTTATTGGGCTATACCATTTTTAAATGGTAAAAGTCAAAATAAGCACGAGTCGTTGGATCCTCTTTGAGCGGGCCAGATCAACATAGATGTTTGGACCATCCGAAGTCAGCTTTGACTCTTAGCCGTTGGATTTAAATCGGACCGTCAAGGCGGGCGGTGACGTTCGGACCGCCCGAGCTCCGGCTCAATCTCTACCGTTGATCTCTAATCCAACCGCGCTGATGTTTTTGATTTTGAACTCCAAGGGCGCGCAAAAGGTGGTTGACCGTTGGATTTAAATCCTACGGTGCCTCTTCATCCCACTTAAGAATAGAGTCGGATCCTCATATTACCGTAGGATTTCAATCTTGCGGTATCTCTTTTAATCACGTGTGGCTAGGGTCTTTAATTGCGGGTGACTGTTGATCTTTCATCCTACGCTTCTCCTTGGGCGTAAGTCTTCAAAGCCACCCGGGCATCTAAATCAATCTCAGTCGTTCCCCTTAAATCCAACGGTGCCGAGGCGGTGCATTTGAAAAACTTTTGGCGCACGTCTCCTTTTAAAGCAACCGTCTGATCTCAATCGTATGGTCCACATAAAATGTGACGTTTGGACTGTCCAAACATTTTGATCAATCCTAGCCGTTCCTTGCGATCGGGTGGCCCATTTGAAAGGGTACAGGTTAGATGTTATTGTCCATCTTATCGCAGCCGCCTATTTCTAATTGAACGACTGTCATTCCTTTGAGTTTTCGGTGAGCAGTGTTGCCGTATTTAGAAGCGGCTGACGACGTAACCCCACCTGTCAGTGCTTCTCTCTTCTTCCTCACATTTGGGCGCCGCCGCCGACCTTGCTGCCGGAGAGGTGGCGTTACACCGTAGGTTTGCCAATACTTTTTGGACATCTGGTATCAAATTGCCACCGCATCATCTCTGGAGACTTCTCACTTGCTCCAGAGGTTCAATCCCTAGTTAAACCCTAACCTCATCCTTATCTGCCATTGTTGACCGAGTGAAGTTTCTTCATTTTCTTTCTTTCCAGAGAAGCATCTCTTGCTCTCACTTCTTACTTATCCCCCTCGGTGCTTAAGTCACTTTGTAACGTGAGTTTAGCATCATTTGTAGGTTGCTACCGTGAGGTTGCTCTCTGTTGACCGAAGTCGATTGGAGCACCACTTCGGCAAACTCTTGCTATGGTGAGGTAGACTCCACTCCTGCTTGTCCAGATCATGTATTGTGATCCTTATAGCTCAAGTCTTGCTTTAACTGAAAAGCAATAGTTCTTGTCCCTCTCGGTTGATCCTTGAAGGTTAATGTTAGCAAGGGTTGGTCTAGGGTATTATCTACTCTAAAGATCAGATTTAGCTCTTACAAGAATCTTTTGCTTAGTGTGCTTTCCAGTTAACAAAAGGGAATCAAATTGAGCCTCTGTTGTTTGCTGTCAGACAAACCGACAGGCAGCTATAACTCAAATCCTTTTCTTTAATCCTATGTTTAATGCTAGCGAGGGTTATTTTAGGTTACTATTTTTTCCTGAGATTGGCTTTAACCTTAGCAAACATCTTTTGTTTAGTGCATTTCCAAATCAGCCTAAGACTTCAATTTCCGTTCTTGCTGTTTTGTTGTCAGCCAAACCGACAACATGCACAGCAAGCTTTTCAGTCTTTAATTCTTGTCACTTAGTGCTATCAAATGATAGGTTAGGCCACTACACTAGTTAAGAATACTCTAAGCTTAAGCAAAGTAGTTTACTTGTGTATGTATAGATAAACAAACAATTCGTTTGTAATCTGTTATAATTTTCAGTTTTCAAAATCTGAAACTATAGATCCAAATTAAACCTCAATTTTTATAATTAGCATTAATTGATGTTAAGTGATAAGTTAGACCTTTAATTTTACTTATTTAGCTATAACTTATATAAAAATATTATTTTGTCCATAATATAATAAAATAGCAAATTTCATTTTTGTAATCTGTTTGATTTTTCAGCTTTTTCTAAAAACTTGAAACTGTAGTTCTAAACTAAACCTTAAATCTTGTCAATTAGTAACAATAAATGTCAAGTTAGTTTTTTTTAGCCTTATTCACTTAACTATAATCTAATCAAAATTATTATTTTGCTCATAGTATAGTAGTCAGCAAACTATTCTTTTATAATCCGTTCCATTTTTAGTTTCCCAAAAATCTAAATTTGTAGCTCTAACAGAACCTTGATTTTTGTCAATTAGTAATGTTAAATGTTAAGATAGTCTTTTAACCTTACTCATTTAACTGTAACTTAAACTAAAATATAGTTTGGCATATAACATAATGAGGCAGTAAACTATTCTCTTATAACCTGTCCTATTTTCAGTTTCAAAACCTGAAATTATAAGTAGCAGTCAACATTATTTCTTAACCAATTAATGTTAGTACATGGTAAGTTAGGCTTTAAGTTTTACTACTTAGCTGTAGCTTAAGCAAAAACATTATTCTATTCATAATATAATACCGCAGTAAATCCTTCTCTTGCAACCTATCTTAATTTCAGTTTCCAAATCAGCAACTGTAGCTTTAAGTTAAACCCTAATTTTGATAATTAATTTTAGCAGATAATAAATATGGGGTATTGTCCTTAATTAACATAGATGTAGCTTATCATATTGTTAATTATGCATCAAGATCTTGATCATGCATTCTTTTTCAATATTCTATTCTTTGCCATTTTCTTGTATTCATTGGATTTTTATGATTTAGATTCTGGTTCTTCTGAAGTGGTTGAATCTGTGATTGAGCAACAAGAACCTGAACAAGAGGTTTACTATTACCAAGGCAAGCATCCTCTTTGCACCATGTTGATCCCAATTTTTTGAACTGTAGGTTTACAAAATACAGAGACACTGTTGCATGCTAAATTCCTAAAACTATTTATGATCTGTCAATAGATAGTTACAACCTGTAACTTGTGGCTTACCTTTAATTTGATCATACACTCAAACTTAAGGTACTGCTTTATACTAAAATATTTAATTTCGAAAATTGCTTAGCCATGCAATCCATAGAAAGTTAGTGTTTGGCAAGCTTATCTTGTCAAACATGGGAACAATAAATGAATTTCATTTACTTTGATTCTTTGTTCAGTTTATTTGAGTCAGAAATGAATTTAAATCTTGTTTGATAAACTGATTTTAAATCTGGACAAGTGGATGCTAGTGATGGTGCCTTTGTGCACGAGAATTGGGAAATGTGGTTGTCCTGTCTGGGTTGATTAATTAAGGACTGAACATCGGCTGGATGATTCAAGCCCCAACGTACTTCCACACACGGTGTATGGGCACTGTTTGGTTAAGTAAAGGGTTAATGCTATTGAGTTGGAAAACAGGGGAGTAAGGACATATGTATTGATCTCATATGGCATATATGCTTAAGTCTTCGGGCCGTATCATATGTCATATGAATTTTTATATCAGTATCAGATGTTCTTAGAAGGGTGAGGGTGTAGATGCATTCCATCGCATGTACGTACCTACCTTAAGGGCTTCGATTGCGATGTAGTATGTGCAGTGAGCGCAGTTGCATTTCTGTTGATTGGGTCGGCATTCCCAGCACAACATATGGACCCCGGTTGAGCAGATGCTATCAGTCGTTGTTTAAGCGGGATCAGTCGCACATGGGTTGTCCAACTCAATAGTGTCAACTTGTTGAAAAATACCAAGTCTTGATTTACCCGGCCAGCATACCAAAGGAAGTGTGCCGTTATTCATTAGGCTACGGGCTAGTCAAGTCGTGTGGGTAAAGATGTACACCCCTGCAGGGTTAAAACTATTCGAATAGTTGTGTCCCCGGTTACGGACAACGCTTGAATTTGAATAGCACTTTGTATAGATTTTGGAAAATAAAACTTTGTTATGGGAATTATTTCGGCATGAGGGGTGTCATGCAAGGTTTTGATGGTGGTGCACAGCCATTTTAATGATGTTACTGTTTATGATTATGCTCTCATTTACTTATTGTTTTAGTCCAAATTGATTCATAAAATTGCTTTGTCAAAATTTAGTAAGTATATGTTAAGATGTATTGCTTTATGCAAAATTGAACCATTATGACCTACCTGTTATTAACCTTATGCATGTACAAATTCTAATCCTTTGTATAGGTTCTATTAAACACTTTCTTTTTGATAGTTTGTGTAAGTCTTGCTGAGTACCTTCTGTACTCAGGTGCTATAACCTCTTGTTGCAGGTGAAGATGGTTATTTTTAAGGTGCCCGTTAGCGCCAATCAGGGCGACGCTAACGAGTGAAGCTATTTCTTTCCTCCACACAATAGCCGAGGGTAATGGGGGCCATTGGTGGCTTTTGCTGTTTAGTTTTGCTTCCGCTGTTAAATCTTTGTTGTGACCCAAGGTCACTTGACATTGTAGAACCAAACCGAAATGTAAACTTTGTATGAATGAATGTAAGTGTATGCCTTGTATGTATGATGCAATGTTGTTTAAGGATATATGTGCAATAGTCACTGATTGCAAGACATATATCTGGGAACCTGAATATTGGATTTGTTACTTGTTAAAAGTTATGCCTCTAGTATGGTTTTTAATTAAGGACCGATGTGTTCTTGATCAAAAATTATGCTCTTGGTGTAATTTTTAATTCGGATTAAATCTCAATATTCTGGGTCCTTACAAGAAAAACCTACATCTACAATCCGCCATATATTTTGGCTCAATGCCTTAAAATAACATGACATGCGGATTTTCCAATGAGCATAATTTGTGCCATCAAATTGAGGTGCTTCACCTAGGTGCACTATCACTAGTCGCCATCCTTTACTCTCCAGACGGTTAAGTCTAATAAATGAGAGACTAAGCTCTGATACCACTTGTAAGATCGAGGAGGCTGACTAGAGGAGGGTGAATAGGCGGTTTTAAAAACTTTAGGCTAAAACCTTTTCTAATGCAGAAGCTAATATCAAATCGGTTTTGCCCAATTAAAACCTAAATCAACTAGTCTCTTCTAAGTGCACCAACAATACAAGTCTATTGACAAAGATAGCATTCAAGCATAGACTTGTAAGCTGTTCAATTTTAGCAATGTAAATAGCACAAAGAAATATAAGCAATCATACAAGGATGGATAAGCAATTTAATTCTAGGAATGTAAATTGCAATGGAGTAAAGCACAAGAATACAAACCACAATGACACGACGATGTTTTACTGTGGTGTTCGGAGACTTGTCGGTCTCCCCTAATCCACGTTGAGGTAAGCCCAAATCAATTGGACCGGCTCCACAAATTAAGCCAACACCTTCGAGGTAAGTCCAACCACTTGGACGAGTTCCAAACCGAACCAACACCTCGCTCCACTACGGTTGCTCTTTCTCCACTCTGGAGATGGCGAGCACCAAACCACTCACAAACATCGGGCCTTCTCACAAGCTTCTTTTGAGAAGATCACCAGACCACGACGCCTCCATGCCGTCTAGGTGTCAGCAAAAACCAAGAGTAACAAGTCTAGAACTCTCACTTGAACTAATCAAGTGTCTAAAATCAAAGGATACACAATCCACTACCTAAGGCAACACATGCACTTAGGGTTTGCTCTCTAAGCTCACTAAGTGCAACACATGCACATATGAGAGGAGAGAACTTACTCCTAGGTCAAGAGAATAGAATGTGGCACCAAAAACCTCCCCTCAACCGGCCAAGGTGGGTATTTATAGCCCACACACAAAAACTAGCCGTTGGGGTAAGATCTGCTGAAAAATCAGTGAGGCCGGTCTGACTGCAAGCAAATGGCCAGTCAGACCGCACCCCCTCCAACGGCTATAAAACTAGCCATTGGACCAAGTCTGGACTAACTACCAACCGAAGGCCGGTCAGACCGGACTAGCCCAATTAGACCGCCCAAAGCACGCCGGTCAGACCGCACCAACAAAATCCAGAAAAGCGCCTCTCTGGAAAAAGCTGACCGCTCCTTTGGTCCAGGAGGCCAGTCAGTCCAGCCACACACCGCCGGTCAGTCCGTTCAACCAAAATCCAGAAAACATACCTCTTTGGAAAAAGCTAACCGGGACCAAGACCCGGAGGTCCGGTCAGACCGCCCTTATAACTGAGGCCAGACCGCTCCATAGAAAAACTCAGGTTTTTGCATTCCGCTTCAACTCAAATTGCAAAACACATTTGCTAATTTGATGCGCGATGTAAACAAGGGTTCAAGTGAGATTCTCAACAAGTTACAAAACTCATTTGCCAACTTTTAGAATCACACCTCAAGGAAAAAGGTACATGGACTTAAACCATTTGTAAAACACATTCGCAAACTAAAGTCACATGCTACAAGGATTATGCATGAGCCGCAACCATTTGCAAAACACATTCGTAAATATCGACAACATGCTAATGAGAGCTAGAGCAAGCACAACGAGCTATCAACACATGACTAACTCGAATACTAGTCAAGACCCCTCTTAATAGTACGACAACCTATACTAGCAATCTAGTCTTCCAACCAAACACCAAGACCGGTAAAACACTAGGAACACATCCTTAGCCCTAGCTAGCCATACCTTTGCCTTGAGCAACCACTTGAAGCTTGATGACGCGCATCCTCACTTCAAGTCTGGGTTCTTGACTTGAATGCTCATCAACACATGATGAGTTCTTCACTTGACCTTCATCAACACATGATGAAGCTTCTCTTGACTCAATGATCAACACATGATCATCTCTTCTTCGAGATCTTGATATGCATCAACGCATGATGTATTTTTTACTCTAAGCTCTTGACTTGATGACGATCAACTCATGATGTCATCCAAAGTCTTCATCCTCATGGAACATAACCTATTTCACCAACTCATGGAAAATGTTAGTCCCACAATATGATTATCATTAATTACCACGACATACTATTAACTCATAATGGTGGGACAAGATAACACAATCTTTTCCTCTTTGGTAATTGATGATAATCACTTCAATTGTAAATAATTGAATGTAAGAGACAATGAGTATATATGAACTACACAAGTCTTATATACTCTTTTGATATGTTTGAAAGTAAAGATCCTTAATTTATGTGAAAGAGGGAATATGGATCAATACTAATAAAACTACAAAACATAGAATGAACTCCCCCTAAATGTGTGCATACACGAATGTGTAATAAGAACAAATGAACATATTAAAGTTAACCTTTTGGTGAAGTTCAACCTATATTTTGGATCCGAGGAATGCAACACTATATTAGAATATGAAGTAGAATGCATACCTCTTTGATTTTCACCTTTATATCCAATTGAGACAAAACAATATGTATAACAATAGAAGTGTTAGTCTCACAAATAGATTTGTCATTTGGAATGCATACCTCATTTGATTTCCCCCTTTAAATCCAAGCTGAGACTAAACAATAGGTATATCAATAAGAGTGTTAGTCTCACAAATAGATTTGTAATTAATAACCAAAACTCCATTAACACATAAGGGCATGTCTAGATTCTTCAAGTGGTCACGTCCTGCTTTGCAGAGAGGAGTCATGTCCTGCTTTGTAGAGAGTGGTCACGTCCTACTTTGTAGAGAGAAGTCATGTCCTACTTTGCAGAGAGTGGTCACGTCCTACTTTGCAAAGCGAGGTCAAGTCCTACTTTGTAGAGCGAGGTCATGTCCTGCTTTGCAGAGATAGGTAACGACGACATATTGACACTACAAATGAAGTTAAAGTTTGCAATTACGATACAATTAGTTCCACACTATGTACAACAAGCAAAGTACTGACTGATGTACAAGTTACAACATGCTAGCATTTGTAATCTTAGTACCACTACACACACAACAAGAAGTGGTGCTGTATTTGATGCCGGTCTTCCTACTCGTCGGTGGGAGTCTTGCAACTTCTCGTAGTGTGGCCTTCCTGGCCGCATCGGCCACAACGTCTACCCGCTGCTCCAGCTTCCCATTCGTCCATGTCGTCCCTAATGTGATGACTCTGCCAACGGCCCTTCCCACCCTTCAACAGGTCAAGATCGGGAATCCAAGTCCTCTGTGCAATATCCAATGTGACGAAGTTGTCCACAACCCTAAAGCCTCTTAGCTTGCCGCACAACGCCTACAACACCCTCTCCTTCATGAAGTACTCCGACATGAAGTTCGATGGGTCCATGTTGATAGTCCCGCATGCAGCAAGGACATGAGAGCATGGCTTATGAAGGAGCTTTGGCTTGTTACATGTGCAGCTAGGTTCATTCACATGATCTCCAAGGCACACCTCGTGGGTAACAAGAGAGCGAGCTGTTCCAAATCCGGCTCTGTCCTGAAGGAGCACGTCGAACCGATGCTCCATATTGCCCATCACGAAGACCGTGTGAGACTAACCCTTCTCGGTCTTGGCCTACATGTACGCTGTAATCTTCGAGCAGTACGATGTATGTGGGTTGGCTGCATGAAGTGCTGTATTTGCATGCCTTTCCTTGAAATATCCGATCGTACCATGCAGAATGCCTTCCACGATGGCGATGAGAGGCTAAGGAAGGAGGCCCCTAAGAACGCAATTTTACACATCGGCAAGGTTAGTGGTCATTATGTCGTACCTTGCACTATTTGTGTCGTGCAGCAAGGACCACTTCTCCAATGGCTCGGCCTCAATCCAATGGGAGAAGCACTTGATGTTCCTCGAGGTCCTCTGTGTCACATGGGGAGGGTCAAGCTCTGGTAATGGTGCGAGGCGTTTGGGTTGCGCCACCCCAGGAATGGGCTTACGCTTATTCCTCTTGACGATGTGCTTCCTGGTGTGGTCCTGCACGTAGTCCTCGAGGGCGTATGATACAAAGAAGTGGCACAATTTGCAGACAAGCTTGTCTCTCTACCGTGGGTCTAGTCTCTAAGCCCATCGGGGTGTCCGCGTATGGACCACCCCCAAGTCAGTCGTCTCGTCCCCGTCCTCAGGATGTGGGACACGACGGCTGGCGCGGTGTTGTGCGTCGAAGCGCTGGTCCAGCATGCCGAAAGGCCAGTCCGAACAACCTAGGTCACGAGCCATACCTGCAAATCAATTTCAGGTTAGCAATTACGACATAATTAGTGGTTTAATTATCTATACCGTAGCTCCAGAAATTCTGAAAATTTAGTTGCATTCTTGCATAAACCGCATATTCCTCTACATATATAGCCATAGCCACATTTCGATTTTAGGGTTTTAGGGTTTAGGGTTTCAGGGTCTATGGGTTAGGGTTAGGTTATGGTGTTAAGAGGTTAGGGTTAGGGTATAGCTATAGCCATATTACAACTATTAACATCTAAATTGGCTTTAGTTCTATGACTACACTATTTAAAACTATTAACAATATGTGACGTACCTGACACCTACTGATTTTAGTTGCTAACCTACCATGGTTTTGAAAGTAACATACCATGATTTTAGTTGCTAACCTACGACTACACTATTTACAACTATTAACAATATGCCACTACACATGTAATGATTTTAGTTGCTAACCTACGACTACACTATTTACAACTATTAACAATATGACACTACACATATAATGATTTTGGTTCCCAACTTGCCGTGGTTTTGAAAGTAAATCTACAAAAGTAAGTGAAGGGGACTCACTGTCGTCAGGACGTGGACCTCTCCTCCTCTCTTTCCCTCCCCTCCCTCTCCCACCCTCTCCTCTCTTTCTCTCCTCCTCTCCTCCTCTCTCTTCTCCTCTTTCTCTTCTTCCGCTCTTCTCGTCACGAATCTGCTCTGCTCTCAAATGGCGATGGAAATGGTGAGGGCCGGCATGTGCGTGTGGGTTAGAGGCCCCTAGTCGCCCAACCGTTGGGCGGCTAGGGGTTATCGCCCAATGGTTGAGCGACTAGGGGCTAAGTCGGTCAACCATTGAGTGACTAGCATCCGAAGGGACTAGTCGCTCCACCGATGGGCAACTTGGACACTTGGCACGCAACTGTTGGGCGACTAGCCCAAGTCACCCAACCGTAGAGTGATAGAGGATTTTTCCTGTAAAAAAATGGAGTATTATTACTGTATCTCAGAATTAAAAATAGATTATTTTAAAAAAAAATTCCAAAAAATGGTGCACCATTTGCAGGCCTGAGTCAAAAGTTATACAAGTTCCCATGCAGGTCTTATTGGATAGGGAGGGATTAGAACCTATCCCTTCATATTGGAAGGGATTTTAGTTCAAATTCCGAGTCAATCTGAAGGGATTGAGTCGGATGACAATGTATCCAAACAAACCCACAAGTGGTCTGTTAGAACAGAAATCTTTTGTATTTCCTTATCTGTATATGGAAACCCCCCTTGTACATCCCTATATATATATTGCCCATTGGGCCCTCTTGAACATACACACAATATTCATAACATGGTATCAGAGCTAGGGCAATAATCTAGCTCTTTCCGCTGCCACATCTGCCGTCATCGCAAGGCCACTGCCGCCACACCGACACCGTCCTCCTTCCCCGACTGCGCTGGTTGTGCTAGCGTAGATGTCGCCCGACGCCGTCCTCCTTCCCCAACCGTGCGGGTTGTGCTAGTGCAGCTGCCCGCCCCGAGAAGCCGCCGCTACCGCCACCATGCCGCCGCTGCCGACGCTTTCCTCCTTCCCCGACCTCACGGGTTGTGCTAGCATAGCTGGATCCACCGTCGGGCCTGGGAAGCCGCCGCTGGATCCACCGTCGTGCCTAGGCAGCCGACGTCGCCAACAGGGGGAACTAGGGTTCCCCCCATGTGCGTGCTTGCGCTCAGCAATTCTTGCGTGGGCCGGTTGATTCGGCCTGAAGTGGGCCGGTTTTAGTGTGTTTTGGCCAAAAAAAAAAAAAGTACGTTGATCTAACCGCCGCGCCGTCCAACGCCGCCTGTTAGATTTTGTTGCCTTGGTCGCCGCGCCGTTCAGTGCCGCCTACCGATGGCTTCCATTCCATCAGCTGTGATCCCATTTTTGGGAACCAAGCTTAATAGGACAAACTACAGGTTGTGGTCTTCACTCATGGAGATCACGCTCGATGGTCTTCGCCTCTAGGGACATGTTACTAGTGCCCAAACTTGTCCTCCATCGCCGGTTTAGTCTCCTCCCAGACAACCTACTTCAGCACCTCCTGTAGAAGATGAGGCCGTCAAGAAGGAGGCAAAGGCCGCTATTGTTGCTGCTGATGTTACTAATAAGGCCTTTCAGTATGCCATAGACGCTTTTGAGCACTGGTGTGCTGATGAGGCCCGTGTTTGAGCCATCCTGGTGGTCAGCGTTGACGACTCCATCTAGCCAAATATTGTTGGTCTGCGTTGTGAGACCCCGATTTATTAGGTTCATAATACTTAGTCTTCCAATTGACCCTAGTATTATCAACCAAATAAACCGTGCCTCGAGATATATGCACTTCCCAAGGATGCAGTACATACAACTCGTTACAAAAGATTGCAGCAATTCCATACAAACACATAGAACTGAACAAGCAACAAACCAGAAGTTAACATACATAAAGGAGTAGTTATTACAAAAGAGAGGCCGACCGGCCAAATAACTACAAGACTACAAAGAAAACACAGCGGAAGCAAAATGCCATAAAGATGGCCCAAAATAAGAGTCAACCAGTGTGCCTTTGGCCCACAAGGCAACTGACCGGACCGCCAAGCTAGTCGCTCTCCCAACCACCGCACATCTCACAAAAGTAAAGCCCTTTGGGCTCTACCTCCCCTGCAACAAAGTTGTTAAGCAAAGCAAATGAGTACAAAAATGTACTCGCAAGACTGACGTGTGAGATAACAGAACTATAATTTAGCTACATGCAAGCTTTATTTAAGTGGATGAAGCTTTGGACTCATTTTAGCATAAAGCAAGTTTCATTTGCAATAACATAATAGATTGAAGGCAATTTGGCAAAGCATTTTTAATTGTTGAAATAACAACGAGATAATAACATAGTAACAACAACAAGATCAACTTTGGAAGTGACTAACCCAAGTCACCACAACAATAGCATGAACATCCATTCATACCAACCCGTCAAGTTTTAATTAAATGGTTGAGACTAGTTCTTGAACGACCTTACCAAGCATGTCCATAACCTGGGACGAGGCTATTGAATAGTTTTAACCCTGCAGGGTGTACCAATGTACCCACACGCCGACCGCCTTTCCTTTAAGCACACTACCAAAGGTATGCTTCAGCACGGCTAAGTCCTACGAGACATTTCCAATGGACAATGCTAATTGACCAAGACAACCCACGGGATAAGGACAGAATAGACACCTAACCGGTCCGCCTTCGCTCCATTCCCACACCACATACCCACACATTTTATCTTTAAAACACACCAACCGAAGCGACCCCAATTAGCACCGCCCAAAGTACTTAGTCAAGAGGGTTCCATATGCCCTCGTGTGGTTAGCACGCAAAAGCGCTTGGCTTAGTGACCCAAGTAACTCGGTCCTTAGGGACCGGCATACCACCACATTCCAAAACCGCACCATCCATCCAATATGCCCAAGTCTAAATCAATCTTTTATTTTCAGTTTTTGATTTTACAAATTAATCAAAGCACAAGTGCTGGACATATAGGAGTAATAATCATTTTGAGTGATCAAGACCATCGACTAAGTCGATGATCGCCCATTACTACCGTTACTAAGCATGTCTAAGCAAGAGAAAACGCAACTACTAAGTGATAAGAGCTCATCCAACGAGCTCAAACCACAGCAAATAACCTAGGCTCATTGGTAGTAGAGGATAAACAATTCCTACAGATTATGCAACTATAGGATTACTAGCGACATTTAACACAAAGTAGCATGCATACATAGAAGTAAAACAATATATTAACCTTTAAAGTAATGGGACGTTAGAGGGGATATGATCAAACTGCTTGCCTGGTTGCTGTTGCTCAAGTTGTGGCAGAGGGTCACTCTCGGGATTACCACAAATGTCGAAACCTAACGGAAAAGCGATAAAGAACCGATAAGAACGACGAAAGTAATCAAGGACAGCACAGAAAACGAACTCCAAATACTCTGAAATTTCTACAGCAGCAGGAGGATGATTTTTAGGGAATTTTGCAACAAGAACCAATTGATTTGGATTCTCAATGCAAAAGTTATGAGCAAGACAATTCTGCTCAGCCCCTAAAAACACCAAACTGCACTATTCACTAATTTAATTATGAGGCAACATTTTCTAGAACAGTAGTGACACTGAGATTTTTACTGTAAAACCAGCACCTCATGAGATGAATAACACAATTGAGTTCATCTCATTTGGAGCTATATTGCACTTTCTATAATTTTTCAAAAACAAGAACTTGAACAAAATTATAATGCACAAGTCCTCATTTTTATAACAGCAACATGCTCAAAACTAATTTTCACAGTGAGTTCACTAACAGAGGAAACCAACAAAGTTGGTCTCACTCAAAAATAATCTACAGAGCATTAGTTATGTATTTTACAAGTTAAGCATTAATTTGAGTGTATATTTGAAGTGAGTTTTAAAAATCTAATGGCAAAACTGTGCTCTGGAGCTGAACTCAACTTACAATCATTTTTGGATTAAAGTCAAGTTCAAGACAGAGCTAACACAATTTGAATGACCTCAAATGGATTTAAAATGAAAAAGATATGGAATTCTAAAGTTTATACCTTATTTCAGTTTATAATTAAGAGCTTACTGGAATTCCTAAAACCCACAAGGACATGGGAGGACGTGAGCCACAGATCTCAGATCTAACGGCCCAAGACCTCCCAGGAGAACAACGCACACGCGCACGCGAGGTCTAGAGGTCTTGGACCTCCTAGCAACGCACATGCGCGAGGTGAGGGGAGGTCGTGGCCGTAGATGGGGAATCCAACGGGCCACAACGATGGGGGGAGGTCCGGGACGGACCAGATCTAACGAGGGAGGTCCTCAACGGCTGCGATCAACACAGGGAGGACAGGAACGGCTGAGATGACCTCGGGGAGGTCCTAAGCAGAGATCTAAACGTCACAGACCTCCAGGGGAGGTCTGGACGGCCAGGATCGCGCAAGGGGGAGGTCTTGGACGTGCCAGATTTCCTCGGAGGAGGTCTGGACGTCCCAGACCCAGCGCGCGTGAGCCACCAAGAGGTCCGCGGGAGGTCTTAAATGCGCAACAGAGGGCGGATTAAGGGCATTTAAGACACAACCAATGATTAACAATGATTGAGGTAATGATTTGCGCATTAAGCGCGGCGGATTTTTGTCCTAAAAACGACAACGGCGCTGCCGTTTACGTCCGACAAAAACCCGAGCTCAAAGATGTGGTTCTCGCCGGCGATGCAGACCTCGCCGGCGACATCCAATGGTACCATTGGGTCCGCAATAACCATGCGCACCCAATGGACCTCCTCTCAACGGCGGCGACGGCCTTGAACGCCGGTGAGCCGGAGAGGACCACGAAGGTGAGCACGGCCAAAAACCGAAATGCAAAATGCAGCTCCGCGCAACATTCAAGCGTGTGCTCAAACAAAAAGCTCCGCAACATCATTCAAGCGGGTGCCAGCATCTACGGGACTAACAGGAGGAGTACCTGGAGGTCCCAAGGTGCTGAGGAGGTCGAGGAAGGAAGGACCGGTGCCGGGGAGGAAAGGTTCTCCACGGCCAAAGCTCCAGCTCCAGACTCCACTTTGTCCCCCTCTACAAATGCCCAACAAATCAAGTTAGGACTTGGTCCCAGAGGGTAGGGCACAAATGGAAGCAAGGAGAAAAGGAGGAAAACTCCAGGGACCCTTGTCCACCGAGGAGCTCCCAGCTCCAACAATGGCGGCCAAGAGGAGCGGTTAGTGGTTTAGAGCTCACAAGCACAGGGGTGCAAGCAAGGGGATAATGGTGTGCAAAGGAAGCCAAAGAAACAGTGGGGGAGCTTTTATACCAAGGGCACAGGAGGTCATGGACCACTGGTTAACTCATGGTGAGCTTGGCCCATGGCTTGGTCTAGGGCTTGGACAGGATGTAAAGTTGATGGGGGCAGTGTCTCAGGCCGACTCAGAGAGCGGAAGGTGACACGCATTTAATGCGGGTCAGCAAAGAGTTGTTAAAGGTACACAGTTGCAGGCGTGCATTAATTCACTGCTCAGAAGCACGCATGCGTGACCAAGGTAGGAGAAGAACAGGGGAGGTCATTTTGACCGTTGGATAAGCCTACGGGGAGGTCCTGGCCCTCGGATGCAATTTTTGAACCGTTACGCCTAAATGACTGGGAGGAGGTCCCAGCCACACGATCTTAGACGGGGAGGTCATGGCCTCACGATTTCCTTAATGCGTATACGCACGTGGGAAAATGGGGCAGGAGGTCCAAAGCGTTGGATCTCAATCCAACGGTGCGGACCTCCTGTGAGGTCTTAACCGCACATGAACTTAAAAACATGAGGGGGGAGGTCATGGCCTTTAGATTTAAATCCAAGGGCTACGACCTCACGTGCGCGGGGAGGTCAGATGCGCACGAGAAAAGGAGGAGGTCGTGACCGTAGATTTTAATCTAACGGTGCACAACACGAGATGGGGGAGGTTGTGAGCGCTTGAAAACGCAGGGAGGTTGTGGGTTGTTGGATGTAAATCCAACGGCGCACAACCATTAAAGCGGGGAGATCCTGAGCGGCGATGATTTGCAGCGGAGGTCGTGGCCTTTGGATCTGAATCCAACGGCTACGACCTTGGTTAGGTGGGAGGTTTGGGTGGTTTGATGGCGAGGGGAGGTCATGACCATGGATCTTTGATCCAAGGGCAGTGACCTCACGTAGGTGGGAGGACCTGACTGAGAATGTTGGGGAGGAGGTCACGACTGTTGGATTGGATCCAACGGCCACGACCTCAACAAGGTGGAGAGGAGGTCTCACGAGGGCAGCACCGGGTTGGGCTGGACCAGACTTTGCACAAATGGCTAGCCCAAGGAACAAGTGTAGGCTTTTAAATTTAGTTTTTAACAAATGAAACTTAGCAGAATTATTTGAGATAGCAAATGAACTCCAAAATTTATGAAATTTTAACTGGAGCTTGCTGACAATGAGATTAACCTTGCATAAAATTTCCAGAGGTTATTATGCAACGCATTTTTCTCAAAAAATTCATTAAGGCTGTTCAATGATTTGTTTTGCCTCCAAAAATTATCAAACAAGTTTTACATCTTGTGATATTTTTCAGAGGGGTCCCACATCAGCTTTAGGACCAAGGAAAATATTTTCCAATTGTTTGGCACAAGATTTAAGATAATTGGAAAATGAATTTGACTTTTGGTCAACAAGAGCTTCGTGTTTTTTTGGATTACACAACTCTTGGACAAGAATTACATGAGAGATTAGGGGTTTTTAAGATGTGAGAAAAAGTTTTAATTTCTACACATATAATTATACTTGAACAAACCCTAATTATACATTTGGGATGTTACAAAATCTCCCCCCCTTACAGAAATCTCGTCCCGAGATTTGGCTCACTCGGTAAAGAAAGATGGATAGTCCGCACGCAGACGATCTTCTCTTTCCCAAGTAGCCTCATCCTCGAAATGGTTCGACCACTGAACTTTAAGGAACTTGATGGTCTTATTCCTTGTCCTTCGTTCAGACTTATCGAGTACGCGAACAGGGTGCTCGCGATAGGTCAAATCTTCCTAGACATCGAGAGTTTCCAACGGAGCTTCCTCAGTTGGAACACGGAGGCACTTCTTAAGCTGGGACACATGGAAAACATCATGTACCCCCTCAAGTGCAGCTGGCAATTCCAACTTATAGGCAACAGCTCCCTTCTTCTCGATAACGCGGTAGGGACCGACATATCGAGGAGCTAACTTGCCCTTGACGCCGAAACGTTGATGGCCCTTCAAAGGAGACACTTTGAGATAAACAAAGTCATTAGGCTCAAAACGCAACTCACGCCGACGGCGATCCGCATAGCTCTTTTGCTCGGATTGAGTGCAGGCGCAACCGCCACGAATAAAATTTGGACTTGGCGCCGCCTCATTGATTGAGTCCGCCAAAGAGAGGTCTTCGCCGGTTTCGACCAGTTCAACGGGTCCTACACTTTCTCCGTATAAGGCCTCGAAGGTGCCATGCCGAGACCGGCCTCGAAAGTCTGTTGTTATAAGAAAACTTCGGCGAATGGCAAGCATTTCTCCCAATGCTTCCCATAGGAAAGGACACAAGCACGCAAAGATGTCTTCCAAAACTTGGTTGACCTCTCGGTATGACCATCGGTTTGGGGATGATATGCCGAATAAAGCAAGATGAGTGCCCATAGCCTCTTGCAAGCTATGCCAAAACGAGGCGTGAAAAGGGATCCACGATCCGACACAATCGTCTTGACACACCGCAAACTCACGATGCGGGCAATGTAAAGTTCCGCCAAAAGACCTACCGAAGGTCAGGTCACTCGACGGAAGGAAATGTGCCACCTTAGTCAATCGATCGATGACGACCCAAATGGCATCATTCTTCTTGAGGGGGGACGGGTAGACCGTGATGAAATCCATTCGATCGAATCCCACTTCCACTCGAACCGGCAAAGGTCAAGCAATCTGCGGGATGCTGATGCTCGGCCTTGACACGATGACATACGTCGCACTCGGCAACGAACTTCGCAATCTCCCTCTTCATTCGGGTCCACCAAAATCTCTGGCGGAGATCTTGATACATCTTTGTGGCCCCGGGATGAATGGATAAAGGCGGATCATGGGCTTCGCGGAGGATCAAATTCTGCAACTCCATGTCCTTTGGAACCACAAGGCGTTGCCCGAACCTCACAACACCATGCTCGTCCTCAGAAAAGCACTTGGTCGTTCCGTTCTTGACATTTTCCTTAATGTGGCTCACTCCAACATCCGACTGCTGAGCGGACTTGATCCGATCCCCCAAGGTTGGTTGCACAACCAAGGCAGCGAGAGAACCATGCTCAACTAAACCCAAGTTGAGATGCTGAAATTCTTCCAAAAGAGCGGGCTGAAGCTCCTTGGACAACAAGGCATTGCAATGCGCTTTATGACTAAGCGCATCAAGAATCTACATTAGCCTTGCCCGGATGGTAGTGAATACCCATATCATAATCCTTGATCAACTCCAACCATCTCCTTTGCCCGAGGTTTGGTCGGGTTGGGTGAACAAATACTTAAGGCTTTTGTGATCCGAGTACACTTCACAACGATTACCGATTAGGTAATGCCGCCAAATCTTAAGTGCATGGATCACAGCAGCTAGCTCCAAATCATGGGTAGGGTAGTTAAGTTCATGAGGTCTCAATTGCCTTGATGCATAGGCCACTACCTTGCCTTCTTGCATAAGGACACAACCGAGGCCTCGACGAGAAGCATCGCAAAAGATATCGAAGCTTCGATGGATATCAGGAAGAACGAGAACGGGAGCGGTGGTCAAACGCTTCTTGAGTACTTGGAAGCTTTCCTCACAAGCATCCGACCACAAGAACTTCTTGTCCTTCTTGAGCAACTCCGTCATCGGCTTCGCGATCTTGGAGAAGTTCTCAATAAAGCGACGATAATATCCCGCCAAACCAAGAAAACTCCGCACATCGGTGACCGAAGCAGGCTGACTCCATGAAAGAACATCGGTGACCTTGCTAGGATCAACGGCTATGCCTCCCGCTGAAAGAATATGGCCTAAGAAGGCCACTTCCTTCAACCAGAATGCACACTTACTGAACTTCGCGTACAGCTGGTGCTCACGTAGCTTGCCTAGCACAAGCTTTAGATGCTCGGCATGTTCCTCATCGTTCTGGGAGTAGATAAGAATATCATCGATGAAGACCACGACAAACTTATCCAAATACTCCATGAATACCGAATTCATGAGGTTCATGAACAAGGCAGGAGCATTGGTTGTCGAATGACATGACAAAGGTACTCGTACAAGCCGAAGCGAGTAGAGAACGCGGTCTTGGGAATATCCTCGGGCGAATACGAACTCGATGATATCCCACTCTCAAATCAATCTTGGAGAAAACTCGAGCTCCAGTTAATTGATCAAGAGATCGTCGATGCGGGCAATGGATACTTGTTCTTCACCGTCACTTCATTAAGTGGGCGGTAATCAACACATATCGCGTAAAGTACCGATCCTTCTTCTTTACGAAGATCGCCGACAACCCCAAGGAGATGAGCTAGGCGGATGAAACCCTTCTCTTCAGCTCACTTAATCGCTTCTTCAACTCCACCAACTCGCTCGGTGGCATCCGATAAGGCCTCTTTGAGATAGGGGCGCAGGAGCCAACTCAATGACAAACTCGAGGTCTCGAACGGGTGGCATCCTGGAAGATCTCAAGGAAAGACATCAACGGTCACAAACTGCTGGGACTTCGCTAGTATCAAGAGCTTAAGCTTTAAGCGCGAAGAGATGAGGGCTTGCAACTTCGGCGAAAAGCGAACCTGCTCGCCGAAGGGACTAGATAGAGAGATGAGCTTCCTGGCGCAATCGATTTGTCCCATGTGCCGAGACAACCAATCCATGCCAAGAATCACATCAAGACTCACTGAATGGAGAAGGATAAGGTTTGCTAAGAACCCTACGCCTTCGATCTCGATAGGGACATCCCTACACTCAGATTCAGCTCTCAACTCCGAACCAGGAGAGCGAATGAGTAGCGGAACCGACAATGGAGAGAAAAGAAGCTCACCAACAACAGCAAAAGACTCAGAAACAAAGGAATGTGATGCTCCTGAATCAAACAAGACAGTAGCAGGATGAGAGTTAACAGAAAGTGTACCTAGCACAACGTCGGGTGCCTCCTGAGCCTCCTCTGCAGTGACGGCGTTGACGCGACCACTACCCACGCCTTGGGTAGCCGGACGATCTTTCGTCCCGAGATGCACCACCTCTCGCCGCGCCCTCCATTAGGACGAGGGGTGCTCTGCCTTCTTAGGGCATTGGTTCACATAATGCCCCTTTCGTTACAAGAGAAGCATGTGACCCGGCGGTGGGTTGCGGGGCGCTCACGACTTCGCAGTGCACGGATCGAGACACGCACTGCGATGAATGAGGAACAGGCGGTAACCTCGGGGTGCCAAGATTGGGACCGGTACCGAGAGGCGCCCGGCGGGACGGAGGAATCGCCTCGATGACTTATGGGCCTCCCACTTGCGCTATGGAGTCCATAAGCTCTCGAGCCGCATGCTCGCCGACGATGGCCTTGTCGACCAAGGTCTGAAAATCAGAAAGTCGACAATGGATAGCTTGTCCTTCAGCTCCTCGCACAAGCCACGCTCAACTTGGCCTCGCTTAGCCATATCGGTGGCCACATCCTCCGGAGCATAACGAGCTAAATGGTTGAACTCGTAGACATACTCCATGATCGAAGCTACGCCTTGCTTGAGCGCAAGAAACTCCCCGCTTCTTGATCTCCATCAAGCCGGCAGGATGTGAGCCCGACGGAAGGCGACGTAAACTCCTCCCAAGAGACGGTGTGGTCTCACGGGCTGCATGGCGAGATAGCTCTCCCACCATGACAAAGCTGCACCTCCGGTGGTGCGATGCAAACAAAGGCCTTCTCGTGCTTCGCATCTGCGCGATGCGGCTTACGCCCACCAGACGGCCAATCGTCTGATCCAATGGGTCCTCGACCGAAAAGGTAGGGGCCGAGTACGAAGAAACTCGCCATCCTCCATGCGGCCGATGGGCATTCCTTGCCCAGATCCCAAGCTCCGGTAGAGGCGGTGGTGTTATGCGCGATGACGCCCAAGAGAACTCTCTCACATCATCCGCGGTTGCGCCGATCCAAGAAGAACCTCGGCCATGGTCGGAGGAGGAGAAAGCTCCTCGTCCGGACCAGTTGCTCGCCTTGGCCGCTACGAAAAGGCCCACCATCCTGTTACAATGAAATTTGGTTAGCAACTAAACCCAAAAAACCAAGCCTTAAAGAAAGCAAAAGCTAACGACTGGGGGAATGGAATGTCACCCAAGTCGAAAGCCAGAACAGCAGGTAATTAAACTTTAAAAAGCTTCTAATAGACTCTAAAAACAGCAAAGGATCACCAAAAGCAAGGCTCAACTTCTCAACGCAACTAACCCGTATTGAATGAACGAGTAATTGATCGAGAAGATAAAAATCAGATGGTAAGGTGAGATCTAATGCTATTAAAGAGCAAGGCTAAATCAGCGAAATAAGCGTTAGATACTTAGCTAACTAGTATCACATCTTACCCTTTGATTCCCACAAGTTTTAGTTGAGTTAACCTCTCATTTTCTACCCTATTTAGAACTTATGAGCTTGCTGTCCTAAGTTTCCAGATTTGACTTCCATCTCCAAGTACTTCCATTCTCCACCCTCAGACAGCCAAAACTTCAAATTTAGAACTCTCATAAGTTCCCCAAAACCCAATTTAATCGATAACAACTAATTTTGAGGGGAGAAGAGGAAATCATCTTTGTAAAACTCAAACTAGAGCAAGGTGAGATAGAAAGCTAAGATAGGTAAGGAGTAAAATCTGAGAATGACTTAAGCTTTCATAAACTCTTTGACATTTCGAAAATAAGTTTTCCAAAAATATCCTAAAGGCGACCAAGCTTGGTTACTCTGATGCGGATGGCTCGATACCAAACTTTAGGAGACCCGATTTATTAGGCTCATAATACTTAGTCTTCCAATTGACCCTAGTATTATCAACCAAATAAACCGTGCCTCGAGATATATGCACTTCCCAAGGATGCAGTACATACAACTCGTTACAAAAGATTGCAGCAATTCCATACAAACACATAGAACTGAACAAGCAACAAACCAGAAGTTAACATACATAAAGGAGTAGTTATTACAAAAGAGAGGCCGACCGCCAAATAACTACAAGACTACAAAGAAAACACAATGAAGCAAAATGCCATAAAGATGGCCCAAAATAAGAGCCAACCAAGGTGCCTTTAGCCCACAAGGCAATCGACCGACCGCCAAGCTAGTCGCTCTCCCAACCACGCACATCTCACAAAAGTAAAGCCCTTTGGGCTCTACCTCCCCTGCAACAAAGTTGTTAAGCAAAGCAAATGAGTACAAAAATGTACTCGCAAGACTGACGTGTGAGATAACAGAACTATAATTTAGCTACATGCAAGCTTTATTTAAGTGGATGAAGCTTTGGACTCATTTTAGCATAAAGCAAGTTTCATTTGCAATAACATAATAGATTGAAGGCAATTTGGCAAAGCATTTTTAATTGTTGAAATAACAACGAGATAATAACATAGTAACAACAACAAGATCAACCTAGAAGTGACTAACCCAAGTCACCACAACAATAGCATGAACATCCATTCATACCAACCCGTCAAGTTTTAATTAAATGGTTGAGACTAGTTCTTGAACGACCTTACCAAGCATGTCCATAACCTAGGACGAGGCTATTCGAATAGTTTTAACCTGCGCAGGGTGTACCAATGTACCCACACGCCGACCGCCTTTCCTTTAAGCACACTACCAAAGGTATGCTAAGCACGGCTAAGTCCTACGAGACATTTCCAATGGGCGATGCTAATTCGACCAAGACAACCCACGGGATAAGGACACAATAGACAGCCTAACCGGTCCGCCACTGCTCCATTCCCACACCACATACCCACACATTTTATCTTTAAAACACACCAACCGAGCGACCCCAATTAGCACCGCCCAAAGTACTTAGTCAAGAGGGGTTCCATATGCCCCTCGTGTGGTTAGCACGCAAAAGTGCTTGGCTTAGTGACCCAAGTAACTCGGTCCTTAGGGACCTGGGCATACCACCATATTCCAAAAACCGCATCATCCATCCAATATGCCCAAGTCTAAATCAATCTTTTATTTTCAGTTTTTGATTTTACAAATTAATCAAAGCACAAGTGCTGGACATATAGGAGTAATAATCATTTTTAGTGATCAAGACCATCGACTAAGTCGATGATCGCCCATTACTACCGTTACTAAGCATGTCTAGCGAGAAAACGCAACTACTAAGTGATAAGAGCTCATCCAACGAGCTCAAACCACAGCAAATAACCTAGGCTCATTGGTAGTAGAGGATAAACAATTCCTACAGATTATGCAACTATAGGATTACTAGCGACATTTAACACAAAGTAGCATGCATACATAGAAGTAAAACAATATATTAACCTTTAAAGTAATGGGACGTTAGAGGGGATATGATCAAACTGCTTGCCTAGTTGCTGTTGCTCAAGTTGTGGCAGAGGGTCACTCTCGGGATTACCACAAATGTCGAAACCTAACGGAAAAGCGATAAAGAACCGATAAGAACGATTTAAAGTAATCAAGGACAGCACAGCAAACGAACTCCAAATACTCTGAAATTTCTACAGCAGTAGGAGGATGATTTTTAGGGAATTTTGCAACAAGAACCAATTGATTTGGATTCTCAATGCAAAAGTTATGAGCAAGACAATTCTGCTCAGCCCCTAAAAACACCAAACTGCACTATTCACTAATTTAATTATGAGGCAACATTTTCTAGAATGGTGGTGATACTGAGATTTTTACTGTAAAACCAGCACCTCATGAGATGAATAACACAATTGAGTTCATCTCATTTGGAGCCATTATGCACTTTTTACAATTTTTCAAAAACAAGAACTTGAACAAAATTATAATGCTCAAGTCCTCATTTTTATAACAGCAACATGCTCAAAACTAATTTTCATAGTGAGTTCACTAATAGAGGAAACCAACAAAGTTGGTCTCACTCAAAAATAATCTACAGAGCATTAGTTATGTTTTTTACAAGTTAAGCATTAATTTGAGTGTATATTTGAAGTGAGTTTTAAAAATCTAATGGCAAAACTGTGCTCTGGAGCTGAACTCAACTTACAATCATTTTTGGATTAAAGTCAAGTTCAAGACAGAGCTAACACAATTTGAATGACCTCAAATGGATTTAAAATGAAAAAGATATGGAATTCTAAAGTTTATACCTTATTTCAGTTTATAATTAAGAGCTTACTGGAATTCCTAAAACCCACAAGGACATGGGAGGACGTGAGCCACAGATCTCAGATCTAACGGCCCAAGACCTCCCAGGAGAACAACGCACACGCGCACGCGAGGTCCAGAGGTCCTGGACCTCCTAGCAACGCACATGCGCGAGGTGAGGGGAGGTCGTGGCCGTAGATGGGGAATCCAACGGGCCACAACGATGGGGGGAGGTCCGGGACGGACCAGATCTAACGAGGGAGGTCCTCAATGGCTGCGATCAACACAGGGAGGACAGGAACGGCTGAGATGACCTCGGGGAGGTCCTAAGCAGAGATCTAACGTCCTGAGACCTCCGGGGAGGCGGGACGGCCAGATCGCATTCTGAGGAGGTCTCGATGTCCTGCCAGCCAGAGATCATGCGCGGATTTTTGTCACCAAAACGGAGGTCTTAAACGCAAATGAGGGCGGATTAAGGGCATTTAAGACACAACCAATGCCGTAATGCCGATTTCGTCCTAAAAACAAAAACCCGAGCTCAAAGATGTGGTTCAAAGATGCGATTCGCCACCGATGAGACCTCGCCGGCGACATCCAATGGTACCGTTGGGTCCGCAAACCATTGGGTCCGCAATAACCATGCGCACCCAATGGACCTCCTCCCAACGGCGGCGACCTTTTGAACGCCCGGCGAAGGAGAGGACCACGATATAGCACGGCAAAAACCGAAATGCAAAATGCAGCTCCACGCGACATTCAAGCATGTGCTCAAACAAAAAGCTCCGCACACTACTACAGAAAAGGCCTTTACAGACGGTTCAAAAACGCCATCACAGACGGTTCCGTGAGCCGTCTGAGTTTATGGGTCAGTAATGCTAATGGTCATCACAGACGGTTCTCGAACCGTCGTAATATATACTATCACAGACGGTTCAGATGCAACCGTGCGTGATAGTCGACTACCACGAGCGGTGCAGTAGATAAAACCGTGCGTGATAGTCGACTACCGCGAGCGATGCGTAGATAAAACCGTGCGTGATATTTCGACTACCACAGACGGTCTGTAGATAAAACCGTCTGTGATAGTCGACTACCACAGACGGTCTGTAGATAAAACCGTCTGTGATATTCGACTACCATAGACGGTCCGTAGATAAAACCGTCAGGATAGTCGATTATGACGATGCAGATATGAAACCGCTCGTGATAGTTCACTATCGCATTTGCGGTTTCATATCTGCATCGTCATGGGTAGTGATCATCATGCATGACGGTTTCATCTACGACCGTCTGTGGTAGTCTTTGCATTGCTTAATCTATTTCGTTTATTGGCTAGCCTCAGAAATGCTAGCCATGCCCTCTCAAACAAGCACATCCAATTCTCATTCATTTCGTAGCACATCAAAATTGCATTCATTTCAAAAACAAGCACACATCCAATTCACAAATCAATTAACTAAAATTAACCATTAATGTACATTAATTTACACACATGTACCATTATGTTCAATCTATCTCAATCAAGTTCAATCTGCTACACTATGGAAACTCCCATTTGGATTTATGACCTGTCTGTTCAGGAATGCCGCAAGGTGTGATCGAATTTTTATGAGCTCGCTCTGTTCCAACGCAGTTTCAGCGATGTTTGCAACCTGTCGATATGAAGGTTAAATTCGGGCTTATATAAATTGGTAAGTATATATGAAATAATTGTTGAAAGATTGACAAACCTGAGGATCATTGGTGATCGCGGAACCGACGAGTAGTTGCATGTTGTGGCAAACATAGTATCCACAAACGTTGCGGCCCGGCGACTGCTGGTGGCACTGCAAAAATAGAATTGGTTAGTTCAAGAGGCATTGCTACGAAGTGTTATATAGGATTAATGTGTACTAGCTAGCAAGTACCGGGAATGTTTGATCATGTTGCAGCGTCCTTCCCTTGATATTCCATCCTCTAGCATGTAACACGTCGAACACCCTACGTGACTCCAAGAAGTTAGCCTTAGCCATTGCAAAGGAAGGAAAGACTACAATAGAGTTTCTATGGAGGAAATGTGTTTACCTGATGATTAAACTCCGGATAGGCGTGAAGTTGTGGTGGCCCTCTCAGAGGGAATCTAGGTATATTACGATTTCGTTTTGGTATAATTACAATTAGAATCCAATGGAACCTACGGGTATGTCGGCATGGTCATTAAACCTAAGTTCGTGTTGCTTATAAAGTACAAATCAACATTAAGTATAGCCAGAGTGCAACACTACTTACTTACGGTTGTAGGGCAAAAGTATGAATTCCTTGTTGCGGTGAGCCATGAAAAAATCTATAACGTAATTCTCGATTTAATGTTGCATTCGCCGTGATGCTTTGCTCGGAGACAACGTGTGGGTCGAGGAAACCTACGGTGATTTCCTTCTTTCGGCTTCACGGATCATGTATCTATTATACAAAAGCTAGGAGTTATATATAACATTTATCGATATTACACTAACATTGACCGTGATTGTACACACTTACGATTGTCCAAAGATCGTATGATTGAGACGCCGAGCTCGCCGAGGTTGAAGAGACGTAACAAGTCGTCGAAGGTCACCGTGAAGACAGGCGTCTTGATACACGTGGTTAAAATGATGCTCCTTGAACTTGACGGTGACACCCGAGCATCGTTGATCAACCGCTTGTTGGATCTGCTCCATGTACCATGCATGCAATTCCGTGCAATCCGGTCCTAGGGTAGGGCTATCTAACTTCTCGAGCAACGGCTCGCTGGCTTGTATTTCCGCCAACGGCAAGAAGGGATATCGAGAAGACTCGATCGCCTTCGATTTGCCCTTGCCCTTGCTGCCTCGCTTTGTATAGGTCGACTTCACAAGAGTCGATCGAGCACGAGGTGTAGATGCATGTGATCTGCGGGCCCTTGCCATGTCGGTCAGAAGCCGGTGCGATCAAGTCCCGTGGACTTGATGCCGCTGAGACATTCCGTGAAGTTGACACCGAGCAGTAGCTCCAGCGGATGTCCTCCTTGGGCCATCGGATGAATGTTCCAACGGCTTGCCCTAGAGTCATGACCTCATCGCTTGGGGGAATTTTCAGCGGGACGGCCTCGAAATTGGCACAAACACCGCCCACATTCACTTTTGCGAAACCCGAGCTAGATTTGCACCGTGCACCAAAGCTCCGACATGGGATGGATACACCGCCCCAAGCAAAGATCTAGGGCAACAGAGACATATCTCACTTGGAGCTTGCACTTCAGAGCCACCTACGCACATAACGGTACAAAATTAGCTACTCCAACAAAGCTTATGAATGGATTGAGCATTCGGGGATAATAATTATTACGGATGTCATCGACGGAAAATCTGTCATCACCTATTGTGGTAGGGTTAGGGTTGGACGCAGCTACTACTCGGATGTTTGGGGGGCTAGCTAGCGGTATAGTAGGGCGAGGGCTTCCAACCGACTTGGCATTTGCAATCCCTAATCCTTTCCTCAAAAGTCTCTTGTCGCTTTTGCTCGAACGCATACTAATCCTTTCCTCAAAGGATTGGTGACTTTTCACCGACCTCCGCTCTGATTTTTTCAAAGTGAGCTCATCTCGAGGGATGCACGAAGATCCTCTCGTAGCTTTGCATCGTGCTCGGCTTTGGCTCTCCTCCTACTCGCACGATCCTCGTCCGCTTGGAACCATTGTTCCCATGTAACAAAAACACCAGCGCCTCTCGTGCGATCGGGATGCTCACTTTGCTTCCTAGGGCCGCAGAGAGTATATCTTTCTCCCTATCTGCTCGAATGAGCCTTGGGAAGATTGTGCACTCAGCGTTATCGCAATATAGCCCGACATGTCATTTCACTTCCTATGAAGTTATGGAGTAATTACAAACTAGGTAGTTCGATATCTTACAGCGCTGGGACACTTCACGGTCTTCGGGTTTGGAAAGTACACTTCCCGTGGGCGAATAGCTAACCTCGCAAATAACCACCGTCGGTGGCGACATCGCTGATCTCGAAATAGCAGGAGAGATTCAAACCGCTTTCGCTGTTCTGATCCCTCCATATCGGGCTTTACCCGCATACCAGCCGTGCCGAGTGCGTGGGGTGCTTGTTTTTTACTGGAGGGCCGTGCGCCGACTTTCACTCTTAAATTCATCTGTCGCCTTCTTCGCCACAAACTCGCCCAGACTCTTCCAATAATAGATACTTGTGGAAGGGCGGCTTCAGATCCTTCTCCACGTAGTTCTTGACAAGCGTGCTTTTGAAGTTCTTCCACGCTTTGCACGCTTGTAGCAACGCTGTGTCGTCGACGGAGTCCGTGAGTTCTACCGATCTCGAACGATGCAAGAATTTCCGTCAAGATAGCAGTTTTCAATGGTCGGGCACCACCTTCCACGAATCGTAGGTGATCTTGACCCGTTCCGTCGCAACTATTCCGACCATTCTCCGGAATCACGGCTGCTCGGCGAGGATTGATAGGGTCCCAGATCGATCGACCTCCGTGATGGTAAATCGCCCGTGGGCCTTTTCGATATTCCTCTTCTTCTACCGGTTGGATATTGTTCGAGAGGATGGTGCATCATCGAGACACATGAGGCGGCACCGACTCGAATGAGCGGAAGACATCTTCACAAGAAATAGAACATCATGTGAACAAATGAAATCAAGATAAAGCTAAGATTTAACATTTTGATATTGCTATCGATGTAGAGTAAGCATTCCAATTAGAGCTCAAGTACAAACCCGATTATCAAAACAATTTCAAGACAAGACTATTATCATCACAGAGCATTCATCTCAAGCCCAACACACCACATTGCAATGTATTCGATGCGAAAGATCAAAACAAATACCATATGAATAATCGACTAGAACAAATACAAATTCCTAAAACAAGTACAATTATCATGAAGGACCATGATAGATTATTGATAGAAATAGTTAGGAAAGGGGCATGGGGTCGATCGGTAACTTCGGCATTGGTTACCTTTGGGCATCGAGGAGAAGGACGAGCAGGAGTAAGACTGAGCAAGCAAGGCGGCGGCTGAAGGGGAAGGCTCTGGGGAGGAGGAGGCGGCGGGCTCGGCGGTCAGAGGAGGAGGCTCGGTGGGCTCGGGAGGCGCGCCGGGCCGGAGGAGGAGGCGTCGCGACGGATCGGGAGGAGAGCGCCGGGCTCGAGGAGGCGGCGTCGAGGATGGTGGCGACGGGCTCGGGGAGGAGGGAGCGAGAGGAGTTGAGAAACTTAATCGCTTGAGAGTGGCGGCGCGGCAAACCCTAGCTAGAGTCCGAATGTAAATAGATGGACATCACAAACGGTTCTAAATTAGAACCGCTCGTGATACACTATCACTGCCGGTTCTAACTTAGAACCGCTCGTGATATGTGATGTATCCTGACGGTTTTAATAAACAACCGTCTGTGATATTGATGAATCATGACGGTTTTAATAAACAACCGCTCGTGATATGTGATTATCACGCACGGTTCTAATTTAGAACCGCTCGTGATAGTGTATGCGAGCGGTTCTAAGTTAGAACCGTGCGTGATATATGATGTATCATGCACGGTGTTAATAAACAACCGCTCAGTGATATATATGTAGCATGACGGATTTGATAAACAACCGCCTCGTGATACACATGTGAGACGGCTCGTAGTTCAAACCGCTCGTGATATTATTTTGTATTGGTTAATATCTAGATCGTTACGTTTATTGGCTAGCCTCAGAAATGCTAGCCATGCCCTCTCAAACAAGCGTAAAAGACAACAAGTACATGTATATACATCCAATTCACATTCATTTGAGAAACAATCACATCCATTTCACAAGACAAATCTCAATTAATTAACTCAAATGAACTAAAATTAACCATGATCATCGTAATGTATATAGTACATATACACACATTGTTCAATTAATCTTTAAAAATTAGCCCTTCATGATGATCGACGCAGTATGTAGCTAGTTTCGTCATGTTCTTCTTCCTCGACCCTTATGCCGTTTCCAAAGGAGGCAACTCGTCAAATTGATTGTATTCTTCCTCGCCCACTACATTCTCAACTCCGACAATCCTCCTTTTTCCATGAAGAACTACGTGGCGCTTCTTATTTGCCGGTCGGTAACATAGAAGACTTGAACAACTTGGTTAGCCAAGACGAACGGTTCGTCTTTGTATCCGACACGCTCGAGGTCCACGGTAGTGACGCCGCATTTGTCGACCTTCACTGTGGGAGATGGACCCAACGGCACCGAAATAGGGGATCTTGAAAAGCACGAGTCGAGCTCCCATATCTCCTCTATTTGCCCATAGTAGGAGCTCCTCACCCATCGGTCTTGAATGCATCTATGCGGACACCGCTGCTCGTTAGTGCTTTTATATCCCGAGCTCTGCAGATAGAATGTGTACCCATTTATGTCATATCCTCGCCATGTTACAATCAGAATGTTGGCCCTTTTGCCAACCATGTCAAGATATCACTTGACGAGCTCCTAGCAAGTCGCTCCTTCAACCATTGGTTGAACCGCTCATTGTGTTGTCTCGTGATCCAAACATCCGCCGCAGCGGATTACATTGTCAAGCACGCCCCAGTCTTTGGTCGATATCTGGGACACTTCGGTCATGTGTTGCAAGACAGTGAAATGGGCTTGAGCATACGATCCATATTTGGAGTGATTGCTTTCCTTCCGATGGTCCCGATACCTCGAGCCTCCCCTCATGGCGAGATCGAGGCACACCTATCGGTTCGACCGAGCCATGTAATCGAGGCGTAACTCAATGACCTCTTCGCTTGCATAACCTTCGACGATCTTGCCCTCTCGCCGAGATCGATTTCGTACATATGACTTGAGAATTCCCATGAACCTCTCGAACGGGTACATGCTACGAGGAACACGGCCCGCACATCTTTATCTCCTCACAATATGAACAATGAGATGGACCATGATATCGAAAAACGACGGAGGGAAATACATCTCAAGATCACATAGTGTCGTCACCACCTCGCCCCGCAGAGCATCTAGTCCTTCGAGATCGATGACCTTCTCGAGCAATTGTGTTAAAAAAATAACACTGACCTCATGATTGTCTCTCGGACCTTGATCGGCAAAATACTTCTAATTGCAACAGGAGCATTTGTGTCATCAACACATGACAATCATGAGACTTCATGCCAATTAACTTCAAATCTTTTATCGAAACAAGTTTCTTCATGTTGGCGAGTAACCGGACGGAACTTTCACGCCATGCAAGCACCGCACAGTTCGGTTCTTCGGCCTTGGACAGAGTGTAACAAGCGGGGAAGGTACGCTCGTCCTTTATCGGTCCTTGTTGGTGCTAACTCAGTCCGATGTCCATATCAACCAAGTCAAGCCGCATGCTGACACCATCTTTTGTTTTGTCACGAATGTTCAAGAAGAGACCAATCAAGTCGTCACATACATTCTTTTCTACATGCATGACGCCGATGCAAAGGGCTAACTTCTAGGTGCTCCCAATAAGGTAAGTCCCAAAATATTGATCTCTTCTTCCACATGTTCTTCTTACTTGTCCTCGATTTACATCCCTTTCCAAGCACAACATCTAAATCCTTAACCATATCATAGACCTCTTTTCCGCTTAAATGCCTTGGAGCTGAATTGTCCTCCTTCTCTCCGTCAATTGTTTCTTCATCTGCGGTATGGGTGAGCCCTCGAAGGAACCTACGATGACGCATGTACACGGTTTTGCGCGAGTGATTCAGCCACACACTCTGGGTATCATCTAAGCAAAGGAGTATGTGCTTTGGCCCTTTTGTACTCGCCCGACAGATTAGCAAGGGCGGGATAATCATTTATGGTGCGTAACAACAAGGAACGTAAAGTGAAGTTCTCTCGCTTGTACGCATCCCATACCTGCATTCCCTTCAATCCACAAGATTTTTAGATCTTCCATCAATGGTGCTAGGTACACATCAATATCATTCCTGTGTTGCTTCGCCCTTGGATAAGTATCGACAACAAAATATACTTCCGCTTCATACACAACCAAGGAGGAAGGTTGTAGATACAGAGCGCCACGGGCCAAGTGCTATGTCGGTTGCTCATATTACCGAAAGGATTCATTCCATCTGTACTCAATCCAAACCTTATATTCCTTGTTCCGCACGAAGTCCGCAAACCTCCTATCGATGTTTCTCCACCGGGCGGAATCAGCAGGTGTCTTAACTTTCCGTCATTCTTACGCTCCTCGAGTGCCAATACTGCTAGCTTTTGCATTCTTTGGGTTCGCAAAAACCGCTTCAAACGGGAATTACAGAAGATACCACGCCACCTTAGCAGAGGTCCTTTCTTCACCTCGATTCCTCGTCGTCATCTCGATTGTTTACGCTTGTATCGGGATGCGTTGCACACGGACATACATGCATGTTTGTATACTGTTACGGTAGAGGATACAATGTTCGGACATGCATGTATTCTTTCTACTTCCATTCCCAATGGACAAAGAACCTTTTGGCTTTGTAGGTGGTTTTGGGCAACTCATTTCTCAGGAAGCATGTCCGCTAAGAGACCTAACAAATCCGTGAAACTCTTGTCGGACCAACCGCTGCTTGCCTTCAATTTCAGTAGGTTTAAGCACGGATGACAACCTTGTGTATTCCGACTTGCGGCCGGAACAAAGGTTTCTCCGAGTCCTCCATCACGCCCCGAATTGAACATACTCCCTCTCATCACAGCTTCCTTCGCATCGCGAAGCATGTCGATCTAGATTGTCATCGTGCGGCAAATTTATCCGAATCGGAACCACAATCGACATTCGGCGGCATATCGTTGACTTCAGATAATATGCATATCGTTGACTTCTGATAATATGCTCTTCACCGTGATCGTCCAACATGTATAACCCTTTTTGAAACCCCTTCAATCAAGTGTGCTTCGATCCGCGCTCGGTTGTTAAACATCTTCATATTCTCGCAATCAATGCATGGACAAGACATATATTCCGCCCCTTATTCAACATATCCTCCTCAGCGGCTCTTGTAAAAGCAGACACGCCATTAATGTACTCTTCACTCACACGGTTCTCAAGTACATCCAAATTTCGGTCCATCACACTGTTCGTATTGAAAACCCCGAAAATAAATAAAAGGGTGATGACTTTCAAAGCGTATTTTCCGAGGCTTAATTATGATTTTTTTCATTTTTACATTTTTTCGATTTTATTAACTTACATGTGGGCCCTACTTGTCAGTGACTCATTTTTTATTTCATGATTTTATTTATAAAATCTATGGCGGTCCCACATGTCATAGACTCGTTAGTTTATTAACTAAATGATTAAAAACAGAGGATTAATTAATTTGAAGCTCAAACTGGGCTTAGGGTGACATCGCATTGCTATATAGTCGTGGCTTTCGCCCTAAGGTCTCGCCGAGGCGAACCGACGGACGATGTCCCATGGAGGCGCTCGAAACTAGCGATTTGGCGTAAACGTCAAACTACTCAAATTAAAGGATGCTTATGCTTCAAGATCTCACCTCGATCACGAGGAAGGTGTCAATGAAAGTCGGGAAGGTCCAAGGCGCGGTGCTGGTCGCCGATCGGTGAACAGAGGCGACGCGGCAAGCTCCTCGGCGACAATATACAACTGAAATGGACCAGGCGGCCGGTGAGGTGAGGCGATGTACTCAAACCGCACGAACGGCGATGGACCTATCGAGCGCCTAGAGATATGGAGATCAAGAAGACTATATCTGTTTTGGCCGGGAGGCAGAGCTATATATACGCTCGTGGTGAGTTAATTATCACGACGGTTTTAACAAACCCGCCTCGTGATATTGGGCAATATCACGACGGTTCATGTTTGGAACCGTCGTGAAGTATCATGACGGTTTTAAAACAAACCGCTCGTGATATTTTGTAATATCACAGAGCGGTTCATTTGGAACCGTCTCGTGAAGTATCACAGACGGTTCCAAACATGAACCGCTCGTGATATGACATCTTCACGCAGCGGTTTTAGCGCGGAGAATAACACGACGGCGGGTAACAAAAACCGCTCGAGAGATTGTGTTTATCTGACGGTTTCGATGAACCGCTCGTGATCAAAGGCCCAAGATAGCATTTCAGTAGTAGTGGCAACATCATTCAGCGGTGCCAAGCATCTCACGGACTAACAGGAGGAGTACCTAGAGGTCCCAAGGTGCTGAGGAGGTCGAGGAAGGAAGGACCGGTGCCGGGGAGGAAAGGTGCTCCACGGCCAAAGCTCCAGCTCCAGACTCTACTTTGTCACCCTCTGCAAATGCCCAACAAATCAAGTTAGGACTTGGTCCCAGAGGGTAGGGCACAAATGGAAGCAAGGAGAAAAGGAGGAAAACTCCAGGGACCCTTGTCCACCGAGGAGCTCCCAGCTCCAACAATGGCGGCCAAGAGGAGCGGTCAGTGGTTTAGAGCTCACAAGCACAGGGGTGCAAGCAAGGGGATAATGGTGTGCAAAGAAAGCCAAAGAAACAGTGGGGGAGGTTTTATACCAAGGGCACAGGAGGTCATGGACCACTGGTTAACTCATGGTGAGCTTGGCCCATGGCTTGGTCTAGGGCTTGGACAGGATGTAAAGTTGACAGGGGACAGTCTGTCAGGCCGACTCAGAGAGAGGAAGGTCGACCGCATTTAATGCGGGTCAAGAAAGAGTTGTTAATGGTACACGCTTGCAAAGCGTGCATTAATTCATCGCTTTCGAGCACGCATGCGTGACCAAGGTAGGAGAAGAACAGGGAGGTCATTTTGACCGTTGGATAAGCCTACGGGAGGTCCTGCCCTCGGATGCAATTTTTGAACCGTTACGCCTAAATGATCGGGAGGAGGTCCCACCACACGATCTTGGACGGGAGGTCATGGCCTCACGATTTTTAATGCGATCAAGACGTGGGAAAATGGGGCAGGGAGGTCCAAAGCGTTGATCTCAATCAACTGCAAGCGGACCTCTGTGGAGGTCTTAACCGCACATGAACTTAAAAACATGAGGGGGAGGTCAGATGCGCACGAGAAAAGGAGGAGGTCGTGACCGTAGATTTTAATCTAACGGTGCACAACACGAGATGGGGGAGGTTGTGAGCGCTTGAAAACGCAGGGAGGTTGTGGGCTGTTGGATGTAAATCCAACGGCGCACAACCATTAAAGCGGGGAGATCCTGAGCGGCGATGATTTGCAGCGGAGGTCGTGGCCTTTGGATCTGAATCCAACGGCTACGACCTTGGTTAGGTGGGAGGTTTGGGTGGTTTGATGGCGAGGGGAGGTCATGACCATGGATCTTTGATCCAAGGGCAGTGACCTCACGTAGGTGGGAGGACCTGACTGAGAATGTTGGGGAGGAGGTCACGACTGTTGGATTGGATCCAACGGCTACGACCTCAACAAGGTGGAGAGGGAGGTCTCACGAGGTGCAGAGATCAAGTTGGGCCGACCAGCTTTGCACAAAAGCAGCCCAAGGAACAAGTGTAGGCTTTTAAATTTAGTTTTTAACAGCTGAAACTTAGCAGAATTATTTGAGATAGCAAATGAACTCCAAAATTCATGAAATTTTAACTGGAGCTTGCTGACAATGAGATTAACCTTGCATAAAATTTCCAGAGGTTATTATGCAACGCATTTTTCTCAGAAAATTCATTAAGGCTGTTCAATGATTTGTTTTGCCTCCAAAAATTATCAAACAAGTTTTACATCTTGTGATATTTTTCAGAGGGGTCCCACATCAGCTTTAGGACCAAGGAAAATATTTTCCAATTGTTTGGCACAAGATTTAAGATAATTGGAAAATGAATTTGACTTTTGGTCAACAAGAGCTTCGTGTTTTTTTGGATTACACAACTCTTGGACAAGAATTACATGAGAGATTAGGGGTTTTCAAGATGTGAGAAAAAGTTTTAATTTCTACACATATAATTATACTTGAACAAACCCTAATTATACATTTGGGATGTTACATGCGTGCCACTCATCAGATCTGGGAGTATTTGCGCGAGCAATACCAGCAGAGCAGCGATGCTCAGTTCTTTTCGTTTCAGCGTGAGTTGGAGATGCTTCGCTAGGAAGAATCCTCCATCGACGACTTCTTCCGAGCCCTGGACAGTCTCTGGTGCCAGCTGGATGAGCTGGCTTCTCTGCTTTGCCAGGAGTGTCATAAAGTGCAGAAGGCGGATCGTGATCGCCTTCGCCTTTATCACTTCATCTGCTGTCTTCACCTAGAGTTTGAGCCTGTCAGGGCTCAACTGTTGAGCCACTCACCATGACCGACAGTCACCGAGGCTCTTTCGACGCTTCGTGCTGAGGAGCTTCGCCGCGGGTTAGAAGCACTGTTTGTTCTAGCTGTGCTTGCTACCCCTTCTTCTTTGACTACACCGACGATTCCTGCTTCGACTACAGTCCATCCTCAGGTGTCTGTTTTCGCTCCTATTTTTGCACACACTGGGGTTCAGTGCAATCATTGCAAGAACTTTGAGCACGACTATCAGCGTTGTGCGGTGTGAAAAAAGCAGAACAAGGCATGTGGGGTTGGACGCTCCAAGGGCGGCAGGGAGGCCCTTCCTTGACAGGAGGATAGACCAGCATGACCAGCACGTCAGGATCTTCTTCTTTCAGTAGTTCTACAAGGCTCTACTTCAACAGCTCTCTCACAGCTCAACAGGTTCTAGCAGTCTAGCTCAAACGTCTCCTCCAAGTACTTCTTGGGTTCTGGATTCTGGTGCCTCTTTCCACATGACACCGGACTCCACATCTCTCACTTCAGTAGGACCTCCTGTTTTTTCCTATTTCTGTTCAGACAGCTGACGATACTCCTCTGTCTGTTAGCTATCAAGGCACTCTTTTGTCCACTGACTTTTCTGTTCCACCTGTTTCCCATGTTCCCCAGCTTACCATGCAGCTTCAATCGGTGGGTCAGCTCACCAATCTCAGTTGTAGGGCTGGTTTTGACTCTCACACCTGTTTTATCTAGGATCAAGAGATGTGCGGTGATTGGGGGCGTGCCACCAGAGGGATCAAGTAGGGTCTCTACATCCTTGATTGCCTCCACCTTTCGTCCACTTCAGTTTCTCCTATCACCTCTACATCTCCTTCCACCGCCACTGTTGCCACCACCTCTAGCGTTTTTGTGCAGTGGCATCACCGTTTAGGTCACTTGTGTGGGTCCCGTCTTTCTTCATTAGTTCATCAGGGTGTTCTTGGACATGTTACTGTTGACACGGCCATGTTTTGTTAGGGTTATAAGCTAGGCAAGCAACTATAGCTTCCTTATCATTCTAGTGAGTCCTTGTCTTCTTGTCCTTTTGACTTAGTTCATTTAGATGTATGGGGACCTACGCCTATTATCTCTAAAGGCGGGCATAAACTTTATGTAATCTTCATTGATGATTATTCCCATTTTACATGGATTTTCCCTATGTCTAATCGTGGTTAGTTTCTTGCGATCTATCGTAGCTTTGCAACGATGGTTCGTACTCAGTTTGATTCTCCCATCCATACTTTTCACTGTGATTCTGCTGGCGAGTACTGTTCTGGCGCTTTTAGATAGTTTCTTTCTAAGCAGGGCACTCTTTACCAGTCTTCTTGTCCTGGTGCCCATGCTCAGAATAGGGTTGCCGAGCGCAAACATCGTCATCTGATTGAGACTGCTTCTCCTTGCCTCTCACGTTCCACCACAGTTCTGGGTTGAGGCTGTTTCTACAACTACATATCTCATCAATATGCAGCCTTCCACTGCTCTTAAGGGTGTCAGTCCTATAGAGCGTCCTACTCTTGAGCCCTCTAGTACACTCACCTTCGTGTTTTTGGCTATACTTGTTTTGTTCTGCTGCAGCCTTGTGAACGCACTAAACTATCAGCCTAGTCAGTTGAGTGCGTGTTTCTTGGTTATAGTTCTGAGCATATGGGTTATCATTGCTGGGATCCTTCTACTCGATGGATCGGGATTTTCACAAGACGTTGTCTTTGATGAATCTCGACCTTTCCTCTATCGAGATTCCGCGCCTCTGTTTCCACCGTTGAGTTGATTTTATGGTTGTCTCTTTCTAACTCTTCACCAATTTCTCCACTATCACAGTCTTCCCATGGTCTGTCTCTAGTGGTTTCTTCTATATCTCCGCCTCTGGTGCTGCCTCCTGCAGCACCACCGTCTCGTTTCTCTGGTATTCACTTCTCGAGGCATCCTTGTCCTTCACCAGTCTCCTCTTCTGGTATCTTGCCGACACCCACATCTGATCCTTCTAATGATGCTCCTTGTTACGTCATTCGTGACCGAACATCCCTTCGACCTCCTGATCGTCTTGGATTTGCTCTGATAGCTCATACTCTCTCTGTCACTGAGCTTAGTTCTTGTCATGAGGCTGCTCCTCATTCTGAGTGGCAGCTCGCTATAGCAGAGGAGCTTGATGCTCTTCGACGTACAGAGACTTGGGATATTGTACCGACACTTGTGCATGCTTGTCTGATCACGTGCAAGTGGGTGTATAAGATTAATACCCAGTCTGATGGTACTATTGAGTGCTACAAGGTTCGTCTTGTGGCTCATGGCTTTCAATAGTAGTACGGTCGTGACTACGATGAGACTTTTGCCCCTGTTGCCCATATGACCACTGTTCGCACTCTTGTTGCGGTTGCTTCTATTCGCCGGTGATCTATCTCTCAGCTCGATCTTAAGAATGCCTTCCTTAATGATGTTTTGCATGAGGAGGTCTACATGCAGCCACCACCTGGGTATTCTGTTCCCGATGGGCACGTCTGTCGTCTTCATCGTACTCTTTATGGCCTCAAACAGGCTCATCATGCCTGGTTTGCATATTTTACCTCAGTGATTACTGATGTCGGTTTCACTGTCAGTTCCCATGATCCTGCTCTTTTTGACCATGTCACATCTCGAGGTAGGACACTACTTCTTCTGTATGTTGATGATATGCTCGTCACTAGTGATGATTCCTCATTCATCATGTATGTGAGAAAGCATCTCAGTGAGTAGTTTTTGATGACTGATCTTGGTTCTCTTACGTACTTCCTTAGGATTGAGGTCTCTTCCATGCCTAAGGGGTACTACCTATCCCAGTAGAAGTATGTCCAAGATCTTCTTGATCGGATCAGTCTAATCGACACTCAAGATCGCCGAGACTCCCATGGAGTTATCCCTATAGCTTCGTGCCACTGATGGTGATCTTCTTGAGGAGCCTACTTGGTATCGCCATCTTGTTGGGAGTTTGGTGTATATTGTGAGCACTTGTCCTAATATTGCTTGTGTTGTTCATATCTTGAGTCAGTTCATGGCTCGTCCTACCCATCTTCACTACTGTAGGACCGGAATAGGCGACTAGAGGGGGGGTGAATAGGAGCACCAAATCTTTTTGCAAAGATAATGGATTCAACTCAAGAATCGCAAATCACTCCAATAGCTATGAGAGCTATGAAGATGAATGCTTAAACACAGTGGAAGACTTGAAAAGAATCCACTCCTAAACCCTCAAAGCACAACAAATAACTCCTCAAGAAATCTCAAAAATCTGGGACAAAGGTACTACCATTGTTGAAAGTGAGGTACAACTCTCGGCAGTACTACCATGAGTAAATTTTGGTACTATCAAGATCGCGGTACTACCACAGAAAATTTATGTACTATCAAGATCGCGGTACTACCTCAGGTAAAAGAGCGGTACTACCTTTTATCCTGATGATGAACAGGACAGCCTGAAAACAAAATCGAAAATCGACGTAACTTTTAAACCGTAAGGCCAAACTTCACCAAATTTGGAACACACCTTCCTATGGGTATTAGGAACCTATTCCAAGTGGCGATCGTCCAGATCTACGTCAAAGTTTCGATCTTTTTCAGTTTTACCTAAGAAGGGCAAAGAACCGAGCAAAACGAAAAACTTGATCCAACTCTTGCTCGTGGGAGATTGATGATCTAGGTGACCTTAGATACGTTCCCACATGTCACAGCAAGGAGTAAGAGTGCACAAGAACAACCAAAAACCAATGGATCAAGGAAGCACCCAAAATCATCAAAAGAGAAGGTAGAACACAAGAGGGGAGCTCATCTTTGGAAGAACATCCATAGATTGATTCATGATGTTGCCGGTTACTGCCCACTCCCTCAAGGAGGACAAGAGCTCCATCCAAGAGCATACACATCAATCCATCTCTAGAGCCTATGCCTCTTTTCTTCTCTAAACCCTAAAAACCAAACTAGGGTTTGCAAATGAAGTCCTTGGGCTGCTGTGAACAAAGACCCTCTCTATTTATATGAGGCCTAGAGCTTCTAGAAGACTTAACCCTAATGGGCTCCCGTTAGGCCCAATAACAAACGGACACACACGCACGCATTTTAAAGCGCCGTCTTCACTTTTCTTGACCTAAACCACTTCTTGACGCACCGCCTTGCGCCGCTGGTTGGCATTTGGTCACCAAGGTGGTATTTGGTGAAATTACCAAAATACCCTTCTCGATCCTTCTCCATGGACCGAGTCCAACTCGTCGAACCAATCGCCGCTTCCCACACGTAGGTTGATCAACGGCTCTCATCATGTCGGCAAGTCTCCCGTCCGAATCCCATCGAACCTCCAAGGCACTTGCACCGACCCCGCCGCTTGATCCAACCAACAGATCGAATCACGGCTCGATCCACTCGCCCATTCTCATGCCATGCTTGAGTCACCGACCACCCGCATCCATGATCGCTCGACCTCGGCTCTCCTAGCTTAGTCCCGATCCTCCTCGCCGCTGACCGTCGTTGACCTTCAAGCCACCGACAAAGAATAGACCAAGAAATCGCTCCGGAACAAGTTCTTCACAACTTGACCCACGTTAGCTCAAAACATGCAATATGCAACATATATGCATTAACAAACATGGAAATGACATAACCCAAAAATAATTCTCCAAGTTAAACGAAACTCAGAAACCAAATCGGTACTACCGCCATGTTATGGCCGGTATTATCAAGATCATGTAGTATCAAGATCATAATCAAAGGTCGCATCCGCTCCTCAAGAAAATCCAAAACTTCCAAAACACTTGTTCGAAAACCATACCGCCACACGCGGTAGTTCAAATCATGTGGTACTACTGCAACCATAGCACTAGTACTACCGCCATCGAGAAATCCAAAACACAAATAACACTCGCTCGAAAACCATACCGCTTTGTTTATGTAATACCGACCAATGTACTACTCACAAACACAAGCCGGTATTATCAAGATCGCGTAGTACCGCGCATTACACACCGGTACTACCGATTATCCCGACACTTGTCGAAAACAGATTTCAACAAAACCGAAAACGATCGCTTCGACAAACCCAAAGAGCTATTGCCAATTGTACCATCACATTAAGATCGTGAGCATATCCCCATGATATCCACAATCTCCCCTTGATGAACACATTGGCAAATTCCCACAAATGCAAAATTTGAGGTTTGAAAAAGTAAGAACTCGACGTTGCTCAAAGGCACAACTTGGTCCAAATGCAAGAAAAAGCAAAGGAAATGACCAAGCTAGCTCCGCAATAGTATCAAGAAGTGAGATACTGCAAAAGAAGGCAAGAAAGCTTCATTTTCCGAACCGGTCAAAATCTCACTTAAGGTCCATATGAAAGAACAATTGTTCAAATGACCTTTGATCATTGTGAGTCTTCAAGAATTGCAAATCAACTTCGTAAAAGGCAAATAAGACCAAAAGAATGCAATAGAGATGATCCCACTCACTATGATCAATAAAAGCCCTATGACTCCAAAAAGCTCTAAAACAACATTTTTACCAATCTTTCTCCGCCTTTGACAATGAATTCATCAAGGTACATGGAAGAAGATAGAGCATGAAAGTAATGGAATGGCTGTAATTTTTGTAATTTTTCATTTTTTTTACTCATTTTTTTTGTTTTGTTTGTAATTTGAGCAAAAGGAGCCATGAAGATTATCCATGAAGACTGTACAAGTATTACACCAAGCCATATTATGTGAAGAAGCTATAAGCAAGTATGGCAAAACATGTACCGCAAAGCTAAGGCCAAAATAGCAATAATCTGAGATTAAATGAATTGAAGGCATGACCAGTTGCTCAAGATCACAGCTTAACTAAAGGTATCCAAAATGAGTCGTGCCATGTCTATAAGCAAAACGGAGCCAGAAGCTAGAAAATGAGTCAGTTTTGAGCACTTTGAGATCAATTTTGAATCAATTTGTTCAAGCATTTAGAATTTAGCACATTGAGTACTTTGTGAAAAATGATTGATTTTATCTTAGTAAAGCAAGTCCTGGACTAGGAGCCATCCACAACTGCCTTCTAAGCTTCAACCAATTGCCAATTTATTTTCTTATCATTGTGCTAGATCTCAAGCCTCACTACGACCATCCCAAGCAACACAAGCTTAAGAAAATAGTCTGGGTCTTCCAAAACTCCCCCTGAGTTCATGCCTAGTGCAATGGCAAGCGCCTCATAAGAAAGAATTGGTGAGATCAGTTTTTTCAGCACAAAAGCTCATTTTTCATTTGCTTGACTTGAGAATTAGCATAGCTCAATTTAAAACTCGTAATAAGTTCAGACTCAATTAAGCCTATATGACATGGCATGAATCATGAGAGGATCACTAAAGCAAAACTAGTCACAAGATCCAACAAGTCATATTATAATTTAGTTTGCACACAGATAATAGAGCTAGCATGACAAAAGCTAAGCTATACATAAAAAGCCATAAAAGACATCTAGCAAGCTAGCACAAGACATGGCAGGGTATAAAGTATGAAAGCATGTCATACAAGGATAATAATCAAAGCTCCATAAGGTTATATTACAATGCAAGTTGCTGAAGTTTAAAATGCATTATGGTACAAAGAATGCAAAAAGAGCAAACTCCCCCTCAAAACAGGCCAGAGGACTAACAACCCCAATTCTCCCTGAGAAAAGCAAAACGAGAAGAATCAAGAGCTTTAGTGAAAATGTCAGCAACCCTGTTGCTCGACTCAACAAAATGAAGCACAACATCACCCTTCTCAACATGGTCTCTAAGGAAATGGTAACGAATGTCAATATGCTTAGTCCTAGAATGTTGCACTGGGTTTTTTGCAATATTAATGGCGCTAGTGTTGTCACAGAAAAGAGGAACACTACCCAAAAACAACCCATAGTCCCGAAGAGTAGATAAGATCTAGAGAACCTGAGAGCAACCATCGTCTGACTACATACTCGGCCTCTAAGAAGGATCGTGCAACAGAGGACTGTTTCCTAGATGACCACGAGATGAGAGATGTGCCTAAGAAATGACAAGTGCCTGAAGTACTCTTCCTATCTACTCTACACCCGGCAAAATCAGCATTAGAAAAAGCCCGAATAGAGAGAGCAGAAGAAGAAGAATACCAAAGTCCAAAGTCAAGAGTGTCCTAGAGGTACCTGAATATGCGACGACCGCTTGACGATGAGAAGCTCGAGGAAGCTCGAATCGGCGCACGCACACACAAATAATTGTATGTCCGCCTCGACGCCGTGAGGTAGAGGAGGAGCCAATCATGCTACGGTACTTCTTCCGTCCACGGGCTCTCCATCCTCATCTCGGGTCCAAAGACGGTGGTCGTGGCAATGGGAGTAGACATTGGTCATCGCTTCCCATATCGGGCGACGAAGAAGGTCCTTTGTATACTTACTTTGATGAATGAAGGTGCCTTCTTTCGCTTGCTTGACTTGAAGACCAAGGAAGAAGGTCAATTAGCCCATCATGCTCATCTCAAACTCCCCGCTCATAGAATCTGAAAATCTAGACACCAAAGCATGAGAGGAACCACCGAATATGATATCATCCACATAAATCAACCAATAAGAAGTCATCGCCATGCTTAAGAGTGAATAAGGTTTTATCAACCATTCCCATTTTGAAATCATTACTAAGCGAAAACTCTTAAGCCTATCATACCAAGCTCTAGGGGCTTGCTTCGCACCATACAAGGCTTTGGAGAGTTTAAAACACGGTTTGGGAATTTGGGATTTTCGAAACCAGGTGGTTGCTTGACAAAGACCTCTTCTTCTATGAAACCATTGAAGAAAGCACTTTTGACATCCATTTGAAAAAGCTTGAAGCCCTTAGATGTCGCAAATGATAGCAAAATGCGAATGGCTTCCAATCTAGCTACAGGAGCAAAAGTCTCTTCAAAGTCTAAGCCCTCTACCTAGGAATAACCTTGAGCCACAAGCCTAGCCTTGTTGCGAACTACCAACCCATCCTCACTTTGCTTATTTTTGAAAATCCATTTTGTTCCAATTATATGTTGATTAGGTGGAGGTTCAACTAAGGTCCAGACTTGGTTTCTTTCAAAATTTTCAAGTTCTTCATGCATGGCATTGACCCAAGAGGCATCAGAAAGAGCATGGGTGATATCTCGGGGTTCAAAAGAAGCGACAAAAGCAGAATGTGCATGAGAATCAGAAGAAATGAACCTAGAGCGAGTGACTCGCTCATGAATATCCCCAATAATCTGCTGTGGATCTTTGTCGCTGAATGTGAAGAGGAGCTCCTGGTGCAGAAGTGGCCTCTACCTCATGGGCTGTGGAGGTAGGAACAGAGCCACTCGATCGTCGGTGAAGGTAGGAAGAGGCTGCTCATCCAAGGTGGTGTAGTAGAAGCGGGCTCCCCAACCCTCTCGTAAATGTAGGGGATGGATTGGGTCCTCATCCTCGAGTCATCGTCGATTTAAGATGCTTTCTAATATCGAGAACCTGTGTACCTGTAGCATCGGGTCTAGTACCAGGACTAGCCTCATCAAAAGTGACTTCGCAAGTCTCAACAATTTTGTTAGTGTCAAAATTAAATACACGATAGCCACGAGAATGAGCAGAATATCCAAGAAATATGCCATCAGAACATCTAGATTCAAATTTATCAAGGTTGCCATGTTTTAGAATGAAGCACTTGCAACCAAAAATCTTGAAATGAGAAACTTTGGGCTTATGACCAAATCTGAGCTCATAGGAAGTCTTACCAATAACAGATCTCAAGAACACCCTATTAGAAATATAACAAGCAGTAAAGATAGCCTCAGCCCAAAACCTCCTAGGTGTGGAATGCTCATCTAGCATGGTCCGGCCATCTCTACAAGGGTCCTATTCTTCCTCTCTACAACACCATTCTGCTGGGGAACTCTAGGTGAAGAAAACTGGTGATCTAGCCCCCTATCAGAACAAAAGGTGGCAAAGGAAGAATTCTTGAATTCTGTCCCATTGTCACTCCTAATGGCTCTCAAAGCTCCAGAAGATCAACAAAGAAATCTAAGGACCAAATCTCTAAAGAAACCAAATGCCTCGCCCTTAGAAACCAGAAAATAAACCCATGAATACCTGGAGTAATCATCCACAATCACAAGCACATACCACTTACCACCGGCAGACTGGACTCTAGAAGGGCCAACAGTGTCTAAGTGCAAGAGCTGACTTGGTCCATCGGTCATCACTAAGGTAAGAGGAGGATGAGAAGCAGAAACCATCTTACCATGTCTACAAGGTGTGCACACAAGATCTCTAACAGCCTTCAGCCTAGGCAAACCTCTAATCAAGTCCTTGCTACTGACTCTAGTCAAGTGGTCGAAGCCTATGTGACCAAGCCTACGATGCCACAAAACTAGATCATGGGAATCAGAAGCAACAAGACACCTAGGGCTAGAAGCAGAAGAGATGCAGAAATTAGCACAAAAGATCCTCTCAAACCTGGAAATCTTAAAGACAAGCTTACCAGAGGAATCTAAAACCCTGCACTCACCACTCTTAAATCTCACCTCTAGACCCTCATCAAGCAGCTGAGAAACTGAAAGCAGATTATATTTCAGCTTACTTACCAAAGCGACATCCTTGAGCATGAATTTGTTGTTGACGAAACCTTCGTTCCTTTCTTTGTCACGGTCCCGTAGAAGCATCCCCAAATGTGATCAATTCATTTGCGGATGCGTGTGAGGAGGAGAACCATCTAGAATCCCTGACCATGTGTCGAGAACACCCGAGTCAACAATCCATATGTCCTCCTTCCTCGCACGCCGAACCTAATGAGCACGAACAGGAAACATATGTGCCTCAGTACTGGGGTTAGTGATAAAAGACTTGGGAATCCAGTACTGAGTCACATGATGCTTAGGCAAAATAGTAGAAGCAGCAGTAAAACGGTTAGGAACAAAATCATAAGAATGCACACGTGAACCATCTAGACCTCTCCGAAACGATCTACCAAAAGATCGGTACTCCCCCTGTCTAGATGCTACCCGTGGTCTCTCCTCATGATATCCTAAACCAGAGCGCTGCCTAGAGCCACCAAAAGAGTCAAAGAAGTCATCTACAAACTTAGGCCCGTGTCTAGAAGGAAGGACAGGCTGCCTGGCTCTAGAGACTACAGTAGGTGCAAAAACTCCTCTAATGGACCTCAAAGCACTCATCCTTTCCTTTCTCTCGATTTTGGCTCTACGAAAGCAGAACTCAATAATATGGCCATTCTTCTTGCAGAAGGTGCAATGGTACTTGACCTTTTGAGGGGTCTGACCTGATGAAGCAGAAGCACCTATCTTGCTAGAAAGGGTTTGAGCAAAACCAGCAGATTTAAAGACTATCTTGGATGACTTAGGTGGTTCTACCTCAAACAGGCCACTCTCAACAGCTCTAACAACCTTAGGTGGATGATTCTTGGAATGCTCTAGAGAATTAAATCCTAGCCCACTATTTTTCACACTCACCTTAGATTTGTCTAGAATCAAATTGAGGTTCTTCTTCCCACCAACAAATCTCTCAAGAGATCCTCTGAGATAGTCATTTTGATTGGCTAGTTCAACACAAGAAACACACTTATCTGACATGTTCGCCCTATCAGACTTTTCCTTATAGTGAGCTACCTCAGCTTTCAAAGCCTCACAAGACACACAATAATCATCTCTAATCCTATCCAACTGCTCTTTGAACTTAACTCTAAAAGCTTCTTGTATCTTATCTACATTATGCCCAATTTCAATGCAAAGATCACAAGAACTAGAATCAACAACTTTCTTGGAAGCAGTCATGGACATGGATTGTTCAATTTTAGCTTTCTCCTCAAGAGTCTTGTTTAAGGCATCATTCTCAATTGTGAGTTTAGCACAGTTTTCACATGAAGCAGTTTTAGAGTAAAGAGCCATTTCAGTCATCTCTTTCATTTTGACCTTATTATCCTCACAGTGAGAGCAAGTATGACTAGGGTCAAATTTTTGCAAATCTTTTGTAGCGCTATTCAGTTTTAATTCAAGCAAAGCACAGTTTGAACAGGGTAAAGGAATAGCATCTACAGCAGTCATATCATGAGTAATGGCATTCATGCAAGTAGAACTAGACTTGAGAGATTCCAATTCATCAAGAGCACCTTTCAATTGATTTGCAACAGAGGAATGAGCAAGTCTTAGAGTTACCAATTCATCATACATTCCAGAACAAGCATCGCAAACATCTTCAGGACTAATTGATTTGAGTGTAGCAACTTCTAGTTTCAAGTTATCAATCATGATGTCCTGATTCTTAAGCATTCTAGCTTGCTTATCTAATTTTCGTTCAGAAATGACTAAAGCACGTTTCATCTGAGCAGGTGAGGGACATACCTCATCGGGATCGCTGAAAAGGTCGTCGTCGTTGGAGGAGTCGACGTCGTGGCTGTCCTTGGCCATGAAGCACATGCCGGTGAAGTCTTGATCCTTCTTCTTGCCATGAGAGTCGCTGCCGCCCTCCTCCCCTCGAGTCCACATCGCTCATGTCAACAGACTCAAGAGCGGTAAGGACCTTGTCGATTTAACTTGCGATAGTTCGCTTCTTGGGCCAGATCCTTAGCTTGAGGACGCCCCGAAAGTCCTTCTTCATCTTGCCCTTCAGCTTGGGGCAACTGGAGTGAATGTGGTTTGGCTCACCACACTCAAAGCACGTAACAGGGCCACCTCTCCTTCTGTTCCTCACCTTGTTAAAGACTCTCGAGAATTTGGTGGTTAGGAGGGCTAAATCATCCTCAGGTATTTTCTCTAGCTGCTCATCGCTCAAAGAATGCAAAGCGGACAACGAAAGACCAGATGAGCCAAAGTCCAAAAAATCAGAAGAGCTACCCTGAGATGGGTCAACCACTAGAGCCATCGACTCTGTCTTGGGGAGTCGCGAGATGAAATCAATCTCATGCGACTTCAACCTCGAGTAAAGCTTATCCATGGTAAGCTCACTCATGACAGTGTTGTTATTGATGGATGTGATCTTCATTCCCCAGACTCTCACATCAAGCGCACCCAAGAACTGGCGTGCATTCTCAGACTCAGTAAATGTGAGACCAACAGCACGTAAATTATGAAGAATCTTGGAAAACCTTCCCAATAACTCATGCAAAGATTCACCAGGCTTTTGTTCAATCTTTGAGTATTCTTTCTTGAGTTGGTTCTGTCTCACTTCCTTGATAGCTGTAGAGCCCTCGTGGTAATCACAGAGGGTCTTCCAGATCTCATGAGCAGACTTCAGATGAGACACACGCTCAAACTCAGATCGACTAAGCCCTTGAATCAAGAAGTTCCGAGCCTTGCTGTTAGCCTCAACATCAGGGTTGATTACATCTTCATCGGCCGGCACAACATAAGCATTTTTGACCTTAAGCCAAATTGCGTGCCCTTGAGCCTCGATGTAGGCTTGCATGCGAGCCTTCCAGTAAGCAAAATCAACTCCATCGAAAATATGAGGTTTGAGTGAATACTTGTCAGTCGCCATGGCTCCTCAGAACGGTTAAGATCTATGAGAAGAGCTAACCGGCTCTGATACCAATTGTAGGACCAGAATAGGCGACTAGAGGGGGGGTGAATAGGAGCACCAAATCTTTTTGCAAAGATAATGGATTCAACTCGCAAATCGCAAATCACTCCAATAGCTATGAGAGCTATGAAGATGAATGCTTAAACACAGTGGAAGACTTGAAAAGAATCCACTCCTAAACCCTCAAAGCACAACAGCGAACTCCCTGAAGAAATCCTGAAAAATCTGGGACAAAGGTACTACCACTGTTGAAAGTGCGGTACTACCTCGGTACAGTACTATCATGAGCAAATTCTTGATACTACCGCATCGCGGTACTACCACAGCAAATTCTTGGTACTATCAAGATCAGCGGTACTACCTCAGTAAAAGAGCGGTACTACCTTTTATCCCGATGATGAACAGATGTACTGAAAATGAAATCGAAAATCGACGTAACTTTTAAACCGTAAGGCCAAACTTCACCAAATTTGGAACACACCTTCCTATGGGTATTAGGAACCTATTCCAAGTGGCGATCGTCCAGATCTATGTCAAAGTTTCGATCTTTTTTAGTTTTACCTAAGAAGGGCAAAGAACCGAGCAAAACGAAAAACTTGATCCAACTCTTGCTCGTGGGAGATTGATGATCTAGGTGACCTTAGATACGTTCCCACATGTCACAGCAAGGAGTAAGAGTGCACAAGAACAACCAAAAACCAATGGATCAAGGAAGCACCCAAAATCATCAAAAGAGAAGGACATCCATAGATTGATTCATGATGTTGCTGGTTACAGCCACTCCCTCAAGGAGGACAAGAGCTCCATCCAAGAGCATACACATCAATCCATCTCTCTAGAGCCTATGCCTCTCTTTTCTTCTCTAAACCCTAAAAACCAAACTAGGGTTTGCAAATGAAGTCCTTGGGCTGCTGTGGACAGCACCCTCTCTATTTATATGAGGCCTAGAGCTTCTAGAAGACTTAACCCTAATGGGCTCCCGTTAGGCCCAATAACAAACGGGACACACACGCACGTATTTTAAAGCGCCGTCTTCACTTTTCTTGACCTAAACCACTTCTTGACGCACCGTCTTGCGCCGCGGGTTGGCATTAGGTCACCAAGGTGGTATTTGGTGAAATTACCAAAATACCCCTTCTCGATCCTTCTCCATGGACCGAGTCCAATCCTGTCGAAGCAATCGCCTGCTTCGCCACGTGTAGGTTGATCAACGGCTCTCATCATGTCGGCAAGTCTCTCCCGTCCGAATCCCATCGGAACCTCCAAGGCACTTGCACCGACCCCCGCGCCGCTTGATCCAACCAGCTGCATCGAACTGCCGGTTCGATCCACCTCGTCCATTCTGTGCCATGCTTGAGTCACCTGACCTCACCCGGCATCCATGATCGTTCTGGACCTCAGCTCTCCTAGCTTAGTCCCGATCCTCCTCGCCGTTGACCGTCGTTGACCTGCAAGCCACCTGCACAGCAATAGACCAAGAAATCGTCTCCGGGAACAAGTTCTTCACAACTTGATCCACGTTAGCTCAAAACATGCAATATGCAACATATATGCATTAACAAACATGGAAATGACATAACCCAAAAACAATTCTCCAAGTTAAACGAAACTTAGAAACCAAATCGGTACTACCGCCATGTTATGGCGGTATTATCAAGATCAAGGGTAGTATCAAGACCCATAATCGCGGTCGCATCGCTCCTCAAGGAAATCCAAAACTTCCAAAAACACTTGTTCTGGAAAAACCATACCGCTCACACGCGGTAGTTCCGTCATGCGGTACTACCGGCAACCATAGCACGGTACTACCGCTCATCGAGAAATCCAAAACACAAATAACACTCGTTCTGGAAAAACCATACCGCTTTGCTTGCGGTAATACCGACCAGCGGTACTACCGTCAAACACAAGCGGTACTATCAAGATCAGCGGTAGTACCACGCATTACACGCCGGTACTACCGATTATCCTGACACTTGCTGAAAACAGGATTTCAACAAAACCGAAAACGATCGTTTCGACAAACCCAAAGAGCTATTACCAATTGTACCATCACATTAAGATCGTGAGCATATCCCCATGATATCCACAACTACAGTCACCTTCTTCATGTTCTTTGCTACTTGCGTGGGACCATCTCTCGTCGTATGTTTTTCCCTAGCTCTACCTCACTACAGCTTCAGGCATACTCCGATACGACCTGGGCTAGTGATCCTTCTGATCATCATTCTCTTTCTGCTTACTGCGTTTTTCTTGGCTCCTCCCTGATTGCCTAGAAGACTAAGAAGCAAACTGCAGTTTCCCATTCGAGTGCAAAGGCTGAGTTAAGAGCTATGGCAGTAGTGACAGCAGAGGTTACTTGGTTGAGGTGGCTACTTGGAGATTTTGGAGTGCCTGTGATGGGACCTACGACTCTGTTGTCTAACAGTACAGGTGCTATCAGTATTGCCCGGGACCCAGTGAAGCATAAGCTCACCAAACACATTGGTGTGAATGCTTCATACACTCACTCACAGGTGCAGGAGGGAGTACTTGCTTTACAGTTTGTGCCATCAGAGTTACAGGTTGCTGACTTCTTCATGAAACCACAGACTAGGGCACAACATTTGTATTTTCTCTCCAAACTCAGTGTGTGTGATCCACCATGAGTTTGAGGGGGGGGGGTGTTAGAATAGAAATCTTTTGTATTTCCTTATCTGTATATGGAAACCCCCCCTTGTACATCGATCCCTTATATATATTGCCCATTGGGCCCTGTTGAATATACGCACAATATTCATAACATGATCTAGGCAGTAATTGTTGTGTGAGTATCCAAGAGTTTGTCACTTGCAAGCCTGGTGCCCATGAAATGGATCCTCTGCATTGAAGGGTTCAATACAAAGGATCTACAGTGCTACGTATTAGAAGTCGATCTTCACCGTCCGATCGAAAATCAAAGGTCCAAATCAATCGCTACAATATTTTTTGATACAGTGTTTTTCTACAGCACATATTTCGTTGTTCCTGTAGTGTTTGCTGCAGTACACTACCGAGTATTGTTCACACACTCACACATCACTATTCACACAGTGATTCTCTGCATTACATCAGAGGATCCGGTCCCTTTTGAACTAGTATAAGTGACTCTAACCTAACTAGGAGGATTGTTCCTAGTATAACTAGTCTATGTACTCCTGATTTGCAAAAGAACCACAAATTTTATGATAATAATTCAGAAAAGCATTATTGTTCTTGTTCTTAGGGTTTGTGTAAAGCCACCAGTTGCCCTCTTGGAAATTGGGAGTATCTCTGAGTTTATGTCTCTTCCGCTGTTGTTCTTGTAATTTCTTCTGTGATTGCAGGAGCGATTACATGTCTATCTTCATGTGCTTCGGTAAACAATGATGAAAGCGTGTAGTTGGGAGAATTCTTTTATCGCAGATTGTTGTATCGAGACAATGGTTAGTGCCATAGGTTCTACATATTGCACTGATCACCCGTTATCCTAGATCCTATATCGTAAAGATCGGACACCCCGTATCAAAGGTGGCATTGCCAGACTGTCGGAGGCCCTGCAACTTACATGCCTGAGTCAAGGGAGAGTTCTGAGGATGGAAAGCAGCAACACAACTCTAGCACTGATAGCCGAGTAGAGAGCAGGGTTTCGATTACCGGTTTTTATTTTTTACCGAGGGTCACCGGTAGAACCGATTTTACCGATAATCAGAAAATTTCTGCCGAATTTTTTAAATAAAATTTTGAATTAGTTTTGAGGGCTTGAATACATGACCCGCAATCACCAAGTCTATGGACGTTACCACCAAGGCGCACGCACACATGTGCTAAGATATGGGTATATGTTTCTCTTATATTCGACAAAATTCAAGAAGATCCGATTTATTTTTTCCAGTTTTGGCCGGTTTTTGAACCCTGGTAGAGAGTGTAGAGATCCTCGTCCTCCTTTCCTGTGCCAATTCCTCCCTTGTGCAGTTGACGGTGTAAACTAATATCATCCGGAACCTTGTACACCCCTGTTGGTCTGTTTTCACCGTGTACATCCCTTTCCCTTCTTAATCAAATTGGCCGGCGGTTTATTCTGCCGTGCCGGACAACAAAATATTGTTATTTCAGCTCGATACCATCCAACAAACTCTGGCTGGGTCTAAGCAGCGCAACTGTATTTTCCTCCTTTTTTTTAAGAGGGTGATGCATTCTCTTGTCAGTACGAGGTTGTGACTAGATTTACAGAGTATCACCCACAGGTGGCCATGTAGCGGGCATGTGCATGCGTACGCCTTATAAGAGACGATAGTGAAGACAAAAGCAAAATGACAGATAAACCTTTCAATTAATTATCATTGCCCCGGTTGTAAAATAAATCAAGTTGTGGACATTTACCAAAACACCCCTGAAGCTAGGGTCTCCCACCTCCTTTTAAACAGTTGACTTCTAGGATATCTCTCTCTGTGCCAATTATTCTGTGTTCGTTGTGTTCTTGTGATTGATCCCGATTACGCGTTTGCAAAAATGTTGTTTATAATTTGATAGGTAGTATTAAAAAGCTAATTACTCTTCCATTATCTAAAAAATTAAAAAGCTAATTTGCAACAGCCGCCATGATGCATTCAAGTTGACAAATTTACTAATGTAGTTGTCGTAGACTAGTAGTAGCACATTCAAAGTTTTCTTGACACCTGCAAAGAGGTTTTGAAGGGCAAGTGTGTGAATCGTACAAGTTCATTGGCAGTAGGACGCGATTCGGTTTCTCTGAGTGATACATGATTATAACACCTGGGAAAAATTTACTAAACATGTAGTGTGTGAATCGTACAAGTTCATTGGCAGTAGGACTCGATTCTGTTTCTCTGAGTGATACATGAAAGTATTTCTCGAGACGAATCTACATATATGATTTTTATATATTTAATCTAAATATTTAAAAATATATTGATAGCCAAAGTTTTTAAAGTTTGACTGTATTCATTCCAAAATGACTTGTTTTTATGAATCAGAGGGAGTACATTATTATAAAACTGGAAGAGTACATGATTATAAACCCCTCGGCATTAGTGGATAGGAAAGATATTTTGAAGGGCAGGTATGCCAATCCTATAAGTTCATATTAGCAAAAAAGCAATAGGTCGAGATTCTGGGGAGGTCTAGGCTTTTTCCACTGCAACATGGTTGACATGACCTCTTCCATAAGATTGAGAGGTTCTTGCTTGAGGAGGTCCAGTGACTGCTTGAGAAGTCCTGGCCGGTGGAGGTCCTGAAGAGGAAGTCCCAGCTTTCCTGTAATTCCCGCCTTATGTGTCTGTAGAAATAAGAGTTTGATTGGACATTCAAACCTGACGCCGAACCAGACACAAGGTCATGGCTAGCTGTCCGTTTGTTTGTGTTCCCCCTGAACCTCCTCTGGCTGTATCTAATTAATGTGGATGCACAAATACAGATAGGCATCAGTTAACCATCCCATGATTTCTTTTTATTTTTTAATCCTTTTTTAAATATAACTAGTCATGTATGGAAATAGCAAGTATATGTCTTCTTTTGTACTATAGGCATGCTCTGCTTACAATTTACAAATTAGAATCCGAGTCGTGATCTGTGCATTTCCTAATTATGAATCAGTGTCCTGATTTACCAATGATATCTTTCTCTTGGACACATTTGTGCTGTGGGCCAGGAAATTCATGTTGTTAATCATGACTATCCCGTCAGAAACTAGCTCCTCAACAATTCATTTCGGACAGGAAGATGTCCAGGAGCACTAGAAGTGTTGAGATGGGACGTTACCTATTTTTAGGCGTCATATATACTATAATTCAATTCATGAGTTAGAGCAAAGAGGCTATGCATTAAGAGCAGAGGCGGTCATGTATGTACAAGAAAACAAGATGTGAACCTGTATAGCATGTACAAATTCAGAATAAAAATAAAAAAATAAAATTTTCATTTTGAAACATGTATTAATTTTGAGCTAGAATTTAAAACCTTTAGGATAAATAGATAGTAGTAATTTTCTTTACAAAGAAATTTAATCTAATACAATCAACTTATCAAAAGCTAGGAATTTCCAGCGCAACAGTATTATGAATGCAGAGAGGCTAAGCATTAAGAGCAGAGGTGATCATGCATGTACAAGAAAACAAGATGCAAACCTGTATAGCATGTACAAATTCAGAATAAAAATAAAAAATTAAAATTTTCATTTCGAAACATGTATTAATTTTGAGCTAGAACTTAAAACCTTTAGGATAAAGAGATAGTAGTAATTTTCTTTACAAAGAGATTTAATCTAATACAATCGACTTATCAAAAGCTAGGAATTTCCAACGCCGCAGTAGGATTATGAATAGTAAATTAAGTTGTGAACTAAAGCCCAATTCGAGTGTATACATGAAAAATTGGATTTTAAATTAATTTCGTAAGTAAGGTCAAAATTAGGTATTAATTTAAAATGTAACTAAATGTCAATAAGAAATTAATCCTGAATACTAAAAAGAAATTCAAAGTCCTGAGTAAAATAGAAATTCTAATTGAGATCAAATTTGAAATTAATTTATGGTTCAAGTGAAATTTATAGAAAATAAAAATTGTTTTTACTTATTTGTACTAATTTATAAAAAAAATGTTTTTAGTAATAATGCAAACTCAAACTTTACTTCCCAAGCATATGTCCATTTGGAATTAAAACTATAGCATTATTGAAATTTAAGTTTTGGAGTTTGCAAATTGATTACACAATTGTATTGGAAGCCCATGCTCGTTGAAAGCGTAAAGTTAGAACTTTGAACAGTCCAAACTAATAAAAGATAAAAAGTTTATCCTAATTCGGTTATTATTCTACCATATTCTTTAACACTAAAATTACATGTACACACAACTTGAAACTTGACATGTAGACATTTTCGTATAATTACTAGCCGTGCCGGCGCACGGGTTGCTGACTAGTAACCCAAATTCAGAGAGATACATGATTATAAACCCTTTGTTGGGGAAAGAAAAAACAGTCACAGCTCACAAGCTAGTTTACGTTGCCGCCTATAAACCACACCGGCTGGCCAGAAATTAAGAGCATCGACTCTGCACAAAATAATGAGCGTTGTGGTGACCAAGTCCTCACCGGTTGTCATCGGCCCGTCGGAGCCGGGGACGCCGACCGGCAACGTCAATCTCTCCTCTTTCGACAAGTGCGTTGTTCCTTTTCCAGTCACATCGTTCCTCGTGTTTGACCATCCAATCGACGAGCCCGTCGAGACCATAAAGAGGGCCCTGTCTCAAGCACTGGTCCACTACCACCCTATCGCCGGTCGCCTTGCTGCTGGAGCCGACGACGGAGAGGTCCGCATCGCGTGCACCGGCGAGGGTGTCCCGTTCGTGGGTGCATCAACGAGCTGCACCCTGGAGGAAGTCACGATGGCGCTACTGAAGGACCTCGCCGTTCACTACCCGGCCGAGTTTTGCCGCCACACAGACCCCTTGCTGCTGATGCAGGTGACCGAGTTCTCCTGCGGTGGGTTCGTCGTCGGGGTGACGTGGAACCATGTCATTGCTGACGCCGCGGGGATGGCACAGTTCTTGCAGGCCGTCGGCGAGCTTGCCCGTGGGATGTCACCGCCGTCAATCGTTCCGGTCAGGTGGTGGGACGACTCGCTCCCGGGCCTCCCTCTGTCTATGGTTGCCTCACAGAACTTTATGCTGAACAACGAACCCGAGGACCTTGCCTGTCTTGACATCACCATCCCATCGAACTTGATCAGCCGCATCAAAGCTGAGTTCGACGCCGGCGATTCCAACGGCCAGCCCTGCACAGTGTTCGAGGCTGTCGCCGCGATGCTCTGGCAGTGCCGTACCCGCGCGGTCATTTCCGACCCTGAGGCTACTGCGCCGCTCGTTTTCCCAAGCAACGTGCGCGACCACGTCGGTGCCAAGGACGGCTACTACGGCAACTGCGTCACCGTGCAGCTGGTCCCAGCGATGAGCTGCGCAGTGGCGAACGGCGACATAAAGGACTTGGTGAAGCTGATCAAGCGTGCCAAGGAGAAGATTCCGGACCTGTTCAGGAACGGCGGACTCGACGGCGCGAGCGGGACAGGTGCAGCGGAGCAGCTCGGATACAACGCGTTCGTTGTGTCAAGCTGGCGGAACCTCGGCTTCGACGCGGCGGACTTCGGCGGTGGGAGGCCGGCACGGGTGATGTGGCACGCAGAACACACGGTCCTTCCCGGCTGCGTGCCGTGCCCGCCGTGCAAAGGGAAGGACGGCGTCAATGTATATTCGTTGTGTGTCAAGCGGGAGCACGCCGATGCCTTCCTAGGGGAGTTGGCAAGCTTGGCATCAATGTGATTGACTATAAATTTGCATGTGCTTTACGACTCGTGGACCCTTGTAATGTTATGGAACTATGGATGCTTGTAATGTCGATGTGCCTCCTAGAACCATGCTTGCACGCATGGAGAATAAATTGTGTGTCGATCTGTCTGAAGAACAGATTGTGCCTGGGCCTGAATTTGCAGTTTTGCTTGTGGAGACGTGGAGTTATATTGCTGTAAGTGGTTAACTCTTATCGGCTTTTGGCCACATCCATGAACAGGCATCTTTTGGAAGATGGCTGTTGGCTCAAGGAAGATACATACTATAAAAATGAGTCCATCAAATCTCAAAGGAGATATATATCAGTGCCTCTTCAGTACTCCCAAACCCAATCAATCTGTACATTCAGGGGCGGATCTAGGTGGTTGGATGGACTATACTCCAAAACCTGGAAATCTTATCCGTATTAAAACCCATGAAAAACATTTTTATAGGAGCGGATTTTGCTGTCGCAAATAAAAAAATTCAGTCGTTTCAGGAGTAAGAATTTGAACTATCCAAGTAAGTCCATGGGCGCATGCAGAGTTTATACAAGTTTAAAATGAGATGCGCGCATGCATAGGGTTAATTAGCACGTACTGGAGATATTATAACTATGTTCATAGCCTCTTTCCGATGGCTGTCTACGACGACACCAACGTAGTCCATGGGCGCATGCAGAGTTTATACAAGTTTAAAATGAGATGCGCGCATGCATAGGGTTAATTAGCACGTACTGGAGATATTATAACGTATCGTGGTTGATGGCCTGGGAGATGATTGCCAATGTCATCTGATCCTTGCTCTTATCAATGACCTTGGACGAGCTCTTGGGATCAACCACACCCCATACACCATGAGCTCGCAAGAGGTACTTCATCCTCATCGCCCATGCCGCGTAGTTCGTCCTTGTCAGCTGTGGGTACTGGAGCCTCGCCGTCACTGCATCGCTGAAGCCGCCGCTCGCAACAGCACCACTTGACGAACCATCACCATGTGGCATCATCTTCGACATCTCCTCGCTCTGATACCAATTGTTGGAGCTGAGCTCACTCAACTCCTCTCTCTATATCTCTCTACGTGTAATTTCAATCTCTCTCAAGAGACAAATACAAACACACTCACAGGAGGCAAGCTTTTCAACACAAACTGACTCACCTATTTCATTCAAGAGAAGTGCTTAAGTAGATACATCCAGGCCGCACATGCAGGCCACACACCCACTACTAATGATCATGCACTGACCACTGACACACCCATGTCCAAAGCCATGCTAACACCTCCTGAAATCTCTCCATGATCCACACGACTCGACCCTCTAACAACTTATTGACTCAAGCAAACTACATGCAGCTAACTAACATAATGTATGCACTTGATCCTCTCCTACATGCAGCAGCATGCAACGTTTACACACTCGCACATGTACACGCAACACAAACACACTAACATGCAGACTCTTAAACAAATTACATGTCAAGATTATAACCAACAACTGACTAGGCTAGGAGCATGTAGGCAGCCAAACACACCCCTTAGTTTTCCATTGCCATAACTAGGATATACTGCAACAAACTAACATAGTATTACAACAGCGGTACATCGTGGCAAGAAAAACATACTAATTACGACGAAAAGAACTGTGGCAATAATATTACATATTACCACAAATTCTTTCTGATTGCAAAAACTAAAACTGTGGCACTAATACTACGCGTTACCACAGCTTATTCCTCGTTGCGAAAATTAAAACAGTGGCAACAATACTAGATATTACCACAGATTACTCCTCGTTGCAACATTTCCAAGGTAGTAGTACAGAGTGCCTACAGCGTGAAATTCAGCGCGGCAACCAGGCCGGCGCCTTTGTAGCACGCGCCGCTTTGGCAACCGGCACCACAATAATCTCCACCAAGGCCACAGGACCCGTCCTGGCTGCAACAGTAGTTGTTGGTGCACACTGCACCACTAGCTTGCTTGCCACACCGCTTCCTAGCGCAGCATGCGCCGCTCTGGCAGCCGGTGCCACAGTAGTTGCCGCCAAGGCCACAATACCCAGACGAGCTGCAGCAAAGGTTGCTGGGGCACAATATGCCGCCGCCTTGCTTGCCGCACTGCTGGGCGAGCGTGGTCGCAGTAGCATATGCAAGTGCGAGCGCGACCAGCACGAGGGCCTTCATTTTCAGGTTTGCAGCTCTCGTTGTGATGAACATATTCGTTTTTTTAGTAGTTTGCTTGATGAGTGGAGAGTACGTAGCTGGTGATGATAGTGCGAGCTGCAAGGCCCCTTTATATAGGAGTTCCAGTCGTTCAGGTGTGGCGCCTCCTTTCGGACGATCAATGCGTTGTCTACTGCAGGACATGGACCGCGTGTGTACTGCAGGACATCCTGAGACTTCCGGTAGCCAGTCTGCTACGTGTGAGGGTGCACAGTGCATGCATGTGATACACCAATTATTTTAGAACTGTTGTACGATCGATTTTTGGCGCCTCGGATCCGTTTAGAACTGAGAAACGATCGATTTTTTGCGTGCATGCATGTCACATGGAATCTTAAATAGGGTAAACCTATTCTCTCTACTTGTGAGGGTACACTGATGTGATCCATTCTTTCCAGCATGCACGGCCATCACGACGTACGCTCTTGTCCAAAGATGGATCCAGCATTCAGGCCATGTATTCACTAGACTAGATAGCAACCCGCACGATCGCTGCCGGCAAAAATATGGAATCCAAAGACGTTAGGTTAAAGTCATCTCAGAAAAATTAAAAACCTCTTCCTAAAGTCAAGATTGAAAAATTAAAATACTTAGACTTAGAAGTAATTTCTGGTAAGAATATCAATACAAAAGATAATGTTAATATAAAGTGCAGAATAAACCCTTCTGAAGAACATAGTTGGCATACTTCACAGAGCCAATTAAATTTAATTGTTGATCTTATATACAACTTTTATATAATTTGGGGCAAAAGACAGGACGAGTTAGAGTCAAAGTTAGAAAAGTTGCATAAAGAACATAACTTGCTATCCGAACAATACTCTCTCATAATCAAAAATATAAATTTAGTATTACAAATATTTGAAGAAACTAAAGTCCAGCAGAATAAAAGTGTTCAAAACAGTGATTATATTAAAGAAGAAGTTGCTTTAATATATAAGAATTTAGATTCCTCTCGAATATCAGTTCTATTAAGAAAGAAGCTATAAGACCTCCTTCTAGTTTAAAAGATTTAGATCAAGAGGTCTTAAAAATCAAGAATCTGCTAGAAGAAGTTAAGACATTAGTTCTTTCTTAATTATATGTCCGAATATAATCAAGCTTTGCAAGAAACACAAAAATACCTTGAGCGTCCGGTTGGGTTCTCTAGTTACGATTCGCCTAAAGAAGACTCTAAGGTAATAATAAGGCAAAATAATACTATTCTTCAGTTGTTAGTTCAAATTTTGAATAAACTTAATACTGAAGATCAAAACAAGGAGATAGTTCTAGCTTCATCCGGAATAGTTGCATCCTCTAGAGCTATTAATTCAGAAAAATGGATATACCTAAAGATGAGTCAGTGCATATAGTAGACAAAGATGTTAAACCTTTAACTTTTATGGATAAATTAAAAGGTAAGAGTGAAGACATTGATAATCTACAAGAAGTCGCAGATGTAGAAAAAGATGTTGAAAGATATCAAAGAGATACTTTAAGAAAAATAAAGCCTCAGCAAATATATCATATAGGTATGTTTGAAAGTAAGACTGGATTATATAGAATAACTAGAGAAACAGAATTAAGTGTTTTAACTCAACCAGTTGAGCTAAGAATAGTGAGTAAACAAATTGAAAATGAATTAAGATATTCAGGTTACAAATATATACACCAAGGTATGTATATTATAGGAATTAAAGGCACGACAAGGAAGAAACTAGGAACAAAAGTTCTAATAACGTTGCTAGATAAAAGATGGGATACAGTAAATAAAGCAGCGTTAGGATTTCTAGAAGGTGATATGAATGAAAATAGATTAATAACTTATATAGCTCCAGATTTAATGATGCCTATAAAAGAGTTCATAGAAAAGATGAGTTTTGGATTCCAGACTAAAGGTTATGAAGATTTTCAAGGCACGAATTTAATAGTCAGCATAGAATTTATTGGAAGATTAACCAATAAAAGTGGATCCAAATACAAAGTAAATGTGAGTGATGTAATTCAAAATATGCAATCTAAAGGCATAAAGTTTATGAGTCCCTTAAAAATTAGCTCAGCAGAAAGAGCGGGAGAAGAATGGAATATAAACAATTTAATAGAAAATAAAACTTTAAGACAACCTGAAGACTTCATTAGTTATGAAAATAATAAAGGTAGGACAAGCATTAGATTTATAAATTATAAAGCCAGAGCTTTAGATGATTTAGACTTTGTTATATCTGAACAAGATATTGAAGACAATAGAAGAAATAGTATATCAGAATTCATGGAACACCTAGACTTAGACAGTGAAATAAAGCATTTTGAAAATAAATTAAAACTTTTAGACGATGAATATAATAATACTTATCAAAGCAAATGGCCTTATCAAAGCGAATGGCCTAAGTTAAGAGCAAAGAAACTCTATTTTATTAGAGAAATATATAGGCTAAATAAGTTAAAAAATGATAAAAAAGATAAAAAGCATATAGTCATTGATAACTTAGATATCCAAAACCAATTAGGTAATAAAGAGGAAGTAGTCAGTAAAGACAGTAAAGAAAAACAGTGGGAAAATGATGAAAAATTATTTCAAGAAAATTATGAAGAAGAAGATAAATTAACAACTGAAATATGCACTGAAGAAAAAGTTATAGAATCAGAGAATTATAGAAATTTCATAAATTTTTTAGATGAGATAGGTTTGCATAATTTAGATAATGCCATGGAAGCAATGGAAGTAGACGTTGGGAAGAAAAGAAGATATGGTGAAAGTTCAGTTAAAAATGAAGAAAGAGAAAGACCATCTAGAGCTGCAGGAGCTTGGCCACCAGAAAAAGAAGATTTTTCTTATACCTATATCCCTCGTCAATATAGATACATGGGTTCTAAGAGAAGAGAATTTGAAAAAGCTGTTACATTTCAAAATCATAAGAATGATGGGGCAATATTAAATTTAGCCGCACATGATTCTATAGATTGGCCAAATATAATAAGTATATGGAAAGGCCTGATAGTTCAGCAATATATTCAAAACCAGCATAATATAGGAAATAAAGTCGAAGATATGATAACATATCTAGAAACCTTTCTAGGAGAATCTGTAAAAGTTTTACGGGACCAATGGGTAGAAGAAAATCCTAGTCTTTATCTACAATTAAAAAGAGCAGGTAGTAACCCAAACAATTTCGCAAATATGATTTCAAATATCATTATTGCTGAAGACCCAGAATTAGGGCATACTACTTTGCAAAATGAAAGACTAAGAGAATTCGAAAAATTAACGTTGACAAACTGAAAAGGAATAAAAGAATTCTCACAACACTTTTTATATAATGCCACTACTACCAAACAAGGTTATAATAGAAGTATAATTGAGAAGTTTTTTTAATAAATTACCAGATCCTTTAGGAAGTATGATATATGAAGATTATAAAAAGAAACCCATGGATCAGTTCTTAATATATTTCAAGCCATAACCTTTGTTTTTAAGCAATTAAAAAAGCTTTTTACCAATATACAAGCTCAAAGATCCATGAAATATGCCGATTATAATTTCTGCAATAAGATAGTCCAAATACCTTTAACATATGGAGAGGAAAGATCTACGAATAGAAAATATCATAAACCTCAAAATAAAGGTTATAAGACAAAGAAAAGATTCTTCTTAAGAAGATCAGATAATAGAATTCCTTATCTACATAAAAGAAATGTTAGGCGCTATAATCCTAGAAAAACTTATGATACCACTTGTAGATGTTTTATATGTAATTCACCTGAACATCTAAGTACCACTTGTCCTAATAAAGATCGAAAAGATATTCTAGTAAATATGAAGAACAAGAGAAGGTTCTAATTATTGATAGTGTAAATGAAAATATTTTAGTTTGTGATAATAATTTAAAAGATGATGAGTCAATATATTCTATAATAGAAATAGAGAATATTGAAGAAGAATATGAGTCGATATTGATGAAATAGACTTAATAAATGATTTAGCTGGTCTAAAACTTAAAATGATGGATTAAGCGATTTGTAATCATGACTTGATTAAAGGAAAAGGAGATTATAATATAAAATGTGTCTTCTGCATATATTACCCTAGTCAAGAAAATAGAGCCACTTGTAGTATATGTTTAAAGAAAGCTTGTTTATCATGTTTAAAATCAAAAGAACAAAAATGGAAAAAAGAAGTAGAGCTAGAATCAGATGAGAAAATCCTATCTAGTAGAGTCAGAACCATAGAAAATAGGATAAATAAAGTAGAAGCTGAATTAGAAGATTTTAAATTGAGTCTTAATATGCTGCAGACAGACAAAATTATTGAAAATACTGAATTTAAAGAACAAACTTTAATCTTAACAAATAATAAAGGTGGTAAGGTAATCCAGTTAGATGATGCTATAATTTTTTTTGGAAATATTGTTAATTTACCTTTTAAAGATATACCAAGAATAAATATTCCAGTAACGGTAAATGCATTGTCTACTGCAGGACATGGACCGCGTGTGTACTGCAGGACATCCAGAGACTTCCGGTAGCCAGTCTGCTACGTGTGAGGGTGCACAGTGCATGCATGTGATACACCAATTATTTTAGAACTGTTGTACGATCGATTTTTGGCGTGCATGCATGTCACATAGAACCTAAGATAGCGTAAACATATTCTCTAGTTGGGAGCGTACACAATACAATGAATGCATGCATAAGATGATGTGATCCGTTCTTTGCAGCATGCACGGCCATCACCAGTTCACCACGCGAACTGTTGTACGATCGATTTTTGGCGTGCATGCATGTCACATGGAACCTAAAATAGCGTAAACATATTCGCTACTTGGGAGCGTACACAATATCTACTTCTTTTGAAGCCCGTAAAATCGCAACTCCCTCGCGTGCCCACGTCATCTGCAGAACACTGGCCATCGGATCGCAACGCGATTGCCTCCAGGCCACCCGATTCCGCCTGGTACGCGTGGTGGAAAGGGACGGTGCTCACGCGTCCCATGTCACCAGGTTCACGATTCTTCCCGTCGCCTCGATTTCTTTCCTTCTGTCCCTTTGCATGCGCCGCCCCCTTCGCCAGCTCCCCTTCGCCCCTGTTGGCCGCACCGCCCTCTCCTCCCCTTCCACCCTTCGCCACCACCTCCGCGTCGCCCTCCTCCTTCCCTTCGCCCGCGCCGTCATCGCCGCTCCCCTCCTCCCGTTCGCCCCCGACGCACCCGCCGCTCCTCCTCCCCTTTTCCCGCGCCGGCCCCGCCGACCCCACTGCTCCCTCTGCCCCTTCGTCAGCGCCGCTTCCCCCTCGCCGCTCACCTCCTCCCCTTCGCACTCGGTGCCCCCCTTCGTGGACCCCTCCTCCCCTTCGTCTCCTCCCCTTCCACCCTTCGCCGCCACCTCCGCGCCGCCCTCCTCCTTCCCCTCCCGATCCCAACCCTTTGCACCGCGCGCGCCTCCTCCCGGCCCGCTCTGCCCGCGCGCCGTGAGTGCCCCCTCTCACGCATTGTCCCCCAATCTCCTTCTTCCTCTCCACTTTCTCCATGGCGCCGCCTCCTCCTGGCATCTTCTCCCTCCTAGCGCCGTCCCCTCTAGCTGCTGGCCTATCGCCGCCGCCTGGGCCTACAGGCCCGCCACTGTCTCTCGGCTCCCCTGGCGCGGTCTAGCCCTGTGCCCACGCACCTCCTTCACTACGCCTGCCTGGCTCCCAGTCACCGGCCCACCGCCTCCTGCGCCGCCTGGATCTACCCTCCGGCCCTCTTCTCCGGTCACCACCTCCGGCTCCGCCGCCTCTTCGCGGCTCGGTTTGCTCCCTCCCTCCCCTCTCTCTCTCTCTCTGGCACCGCACCCTCCTGGCGCCACCGCCGTCGTTGCTTGCTAGCCCGCCACCTCCACCGCCGACTCCTCCCCACGCGCCCATTGCCCGGGTGCTCCCCGGCCCGATGTCGCCTTGCCCCCTCGGGCTCTAGTGGCTCGGCCGGCACGACCTGCGGCCGCTGGCCCTTGCCCCTCTTGTTCTACACAACAGCCTATAGGCTCCCCTTCCCCCTTTACGATTTCTTCTCTGATACTTTAAAAGTGTATATGTGTGCTTGGATTTAACCACTGATGCTTGTGTTGCAGTGACCAGTCGGCACAGTTAGAGCGTCGAGCATGGACCTGGACCAGTGGTATTGCCGTTTCCTTCTCCTATGAATCCAGTCAACTTAACAGGTACCCTTGGATGTCTGTTCCACTTTACGCATCAGATTGTTCATTTGAGTGTTCATAGCATTATAAGCAACTATTGTTTATAGCATTACAATGCTTCAATGTTATGAATGTATGCTTTGTGATTTTGCCTTATCAGGCTCTGTTTCTTGTGCTAAAACATATGTTGTCCTATTAGGTATCGATATGTCGGAATATGTGTTCATGCAAACTTATGCAGCAAAACTCACATTATTTATGTAAATTTTTTTCAGAACAAGCCGATCCGAGTTTATCGTGAGTGTTAACGAGCACCTTGAAGCTAAGAATCACAAGATGAATGTAGGAATGGGGTTTAAGATGAGATTCGAGAGTGATGAGGCTCCTGAAAGAAGGTGGTTTTAGATTTATTTTCCACCACTTATATTTCATTGACTTAGAAATTGTGCGGGCACATCTCATGTATATTTTGCTAGGTGCAGGCCTCATAAATATTGAGTATGGAAATTTGTGTGAAATTATGGGTCGTTTAGTTTGGGCTCCAAAAATATTTAACTCTGTTGCACCCGATACAGGTAACATGGAGGTAAGACCAAATTATGTATGCTTTTTTATAAGCAAAGATTTCCAGAGGCAGTCATTGTATCTTGCGCCATTACCCATTAGTCATACACATTTTCAGAAATAATTGTTCTATGAAATCCTTGGCCTATATGTAACTTTAGATTCTTAATGGTGTTTAACAAGCCATGACACTACCAGTTATCTCTTGCATCTTGATCCTGCAGTTTTGGGTATCTAAAAACAAAATCAGACTATGAGTTTTCCTTATTCTATTTTCTAAATGTGTAGAGCATTGATAGATGGTGTTTTTATGTTATTCCTTGCAAATGACCCATGTTATCTTTAGTATGCTACTCATCTATAGAAGGGTCTTAAAATATATCTCAAGTTTGAATGCTTTATTACGGTTGGTGCGAATAATTTGGTATACAATGATTTATGATATGAAAATCTCGTTATAGGTCCTGCTAAGATATGGGACTAAGTATCAACAAAGGCAATAGCTTGTTCCTTTATCAGAAGGGGAAATTCATTCGGGATTTGCAGTGACCGGACCATAGGTTGCTTCTTCTGATGCAACAAATATAGAGTGTTTGGTATCCTGGTAACGAAAGGAATATGCTATTTAAAGGCATGTTATTGGTGTGTTCGTTTAGGCTGTTGATTTTTCAGTACATGTGTTTACTGCCTCTCCTCTCACTCTTTAGTTATGAGCATAGCTCTTTCGTAGTCACACTCTAAAAGTGAATGTTCTCGGAATAATAACCAAGTACGAAAACTATTGCTACAAGATAACATAACTATTTTAACAATCCTCTTTTGTTATTATTATTAGAAAAAGGTATTGTGCATGCATATTTTTTTCTTTGCTGTTGTCGGATATCATATGGAGTTACAGTATGTCTGTCCTGAGTTGTTAGAATGGATAAAATGCTCATAAGTTGTAGTTTGGTACTACTTTTATCATGTTGCGGTTGAAGTGTTGAGGCTATGTGTTTGTGCTTCTATTTGTTAGCTGATGCTGCGAACCAACTTATTATATGTTTAGCTTGCAACATGCAGTTTTCATTTTTGTCCAGATTATCAGCTTATCAACTCCGATGAGCCGCTGCCCCGGCCGACCGCATCATGGGATGCCCCGTGATGCGGGGATTCCATCCCCCTCCTCCCTTCGTCTTCTCCGTCGCCGAGAAGTGCCAGCACTGTGCCTGCTCTTCCTCCGCCCTAGGCCACCGCCGCCGGACCTCCTCGGTTCGCCTCAAGCCACCCCGGCTCCACCTCCGGCTTCCTCTCCCTCGGGCGTGGCCCGTGCGCGCGCTACCCTCTCCTTGGCGTCGCCACTTCGTCGGCGCCGCACCAGCTTGTGAAAGCCGGCGCCGCCTCGGGCCTTGCTTGCCCAAGGCCGCCTCTCCCGACACCGCCAAGATCGCCTTGCAGGGGTCGCCACCTCCCGAGACCTCGCTCCGCCGTCCGCCGGCCTCCCGCGCCTCCCATCGCCGGCGCCGCCCCGCCGTGCCGCTCAAGCGCCTCCTCTGCCCCCCTCTGCTCTTTTCTCGGAAGACAATGAGGGCAAAGGAAAAAAAATCAAATGGGGAAAATCAATTTGATTTGAGGGCCCCACTAGTCATGCTTAAGCCCTCCCTCTCATTCACTGCCGTGTGGGCCCCCCCTTTTTCCTGTGCTGTGAACCAGCTCTTTGTGCATATAAACCGGGTCCATGCACTGTGCCGTGGACCACAACTTTATTTCTCTCTTTTTCTAAGTCTTTTAATCTTCGAAAATTCATATCTCCTCCATTTTAACTCCAAAAATTATGAAATAAATTTCTAAAAATTTGTTAAATCAAGATCTTGCTAATAGCATAGGACTTGATTAATTTGGAGTTCATTTGTTTATTCTTGTGTATTTATTTTCTCTCTTTGCCGTTGTGCCTTTTTCTGGTATTGTCGCCCGATTAGGATTTGAAGACGCCGAAGATCCTCAAGTTGATCAAGACCAAGAGTATCAAGAACCCCTTGCCTATCACCAAGGTGAGTCAATACTTTGACCGTATTGATCCTACATTTTATGCAAATTATATTCGTTTAAATTAGCAAAATTGCATGCTTTATTTCTTTATCAAATGTATGTTAAAGCTTAAGGTAGTTAAATACCCACTTGTTGATTAGTTAATTTAATATGCCATCCTTGATAACTTGAATCCATTAATCCTTGTCAACCTAGTAACTATATGGTAATACTAGTTATAGGTTGTACTTGCTTACATGCTAGTCTTGCTTAAATCTAGGGGTATTAAATACCCCAATCATCTTTTTCTCAACATAAAATGGTTTGGGTAGTCATTGGTGGTCCATTGGCAAAAAGGTGTGGAAATAATTTGGTTTACTCCTCAAAACCCCAATTGCTAGTTCTATCTGGGCGGATGGTGAGGTGGTGGGTGCTCGGGGAGCACATGGTTGGTTGGTTTGTGGAATGAACCGCCCAGATAACCCTAAGGACTTAATCTTGTCACGACCTCCCGTGTTAAACAAGTACAACCACAAGTCTGCAAAGTGCAACTTGGCTTAGTAAAGTTATTGAACCTTGAAAGTCATCACACTGGAGGGGAACGAAAAACGTACAAGTGCGGAGATACTCCGGCTTGGAAGGGACACCAAAATGGTGAAGTTAACAGCTGCGCTAGTCGTTGTGGCCGGGGCCAGCTACGCTAGTCGTTGTGGTAAACATCCCGCACAACATATGGGCGTAACCCCGTATGGGTGGAATGACGGAAGGGGCAAGACATCTAGAAAGGTTACTGTGATGGTCGCCCAACTACATGACTACAGAATCATCTTGGGTAACGGGTATGACTATCTCTTGTGGGTAAAGTGTGCAACCGCTGTAGAGTCTAAAACTGTTTAAACAGTCGTGCCTACGGTCAAAGGCGGACATGGGAGTCATAACTTGAGTTAGTTCTATTTCAAAGTTTTGTGGGTGGAATAAAAATGGTGGAAGAGCTCACCTAGCCCTGTGTTGGATTTTTCCTGAGTCGTCGAGCTCAGTGGGTGTGGTTATTGGAGGCAGCTCCAATTAAAAGGATGCATTGGTAGAGTTTCCGCTGGATGGAACCTCTACGAAAATAATTACTGCACATGCTCTCTTTAATAAAATGCAATTTGTTAAAATGCTAAGTGATAGGACTTTGTAATTATGATATTTGGAAACTTGCTTTCGCAAATAAAAGAACTTGAGCCATCCTTGTTAAGCCTTGCATGTATATAATTGCATTGTGTGTTGGCTCGCGAGCACGGTAGTAGTGCTCATTCTCGCTTCTCCCCCCAACCCTTCAGATAATGAAGACGAAGGAGACTACGCTTTCTATGAAGGCCCAGGAGATGATGGACAAGGCTACGACGAGGAGTAGTGTAGTTCTGTAGTTCAGGCCTCGTCGAAACTAAGTTGACTCGTTGGTACTCGCGTATAGCCGATGTTATCCAGCTCTTGGTTAATATCCATCGTACATAGGTCACCCCAGTCGTGTGCCTGTGTGAGATGAGCCCTACCTCGCCTTTTGCTTCTGCTGTAGTTTACGTTGCTTTTATGTGATGTAATCCATTTGGCCTGCTCAGCCCCTTTTGTAAAACTCGACCCGACGTGGTCTATGTCACTCAGTTGGTTGTAATATTTAATATTTCAGTTCACGCTTGTATGAATGATTCAGCAATGTGTACTGTGAAGTGCTAGCTATGGATCCAGGGAATAGCACAGTGAATTCACAGAGGATTTGGATTCTCGAAATCCGGGTCCGACAGAGCTGGTATCAGAGCATACGACCGTAGGACCCCTAGTTAGATTGGTCAATTGCCTTAAGGACTTGGATCTTATTTCTAAAACCTAAGAAAATTTTTATCAAAATATAGAGTATTTATTGCTTCCACTCATCATTCCTAGTTCCTTACTTATCTCTATTCTCATTAAGTGTTACTAATCTCTTCTGCTGTTTCAAAATTTGTAGATGGCTTCTTCTCCAGCTGCCGGCCCTTGGGACCATTGCTCACATGGGGAGCATGACGGCGGTTTCACTGAACTCCTTCGCCAGTTGATGTTGTATCTTGGTTTCACCCACCCTCCACTTTACAGAGGCCGGATGACGAAGGTCATGGCTCACGAGTCCTAGGACATGGAGGTTTTCCTCTATGCTAGGGCTGGCGAGTTCGTGTCCCATACCTTCCATGCTGAAGCCCCTCGCCGCAGCAGCCTCGACGCCATCCAAGACGCAGCCCGTGTCACCATCACCTGCCTGTGTTGGATGCACGAGAACCTCCTGCGCGGATCACCGTTCTGCTTCTTTCCGTACCTCCCCGACGGAGAGCGCTTCCCGAAGGCCTTTGACGCCATAGACGCCATAGACAACGAACCTCGCCTGACCCACCAGGTGCAGCTGACCCAAGCCATGATCCTCAGCATCCACTCCTGCACCGACGAGATCCGCCAGCTTCGGACGCTTCTCACCGATAGCGAAGCTCACTCCGACACCCTTCGCACCAACCTGAGCAGGAGCGATGAAGCCCTCTATGCTGCCATATGAGAGAGAGACACTGTCGCTGCAGAGAGAGACGCTGTACTTGCAGAGGTGGCACGTCTCACCGCCGCCCTTGCGAGCGCTACTTCAGCTCCAGCTCCAGTTCCTCCGCCGGCCTTCCCCTCCAGCGACAGGACGAGCGACCGACCTCTTTGCCCCTGAGGAGCCTGCACCAGGATGACTGCGCGCAAGAGCGTGCGACGCCTCAGTCCGCCGCCCTTCGACGATCTTCCAGTGTCTAGGCGTGGACACAGCTTGACCGTTCGCCGACATCGGTCCAAGCCGTTCCGTTAAATCGAGCTTGATCGAGCCGCTCGACTCGGCTCCCGATGGAGTAGTTAAGATAGTCTAGGTTAGCTGGTAGTGCTTGCTAGGTAGTATTTTGGGTTGTAAGCACGTTTGCTCTTTCTTTTGTAGACGAAGTGTGTGTATCCTGTGTCATGACTTAGCTTAGCATATAAGCTTTGTTTGTGAGTCATGTAACACCTAACCCCCTTAATATAATGCAGCCTTGCTAGGCTTTGTATTGTATTTATTTGATCTTCTCACTTGGTTTATGTTTTTCTGTGCGTGCCTTAGAGGGCTAGTGAACCCTCATATACCCCTCCCTGGTTCTCTCTAGTTCTAAACCTCAACTTTTCTTCAGGATGCCGCTAAGAAGAGCCGCCGCCCCAGCCCGCGGAGCTTTTGGAACTGGCCGTGGCCGTGGTCGTGGACAAGGACAAGATCTACCTCCCCCACCACCAGCTCACCCGACCATGGCACAAGTGATGCTTCAGCAAACTCAGATTCTCCAAGCTTTGCTCAACAATCGTGATCGGGACACACGCCACCGCAACTCCAAACTCGCTGACTTCCTAAGAACAAGACCTCTCACTTTTGATGTAGCTAATGAACCTCTGGAAGCTGAAGATTGGCTCAGGGATACTAAAAAGAAGCTTAGACTCGCCCGTTGCTCCGACGCGGATAAGGTGGACTTTGCTACCCACCAGCTGAGAATTACCTTGCTGCTAGAGGTAATGAAAGACCAGAGGATGAAGAAGAAGAAGCAGCAACAAAACCAGAAGTAGTTTCATCTACGAATGGGGAACCAGCAGCCCTCGCCGCTAAAGCCGTTGAAGAAGAAGTTGCTGAAACACCTCTTGATGGAGACGAACCAGCTTGGCAGCCAATTCCTTGGACGGAATTCAAGACCGCCTTCAAAACCAATTTTGTACCAGCAGGAACCATGAGACTGAAGAAGAACGAGTTCAGAGCCCTTAAACAAGGTCATATGTCAGTCAATGAGTATTTGACCAAGTATAACCAACTTGCCCGCTACGCCCCCAATGACGTAGCCGATGAAGAGGAAAAGATAGATCGTTTTGTGGAAGGCATGCGTGACGACATGCGAGGGCAGCTAATCCTCCATGACTTTTCTAGCTTCCATCAATTGATCAATAAAACCTTAGTGCTAGAGAATGAGAAAAAGACAACAGAAGCCAGTCGCAAACGGAAGATGTCTTTCCATAAGCCGCAAGGCAACTTTTCCCAGAAGTCAACCTTCCAGGGCAGTTCTTCCTTTAGATCTTCTGCCGCCACACCTCAGAAAAGTTCAACTCCAAGGCCCCAAGGAAGTGGTTTCCGCACTCTCCGCCCTTGACACACCCGCCACAGATCAACCCAAAGACTAATCTCCACTGCTTTGCTTGCAGAGAAAAAGGACACTTTGCTAATCAGTGCCCTCATCGCAGCAACCCCGCCCCAAAGAACAACCCAGGAGCCGTTGCAATTCAAGGTCGGACCTCAGCTCCAAGTAAGAGCCACCAGACGTCTCAAGCTTCAAGATCTACCCTGATGCAAAGCCGTGGCCGTGTGAATCATGTCACCACTGAGGAGGCACAAGATGCCGTAGGAGTGCTAATGGGTACGTTCTCTGTAAATTCAGTACTTGCACAAGTTTTGTTTGATTCTGGAGCTTCGCACTCTTTTGTTTCAAGAAAGTTTGTTGAAAGGCTTAAGTTGCCGACCTATAAGTTAAAGAAACCCGTGGTACTTAGTTCACCCGAGGGACCCCTATATGCTACCTCAGTTAGTCCCAGAGTAGAGATTGCTTTGGAAGACTCTGGATTCCTAGCCTCCCTTCTGGTGCTAGAATCTCAAACATTGGATATCATCCTAGGGATGGATTGGTTGGCCGTGTATCATGGACTAATAGATTGCGCCAACAGGAAAGTGGTACTTGCCAAAGATCCTGAAACCACAATAAGGATTAGTGTGGATCGTTCCTCTCCTTTGGATCGAACAATCCACCACCTTGGAGAGATATCCCTAGAGACAACATCTGTAGTCCAAGCTTACCCCGAGGTTTTCCCAGAAGAATTGCCAGGCATGCCCCCTGACAGAGATATCGAGTTTGTAATCAACTTGAAGCCAGGGACGGCCCCAATTGCCAAGAGACCGTACAGAATGGGCGCTGATGAACTTGAAGAGTTGAAGACACAACTTGAAGACTTGCAAGAAAAATGATTCATTAGACCTAGTTCTTCTCCCTGGGGTTCGCTAGTTCTCTTTGTGAAGAAGAAAGATGGCTCCGCCAGATTGTGTGTGGATTACAGAGCCCTCAACGAAGTGACCATCAAGAACAAGTGTCCCCTGCCCCGCATTGATGACCTGTTCGATCAGTTGACAGGAGCTTCAGTTTTCTCCAAGATAGACCTACGGTCAGGATACCACCAGCTCAAGATCAGGAATGAGGACATTCCTAAGATAGCCTTTACCACCCGGTATGGCATGTTTGAGTTCACAGTCATGTCGTTTGGCTTGACCAATGCACCAGCCTACTTTATGAATCTGATGAACAAGGTATTTATGGAATACCTGGACAAGTTTGTAGTCATGTTCATAGACGACATCTTGATCTATTCCAAGACCAAGAAAGAGCATGCTGAACACCTGCAATTGGTCCTGGAAAAGCTTAAAGAGCATGAGCTCTATGCCAAGTATAGTAAATGTGAATTTTGGCTTCAGGAAATCAGTTTCCTCAGACATATTGTATCCGCGGGGGGAATAGCAGTTGATCCGGCCAAGGTAGAAGCCGTGATGGATTGGAAACTACCCACATCAGTAACAGAAGTTCGTAGCTTTCTCGGTTTAGCTGGATACTACAGACGCTTCATAAAAGGATTCTCAAAGCTCTCCAAACCAATGACCCATCTACTCAAAAAGGAAACGAAGTATGAATGGACCGAGGCTTGTGAGAAAAGTTTCCAGGAATTGAAGAATAAATTAACTTTTGCACCGGTATTGACCCTGCCAGACATTCATCAAGACTTTGAAGTCTATTGTGATGCATCACGCTAAGGTCTTGGATGCGTGCTTATGCAAGGAGGAAAAGTTGTAGCTTATGCATCCAAACAACTTCGCCCTCATGAAGACAACTATCCAACTCATGACCTGGAGTTAGCAGCAGTAGTGCACACCCTCAAGATTTGGCGGCATTATTTGATTGGAAATCATTGTAATATCTACACGGACCACAAGAGTCTCAAGTACATCTTTTACCCAATCTGATCTCAACCTCCGGCAAAGAAGATGGTTAGAGTTAATAAAGGATTACAACTTGGATGTTCATTATCATCCCAGAAAGGCTAATGTAGTTGCCGATGCATTAAGCCGCAAGTCATACCGCAATAATGTTATGATTCAAGAGCACCAACCTGAGCTCTATAAGGAATTCAAAGTCCTCAACCTTTGTTTGATAGAGCAAGATAACACAGATGCTATGGAAGCACATCCCTTTAGAAGAGCAGATCAAGACCGCTCAAAAAGAACATCCTGGAGTCCAAAGATTCAAGCGTCTCATGGCTAAAGGAAAAGCCCCCAAAATGATCGAAGATCAGCAAGGAATTCTATGGTATGGGACACGTCTCTTTGTTCCCCACCAGAAGGAACTCAAGGATTTGATTCTGAAGGAAGCCCATAGCTCAGCGTATACTTTGCACCCAGGCAGCACAAAGATGTATCAGGACATGAAGATTCTACACTGGTGGCCACACATGAAAAGAGATATCGCCGAGTATGTAGCCTATTGTGATGTATGTTAGCGAATCAAAGCCGAACATCAGAAGCCAGCAGGATTGCTTCAACCCCTGCAAATTCCCCAGTGGAAATGGGAAGAAATTGGAATGGATTTCATTACCGGTCTACCCCAAACCAAGTCCGGATGTGACTCAGTATGGGTTATAGTTGATAGACTAACCAAAGTAGCCCATTTCATCCCAGTAAAGACAACCTACAAGGGAGACAAGTTAGCCGAGCTGTACATGGCTCGTATTGTGTGTTTACATGGAGTACCCAAGAGGATAGTCTCCGATCGAGGATCTCAATTCACCTCGCATTTCTGGGCAAGTTTGCATGATGCCCTTGGGACACACCTTGATTTCAGCATAGCATATCATCCGCAAATCGATGGTCAGACAGAAAGGATAAATCAGATTCTAGAAGACATGCTTCGAGCTTGTGCTTTGGAATTTATCATAGACTGGGAGAAGTGTCTACTGTATGCCGAGTTTGCATACAACAATAGTTATCAGTCAAGTTTGAAAATGTCCCCATTTGAAGCACTTTATGGGAGAAAATGCAGAACCCCTCTGCTTTGGTTAGAATCAGGTGAAGGATATATATTTGGACCGGATACCCTCAAGCAAGTTAAAGAGAAAGTTCGACTAATCAGAGATCGCCTTCAAGCTGCCCAGTCAAGACAAAAGAGTTATGCCGACAACCATCGAAGGAAATTGACTTTTGAAGTTGGGGACACTATATACCTCAAGGTATCCCCTCTTCGTGGAACTCAAAGATTCAAAGTAAAAGGCAAGCTCGCCCCAAGATATATAGGACCGATTTCGATCACCGCCAAGCGCGGAGAAGTGGCCTATTAGCTAGAGCTACCGGAACATTTGTCAGAAGTTCACAATGTGTTTCACATCTCCCAACTCAAGAAGTGTCTCCGAGTACCTAAAGAGCAGACGCCCGTTGAAGCCATCGCCCTGCAGCAAGATCTGACCTATCCAGAGCATCCGATCAAGATCCTCGACGTCATCGAGAAGCGAACAAGACGCCAAGTCATCCGCCTTTGCAAGGTCCAGTGGAGTCACCACTTAGCCAAGGAAGCCACCTAGGAGCGTGTAACATCCCAAATGTATAATTAGGGTTAATCAAGTATAATTATATGTGTAGAAATTAAAACTTTTTCTCACATCTTGAAAAACCCTAAAATCTTATGTAATTCTTGTCCAAGAGTTGTGTAATCCAAAAACACAAAGCTCTTGTTGACCAAAAATCAAACTCATTTTCCAATTATCTTAAATCTTGTGTCAAACATTGGAATATATTTTCCTTGGTCCCAAAAACTGATATGGGACCCCTCTGAAAAATATCATGAGTTATAACACTTGTTGATAATTTTTGGAGGCAAAACAATCCTTTAAACAACCTTCGTGAATTTCCTGAGAAAAATGCATCGCATAATAACCTCTGGAAATTTTATGCAAGGTTGATCTCATTATCAGCAAGCTCCAGTTAAAATTTCATTAAATTTGGAGTTCATTTGCTATCTCAAATAATTCTGCTAAGTTTCAGCTGTTAAAAACTAAATTTAAAAGCCTACACTGTTCCTTGGGCTAGCCATATTCAAAGCTGGTCCAGCCCAACCATGTCTGCACCTCGGCAGACCTCATCTCCATTTGATCGGTCGCGGCCATTGGATTTACATCCAACACCACGACCTCCTCATGATCAACACCGCAAAGACCTCCCACCTCATGAGGTCATTGCCGTTGGATCAAAGATCCACGGTCATGACCTCCCCATGTGTTAAACCTCAAAGACCTCCTCGATTTGTTAAACCATCGCGGCGAGGTCATCCCCCTTGTTGAGGTCGTGGCCGTTGGATCAAATCCAACACCACGACATCCTCCTCAACATACTCGGTCGAGTCCTCCCACCTCGTGAGGTCATAGCCCTTGGATCCAAGATCCATGGCCCCGACCTCCTCCTCTCAACCTAAACTAAACAAACCTCCCACCTCACCAAGGTCGTAGCCATTGGATCAAATCCAACAGCTCACGACCTCCCCGTGCTATCAAGCACTCACAACCTCCCCCATCTTTTGTTGTGCACCGTTAGATTAAAATCTCACGGTCACGACCTCCTTTTTGTCTCATGCTTTGAGACCTCCCGGCAAGACGTGAGATCGGAACCCTTAGATCTAAATCTAACGGTCCTGACCTCCCTTGACTGTTGCGCATCATATCAGACCTCCCCATCAGGTCAGTGCCCTTGGATTTAAATCCAAAGGCCATGACCTCCCCTCATGTCCTTTTGATCGCGTGCGGTTAAGTCCTCACTGGAGGTCCGCACCGTTGGATGGAGATCAACGCTTTGGACCTCTGTCCCTTTTCCTCACGTGCGTTTTTGCGATTAAGGAAATCGGAGGGCCACGACCTCCCATCCTTGATCGTGTGGCTGGGACCTCCTCCCAGCCACTTAAAACATAACGGTTCAAAAATTGGATCCGATGGTTAGGACCTCTCCCAGGTCTTATCCAGCGGTCACCAAGACCTCCCCTGTTCTTCTCCTTCCTCTGGCGCGCATGCGTGCTCTGAGCGGTGGAGTTAATCGCGCTTGAGCCTCTGTGCACCTTTAATGACTCTTTCTTGACCGCATTTAATCTTGGTCGACTTTCATCTTCAGTCGGCCTGACCTGCCCCTTTGTCAACCTTTATGTCTTGTCCACCCCATGGACCAACCGTGGGCTAAGCTCACCATGGAGCTTAGCCCTAGCTCATAACCTTCACTCGGGCTATAAGTCACCACAGGGATCCTCCTTGGCTTCCTTTGCACACAACCGATCTCGGCCTTGCATCTTGTGCGTGGTGAGCTCCTCCTCACTCACCTCCATTCTTGGCGCCATTCTTTGGAGCTTGGAGCTCCTCGGTGGACAAGGGTCCTGAGTTTTCCTCCTTTTCTCTGAGCTCCATTTGTACCATCCCCTCTGGGACCAAGACCTAACTTCGCTTTGGTTTGGGCATTTCTGAGGTGGACAAAGAGGAGCTTGGAGCAGAGCTTTGGCCGTGGAGCAACCCCATCTTCTCCAACTCAGGCCATCACCATCCTCAACCTCCCGGCATCTTAAGGACCTCCAGTAACTCCTGGTAGTCCTTTAGTCTTTGCACCCGCATGAATGCATGTTGCGGAGCTTAAGTTTTGCACACGCTTGAATGTCGCGGAGCTCCTTTTTTGCATTTTGTCGTTTGGCCGTATCGCCTTCGTTGCCCTCTCGGCTCGCTTGGCGTTCAAAGCCGTCGCCGCCGTTGAGAGGAGGACCATTGGAGTGCGCATGGTTATTGCGGACCGCGGTATTATGGACCTCACCGGCGGGCTCTACATCGCCGGCGAGATCACTTCTTCCCTTCGGGATTTTGTCGGACGCCCCGGCGTGTCATTGTCGTTTAGGACAAAGATTCACCATTTTAATCGCTAATCATTTGCTCCCATCATTGTAATCAATGGGCGTCTTAGCGCCTTAAATCCACCCTTTAATGCGTGCATTTAAGACCTCCAGTAGCGGACCTCCTTGATGTCCAGCGCGCATTTATTCATGTCAGCGGCGTGCGCGAGTTAAAGCGCGCTGGTGCAGGGCGTCCGGACCTCCTCGAGGAGATCTGGGCGTCCAAGACCTCCCCTTGCGCAATCGTGGCCGTCGAGACCTCCACGGAGGTGCGTGACGTTAGGACCTCCCTTAGGACCTCCCTAGGTTGTCTCGGCCGTTCATGACCTCCCGGGTAGATCTTGACCGTCAAGGTCCTCCCTGACGATCCCGAACCATCGAGGACCTCCTTGGAACATCTGGACCGTCCGGGACCTCCCTGTGAGGTCTTGACGATGTAGATCTTCCTTGGGGAGATCTTGGTAGTTTAGATCTTCCTTTGGAAGATCTCGGCCGTTGAGGACCTCCCTCGATCGAGATCTGGTCCGTTAGGACCTCCTCTCTATGTTGTGGTCCGTTGGATTTCCCATCTCGGCCACGACCTCCCCTCACCTCGCGCATGTGAGTTGCTAAGAGGTCGGGACCTCTGGACCTTCACGTCTTGGCGTGTGTGATGTTCTCTGGGAGGTCTTGAGCCGTTGGATTTAAGATCTGTGGCTCACGTCCTCCCATACCCTTGTGAGTTTTAGAAATTCGGTGAGATCTTAGTTAAACTGAAATAAGGTATAGACTTTAGAATTTCATATCTCTTTCATTTTAATTCCAAATGAGGTCATTCAAATTGTGTTAGCTCTGTCTTGAACTTGACTTTAATCCAAAAATGATTGTAAGTTGAGTTCAGCTCCAGAGCACAGTTTGCCATTAGATTTTAAAACCAACTTTAAAATGTGCACTTAAATCAATGCTTAACTTGTAAAATACATAACTAATGCTCTATAGATTATTTTTGGGTGAGACCAACTTTGTTGGTTTCCTCTCTTAGTGAACTCACTGTGAAAATTAGTTTTGAGCATATTGCTGTTAGGAAATTGAGGACTAGTGCATTATAATTTTGTTCAAGTTCTTGTTTTGAAAAATGGTAGGAAGTGCATAATAGCTCCAAATGAGGTGAACTACTATTGTGAACTCAATAGTAGAGGAATTGTTCATCCTCTACTACCATGAGCCTAGGTTATTTGCTGTGGTGGGAGCTCGTTGGATGAGCTCTTATCACTTAGTAGTTTCGATGTAAATTGCTTAGACATGCTTAGTTTTCGGTAGAAATGGGCGATCATCGACTTAGTCGATGGTCTTGATCACTCAAAACTGATTATTACTCCTATATGTCCAGCACTTGTGCTTTGATTAATTGTAAAATCAAAAACTGAAAATAAAAGATTGATTTAGACTTGGGCATATTGGATGGATGGCGTGGTTTTTGGATGTGGTGGTATGCAGGGTCCCTAAGGACCGAGTACTTGGGTCACTAAGCCAGCGATTTTGCGTACTAACCACACGAGGGGCATATGGAACCCTCTTGACTAAGTACTCTGGCGGTGTTAATTGGGGTCGCTCGGTTGGTGTGTTTTTAAAGATAAAATGTGTGTGTGATGTGGGAGGGGAGCATTAGCTTCCGGGAAGGTTGTGTGATGTCTCCTTCTCCTCGTGGGTTGTGCGACTCAGAATTAGCATTGTCCATTGGAAATGTCTCGTAGGACTTAGCGTGCGGCACACCTAAGGTAGTATGCCTAAAGGAAAGGCGATGCGGCGTGTGGGTGCAGTGGTACACCTGCAGGATAAAACTATTGAATAGCCTCGCCCTAGGTTATGGACATGCTTGGTAAGGTCGTTCAAGACTAGACTACAACCTTTAATTAAAACTTGACATGGTTGGTATGAGCAGGGAGTTCATGCTATTGTTGTGGTGACTATTGGGTTAGTCACTTCGAGTTGATCTTGTTGTTGTTATTATGTTATTATCTCGTTGTTACTTCAACATTTAAAAATGCTTTGCCAAATTGCCTTCAATCTATTATGTTATTGCAAATAAATGTTGCTTTATGCTAAAATGAGTCCAAAGCCTCATCCACTTAAATAAAGCTTGCATGTAGCTATTTATAGTTCTGTTATCTCACACGTAAGTCTTGCGGAGTACTTTATGTACTCATCGCGCGTGGTTGTGGCAATTTTGTGGTTTTTGTTGCAGAGGAAGAAGGAGAGCTCCTAGAGCCTCTCTTTTGTGCTACGTGTTGCGTTTCTTGACGACTAGCTTGGCGGTCGGTCAGATGCCTAGGGGTTAAGGCACACTTGATTGGCTTTGTGTTATAGCCATCTTTATGGCACTTTTGCTTCATTGTTATCTTTTGTAACTATTGTTATTTGGCCTAAGGGCCTCTCTTTTGTAATATCTATTCCATATTAATATTAACTTCGGTTTGTTGCTTATGTTCTATGTGTTGTATGGAATTGATACATTCTTTTGTTGTGAGGTATGTATCTTGCATCTGGGAGTATACATCTCTCGAGACCAGGTTTATTTGGTTGATAATACTAGGGTCAATTGGATGACTAAGTATTATGAGCCGAATAAACGTCGAGTCTCACAAAAGTTAGTATCGAGCCGTTATGACCGTAATGCATAAGCTTGGTAGATCCTTAGGATATTTTGAAAACCTATTTTCAAAGCATCAAATGAGTTTTGAAAGCTTAGGTAAATTCTCGGATTTTATTCCTTACCTATCTTAGCTTTCTCTTCTCACCTCACTCTAATTTGAGTTTTAAAAGTTGTTTTCCTCTCTTCCTTCTACAAAATAGTTGTTGTCGATTAACACTTTGGGTTTTGGGAGAACCAATGAGATTGGCAAATTGAAGTGTGAGCTGCCCACTACAAGGTTTTGAAGTTACAGAGTCGGTGATTCGACAAGGAGCTTGGATCTGAAACACGGACAGCAAGCATCAAATTTCCGGACAGCAGTCTCAAAGGTTTCTAATTAGGATAGATAATGAGAGGTTAATCAACTAAAACTTGTGGGAATAAAAGGGTAAGATGTGATACTAGTTAGCTAAGTATCTAACACTTATTTCGCTGCATTAACCTTGCTCTCTAATAGTTTTAGATCTCATCTTACAATCTGATTTTTGATCTTCTCGACCAATTACTCGTTCATTCAATACGGGTTAGTTGAGTTGAGAAGTTGAGCCTTCGTTTGGTGTTTCTTGGCTGTTTTAGAGTCTTTTAGAAGCTTTTAAAGTTTAAATAACCGCTGATTTTGGCCTTCGTTTGGGGTGATATTCCATTCCCTAGTCGATCGCTTTTGCTTTCTTTAAGGCTTTGTTTTTTGGGTTGCGTTGCTAACCCATCCCTTGACTTTGGAGGTGCCTAACGTCGAGTTGGGTAAACTTCTTGTCAACTCTCGTCCTGCTTTTACTTTATTCAAATCAGAGCTTCTCATTCTCTTGTATCTAAGTCTTTGGCTCCTTTGCTTGTCCGTTGCTCATTCGCTCTCCGGTTCGGAGTTGAGAATTTGGATTCGAGTGTCGGAATGTCCCCTGTTGAAATCGAGAAAGTGGAATCCATGCCAAGAATTACATCTAAACCTGTGCAAACCATTGTAATGGATTGGTTGTCCCAAAGCACATGGGGCAAATCGATTCGCCAGAAGCTCATCTCTCTATCTAGTCCCTCGTGCGAGCAGGTTAAGCTTTTGGCCGGTCTGCTAGATCCGCATCTCTTCGGCGCTTGAAGCGAAGCCGCTCTAGATATTAGCGAAGTCCCAACAGTTTGTGACGTTGATGTCTTTCCCGCAGATCTTCGGGGATGCCACCGTTCGAGACCTCGAGTTTGTCATTGAGTTGGCTCTGGTACGCCCCTATCTCAAAGAGGCCTTATCGGATGCCACCGAGCGAGTTGGTAGAATTGAAGAAGCGGTTAAGTGATCTGCAAGAGAAGGGTTTCATCCGCCTAGCTCATCTCCTTGGGGTTGTCCGGCAATCTTCGTAAAGAAGAAGGGCGGTACTTTGCGCATGTCGTCGATTATCGCCCACTTAATGAAGTGACGATGAAGAACAAGTATCCATTGCCCGCATTGACGATCTCTTCGATCAATTAACTGGAGCTCGAGTTTTCTCCAAGATTGATTTGAGAGTGGGATATCATCGAGTTCAGATTCGACCGAGGATATTCCAAAACGGCGTTCTCTACTCGCACGGCTTGTATGAGTACCTTTGTCATGTCATTGACAACCAATGCTCTGCCTTGTTCATGAACCTCATGAATTCGGTATTCATGGAGTATTTGGATAAGTTTGTCGTGGTCTTCATCGATGATATTCTTATCTATTCCAAGAACGATGAGGAACATGCCGAGCATCTGAAGCTTGTGTTAGGCAAGCTACGTGAGCACCGGTTTGTCTGTGAAGTTGACAAGTCGCGATTCGGTTGAAGGAAGTGGCCTTCTTAGGCCATGTTCTTTCAGCGGAGGCGAGCCGTTGATCCTAACAAGGTCAGCGATGTTCTTTCATGGAGTCAACTGCTTCGGTCACCGATGTGCGGAGTTTTCTCGGTTTAGCGGGATATTATCGCCGCTTTATCGAGAACTTCTCCAAGATCATGGCCGATGACGGAGTTGCTCAAGAAGGACAAGAAGTTCGTGTGGTCCGCTGAGTGTGAGGAAAGTTTCCAAATACTCAAAAGCGTTTGACCACCGCTCCGTTCTTGTTCTTCACGATATCCATCGAAGCTTCGATATCTTTTGCGATGCTTCTCGTCGAGGCCTCGGTTGTGTCCTTATGCAAGAAGGCAAGGTAGTGGCCTATGCATCAAGGCAATTGAGACCTCATGAACTCAACTACCCTACTCATGACTTGGAGTTGGCTTACGTGATTCATGCACTTAAGATTTGGCGACATTACCTAATCGGTGTCGTTGTGAAGTGTATTTAGATCACAAGAGCCTTAAGTATTTGTTCACCCGGCTGACTGAACCTCGGGCAAAGGAGATGGTTGGAGTTGATCAAGGATTATGACATGGGTATACACTACCATCGGGCAAGGCTAATGTCGTTGCCGATGCGCTTAGTCATAAGCGCATTGCCATGCCTTGTTGTCGAGGAGCTTGACCCGCTCTTGGAAGAGTTTCAGATGTCTCAACTTGGGTTTAGTTGAGCGTGGTTCTCTCGCTGCCTTGGTTGTGCAACCAACCTTGGTGGATCGGATCAAGTCCGCCCGGCGATCGGATGTTGGAGTGAGCCACATTAAGGCAAATGTCAAGAACGGAACGACCAAGTGCTTTCTCGAGGATGAGCATGGCGTCGTGAGGTTGAGGCAATGCCTTGTGGTTCCAAAGGACATGGAGTTGCGGAATTTAATCCTCCATGAAGCCCATGATTCGCCTTTATCCATTCATCCGGGGCCACAAAGATGTATCAAGATCTCCGCCAGAGATTTTGGTGGACCCGAATGAAGAGGAGATTGCGAAGTTCATTGCCGAAAAGCGACGTATGTCGTCGTGTCAAGGCCGAGCATCGGATCTGTTTGGATCGCTTGACCTTTGCCAATTCTGAGTGGAAGTGGGATTCGATCGGAATGGACTTCATCACGGTCTACCCGTCCCGAAGAAGAATGATGCCATTTGGGTGCGTCATCGATCGATTGACTAAGGTGGCACATTTCCTTCCGTCAAGACCGAACGGGTAGGTCTTTTGGCGGAACTCTATATCGCCCGCATCGTGAGTTTGCACGGTGTCGAAGACGATCGTGTCGGATCGTGGATCCTTTTCACGTCTCGTTTTGGCATAGCTTGCAAGAGGCTATGGGCACTCGTCTTGCTTCAAAGACGGCATATCATCCCCAAACCGATGGTCGACCGAGAGGTCAACCAAGTTTTGGAAGACATGCTTCGTGCTTGTGTCCTTTCATATGGGAAGCATTGGGAGAAATGCTTGCCATTCGCCGAAGTTTTCTTATAACAACGACTTTCGAGCCGGTCTCGGCATGGCACCATTTGAGGCCTTATGCGGAGAAAGTGTAGAACCCGTTGAACTGGTGAGAGACCGGTGAGAGACCTCTCTTTGGCGGACTCAATCAATGAGGCGGCGCCAAGTCCGGCTTATTCGTGGCGTTTGCGCGCAGCTCAATCGAGCAAAAGAGCTATGCGGACCGCCGTCGGCGTGAGTTACGTTTTGAGCCTAATGACTTTGTTTATCTCAAAGTCTCTCCTTTGAAGGGCCATCAACGTTTGGCGTCAAGGGCAAGTTAGCTCCTCGATATGTCGGTCCCTACGCGTTATCGAGAAGAAGGGAGCTGTTGCCTATAAGTTGGAGTTGCCGGCTGCACTTGAGGGGTACATGATGTTTTCCATGTGTCCCGGCTTAAGAAGTGCCTCCGTGTTCCAAGCGAGGAAGCCCGTTGGAAACTCTCGATGTCAACCCGATTTGACCTATCGCGAGCACCTGTTCGGCGACTCGATGAGTCCGAGCGAAGGACAAGGAATAAGACCATCAAGTTCCTTAAAGTTCAGTGGTCAAACCATTCTGAGGATGAGGCTACTTGGGAAAGAGAAGATCGTCTGCGTGCGGACTATCCATCTTTCTTTACCGAGTGAGCCAAATCTCGGGGACGAGATTCTGTAAGGGGGAGAGATTTTGTAACATCCCAAATGTATAATTAGGGTTAATCAAGTATAATTATATGTGTAGAAATTAAAACTTTTCTCACATCTTGAAAAACCCTAAAATCTTATGTAATTCTTGTCCAAGAGTTGTGTAATCCAAAAACACAAAGCTCTTGTTGACCAAAAATCAAACTCATTTTCCAATTATCTTAAATCTTGTGTCAAACATTTGGAATATATTTTCCTTGGTCCCAAAAACTGATATGGGACCCCTCTGAAAAATATCATGAGTTATAACACTTGTTGATAATTTTTGGAGGCAAAACAATCCTTTAAACAACCTTCATGAATTTCCTGAGAAAAATGCATTGCATAATAACCTCTGGAAATTTTATGCAAGGTTGATCTCATTATCAGCAAGCTCCAGTTAAAATTTCATTAAATTTGGAGTTCATTTGCTATCTCAAATAATTCTGCTAAGTTTCAGCTGTTAAAAACTAAATTTAAAAGCCTACACTTTGTTCCTTGGGCTAGCCATATTCAAAGTGGTCAGCCCAACCATGTCTGCACCTCGTGAGACCTCATCTCCACCTTGATCAAATGTGGTTGGATTTACATCCAACACCACGACCTCCTCATGATCAACACCGCAAAGACCTCCCCACCTCATGAGGTCATTGCCGTTGGATCAAAGATCCACGGTCATGACCTCCCCTGTGTTAAACCTCAAAGACCTCCTCGATTTGTTAAACCATCATGGCGAGGTCATCCCATTTGTTGAGGTCGTGGCCGTTGGATCAAATCCAACGACCACGACCTCCTCCTCAACATACTTGGTCGGGTCCTCCCACCTCGTGAGGTCATAGCCCTTGGATCCAAGATCCATGGCCCGACCTCCTCCTCTCAACCTAAACTAAACAAACCTCCCACCTAACCAAGGTCGTAGCCGTTGGATCAAATCCAACAGCTCACGACCTCCCCGTGCTATCAAGCACTCACAACCTCCCCCATCTTTTGTTGTGCACCGTTAGATTAAAATCTACGGTCACGACCTCCTTTTTGTCTCATGCGCACCAGACCTCCCCAGCGCACGTGAGATCGGAACCCTTAGATCTAAATCTAACGGTCCTGACCTCCCTTGCCTGTTGCGCATCATATCAGACCTCCCCATCAGGTCAGTGCCCTTGGATTTAAATCCAAAGGCCATGACCTCCCCTCATGTCCTTTTGATCGCGTGCGGTTAAGTCCTCACTTGGAGGTCCGCGACCGTTGGATGGAGATCAACGCTTTGGACCTCTGTCCCTTTTCCTCACGTGCGTTTTCGCGATTAAGGAAATCGGAGGGCCACGACCTCCCCATCCTTGATCGTGTGGCTGGGACCTCCTCCCAGCCACTTAAAACATAACGGTTCAAAAATTGGATCCGATGGTTAGGACCTCTCCCAGGTCTTATCCAGCGGTCACCAAGACCTCCTGTTCTTCTCCTTCCTCTGGCGCGCATGCGTGCTCTGGCAGTGGAGTTAATCTTGCGCCGAGCCTCTGTGCACCTTTAATGACTCTTTGTTGACCGCATTTAATCTTGGTCGACTTTTCCTTCTTCAGTCGGCCTGACCCCCCTTGTCAACCTTTATGTCTTGTCCACCCCATGGACCAACCCGTGGGCTAAGCTCACCATGGAGCTTAGCCCCAGCTCATAACCTTCACTCAGGCTATAAGTCACCCTGGGGATCCTCCCTTGGCTTCCTTTGCACACAACCGATCTCAGCCTTGCATCTTGTGCGTGGCTGAGCTCCTCCCTCACTCACCTCCATTCTTGGCCGCCATTGCTGGAGCTTGGAGCTCCTCGGTGGACAAGGGTCCCTGGAGTTTTCCTCCTTTTTCTCTGAGCTCCATTTGTACCATCCCCTCTGGGACCAAGACCTAACTCGCTTTGGTTTGGGCATTTACAGAGGTGGACAAAGAGGAGCTTGGAGCAGGAGCTTTGGCCGTGGAGCAACCCCATCTTCTCCAACTCAGGCCATCACCATCCTCAACCTCCCGGCATCTTAGGACCTCCGGTAACTCCTGGTAGTCCTTTAGTCTTTGCACCCGCATGAATGCATGTTGCGGAGCTTAAGTTTTGGCACACGCTTGAATGTCGCGGAGCTTCCTTTTTGCATTTTGTCGTTTGGCGTCTTCGTCAATCGTTGCCCTCTCGGCTCATGGCGTTCAAAGCCGTCGCCGCCGTTGAGAGGAGGACCATTGAGTGCGCATGGTTATTGCGGACCGCGGTATCATTGGACCTCACCGGCGGGCTCTACATCGCCGGCGAGATCACTTCTTCCTTCGGGATTTTGTCGGACGTCCGGCGTGTCATTGTCGTTTAGGACAAAGATTCACCATTTTAATCGCTAATCATTTGCTCCCATCATTGTAATCAATGGGCGTCTTAAGCGCCTTAAATCCACCCTTTAATGCGTGCATTTAAGACCTCCAGCGGACCTCCTTGATGTCCGGTAGCGCATTTATTCATGTCAGCGGCGTCTTGCGAAGTTAAAGCGCTGGGTGCAGGGCGTCCGGACCTCCTCCGAGGAGATCTGAGCGCCCAAGACCTCCCTTGCGCAATCGTGGCCGTCTAGACCTCCACGGAGGTGCTGTGGCGTTAGGACCTCCCTTAGGACCTCCCTAGGTTGTCTCGGCCGTTCATGACCTCCCGGGTAGATCTTGACCGTCAAGGTCCTCCCTCGGACGATCTGAACCATCGAGGACCTCCTTGGAACATCTGGACCGTCCGGGACCTCCCTGTGAGGTCTTGGCGATGTAGATCTTCCTTGGGGAGATCTTGGTAGTTTAGATCTTCCTTTGGAAGATCTCACCGTTGAGGACCTCCCTCGATAGATCTGGTCCGTTCAGGACCTCCTCTCTATGTTGTGGTCCGTTGGATTTCCCATCTCTGACCACGACCTCCCCTCACCTCGCGCATGTGAGTTGCTAAGAGGTCCAGGACCTCTGGACCTTCACGTCCTGGCGTGTGTGATGTTCTCTGGGAGGTCTTGAGCCGTTGGATTTAAGATCTGTGGCTCACGTCCTCCCATACCCTTGTGAGTTTTAGAAATTCCAGTGAGGTCTTAGTTAAACTGAAATAAGGTATAGACTTTAGAATTTCATATCTCTTTCATTTTAATTCCAAATGAGGTCATTCAAATTGTGTTAGCTCTGTCTTGAACTTGACTTTAATCCAAAAATGATTGTAAGTTGAGTTCAGCTCCAGAGCACAGTTTGCCATTAGATTTTAAAACCAACTTTAAAATGTGCACTTAAATCAATGCTTAACTTGTAAAATACATAACTAATGCTCTATAGATTATTTTTGGGTGAGACCAACTTTGTTGGTTTCCTCTCTTAGTGAACTCACTGTGAAAATTGGTTTTGAGCATATTGCTGTTAGGAAATTGAGGACTTGTGCATTATAATTTTGTTCAAGTTCTTGTTTTGAAAAATGGTAGGAAGTGCATAATAGCTCCAAATGAGGTGAACTCAATTGTGTTATTCATCTCATGAGGTGCTGGTTTTACAGTAAAATTTCAGCTTCACTTCTATTCTAGAAAATTTTGTGATGAACAGTAACATATTTCTAATTAATAGGCTGAGCAGAATTGATTTCATCATATCTTTTGCATTGAGAATCCAAATCAATTGGTTCTTGTTGCTAAATTCATGATAAATCATTGTCTTGCTGCTGTAAAATTTTCATGGCTTTTGGAGTTCGTTTGTTGTGCTGTCTTTGTTGTTTTTAAATCGTTCTTATCGGTTCTTTCTCGCTTTTCCGTTAGGTTTCGACATTTGTGGTGATCCCGAGAGCGACCCTCTGCCACAACTTGGCCAGCAACAAGGCAAGCAGTTTGATCATTTCCATCATTGTCCCATTACTTTAAAGCTTAATATATCGTTTTACTTCTATGTATGCATGCTACTTTGTGTTAAATGTAAGCTAGCAAGCCTATAGTTGCATAATCTGTAGGAATTGTTCATCCTCTACTACCATGAGCCTAGGTTATTTGCTGTGGTGGGAGCTCGTTGGATGAGCTCTTATCACTTAGTAGTTTCGATGTAAATTGCTTAGACATGCTTAGTTTTCGGTAGAAATGGGCGATCATCGACTTAGTCGATGGTCTTGATCACTCAAAACTGATTATTACTCCTATATGTCCAGCACTTGTGCTTTGATTAATTGTAAAATCAAAAACTGAAAATAAAAGATTGATTTAGACTTGGGCATATTGGATGGATGGCGTGGTTTTTGGATGTGGTGGTATGCAGGGTCCCTAAGGACCGAGTACTTGGGTCACTAAGCCAAGCGATTTTGCGTACTAACCACACGAGGGGCATATGGAACCCTCTTGACTAAGTACTCTGGCGGTGTTAATTGGGGTCGCTCGGTTGGTGTGTTTTTAAAGATAAAATGTGTGTGTGATGTGGGAGGGAGCATTAGCTTCGGGAAGGTTGTGTGATGTCTCCTTCTCCCGTGGGTTGTGCGACTCGAATTAGCATTGTCCATTGGAAATGTCTCGTAGGACTTAGCGTCTTGCAGCACACCTAAGGTAGTGTGCCTAAAGGAAAGGCGATCGGCGTGTGGATGCAGTGGTACACCTGCAGGATAAAACTATTGAATAGCCTCGTCCTAGGTTATGGACATGCTTGGTAAGGTCGTTCAAGACTAGACTACAACCTTTAATTAAAACTTGACATGGTTGGTATGAGCAGGGAGTTCATGCTATTGTTGTGGTGACTATTGGGTTAGTCACTTCGAGTTGATCTTGTTGTTGTTATTATGTTATTATCTCGTTGTTACTTCAACATTTAAAAATGCTTTGCCAAATTGCCTTCAATCTATTATGTTATTGCAAATAAATGTTGCTTTATGCTAAAATGAGTCCAAAGCCTCATCCACTTAAATAAAGCTTGCATGTAGCTATTTATAGTTCTGTTATCTCACACGTAAGTCTTGCGGAGTACTTTATGTACTCATCGCGTGGTTGTGGCAATTTTGTGGCTTTTGTTGCAGAGGAAGAAGGAGAGCTCCTAGAGCCTCTCTTTTGTGCTACGTGTTGCGGTTTCTTGACGACTAGCTTGGCGGTCGGTCGAGATGCCTAGGGGTTAAGGCACCTTGATTGGCTTTGTGTTATAGCCATCTTTATGGCACTTTTGCTTCATTGTTATCTTTTGTAACTATTGTTATTTGGCCTAAGGGCCTCTCTTTTGTAATATCTATTCCATATTAATATTAACCACGGTTTGTTGCTTATGTTCTATGTGTTGTATGGAATTGATACATTCTTTTGGTGTGAGGTATGTATCTTGCATCACGGGAGTATACATCTCTCGAGACCGGTTTATTTGGTTGATAATACTAGGGTCAATTGGATGACTAAGTATTATGAGCCGAATAAACGTCGGGGTCTCACAGAGCGCGAAGATCAGCTGAAGAAGGACTACCCGTCCCTGTTCACGGAGCAGCCTGAATCTCGGGGTCGAGATTCTGTTTAAGGTGGGTAGGATTTGTAACGTCCATTTTCGGACGAAAAATAGTAATTTGCCGTTCTAAATTCGTTCTTCGCCGTAATTCAAACTTCAAAACTAATTACGAAAATTCCCTCTTTATCTCGGTGTGTGTTTCAAATGTAATGTTAGCAACATTTGAAATTCATTTTCGCAAGGTGGAGTTTCTCTCCTTTCTCGAATTTCTCAGGCCCCTTTTTCTTTCGGGCTCAGCCCACCCTTCCCCTGGGCTTAGCCCATTTCTTCTCCTTGGGCCAAGCCCAATTCAACCCGGCCTATTTTTCTCCGTTGGCCCAGCCCGAAGCAGCCCAGCCCATTTTCCCTTTTCCTTCCTCGGTCCAGCTCCGGCCCACCCCTCCTCCTTTTGGCCCAAGTTCCCAGGCCACTGCCTTCTTCTTCCTTCTTTTTCTCCCGTGGACGACGCCACCACTCGCGCCCACACCGGACGCTCCCTTTGACGTCCACGCCGCCACAAGTGGTCTTGCTTCACCGCCACAGACCTGCTGCCTTGGCTGCAGCTCCAAAGCCGTTCCCCGCTCACCAATCTCGTCGCCGCGCCGCCCCGTCGCGTCATCACCATACCTGCTCCTATGTTGCGCCACTGTAGTCTGTGTCCCTGACGACGCTCATGACCGAGGAGGACACCCGAGCCGACGTCCTCGCAGCGCCTCCGCCTCGCGCTGGTTCCCCTCGTTCTGGCCGCCCACGTCGCGCCTCGGGATGAAGCCGCGCCAAGGACCGGACCCCACTTGCTCCCGCACCTTGGCCTCTCTATAAAGCCCATCCTTCCCCTTGCTTGAGCTCCCACGCCGCCCCCGAGCTTCCGGTAAGAACCACCGAGCAGAGCCCGTCGCCATATCGTCGCCGCTCCGGTGAGCCGCCGCCCTGGCCGACTGCGTCACGGGATGCCCCGTGATGCGGGGATTCCATCCCCCTCCTCCCTTCGTCTTCTCTATCGCCAAGAAGTGCCGCCGCCGTGCCTCCTGTTCCTCTGCCCCGGGCCACCGCCGCTGGACCTCCTCGGGTCGCCTCAAGCCACCCCGGCTCCACCTCCGGCTTCCTCTCCCTCGGGCGTGGCCGCAAGACGCTTACCCTCTCTCTGGCGTTGCCGCCGCATGGGTGCCACACTACTATGAAGTCGCGCCGCCTCGGGCCTGGCACACAAGGCTTCGCCTCTCCACAAGATCACCATTGTGGTCTCCACCTCCCGGAGACCTCGCTCTGCCCCCCCTGGCCTCCCCGTGCCTCCTCACTGGTGCCGCCCGCCTCACCAGTGCTACTCAAGCGCCTCCTCTGCGCCCGCCGCTCTTTCTCCGAAGACAATGAGGGCAAAGGAAAAAAAAAATCAAATGGGGAAAATCAATTTGATTTGAGGGCCCCACTTGTCATGCTTAAGCCCTCCCTCTCATTCACTGCCGTGTGGGCCCCCCTTTTTCCTGTCGCTGTGAACCGGCGCTTTGTGCATATAAACCAGGTCCATGCACTATGCCATGGACCACAGCTTTATTTCTCTCTTTTTCTAAGTCTTTTAATCTTCGGAAATTCATATCTCCTCCATTTTAACTTTAAAAATTATGAAATAAATTTCTAAAAATTTGTTAAATCAAGGTCTTGCTAATAGCATAGGACTTGATTAATTTGGAGTTCATTTGTTTATTCTTGTGTATTTATTTGCTCTCTTTACCGTTGTGCCTTTTTCCGGTATTGTCGCCCAATTAGGATTTGAAGTCGCCGGAGATCCTCAAGTTGATCAAGACCAAGAGTATCAAGAACCCCTTGCCTATCACCAAGGTGAGTCAATACTTTGACCATATTGATCCTACATTTTATGCAAATTATATTCGTTTAAATTAGCAAAATTGCATGCTTTATTTCTTTATCAAATGTATGTTAAAGGTTAAGGTAGTTAAATACCCACTTGTTGATTAGTTAATTTAATATGCCATCCTGATAACTTAAATCCATTAATCCTTGTCACCCTAGTAACTATGTGGTAATACTAGTTATAGGTTGTACTTAAGCGACAAGCTAGTCTTGCTTAAGTACCGGGGTATTAAATACCCCAATCATCTTTTTCTCAACATAAAATGATTTGGGTAGTCATTGGTGGTCCATTGGCAAAAAGGTGTGGAAATAATTTGGTTTACTACTCAAAACCCCAATTGCTAGTTCTATCTGGGCGGATGGTGAGGTGGTGGGTGCTCGGGGAGCACATGGTTGGTTGGTTTGTGGAATGAACCGCCCAGATAACCCTAAGGACTTAATCTTGTCATGACCTCCCGTGTTAAACAAGTACAACCACAAGTCTGCAAAGTGCAACTTGGCTTAGTAAAGTTATTGAACCTTGAAAGTCACCACACTAGAGGGGAACGAAGAACGTACGTACAAGTGCGGAGATACTCCGGCTTGGAAGGGACACCAAAATGGTGAAGTTACCAGCTGTGCTAGTCGTTGTGGTAAACATCCCGCACAACATATGGGCGTAACCTCGTATGGGTGGAATGACGGAAGGGGCAAGATATCTAGAAAGGTTACTGTGACGGTCGCCCAACTACATGACTATGGAATCATGTGGGGTAACGGGTATGACTATCTCTTGTGGGTAAAGTGTGCAACCTCTGCAGAGTCTAAAACTATTTAAACAGCCGTGCCTACGGTCAAAGGCGGACATGAGAATCATAACTTGAGTTAGTTCTATTTCAAAGTTTTGTAGGTGGAATAAAAATGGTGGAAGGGCTCACATAGCCATGTGTTGGATTTTTCCTGAGCCGTCGAGCTCAGTGGGTGTGGTTATTGGAGGTAGCTCCAATTAAAAGGATGCATTGGTAGAGTTTCCGCTGGATGGAACCTCTACTAAAATAATTATTGCACATGCTCTCTTTAATAAAATGCAATTTGTTAAAATGCTAAGTGATAGGACTTTGTAATTATGATATTTGGAAACTTTCTTTCGCAAATAAAAGAACCTGAGCCATCTTTGTTAAGTCTTGGATGTATATAATTGCATTGTGTGTTGGCTCGCGAGCACGGTAGTAGTGCTCATTCTCGCTTCTCCCCCAACCCTTCTGATAATGAAGACGAAGGAGACTACGCTTTCTACGAAGGCCCAGGAGATGATGGACAAGGCTATGACGAGGAGTAGTGTAGTTCTGTAGTTTACGTCTCGCCCAGACTAAGTTGACTCGTTGGTACTCGCGTACAGCCGATATTATCCAGCTCTTGGTTAATATCCGTCGTACACAGGTCACCCCAGTCGCGTGCCTGTGTGAGATGAGCTCTACCTCGCCTTTTGCTTCCGTTGTAGTTTAGGTTGCTTTTATGTGATGTAATCCATTTGGCCTGCTCAACCCCTTTGTAAAACTCGACCCGACATGGTCTATGTCACTTAGTTGGTTGTAATATTTAATATTTCAGTTCACGCTTGTATGAATGATTCAGCAATGTGTACTGTGAAGTGCTAGCTACGGATCCAAGTAATGGCACAGTGAATTCACAGAGGATTTAGATTCTTGAAATCCGGGTCCGACACGATCAGTAACGACACTATCTGCAACTGCATGCAAGGAACCATGCTTTGGAAAAAGGGAAGCAACGTGGGCAATGCCAAAAGCTTGTACCATTACCATTACACCCATCTACCAAAACGTATCGCTGCTCGGTCTTGCAGTACCTTCTGTTCCCGAACTTTGCCACCAACAATTTTGTTTCATTATGAGCGACATGATCAAGTGATATATCTGCATCTGGGACTGGATTTCTTGGAGAGGACTTTCTTTTCTCTTCAAGTCTTTGTTTCGCTCCTCCTCGGCTTGATTTGACTCGCTGCTCTAGAGGTACATAGAAAATATATAAGCTTGTTTTGTCACAGATTTAAGCAGTGTCGGACCAGGAATTAAGCATCTCACCTAATTTGTAGGGAGTGGAGAAATCTTAATCTGCAGCCGATGGGTTAGCTTTATTTGTCATGGTGTTTTCTTTGCTGCTGGTATCAGTATCCCGCGGAGTTGTTCAAAATGACTACTAGACCACCGGAGCGCCACAGGCTGGTTGGTACCTCTTCTCCTTACTGACCTCGCGCAGAGTTGTTCGTTTATACTTTATAGTAGTGTGTTTGAAACTTTGTTTGTACCTCATTTGTATTCGTTGTCTTAATCATCCTACCGTTTGTCTGTTTCTAAACCCCGCCGAAGAAAAGAAGTTACACTAGGCAATCATATGATTATAATTCGCGGGCAGTAGCTCTTAAGCCCATGGCTCTAGGATGGTTGCCGTGGCCATGGCCAAACATCTCGAAGCTGGGCTATGATTATAATTCGCTGCTACTGGGATTCCCTCGATGAACAAATATTTTGAAATAGACACTCGAAGCCATGGCCAAACATAATAAAACGGATGGAGTAGTAGATTCAATAGTGCTTAAGGGGGAGAGAGAGTGCCACATTAATTAGCTAAAGCTAGCACCCAAAATCCTCGTCTCCAATTGATTGTAGCTTTAGGATGGTTCTGAAAAATCTGAAGCTAAGCTGCACCCCACTCCGATGCATAGTAACGATGGATCCATAAAAATCTGAAGCGATGCTACGGTATCTTTCTCTCTAATGCGCTCGGATAGGATTTTCTCTAGTTGGATCTACACAAATTAGTTGAATCTACCGTAGCCTTATTTGAAGCTACCATCCATGCTGACATTCAAATGCTGGCTTGCCATGCCAGTAGAACACACAGCGTCAAACCCAACCCTATCCTTTGCTCTGTGCTCAATGGTGAAAAGAGGGAGTATTTTCCTAACATAAACTTGTGCATGAACGTTGCGTAGCGAAGTGCTATTTTATCTTCCCCAGAACACGATTCGATGCGAGCTTCGGGACAGGGAGGCGGAGTTCTCCAGAATCAGTGACCTCGTGAACCGCTGATCCTATCTGCAGTGCCATTTTCTCTCCCATGCGTGCACACAGTACGTGGCGTACTATATTGTTTTTCTAGCTTGTCATCCTCCGGTATATTTAGAGGTAAAATTGAGGCCTCAATCTGCTGGCCACGTTGTCCCCTTTTTTTTTTGCCGTTTGATCATGCATCCCTCACTTCTCGGCCGTCCGATCCGCCGCTCCGCTGCCTTCGGCCTTCCTTCTCCACGCGCGGGCCCCACGCATTTCGTCCTCGGTTGTTTCGCGTTGCGCTCTCTTCCCGTGGGCGTGTCCGTTGCGGCGCATCCAAGGACGCGCACAGAGTACTAGTTTAAACAAAGCTAGAGCCTGACAGAAAACTAATTTTCTGCACAGATCGTCAATACTATAAAAAAAAGTCTTCACAGACGGATCAAAACGTCATCATAGACGGTTTCGTGAGCCGTCTGAGTTTATAGGTCAGTAATGACATGAGGTCAACCGTATATGATGCAAACTATAGAACCATCTGTGATAGGTTGCTATCACAGACGGTTTGTAGATGAAATCGTCTGTGATAGGTTACTAGCATAGACAGTTTGTAGACGAAACCATCTGTTAGAGCTGATGTATCATAGACGATTTGTCCTAATAAACTGTCTGTGATATTCTTTTGTGTTGCTAAATCTATTTCTGTTTATTGGCTAGCCTCAGGAAATGCTAGCCATGCCATCTGAAACAAGATGAAACACAACAAGTACATGTATACATCCAATTCATATTCATTTCAGAAACAAGCACATCCATTTTGCAAATCAATTAACTCAAATTAACCATTCATATATATTTATACACATGTACCATTAAGTTCAATCTACATTGTGGAACTTCCCATCCGGATTTATGACCTCACGGTTCAAGAATGATGCAAACTGTCCTCGAATGTTTATAAGCTGGCCTTGTTCCAACGCAGTTGTATCGATGCCCCCAACCTGTCGCTACGAAGATTAAATTCGTGCATATAAATTGATAAGTATGAAATAATTATTGCAAGATTGACAAACCTGAAGATCATTGGTCATCGTGGAACCGACAAATAGTTCCATGTCGTGGCAAACATAGTATCCACAGAGATTGTAGGCTGGCGGCTGCTGGTGGCACTGCCAAAATAGAATTGGTTAGCTCGAGAGGCATTACTACGAAGTGTTATATAGGATTAATGTGTACTAGTGAATGCCGGGAATTTTAGATCGTGTCACAAGGTCCCTCCCTTGCATTTCCCTCTAGAAGCATAGTACACGATGAACGAACTACGTGATTCCAAAAAGTTAGCCTTAGCCATTGCAAAGGAAGGACAAACTACAATAGAGTTATCTATGGAGGAAATGTGTTTACCTGTTGATTAATTGTCAGATAATTGTGAAGTTGTATTTGGAACGCTGTAGGGAATCAAGGTATATTACTGATGATGATTGTTGACTAGTCAATTATCCGGGTATATCTTTATTTGCTTAATTATAGATACGCCAGATTTTTATAGGACCTGAGTTAGTTTTCTGGGCCCAAAATCAATTAAGGAGTCAGAAGGTGGGCCTAAAAAGTCTTTTCTTTGACCATTCCCAAACCCTCTTTCGGAGGCCCAGTTGGACATCCTTTATGGGTTCCTCCAGGACATCTCCTCCGCAGAGGAGATCCTAGAAAGCGGTTACCCACGTGTGGTTAATAATAGTTACACATGGAGATATCAGTGATAATGGTCATCACGAAGAGACGCGATTGTTCGCTCGAAGAGACGCAACCCTTGGGCGAAGAAGCACCATTGTGACAAACTACCAACACTTGTAAAACTATAAATAGTCTGGCATATGTGCCCTTGTAAGATAGATTCACATCCAAGCCCTAAATCACGTGTACTCACAGCCACTTTTTCTGTAATCAGAAGCATACTCTTTGCAATACACATTCACCATTTTGAGTCCTTTGGCGAATAGATAGTAATCTCTATTTTTTCCTTTATATTCTTGTTTTGTCCGTTCTGTGACGAGAGTCCCAAAAGTCCACAACTGGAGCTGACCGTGGGGAACGTTGTCATCATCTTCGCCTACTCAATTCTGGTAATGTGTCTTGCGCTTTGCTGATGAATCACAATTTGCCTGCTTGGAGAGAAGAAAGTATCCTCGACATTTTTTACTACGATGACGACATGGAAGAAAACTTCGTCCTCGTATTCGGCAACACCCATGGTTCCTTAGGGGCCATTGCTAAGGCACTGTCGCCCACCGAGTCCGCATTTGCTGGCTCCTCGCTAGCCGTGCCTTTGTCCACAAGTGCCATTGTAGCTGAGTACTATCCCAAGCCTACCTGAAAGATCTAGACCTGCCATTATGTGTTAATGGGTTTTTGGTGATTAATGACAAATCTAATTGTAAGACTAACACTTTTATTGATATACATATTGTGTAGTCTTATTTGGATATAAAGGTGATAATCATGAAGGCAGGCAAGTTCTTAATGACAAATCAAATTCATTGGATCAACAAAAGGAAAATCCAAACAGGTATGCATTTATAATGACAAATCTATTTATGAGACAAACTCTTCTATTTGCCTTATCTCATGATTAGTCTTGTTTGGATATAAAGAACAAAAGAGGTATGCATTCGACTTCATAGTTCTTATACATTGTTGCATTCATCGGATCCAAAATATAGGTTGAACCCCACGAAAAATTAACCTAAATATGTGCATATGTTCTTATTACATATTTGTGTATGCACACATATAGGGGGAGTTCATTCTATATTTTGAGGTTTCATTAGTATTGATCCATATTCCTGTTTCCACACATATTTGGGATCTTTACTTTGAAACATATCCTGTGAATATATTTAACTTGTGTAGTTCATACATCCTTGAATATATTTAACTTGTGTAGTTAATATATTCATGTGAGTATATAAGACTTGTGTAGTCTAAATATACTTATATGTGAGTATAACATAACTTGTATAGTTCATGTGTACTCACATATTCTTGAATATATTTAACTTGCATAGTTAATATATTCATGTGAGTATATAAGACTTGTGTAGTCTAAATATACTTATATGTGAGTATAACATAACTTGTGTAGTTCATGTGTACTCACATATCGTTGAATATATTTAACTTGTGTAGTTAATATATTCATGTGTGTATATGAGACATGTGTGCTCATATATCCTTTGAGTATATAAAACTTGTGTAGTTATATATATTCATATGAGTATATACAACTTGTGTAGTGCCTATATACTCATACCTATCTACATTCAATTATTTGTTATTGAAGTGGTTATCATCAATTACCAAAGAGGGAAAGATTGTGGTATCTTGTCCCACCATTATGAGTTAATGGTATGTTGTGGTAATTAATGATAATCATATTGTGAAACTAACTTTTTCCATGAGTTGGATAAGCTGGTTAGCTTCCATGATAATGAAGACTTGGGATGACCTCATGTGTTGATGGTCATCAAGTCAAGAGGAGTTCCATCATGTGTTGATAGAAGTCAAGTGAAGAGTGCATCATGTGTTGATGCATATCAAGACTCGGGATGGAGGATGTTATCATGTGTTGATGAGCATCAAGTCAAGATCTCGAAGTAAAGCTTCACCATGTGTTGATGAAGATCAAGTGAAGAACTCATCATGTGTCGATGAGTATTCGCGTCAATGACCCGGACTTGAAGTGAGGATGTGTATCATCAAGCTTTAAGTGTTCGTGCAAGACAAAGGTATGACTAGTTAGGGCTAAGGATGTGTTCCTAGTCTTTTACCGGTCTTGGTGTTTGATTGGAAGACCGGATTGCTAGTATAGGTTGCCGTACTATTAAGAGGGGTCTTGACTAGTACCTTGAGTTAGTCATGTGTTGATAGCTCATTGTGTTTGCTCTAGCTCATCTTAACATGTTGCCAATATTTGCGAATGTGTTTTGCAAATAGTTGTGGCTCATGGATAACCCTTGTAACATGTGACTTAAGTTTGCGAATGTGTTTTGCAAATGGTGTAAGTCCATATACCTTATTCCTTGTGGTGTGATTCTAAAAGTGTGCAAATGTGTTTTGCAACTTGTTGAGAATCCCACTTGAACCCTTGTTTGCATTGCGCATCAAATTGGCAAATGTGTTTTGCAATTTGAGTTGAAGCGAATGCAATCTGTTGTCTTCTCAGGAAAATCGGTTGAACTGGCGTTATGTACGCGGTACGACCACGCTGTGGTAATACCGTCTCTTGTACAGCGAAACTACCGCACCTGTTGAGCATGTGTTGCTCTATTGAGGAAAGGTAGACCGGCGTGTACTGAACGGTACGACCGTAGGCCGGTTGTTCCGATTATTTGTTGGTGGTTCATTATTTCCAAAGGAGATGCATTTGAGCATGTTATTTCGGTTTTGACAAACCCTTGAATCGGTTGTACCGACGTGTTATGGGCGGTACGACCACGCTGCGGTTCAACCAGATTTTGGTGCGGTATGACCGAACATCGGTTGATCCGATTTCTATGTGACGGTTCTAATTTTCCAGAATAGATGTTTTTGGGACTTAGCCGTATTTGGTGCTGCTTTGTGGAGCGGTATGACCGCAGGCTTTTGGACGGTTATACCGGGTGGCACGGTATGACCGGGTTTTGGTTGGCGGTATGACTGAACATGGTCCAACGGCTAGTTTTTATAGCCGTTGGAGCCTGGGCGGTACGACCGGCCGTTGGCCGTCGGTACGACCGCTCCTGCTGATTTTTCAGCAGACTTTTCCACAACGGCTAGTTTTTGTGTGTGGGCTATAAATACCCACCTTGGCTATGTGTGGGTAAGTTGCTGGTGCCCCTAGACATTCCGTTGAGCAAAGAGCAAGCCTCTCATTCTCTTTTGTGCATGTGTTGCACTCAGTGAGGTTAGAGAGCAAACCCTAAGTGCATGTGTTGCCTTAGGTAGTGGATTGAGTATCCATTTGAGCTTAGACACTTGATAGGTTCAAGTGAAAGTTGGAGACTTGTTACTCTTGGTGTTTGCCGACACCTAGACGGTGTGGAGGCGTCGTGCGTCGGTGATCTTCTCAAAGAAGCTTGTGAGAAGACCCTAGCGGTTTGTGAGTGGTGTGGTGCTCGCCATCTCTGGAGTGGGGGAAAGAGCAACCCTAGTGGAGCGAGGTGTTGGTTCGGTTTGGAACCGGTCCAAGTGGTTGGACTTACCTCGGAGGCGGGTGCTCAATTCGTGGAGCCGGTCCAATTAGTTTGGACTTGCCTCAACGTGGATTAGGGGAGACCAGAAAGTCTCCGATCAGTACGGTAAAACATCGACGTGTCTTTGTGGTGTGATCTCTTTTGCCTCACTATTGCATTTACATTCGTTGTGTATGAATGCTTGTTTTACTTTGTGCAATTTATATTCCTAGAATTAAATTGCTTATTCATTGTGTATGATTGCAATAGTAATTCATTACCTTGTGCTATTGTCTTTCTTTAATTGCTATCTTTATCAATAGACTTGTTTTGTTGGTGCACGTAGGTGAACCTAGTTGTTTTAGGCTTTAATTGTGCAAACCGTATTTGTATTAGCTTCCGCATTAGAAATCGGTTTTAGCCAAAAAGAAGTTTTTAAAACGTCTATTCACCCCCCCTCTAGTCGGCCTCCTCGATCTTACACTACCTCCCTTGGAGGAGGAGATTCGGAAGGTCCCTAGAGCCTAGCAAACCATGATGATCTCACTAGCGGCCTCCACACTGAAGGCCTTGAGACAACATCTGGGAGAATCTTCTATTCACCCTACAATACAACTCGTCCTCTCCCTCAGAGGACGATGACATGTTCACCACTTCTGCCTAGTCCGACGGTCGTCAGGTCGCCGCTGTCGGTGACAATCAACCCAATCCCAGTGATAATCTCGAAGTATCAGGGTAACGCTAGGAGCGGGAGGATCGAGAACACCACCAACAAGAGGAAGAGGCCTAACAAGCCGAGATACGTGCCGCCACACAAGCACACATCTCGCAGGTTCGCGACCACTACTACCAAGACCCCCTGGCTCCTCAGCAAGGAGGCCGCTATCAACGATGCACACGCCACCACCACGAGCAGCGATGGTATGAGATCCAAATACCTTACCAACCCCCATGCAGGAGGATTCCCCTGTAGAGCGTGTTCGCTATTTAGCAAGCGCCATCGCACGTCCTCCAGAAGGATTAACTCCGGAGCAAGGAGTGCAAGTAATGCGTGCAGTTACAGGATGCGGCAGAGAACATTTCTACCCGATCACCTACTGTGCTTTCTCAAACGGATTCGCATCTAGAAGGGTCCTCGATTGGACGCCGAAAGCAAAATCGGAATTATGGTGCTCCTGGCTGTCGACGTACAAGGCCAAGGTGAGCATGACACCCATTTTTTGGGACGTAGTAGACGTCCCAGATCTCCTGCTGGTCACAATAATCATCATAATACACGACAATGTGATGGACCTTATGTAGGTTGCAAACCTTTTTCTCCCGGGCTGAGAGATGTTACCTGGCTGGAGAAGTTCAAGTCAGTGAGTATGGAGACTTTTGACAGGATGCAAAATCCATCAGAATTCCTCCAAGTATACACTACCGCCATTCAGGCTGCTGGAGGTGATGATAAGGTAATGGCTAATTATATGCCCACAGTTTTAAAGGGTTCCGCCAGGACCTAGCTATTCAATCAGCTTGGGAGATCCATATATAACTGGAAAATGCTTTGTAATGCATTGCAAAATAACTTCAAAAATTGTTATGCAAAGCCAAGGAAGAAGGATGATTTATATTGACTCCGCCAAACCCCTAAGAAAAATTTACGACAGTTTGTAAAGCGTTTCATAGAAGTCTGTAACACTATCCCAAATGTTTTTGATGACTCTGTGATTTGAGCTTTTAAACAGGCGGTAAGATATCGAAGGTTCACAGAAGACCTCAACATCAATCCGCCCAGGTCCGTGTCAGAACTCTTCAACATGGCCGATCGGTACTCTGATGCCAATGAGGTAGTGGAGTGGAACCGAATGGTGGATAAGGGAACCACCCCTCCTTAGCTAGGCCTTGAGGATGTCAAAGAAAAGAAATCCAAGAGGTCCAAAGGCTCCACAAGCAGTAGAGGAAAACCTAAGAAGAAGGAGAAGGGGAGGTCCAAGCAATCCACCAGGGAGGTCGTAGCAGTTGATTAGCGACCACCCTACGACAAGAATAAAGGTCCTTGGACCAAAAGGAGGAAAGGAGGTCATTCAAACGACCAAACTACCCCACGATCTGCGAGTATGTCCAGGAGCAATGAGCGCTGGTGCCCATTGCATAGAGTTCCTGGTCATAACCTCCGCAACTACCGTACTTGGCAGAAACAAATGGAGGATTATTACGATGGGAAAGGTCCAATGCTTGTCCCACCAGAAGATAGCGGACCACAGGTGGTCCAAAGCAATGACAACGACACGGAAATACCATTTCAAAGGATGGATCACCATGTCAATGTTATTTACGGGGGTTCAGACACCTACACGTCTAAGCGGTAGTACAAGGCAGCATTGAGGGACGTTAATAGCGTTGAAATCCCACCTGGTCGTCCGGAATACCCCAAGTGGTCAGAGACCTCCCTGACCTTCACTAAGGAGGACGTCCCAAAAGGTATGTCCACTTCTCGTAAATTACCATTGGTTGTTTCTCCTACCATAAGCAATTGCAGAGTAGGGAGAATATTAATAGATAGTGGTGGCTCTTTAGACCTGCTATTTATTAATACCTGAGATGAGATGCAAATTCCTTGTTCTAAGATTAAACCTATGACAAGTCCCTTCTATGGGATAGTACTGGGTATGTCTGTTACACCAATAGGACAAGTAGTTTTACTAGTAACATTCGGTATGGCTACTAATTTTTGAACTGAGTTAATCACTTTCGAAGTGGTTGATTTTGAGTCTGTCTATAATGCTATTTTGGGAAAACCGTCCCTAGCAAATTTCATGGCAGCTACACACCACGCCTACCAGAAGATCAAGATTCCCAGGCCAAAAGCCATGATTGTGGTGCAAGGCGACTAGGAAGTAGCACTTTCAAGTGATCGTAAGTCGCTGGAACTTGTCGATCAGTTATCTCTGAAAGATCTTACTTTAGAGGATAAAACAGGGAAGGCTACAAAAATCAAAGCCACTCCTGGGCCTAGTGAGGAAGTAAAGGTAGTAACGCTTAGCCTCGATGACCAATCTAAGACAGTCCGGATTGGCACAGGATTAAAGTGATAAATAGGAAGACATGCCCCTCAGCTTCCTCCGAGCCAACTCGGATGTCTTTGCATGGAAGCCATCTGATATGCCCAGAGTCCCAAGAGAGGTGATTGAGCATAGGCTAGCCATCTGGCCTAAGAAAAAACTAGTCAAACAAAGACTAAGATATTTCGCCCTTGGATCGTCAAGAAACATCAGAGCAGAGCTCGATAAGCTCCTTGAAGCCGGCTTCATTCGGGAGGTTGATCACCACTAATGGCTTGTGAATCTGGTCCTGGTTAAGAAATCTAATGGTAAGTGACACATGTGCGTAGATTTTACCAGTTTAAATATTGCTTGCCTAAAGGATGACTTCCCTTTGCCTCGCATTGATTAATTAGTTCATTCTACTACGGGTTGCGTACTGATGAGTTTTCTTGATGCTTATTCCGGATACCATCAGATCAGCATGGCGAAAGAAGATGAAGAAAAGATCGCTTAGTCACACCCTTCGCCTCATCGCTATATCGATGCCATTCGGTTAAAAATGTCGGAGCCACGCATCGGCGCTTGATACGTAAAACCTTTAGCAATCGGTGGGCGTAATTTAAAGGCCTATGTAGATGACCTTGTTGTGAAAAGTAGCACCAAATATGACCATTTGAAGGATATCTCAAAGACCTTTGAAAATGTAAATAAACATAGAATAAAGTTTAATCCTAAAAAGTGTACTTTTGGGGTTAATTCTGACAAGTTGCTTGGTTTCCTTGTTTGTTCTCGTGGGATTGAAGTTAACCTCGAGAAAATTCGAGCCATTGAACAATTACGGCCACCTTCTACTGTGAAGGAGATCCAAGCCTTAACTGATCGAATAGTGGCCCTTAGTCGTTTTTATTTCTCGATCAGAAGAACGTGGTTTACCTTTTCTTTAAGGTGATTCGCAAGAGTAATAAAAACACTACAACAGGACTAGGTTATAGCAACACACGTATATGCTGCTATATCTACAAATATGTGTTGCTAGGATGGATAGCAACACATGTGATAAGTGATGTTGTTGGTCGTGTTGCTATAAGGTCGGTCTACCACAACACAAATTAGGTGTTGTTATACAAAAGAAAAAGTGTTGCCAAGTTGCAACACAATTTTTTATTTGTAACAACATATGTTTTCAAAACATAGCTAACACCTGTTAGCATCATATAATTGATATATTGCAACACAAATTAGTATACAAGAAAAATACGATTCATTTGTGTGCTACGTATGTAGAAATTATAATTGCTACTGAGAAAAATTTATTTGCTAATTAAGCATATCATATTGCAGAATATATAACACAACTCAACATGATCAATGTTCAAAAAGTAGATTGCATTGCATTAAGGAAATAAATATATGTATTGTTAACATCATTCCACATTACAAAAACAACTGATTTATTGTCAACACAATAGCTTTGAACAAGAGTAAAATTTGAGTTCTAAAATATAAAATCTAACTACTACTTTCTTTTCTTCATGAAGTTCCTTGATTCTTGATCCGTCGATCAAAGAGATAAACATCCAAATATAGTAATTCAACTGTTGATCTTTTCAACCTGTAAGGATAACAATAAATTTCAAGGATGTAAATATGATGTAGGACAAGTGATCTGACATAAATTGAATCTAGCTAAAATTAACATAAACAAATTGAAGGCCAGATAATCGCTTTTCCTTTGGTTTGACCAATTGTCTTGTAGTTCTCCCATGACCTTACCAGCACCTCATGTTCTTCAATAGGATAATTATCACGAACTTTCCAAAATTGGTTAGACAAAACAAATGTTATGAGACCCAAATATGATTAAAGATATAAAATTCATATTCCATATTTCCCAATCAACGAAAATTTTAATATTCATAATCTTGTCTGCACTGCCATATTTTTCCTATGCTCAATAGAGTTTCTTCTCTGTGTATGAAACTGAAATGAGGAGATAAGTTAAGCAACATCATGCAGTGTGAACAAGCTAGAAGAAATATGTTTCATGTGAAGGAAATGAAGTAATGTTTTATATGTAACATGATCTAATTACATCCAACTGAAAATGGAGTGGCAAATTATGCATTATAGAGATCAACACAAAATAAATACATGTTCACGTGGAAAATCATGAGCAGAACATGATGATGATGCTTCTTGATGGGTTACTTCCTTGATATTAAAATCCGCATGTTGCTTGTTGCATCATATAGTCATATAAATCAACTAATCACTACTACAGAAAAGGCTTTCACAGACGGTTCAAAAACGTCATCACAGACGGTTTCGTGAGCCGTCTGAGTTTATGGGTCGATGATGACATGAGGTCATCACAGACGGTTTTGAACCGCTCGTGATGTATATTTTCACAAACGGTTTGTGGTTCAAACCGCTCATGATAAGTAATATCACGACGGTTTAATCCACAAACCGTCTATGATAAGCACATATCACGCATACGGTTTCACCACAAACCGCTCGTGATAGTACATATCATGCACGGTTTGTGGCTGGAACCGTCTGTGATGACTTTTCTCTATAAAGGCCCAAGCAGTGGCTGCTTGTACCATTAAATCCGACATCATATATATATTATATATATATTGTTATATCAACCAACGTCACGTTTTAACATGAGAAGAACACCAAGCAACCATTCTCATATTTCAAAAGAATTCTCAACTTGTTGCTTGGTGTTCTTGTTGGCTTTAAAGACAATTACATACTCAAGAATTGTTGGTTGCTAATACATGATGCCACTTCCTAATGGAGAAGTTAAGATCAACATCACTTTTTGAACATAGCGATGTCCAATCCGTAATTGATGTCCTAACGCCTCTTTGCATCCATACGCTTTGAACTTGCAGGGCTCAATGAGGTTGCCCGTGGCTACTATCTCATCCTTCTCATGTCTATGGATTAATTTCCTAAAGTGGCCGAGGACTACTAATAATATATATATGATGCCGGTTTTAATGGCACAAGCAACCACCGCTGGAGACTTTATAGAGAAGAGATTATGAATGGAATGGTAGGACGACTGCACGCAAGAGGTAGGAGAACTTGACCGCATGAACAAGGGACTATTAATATGAACTAATTATCAATTCACTTTCAGATAAGACTATTGACACCATTACATCACAGAGCAAGGGACTATTAATATGAACTAATTATCAATTCAATTTCAGCATAAGACTATTGACATCATTACATCACACAAAGAAGAGGACTATTAATATGAACTAATTATCAATTCAATTTCAGCATAAGACTATTGACATCATTACATCACAGAGCAAGGAGGACTATTAATATGAACTAATTATCAATTCAATTTCAGCATAAGACTATTGACATCATTACATCACAGAGCAAGGGGACTATTAATATGAACTAATTATCAATTCAATTTCAGCATAAGACTATTTACATCATTACATCACAGAGCAAGGGGACTATTAATATGAACTAATTATCAATTCAATTTCAGCATAAGACTATTAACATCATTGAGCTGTTCATCAGCAAGAGAACAAGACCAAGGGTGTCCAAACCCACCACTCAAGTAGTAGCCCTCGGCATCCATCGCAGAGCACTAGCTAGCCATTTTCATCACAGAGCAAGGGGGTAGACACAGAGAGGGACCTTAGTACAACAAGAACCACGGTGGCGACCCCACCACCAAAGACAACCCTCATCCATTTCTTTACCTTGCATAAATCACACAAACATCGTGACACAACTTAAGGCTCATGCATAAAAATCAAACTCAACAAGACATTAAGCTAACAGATCTAGAGGAGAATAGAGGAGAATGGGGAAAGCAAAGCCGCCAGGCTACTAGCTAGCGGGCGAACGGGTCGGGCGGCGTCGGCGACGCAGGTCGAGCGGCGGCATCGAGGTGGGGAGGGAACAGAGTTAGGGCGCGCGCAAACCCTAGCGGAGCCGGGAGTGACGAGTTTGGCGTTATCAGAAGTTGTAGTATTAACGGTGACGCCGCAGTAAGACACTCTTATCGCACGAGTGTCTTTTGCAAAGGTCACCAGATGCTGCCAACCGTCGGCGACGGAAGAATGGCGCGCCAGAGCGACGGGAGGAACGGACGAGAGTAAGGTCGGCTGGGAGTGACGAGTTAGAGCGCAAACCCTAGCGGCAAGCTGGGCTAGCTCCTACTTATAAAGAGACTTATCAGAGACGGTTCTATTATGGAACCGTCAGTGATAATTATCACAGACGGTTCCATAATAGAACCGTCTGTGATATGGACATATCACGGACGGTTCCATTATGGAACCGTCCGTGATATGTCCCATATCACGGACGGTTCCATAATGGAACTGTCTGTGAAATGGTTTTTTCTCAAGTATATACACTTACATGACATGAAGAAATTACATGTTTATATTAAAAAGCGTAAACCGTAATTAAACAAGGTTTTTCTAGTGGCGAAGGTAGGTGCTATCTCTATCTCGCAAAGATTTCATAGGCGACGGTGTCGGCATCGGACGGTTCCTGATCATCACGAACGAAGCCCGAAATGCGCCCACCCGCTGACGCGCTCATTCGAGTGTCTCCCGAAGACCTCAGACTATTGAACTAAGAAGAATTGAGCCCATAGGCTCTCTTCCCTTGCTTGAGGGGTCTCGGCCGTCGACTTTGCCGTCGCCGCTCGATTACATTAGCCCAAGTGACGGCAAGCCTCGAGACGCAACGTTGTTTTGGAGGACTACGCCGATGACGCGTAAACTCGCCGAAAGTGGGAGATCACCCGAAGACACGGCGGAGGAGGATGTCAAGACGGCGGAAGGTGGCCGCCACCGCTCCGCAAATTTCAGACGGCAGAGGAGTGAAGACACCGCTGATCAAAGCAGTGTTCTTCCGCAAAGACGGCTCAACTTACACCGAGAGAGATGTTTCAGACAAGGCGCCAGAAGGCCATCGCCTGCGGCGACAAGGAAGAGGCAGCCATTTTATTTTTTTATAAGTATGTGGGGATGATCATCTTGATGGCGGATGATCCTTTTATAAAACAAGGAATAAATTCGAGCGTGAGATTTAAGAGACGATCGGGAGCCGAAGCGGATCGATGCGATGAAGAGACGATCGGGAGCCAAAGCGGATGGCGACGAACGAGACGACGGCGATGAAGAAACTCATGCCGAGCGATATTATCACAGACGGTTATTGTTAAGAACCGCTCAGGATACTAACTAATATCACAAACGGTTTTGTTCGTAACCGCTCGGCATTTCACGACGGTTAGAAGTTTTAAAACCGCTCAGGATATCGATTAATATCACAGACGGTTTTCTTGTAACCGCCTGCGTGATACTTCACTGACGGTTTTCAACATGAACCGCTCGTGATATTGCCTCTTCACGACGGTTTTTAGCACAAGCAAGAGTACGCAGCGGTCTCTAAACCAAAACCGTCTGTGATTGAATGTAATACCGACGGTTTTGGTCAACCGTCTGTGATGAGGCATCCAGTATTAGCCTTTTTGTAGTAGTGAATAATGGTACGATCTTATAACATAAGTTGGACGACTAACTCTGGATGCCCCTATAGAAAACAAAAATGATGTGTGCTATAAATTTATAATCCATTGAAATGCCCCCAAAAATTACAAGCTTGACATGATTCAACATTCGATAAGGATCTTAGAGAGAAAAAAGTACTATTTTGATAATAAACTATTGTGTTGGTCCATTTGTTTATTTATCAAGCCTGAAGCAGGTTATTATAGTCTAATATGACACAACTATAGGTTTGAACCCAGTTTGCAAGCTATATTCCTATACAACAAAAGAAGGTATCAATTACCCTAGCTGACATACTCAGGCACATTCTAATGCAGCAAAAAGAAGTACATCAGAAACTATCTACTGGCATAAACATTTCTGTGGAGGAACATAATATGGTGTGAGGTCAATTAAAGAAATAACCTCACATTCTTCCTGGTTCTGGATGGACTCATACGCAATTATGAATGGCATCATCTTCTGCAGCACCTCTTCCAATAACATTGCAAGCAAAAACGAATCATGGGACCGATAATCGAAAACAGCTAGGAAACGTTTTATATGGCTAGCCATTTTCTGTAACTGTGAACGAAAGCAAGCGCTACTATGCAAAGATAGCAAAGACCGATAAACATAACCGAAACCATCTAGGCTATACATAATAGATGTAGCAAACAATAGTAGGAGACAAAAAATACATAAAAATGCTCTCGACAAAGCGGTATAAAGCAATATAAGGAGATATCCGAGTAAAGCTAACCTATACTATTGAGGCGCAAATACGCTAACAAATTTATCTCGTATATATACGTAACACGATTAAACAACAAAAGAAGTTGAACAAAACATAACTAAAGACAATTGACAAAGCGGTATGAAACAATGTAAGAAAACACGTAAATAAAGGAAGCTTATATTTATTTAGATGCTTTACCTAAAGCTTCCTTGTTTGCATTACCAACACGATGAGCAAGTTGAATCAAATTAACACAAATACTGGATGTTGTGTGTAAGGTAACTGACAGTAGTACACTGATGATTAGGCTGAACATAATAAGAAGATCTAGCAAATAAACAAAAAAAAACATATCTAAGTAACACAATGATATTATTGTAACCCATTACCTCACTAGCTCTAAATGTTCAACATGTAGATAGACAAACTACCATTCTTGTGAACCAACAGCTGCAACATCTGTACTGTTTGTCTGTGGGTCCTACAAGACATTAAGCTACTTCAGTATACATTCTCTTATCATTGGGATAAGCATCCATGTAGTGGTAGCAGGAAAATAAAATGTTACATGAACCCGACAAAAGGACTCGTCGATTTCTTCCTTGTCGAGGCCTTTCTTTTCCAGGAAAGAACGCTCAGAAAATCTCGGAGAACCCTTCACTTTTGATGTGCAAGAAACTTGACAAAGATTCTCAGATGTAATTGTACAACCGACTTCAAGGACTCAAGCTCATTGAGAACATCAACGAGTTTCTAAAAAGTAAAAAAAAAGAGTCACATAGAGAAACAGCTAGGGGGCAATGTCATTGTCCCAAATTCAACATGACTAATTAGGATCCTAAGTGCTATGTCACTCTATGAGCAAGATATTTAAGGCTCTAGATGTGCTCTCTAATTAGGACAAACCTGTACATTCTAACAACCTGAAACCACAAACACATAGTTATTGAGCTCGTGAGAGGAATTACAGAGGAGTTATGTGTAGCATTCTTGAAGAACTCCGCTTCTCTCGACATGAATGTGTGGTAGTCACGATGCTTTGGAATCGTCTCGCAAAGCAAGCTGCAGCCAGTCAAACGTCAGACGTGACACCCAAACAAGGTACTAAAGAGCAGATATCAGGATAAACAACACCCAACCCACATCGAGTATCTCAGGAGGATGACATACAGATCGAGGAGGTTCTTCTCGCCACGATATATCTTAGCTCACAAGAAACCACATAAAAGCACCAAAATTTAGCACAATTTGACACCAAACTCGATTGCGCTCTCGTTGATTGTGTAACAAGACAATCCCCAATTCATCGAATCGCATCAAAGAACCAAGGGAAACTACTCTCAGTTGCGCAACTACATTACTACAGAGCTAACAATTTCAGGAAAAGAAGGCGAGATCTGGAGGCGCAGGAGGGATTTATGCATGGGGAATTCAGGGGAGGCTAGGGATTGACCTCGTGGAGGAGGGTGCCCGTGATGCGGAAGTAGTAGGGGAGACTGATGCGGTGGTCGACGACCATTGGCCGCCAAGCAGTTCGATGTTGATGCCGCCCTAGTCGGGTCAGAGGGCCCGATGGCCTTCCCAATGAGGCGAGCTCATCCCCCTTCTCCAAATGAGCTATTGGCGACGGGAGGGATGGGCGTGGGGCGGAGGGAAGGGGGTTAAAGACGGCATGAGCCGCATTTAATCCAACATGATCACACATCAATCTAATGAAATCATAACGAAACCCAATCCAATCTAGGAGCCACCCGCTGAGTGAGCAAATCTAACCCTGAGATGAGAGAGAGAGAGAGAGAGAGAGAGAGAGTAGAGTGAAGAACTCACACTCCACCGGCCACGCTGCTGGCGACGAGCGACTTGCAGATGGTGAAGACCAGGTGGTCGGGCCCATTGACCCCCTCCCACGCGAGCTTGGCCTCCTCCGCCAGGTTCACGATGGTGGTCACGGCCGACGCCATCTCCCCAGCCACGTGCCCCTGCTAAACCCTGGCCGCCCGGATCGCCCGTGCCCACAACAGTGGCTCGCCGCGCCGACGAGGAGGAGGAGACGGGCTCGGCTCGCCTCAGTTTTGTAATATCTCGAAACGCGTTAGAGAAAAAAACAAAAAGAAATGATTAGTGGGGTTTTCTGAAAATAACCCCCTCGAGGACCTTAGCGTAATTAGACAAAAGGGGTTACGTGAAAATAGGTTGTTTTGGTTTTTAGAGAGAGTTGTTTCTTGGAATGAGTCATAGGGAGGAGTTAGATCTACCGTGAAAAGAGTGAACTTGAAGAGGGAAATCAAACGGAAATCCTACCACTACTTTTTTTTCCATGCACCGCCGCAGAAACAGCAGCCACGATCTTCACACCTGGGTCATTGCTGCCGTGCTCGCACGCTTCGCAAGGCCGCGATCTTGACACCGTGACCTTACACGCTTTTTTCTTCGCCATTCTCCACGCCACAAGATTCACCTGACACAAAATAAGCTATTTTATTCCGCACAGATGCGCTGCAAGCGCATCTGTGCCAGCTAGCACCACGATGCCACCAACTTTGGCCCCCACGCCAACAAGATTGCCTACCCGATCCACGATTCCTTGCCCAAGATTCTTGCTCGAGCGCTTATTGCCGCTAGCATGCGTAGTGCATTGTGGGGCGCAAAGACGTAGCGTGTTGGGATGCCGCCGCTAGTTTTTTTGCATGTGTAAGTGAATTTTCTACTAGTCTAGTACTAATAATGCCCTTTCTCAGTTGTGTGCAAATTTGAAGAAACTATTGCTGCGTAGTTTAATAGCCTAGCAAAATCTTCTACTTGTGTAGATCTAATGAGTAGCTCTTATCTATTTTAGACAATTTCGAGAACTCTAGTTCCTTTGCATTATATCCTACTTAATTCACTAGTCTTCCAACTTTTCTAATGTTATAATTTGTCTGCTGTTATTATAATATCTACCTAGTAAGATGCCATAGATACGTATCATGTTATTTTTAGAATTGTCTAGTTGGGGGAAAACCGATTACTAGATCTATTTAGTCTACAGTTATGTTGTACGATTAATTTGGGTACGTTAATGGCGAATTTTGGGAATGCCATCTACTAGTTAATTGTAGATAATTTTTTTAGCTTTTCGTAGAATGTTTAATCATATCGATCGGACGATTAAATTTCGAGTTATGAAATTAGTAAACCCGCTGTCTAAAAGATAACAGATCTGTCTTCGGGTAAAGAAACAGGGTTGAAAACGGTGGAATTAGAGTTTCATCATAACTAAGAAAATATAGGTGGTTTCGTGAGGATTCCAGAAAGTCTTGGATGGCCACATTTGGAGTTTATATGAATAAGTTAGAGACGTTTTACTATTAGGACAGCGGGTAATGTGACGAGGATTAAAACCTCTATGTATTATTTTAATACATAACAAAAGACCATACGTTTTCATGGTCAGAATTCCTAAGACTAACGACCTCCTGGTCGTTAGTATTCCAGAGGTTACTTAATGGGTACCTGGTGGGATGAGGCTTTGTGCCTAATCCCCACCGGATAACCGCCAGTAAAATTATCGGATCGGTATTTCTTATCGTATGATAAATGGAACACGTATATCGCTCCAAACCATGCGATGGTACAACCCCGAGACATCGACTATTAACCACCCTACGGTTAAGCTTTTCACAGTAACCGCAAGGAAGTTAGCACGTTGTTAATCGCTTCCACCGCTCCGACCAACGAACGTTTCACCGAGGACGTCTTCTCCAGAGTAATCGCCACCTCTTCGAAGTTATTTAAAGGTGAAGCGCAGAAGACTAAGGGACACACACAACAAGGCCAAGACCAACAAAGACAAGAACAACGACAGCTCAACGAGAATACGAAGCCTAAGCGGTGGAATTAGAAGTCGGATAATCACCTTAGACTCATATTCTAAGTCCGACACTCGGTTAGCATTCCCCATTCAAGGTAATTCAGGGTAGTACTTAGCCACATCTTGTAAACCCAGCTCATATCAATAAAGAGCGACCCCATTCCATTCTAGGATATTCCACGCCATTTTCCTCGCTCATTTTAAGTAAGATCGGCGACTCGATCACGACAAATGGGCGCCGTCCGTGGGGAAGAAGGCGAAGTTTCAAGAAAATTCTTCGCCAAGAAAATCCTCGCCAAAATCTCGCAATCGCCATGCGACTATGCCCGAGTTTGGGATGAGGAAAATCGGTTCGACGGCGACTACGCCGACCTCGACATGGAAGGATGTATCCGCGCCATGGAAGAAAATGGCAGGTCATCCTCCTCTTCCTCCTCCGCTGCTCGCACGCCGCTGACGTTAGCGAGGTCGACCGGATGGATGAAGATGGGCCGCCACTACCGGTGGGCGAATCAGAGAACCGCCGTTCCACCAGATTCGAATGCCGAGGATCTTCAAGCCCGGCCTTTCGACCGAAACAAGTGAAGAAATTTCAGCCCCATCACCCGAAAACTCTATACCATCGATGAAATCATGGTGAAAGATACTCTCGCTTCGCAATTCCAGAGTCAACCGTCACCGATAACGGTGTCGATGAAACCTCCACCGTCGAGGCCATGTGGGGATGATCACACTCAAAGATACGATCGGCGGTTCGTTTGATCAGCCGAGAAAACCTCAGAAGTGCTCATCTCCGACCGATCTCCATCGTGGAAGATTTCGCGTATAATCGACAAGCTCTCCATTAGTTACAATGGAAGCTCATCTAAGATCAATGCCGAAGCACGAGGTCAACGCGATCGGAGATGAAGATCAAGATGCCTTGCACGGTCCTACACTCTCTACCACGCCATCACGTGTTGTTAGAGATGATCCGGCCGTCAGCACCAACTTCCGGAGGCGACGTAACTAATCGACGCCAATCGCTTAACTCGCTCGCACCGCTTCACCCAGAGTGACCGATGGGATCGAACAAACCGAAGGTCGGGAAAGTTCGACAGCGCATACCCACGACCAAGATGAACCCCCGAGACCTTCAGAATCTATGACAAAACTTGCGATGTGTTCAAAACATGTTAAATAATTCCGATCCCGCTCTAGCAGAACTCCTAGTTTTGTACAACTCGAGGTCGTATCTGAAATTCTCCAATGCACCATGCAAATAACGGAAGCGTATCGGGAACAAAGGGTTTCAGGAAGTCAGACTATGACTTCATCCCAACGTTCCTCCCTCAGCAGGGGATAGCACGGTCATACCATAGAGCAGTCGATACCGAGACCTCCTCGACGATTCCGACCAAGGAGTCACGAGGGGAGAAGGCTATTTCAAGAGGCTACTCCCCCACTGCGTCGAGAAGAACCACCACTAGGACCTAACGATCTCCGACATCATTTGAACCAAGTGGGCGGTCGGAGGCATCATTTCAATGTCCACGACCGGATCGGTACACCGGAGTTCCAGCGTCCCAATCCTAGGGATCGGTCTCCCATCGACATAATCCGCACCTTCCGCAGAAGACGCCATGAATCAATCACAGTTGTCGAGCCTTCTCGCAGGCTCCAAGTCGTGCGCTGGCCTAACCGGTTCCGACCAGCCAACTTGGACAAATTCAATGGAACTCAAAACCCATTGGAATTTCTCCAATATATACCACCGCCATCGGCTGCCTGGTGGCGAGAATGTAATGGCCAACTATTTACCCACCGTGCTCGAAGGGTCCGCCCGGCCGTGGTTGTTAAACTTACCTGGCCGGATCAATATATACTTGGGAACAACTCGTGATCTTCGATTGCCAACTTCGTGGTACGACGATCGCCAGGAAGGAGGACGATCTCCACGTAATCCGCGAGGATCCGATGAGACTTTACGCCAATATATCAAGAGGTTCACCAGTTCGTAACTCTATACCAAGTCGCAGAGTCCTCTCGTTATTTAGGTTTTTAAAACAGTCCGAGGAATCGGCGGTTCACGGAGGACATAGCAATGAACCCTCCAAGAACAACTGTTGAGCTTTTTGATATGGCGGATAAGTATGCCACCGCTAGCGAAGCAATCGAGTGGTGTGAAGCCATTGATCGGAAGACAAGATTCCCCACCCTACCGACAAACAGGAGAAAAAGAATAAGAAGTCTCTCAAGAAGAAAAAGAACCGCAGACCGACGACAAGGAAGTCCTCGCTGCCTGCATAAATTCAGAAGGGCAAGAAGGACTATGCTTGGCCGAAGCAAGGCAAAAGCTCCGACCAAGGATTCTGATTTAACAAGAAGTGGTGCCCACTTCACCAAAGCAGTGGCATGATCTGCGACTGCCGTGGTCTCGCAAAAGAAGCTGGAGGATTATTATGCAGTAAAGGACCATTTCCCGCAATACAGAACATGGAGAAACGAGCTCCAAAAAGGACAAGGGTGGCGACGAGGAGATGGAGTACCGGATCCCCAACACACACCAACATGATTTTTGGAGGATCTTCTTCATACGAGTCCGACGCCATCCAAGGCCATGGAGCGGAGGTCAACCTCGTCGAATCTCCAACTGTAATCAAGCACTCAAGTGGTCGGACACCGCAATTTCTTCAAAGAAAACGATCGTTCCATCCCATCGACTCGACCGGTAGGTTCCTATCGCTGTTGAACCAACCATTAATAATTGTCGGGTTAATCCGGTCTTAGTAGATGGGGTAGTTCTTTGAATATATTATTTGTGGGAGCTTTGGAAGAAATGCAGTCCCCATGTCAAAGGTGAAACACGTGAAATATGCTTTTCATGGCATAGTTCGGTTCTACCGCTAAACCGATAGGACAAGTTTCTTACGTTCCGCTCGAAAGCCCGACAACTTCCGAACAGAGAGGATTCCGCTTGATGTAGTAAACTTGAATCCAAGATACAACGGAATTCTCGATCGACCAAAGATTAGCAAAATTCTTGATAGCCACGCATTACGGTTATCAAAGTTTGAAAATGTCGGGCCGAAGGAGTCATCACTATTCGAGGAGATCGAGAAAATGGCTTACGATGCGATCGAAAATCCTTTGCAATCGTTGATGAACTTTCGACCAGAGAGGTTAACCCGCCTCCCATGCAAAGTCAAGCACTCGAGGCCAAAGATGGCACCCAAACCATCCGACTGCATAAAGGAGGTACCACTCGACAAAAGCGCTTCCGGACAGCGTCAAGTCGTCACATGGGTCAGACATCCGCATCCAACCGCCAGAAGATTCTCGGTCGGGCAAGACTCGACCTTAAATAGGAAGAGTCGCCGCCTCCTTCCTCCGAGCGAATCGGGGCGGTTTGCCCGGCAAGCGTCCGATATGCCCGAGTCCCCCGGGAGATGATCGAGCACAGGCTTGCTCTCCAGCCTGACAAAAAACCGATCAAGCAGAAACTACGACGTTTTGCACCTGATCGGAAGGAAGCAATCCAGTCGGAGATTGACAAGCTTCTCAAGGCTGGATTTATTCGTGAAGTCGACCACCCACAGTGGCTTGCCAATCCTGTAATGGTTAGAAAAAACAATGGGAAATGGCGAATGTGTATCGACTTTACAGATCTAAATTATGCTTGTTCGAAGGATGACTTTCCCTTCCTCGCATTGATCAACCGTAGACTCTACTTACGGGTGCGAAGTTATCGAAGTTTTTCAGATGCGATTGAGGTACCACCAGATTAGTATGTGTAAAGAAGATGAGGAGAAAACTTCCTTCATCACCCCATATGGCGCTTCTATGTTATATTAAGATGCCATTTGGTCTCAAAACGCCGGTGCGACTTTTCAAAGGTTGATGCAAAAACCTTTAGTCCGCAAATCGGTCGGAATCTAGAAGCTTACGCTGACGATCCGGTCAGAAGACCACCATTTGGCACTACATTCCCGACTTACAAGAAACTTTTAACAACTTGAGAAGACATAACGCCAAGTTAAATCCAGGAAAAGTGTGTGTTCGAGTTTCACTGAAAACCGCTCGGTTTCCTAGTTTCGCTAGAGGTATTGAAGCAAATCCAAAGAAAATTGCGCCATCGACTGATCGCCCTCCGACCACTAAGAAGGAAGTCCAAAACTAACCGTCAGTATGGCGTTAAGTCATTTCATAGCAAGGTTAGGGAAAAAGGATTACCTTTCTTTAAACTTCTTCGAAACATGGGAGTTTCGAGTGGACTAAAGAGGCAAACGATGCCTTTGAGGAACTCAAAAGTACCTTACGAGTACCGGTCTTAGTTTCTCCGAGATCGGGAGAAACATTGCTAATTTACGTGGCAAAGAACACCACGCATACGCTAGCGGTGTAATCGTTGTAGAAAGGATAATATCCAACGACTACCTATTACGTAGTTTAAGTCTTACATGGACCAAAGGAAAGATACCCACAGTACAAAAGTTGCTCTATGGCCTCCTTATGTCTTCAAGGAAGCTAAGGCACTACTTTCGTGCCCACAAAGTGGTCGCATTCTACCGGATATCCCTTGGTCAAGTCCTTGGAAACAAGGAATCATCGTGACTAATAGCCAAATGGGCGGTCGAGCTAGGGCGCTCGATCTCCATTTCATTTCACTTAACAGCAATAAAGTCCGTGCAATAGCGTAATTCATTGCCGAATGGACAAACCTCGAACCCACCCAAGGACCCGAGTACGAACACCATGACGAGTGGACAATGTATTTCGACGGTGCCTTGATGTTACAAGGATCGGGGCCGGAGTGGTCTTGATATCCTCATTGGCGAACACATCAAGTACGCCATCCAAGAATTTTCCGCCACCAATAATGTGGCGTAATATGAAGGTTTATTGGCAGACTCGAGCACTTCGTTGCTCGCTCGGATTCGCAGACATTAGTGAAAGGCGATTCTCAACTAGTAGCTAATCAAGTGGGGAAAGAGTATCAATGCTCGAGTAGCAAGATGTCATCTTATCTCGGCGTAATACGAAAACTCGAAAAGCACTTCTTCGGTTTTCAGATCCAACATATTCCTAGAAAGGAAAACTTTCGCGCACCGCTTGGCACGGATGGCCTCCACGAGGTCGACTGTCTCGCCCGGAGTTTTTCTCGAGCAACTCAATTCACCCTCGGTAGTTGAGCCTTCCGAGAACATACATGATTCTTTGCAAGTTGACAAAACCGATCAAGGGAACATGGATGCTCCATGTGTCGTTGACGGTTGGTGCCACGATCAAGGTAGAGATCGGATGACATCGATCTACAATTATCTTCAAGATGACACAATTCCAGAAGATTTATGTAGAGGCTGATCAGATAGCACTAAAAGCCAAATCATACACTCTAATCGAAAGTACCTTGTATAAACGAGGATCTCATGGAGTGTTGATGAGATGCATATCTCAAACGGATGGCATTAGATTGCTAACCAAATCCATGAAGGCGCTCAGGAGCACACCATTCCTACTGTAACCACGGTCGGTAAAGCCTTCGGCAAGGCTATTATCGCCAATCGCCTTCATGATGCAAAATAGCTTGTGATGAAGTGTGTACAATGTCGGTTTCATAGCCGATAAGTACATCACCAAAGACAAACTTTACAAACAATTCCTCTTTCTTGGCCTTTTGCAACCTGGGATCGGACATTCAGGACCTTTCCCAAGAGCACCGGGGCTTCAATTTTTTCGTCATGATTGACACGTTTACAAAATGGATTGAAGCCGAGCCACCGTTAAAATAACAACCGAGGCCGCTAAGAGATTTCTCTGAAAAATGTGATCACGCGATTTGGTGTACCCAACAGATCATCACGCATAATGGTTCCTAGTTCTCAAGCGGTCAATTCCAGAATTCGCGATGAACTTGGTGTCAAAGTTCATTTTGCTTCATTGCTCATCCACGAGCAACGGAGCGATTGAGCGAGCTAATGGTATCCTTATGCAGGGATCAAACGCCGAGTATTCACCGCTTAATCAAACGGTCAGAGCTTGGGTTAAAGAACTTCCTCCGTGTTATGGGGCGTTCGAACCATGACCATCGTGCGACCGTGAAACTCCATTCTTTTGGTTTATGGTCTTTGAAGCCATGCTTCCTCCGTAACTCAAAATTGGCTCGCCGAACCGATCGTTTTGACTAAAATGATCGAGAATGAACGACGACTCGACGACGCCGATTTCCTTGAAGAACGCGAAACCAAGCCCTTGTACGATCGCTAGCCTACCAACAAGCCATGCGAAGGTACCATAGTCGTAAGGTGCAGCCTCGCTGACCTTCATCAGAGGTGATCCGTTCTCGAGAAAAATTCAGAGCCAAACAAATCGCAATAAACTTTCTCCTAAATGGGAAGGAAGTCACCCGACCAGGTTCCGTACGACTAGCTATGTCTAATGGGAAAATTTTGTCAAATTCTTGGAACATCGATCAATTGCGTAAGTTCTATGTTTAATTTTCATTCTTTCATTTCTTTCAATTTCAATTTCACTAAATTCATTCATTAATTAAGAAGTGCAACCTTGCTTATATATATACACCTACATTCTGGTCGTTTATTATTGTTAGTCTGGTCGGAGAAGACATTTTTCTCTCCGATATCCTTTTTAAGGATCTCTGATACTCTATGGTCCTAGTCGTGAGCATTTTCTTCAAATGATTCCCACGCGCGACTACACCCTTTTCTTAAAGAAAATGAGTAATCAGAGCGCCACACAACTAACTATCTCATGAATGATATGCTTACGATTTTGAAGATTATGCTTCATTATTTCAAGATTCTGGTCTATTCTTGTCTGGCTACTGGTCGGGACACGGAAAGCCTCCTAGTCGAAGTCTCTCCTTTTCGACGTGGTCCACCTTAATGGAAGGAGCTTCCTAGCGACGGTTCTTTTCACGATCCTCGCTACCGATCGGATCTGAGAATTTGAACACGTTTCAAGAGATATGTCGATGCCTTCGTGTCTTAGCATTAGATCCGACCAGACTATGGGACAATAGATATAAACAAAGTTCACTTATAATCTGTTGCATACATATTTGCATTTCTTCTTATGTCAAGTTCGACAAAGTCTTTTTTCCGACCATATATAGTTTTTTGATTGGTATTTCCATTGTGACAAACAAAGATCTATAACTAGTCGAAATCATCTGTTGAGTCTGACCACATTTGATTTCCTAGCATCGAACGATCGCTTTTGTCTTACATGTCCAAACATACCTTCAAAACTCACATACATGGTTATGACCTCTTTTTTATTCTCTTTCTTGGCTCACTGCTTGTACAGTAACGTTCTTCTACTACAAAGCAGTCGGGGGCTAGGAAATATACGAGAATTTTAAAAGTCAAATAGGATAAACAAAAGCTTTGTCAATGACATAAAAGGTAAGTTTTCATAGATATTCAATTATTTTTACACTTGCAGGAACCTACTCTAAGAAATATTCCTAGCCTAACTACTGTTTGTCGGAGATCCGACCTCCATCTCCTCTCTGACTATATCTCCGAGTGGCCTGAGTTCTTCCATGAACTTGGTCGCCTCTTCAGGTGGGCAGTTGAAGTCATCTTTAACAGCTTGGAGATCTATGGAGGGGTCGGAAGCTTTCAGTTTTGCCAAAGCAAAACTAACTCCACTTGCAACGCCTGCTTTTAGGGCACAGGCATAATTCGTCCGAGTAGTTTCGAAAGCGTAACTTTAAGGGCCTCTAGAAGTTGACCCAAATAGTTCATTTTTCTATTGGATCTCTTAAGGCAGGTAAGCTTGATCCCGATCCCATATCAAAGATCATCTTGTTCAAAGCATGAATCTTTTCATCAATATTTTGAGCAAGAGCCGCCTCCTTATCCTCGCTCAAATTTCGAGTTTTTTTACTGTTTCAAGATTTGCGCTTGCTCGCAAAAAGCAAATCGCTTAATGAACACAAGCATAATTGAAGGAAAAATCAAGTTTACGACATATTACCTTCATTTGTTTTGCTAAGTGTTTCATGTTTGGTCGTTGCTTCAGCGATCAACCGGTCTTTAGCTGAACTTGCTTCAGCAAATGACTGGTCTTTAGCTTTTATTTCTTCTTCAAGAAGAGCTGTCTTGGCTTTCTCAGCCACAACCTCCTCTTTTATTTTCTCCAGATCTATCGAATACGATAAGGGAGAATAATTGTAGAGGAGCAAAGTATTGACGAAGAAACAAAAGTTTAAAAGGGAAAAGTTCTTACTTTCCAACTCGGAGTGCTTTTGCTCCAAGTCCTTAACTCGCTGGGTCAGTCCTCCGACCACAACAAAGTTCTCGACCAAATGCTACACAAATAGCATTCTCTTTCTTAAGTTTCTTATACACTTTTTAAAGAAGAGTTATGTAACTGGTCGTAGAATACTTACCCGAATTGCGTGGTCATTATAACCAGCAAAAATCGAATCAGGGTGCATCTTGAGTTGAGTATCCGATAATTTCTGCCACGCCTCATCAAGCTCCTTATCCTCGATAAATCAGGGACGAAAAGGGAACTTATTAGGCTGGGAAGGGTTATCAACAGTGATTGGAACCTATTGAGACCTCTCAGAGGCATCTACCTCCACAGAAGGGGTTTCAATCACCAAAGGATCCAACTCAACCGTTGCCCTTGTCACCTGCTCGGGGGCTTCTTCGACCACTACTTCCTCAGGAACCTTGTCCTGAGAAGTGCTCTGGTTGGGAACTTCCACAGGTGCCAGGTCCTCAGGAAGAACCTGGTCGGAAACGACCGGAACACAAGAAGACCTATACAAACCGAAGATGGGAAGTTCAAAGTATCAAATCATCAAGGAATTATTAAAGGTACATACTTATACGACCACTTTCATTTGTACACACCTTGTTAATTTCCGGGATTTGACTCTGAAACGCGGAAGAGAGAAATCTGTGCCGCTAGCCTTCCTTTTCTTCTCCTCCAATTCTGCTGGTTCTGGACCAGCAGGTTTTGTTGGAACCCTCACATCCGCCAACAAGATGTCGGAAGCCATGTCCTCGACTAGTTCGTCAAGGTCCGCATTCCTGACTATCTGGTCGGAGGGAGTGGTTTCATCAACCACCAGATCAGTTGTTTCAGTAACAACCGTAAGGTCGTGCATGACCACTGAGTCACTGACCGCAGCTACATTCTCGGGCCTTGAGCTTATCCACCTAAATCAAAGAACAAATTTGATTGGGTGAAGAAATCCTTTATCTAAAAAATTCATACATATATGATTCAAATGTTCTATTACCTCGAGGATTCATCTCCTTCAAGTGCCTCGAGGCACGACTCGGTCGGAACTAAGGTGGGGACGTTGATCTTCACCAGATTGTATGATTCGCAATCCGACCGATTGCAAATGTAGAGCACGATTGGAAATCTGGTGGAATATATGTATATACATGGTAAAAGGAATTTTGATTAAATTACCTTAAGCCTTGCGATCTCCCTTCAATAGGAGTTATGCTAAGATCTTGGGGCATTCACCTTTTCTCCGAGCTCCCGCACATATCATCGACTCGTTCTCTAATTTCCCCGGGGAAAGAGCTTTAATGAAGGAAGAATAGACAGATTTTAAGGTAATACATTAATCAAATCAAAATACCGATCGAATTTATCTCAAAGACTTACCACCTTACGAGGTAGCTTTATCACGATCAAGGCACCAGAGCAGGAATGAGTCAGGAGCTTCAATGGGCTAATCTGGCGAAAGGTAAAATCCTTCACCACATGCCACGAAGTCGGGCCCTCGACTCAAGAAGTCATAGATGGCATCCGCCCATCTCTTGACTATCTGTCTTCTTCTTTGGTCTCCTTCCACTTGGGGTTTTCACTTGCTCTAGTTCGGTGAAGTAGAGGCCATCGTCTCTCGTAACCGTCATGTAAAACCAGTACTTTTTCCATGACGACCACGAAGATTTCACGTACATGAGGATGTACTCATCGGCCTTCCCGTCATCAAGACGCAATGTGCATTCCCCAGGAGCTGCTTCAGATTTTGCTGCAGATTTTCCCATCACCATGCGGTAGAAATAACTAAAGAGCTTCAAGTTCGGTTGTATTCCCAGGTATGCCTCGCACAAATATGTGAAAATACTGATATTTGCGATCGAATTTGGGGCCAAATTCACCAATTCCACCCCGTAATGTTCAAGAACGCGGAGGTGGAATTTGTGTACCGGTAATCTCAGCCCACATTCGATGTAGGCGAGAAAAACAGGGATTTCCTCATCTTCACGGCTCGGAAAATGCTCTCCAGTCGCCGGTCTCCAATTAATCAGATTCCTATCTGGGAGCATTCCCATCTTCTCCAAGGCCTCAAGTTTTTTCTTGCCCAGTTCCGAAGGCAACCACTTTGTAATCTGCTCCGACATGGCGAAAATCCTCAAGGATGAGTAGTGAAAGTTGGAGACTTTGTGGTCTGAAGAACAGGAAAAGACTCCGGAGGATTTCTTGGCGAGAAGCTAAAGGGGATCGAAAGGGGATTTGGGAAGCATAAAAATTCTAAGAGCCCAGCGAGAGGAGATTTTATAAACTTCCGATACTTTCGAAGGATTCCCACAAGAGTCCAACTGACAAAAAGCTTCTTTTTGTTCAAACGGACAGAGGAACTCTTCGCTTCCCAAGGCAAGTTCTCAACTTCAAAGTGAACATGCACCACTTCAGATACCATGACATTAAATGGGTTACGCGATACGATTTCATCGAAAAAAGGTATATACACCACCAGTTCATTTAAAGTTCGGGGCTAGGTGACGAGGATTAAAACCTCTATGTATTATTTTAATACATAATAAAAGACCATACGTTTTCATGGTCGAACCCCTAAGACTAACGACCTCCACGGTCGTTAGTATTCCGAAGGTTACTTAATGGGTACCCTGGCCTGATGAGGCTTTGTGCCTAATCCCCACCGTATAACCGCCAGAAAATTATTGGACCGGTATTTCTTATCGTATGATAAATGGAACACGTATATATCGCTCCAAACCATGCGATGGTACAACCCCGAGACACCGACTATTAACCACCCTACGGTTAAGCTTTTCACAGCAACCGCAAGGAAGTTAGCACGCTGTTAATCGCTTCCATCGTTCGACCGGTCGTAACGTTTCACCAGGACGCCTTCTCCGAGTAATGCTTGCCACCTCTTCGAAGTTATTTAAAGGTGAAGCGCAGAAGACGAAGGACACACACAACAAGGCCAAGACCAACAAAGACAAGAACAACGCAGTTCAATGAATACACGAAGCCTAAGCGGTGGAATTAGAAGTTGGATAATCGGCCTTAGACTCATATTCTAAGTCCGATTACTCGGTTAGACATTCCCCATTCATTGTAATTCAGTAGTACTTAGCCACATCTTGTAAACCCGGTTCATATCAATAAAGAGCGACCCCATTCCATTCCGTGATATTCCACGTCATTTTCCTTGTTCATTTTCGTAAGATCGGCGACTCGATCGTCGACATAATGCATCTAGTACATTTGGATTAAATCGGTCGGTTTGGCGTAATAATGCGAGATCGATTAGTGTGATGGGTTGGTGCTGTGATGATGTGATTTTGATGATGTTTTTGAGTGTGTGTTATTACTTGCTTGTTCAGGGACTATGCCTTGATGCGTCGTGCCACAATTTCGTCATCCGGCTTCGAAGGGCTAAGAGGCAAGTACATGGTAGAGTGGTGAATAATGGGTTATTCACCACTATCATTGATATTACTTATCATGCTATTTATTATGCTTTCATTAAGCTTATTCCTATACATGATATTGATGCCATTGAGTGAATGAGATTATGATATTGAGATAATGAGGATGAGATATTGAGTTAATGAGATGGATTATGTTGATGAATAATTAAAGATGTCGCATCATTTACATTCATCATAACATGAGTTGCATGAGCCAGGTCGGTGGGAAAGTCATCTAACTATTCCGGTGAGGTCGGTGAGAAAGATACATAACTAGTCCGGAGTGCTCTAGATAAAATCCTACTTTGGTGGGGACTTCACAGGAGTGAAGGATAGAGTGTGTCATCGACGGGTGAACACTCCGCTATACCGGTATCAGCTGATGAGATGCAGATGAGCATGAGCATGATGGTGCATTCGCATATATGAGCAAATTGTTAAATTGTGCAACTTTACCTGTATGGAATATGGCTTATTTGTTTGAGTATGAGAATGGCATTAAATAGATAGATGATGATGATAACCTTGATTGTGTTTGATAAACTGTTGTTTATGGCTTTATTATGGATTTGCTGAGTCTTGGACTCATTCTTGCTCTATTGTTGTTTTTAGGTGACCGTTGATGACGTTTCACTCGGGAAGGGCTAGCGCACTTGGAAACACAACGTACACCCAATTATTTGATTCATTGGACATGAGAAAATTTTATTATAACCTAACGAATTATATTTAGGACATGATGGTGTGGAATAATCTTAGATGATAGGTTGGAGTTGAATATTCATTGACTAGACCTTATTCAATTGGTTTTGCGTTGTTCTTGAATTATTATCTTGCTATACTTCCTAGAGATTAATTATTTATGATTGTTATATCTTTATGCTTGTTTCCATGTGACCCGTGCATGGGTTTTATTGTTGAGATGCTTGCTGTAATTTGTTATAAAAGGATGTTAAAATTGATATTTAGTGTAGTTAGTGGCATTCTGAGCTCCGTGTCGGGCCGGGGTGTTACAAGCTTAGCTTGGGGTTTTTTTGTGGTGGCGACGGAAGGAATGGGGGTGGGCGGGTGTGCATGCGGCAAGTGGTGGGGGCGAGAGGTAACCGAAGGAATCGCGGGCGCGCAAAACAAAATAAAAAATTGGAGACGTACAGAAAAAATTCAGGTCTACATGGATAGCCTCATCGCGCGGCCTTTCTTGCTCTGTTTATCTGGTAAGGTCGTTATTAAAAAAAAGTTTACCTGGTAAGATATTGATACCTTTCATATAGAACGAAACTAGAAATTGTTCAGTTGGTTGTGGGGTTAAATGCTAATGTACAAGCCTGGGTTCGAGTATTGTTCCAACAAAATAAATTTTGTGTCCTTCCAATGGTTATTTTTCATATTTTTAAAGAGCGGTGGTTTTTCATTAATAATAAAAAGTAAATCTGGAGCAGGATTTTTGTGCGTTTACTTTATTTCATAATTTTAAAAAAACAATGGTTTATTAATAATAATAATAAAGTAAATCAAAAATCACAAAATAAAAAAATGGAGTGATATATAGGCCAAACAATATGAAACCAAGTATCTTAGCCCATCTTTCATACTATTGTAATTAGCAATTTATTTTTATTAGTAATATAACATTAGGTGGTAAATGGGTCATAAAATTTGTAGGTTGACCTAGCAACATGTCTATTAAGTGTTGTAACGTACACTACAAAGTGTTGTAACATACTAGTATTGAGTATGTTTGGAGCTTTCTACACTTGGGTCGTAGCAACATGAGAATATGTGTTGCGGTTGAGTTTTTCTACAACATATGCTATATGTGTTGGTGGTGTGTGTTGGAATAGATTGGTCTTGTTGTAGTGAAAGTTTCAATGGTCTGAAGAAACTGACAAAGCCTTCGAAGGCCTAAAGGCTTAGCTTTCAAATCCTCCAGTATTGGTTTCACCTTTAGAGGGAGAACCTTTACTAGTTTACTTGGCAGCAATGCCAAATGTGGTCAGTGCAGTACTTATCACAGAAAGGGAAGGGTCTCAACGACCTATCTACTATGTAAGTGAGGTCTTACACAGACCGAAGGAAAGATATCCTGAGGTCCAAAAACTAATTTATGCTCTTCTGATGACTTCTAGAAAACTAAGACATTATTTTCAATCTCATAAAATCACAGTACCCTCATCTTTTCCTCTTAGAAATATACTTCATAACCAAGAAGTAACAGGTCGCATAGCCAAATGGGCAATAGAACTTGGGGAGTTTGATCTTCATTTTACTGCCGAAACAACCATAAAAAGCCAAGTCCTGGCTGCTTTGTGACTGAATGGACGAACACCGAGGATCAACGTCAAGAAAGTCCAAGGCCAGACGATCATTGGACACTATATTTTGATGGTTCCCGCGAGCTTAAAGGCTCGGGGGTTGGGACTTTGTTGATAACACCATAAGGTGATCAAGTTCAGTATGTCATACAATTTCTGTTCCTTGCCACTAACAATGTGGCAGAGTATGAAGGACTTCTAGCCGGGCTTCGAGTAGCCAAATCCCTCAGAGTCCGTCGACTTTTAGCGAAGGGAGATTCGCAATTAGTCGTAAACCAGGTATCAAAGGAATACAGCTGTTTCGATGAGATAATGGCTCAATACCTGGGTGAAGTGAGGAAGTTGGAAAAACACTTCATAGACTTCGAGGTCCAACATATACCGCGCAAGGAAAACACCTTAGAGGACCAGTTATCGAAATTAAGTTCCTTACTAACGCCTTTTCCAATAGGTGTTTTTCTCGAATACCTTACAAAACCTTTAATAGAAATTGATTCAACCACCTTAGAGGTCAGGGTCAGCGAGCAAGATGCAGAGTGGATAAAACCATTGACCACTTATCTTGCATCAGGGACATTGCCCGATGATCCTCAACAGAAGGATAGGTTAATTCGAAGAGCATGCATGTACAAGCTGGTCGAGCGATCATTGTATAGGAAAGGAGCACATGGTGTTCTTATGCATTGCATATCCTAGGACTCCGAGATAAAATTACTAAAATAAATTCATAGGGGCTTGTGTGGTACACATGCGTCCTATAGAACATTGGTTGGCAAAGCTTTTCAGCAAGGCTATTACTGGCCCACCGCTCTACAAGATACCATGCACCTTGTTAAGATCTGTGAGCAGTGTCAGTTCCATGCCAGGCAAGTGCATCAACCATCTTATCAATTACAGACCATTCCCTTGTCATGGCCTTTTTTGATTTGGAGCATCGATATAATTGGACCACTACCGCAAGCACCCAATGGGTATAAATTCTTGTTTGTGGCCATCGATACATTCACTAAGTGGATAGAAGCTGAGCCTGTCATTCATATAATGGCTACAGCAGTAAATAAATTCCTTGTGCGAAACATTGTTACAGGATTTGGAGTACCCAGTCGTCTTATCACAAACAAATGGGAGCCAATTTATTAGTGACATGTTTCAAGATTATTGCGATGGAATTGGTACTAAAATCTGCTTTGCTTCCGTGGCACATCCACAAAGCAATGGAGTAGTAGAAAGGGCCAATGATCAGATTATGCAAGGTATTAAAAAGAGAGTTTTTAATCGCCTTAAGGCATGCTCAAAGAGTTGGATGGAAAAGCTTTTCTATGTCCTATAGGCATTACGTACTACTACTAGTAGAGCAACTGGTGAAACACCATTCGCACTAGTCTATGGTGTAGAAGCAATGCTAACACACGGAACATTGAACATCTTCGAAAATTCTATGTATAAGTATCTTTTTTCTATATTGTATAAGTTCAGTTGTCATTTTACTGCTAGTGTTATATTACTTTTTTTCTATATAAGTTTTTTTTGTATCATTTTGCATACATGATCACCATTTTTTGCAAGTGCCTACGATTGATCAATTTTTCTCATGGTTCATAGTGTCTTTACTTATCAAATGGCCATCGGCATACATTTGGAAAATGACAACTATTTGGAACCTCTTCTACAAGCTAATCCTCATTGCATAAGAGCCCAACAATCTGACTTCATCATCCAAAATACATATTGGTCCAGATCATTGGTTATGTAACAGATATACTGATCCTAGCACAGTTGTTTGCCCGAAACACTTCTCGCATTGCCGGACACAGTGTTCCAAGCGGGGGGCTACACATAGCAAAATATACGACTTTCAATTTGCAAAAATTTAAATTGCAAAATATAGTCACTTAACTTTCGACAAATAATCATACATCAAATCTTTTCATTATCCCATATAATTTAAAACAAATCATCTGTATCATTGCAATGTCATTTTTGAACACTTGAGCCACACTGCAACAGGACCAATGTATCCTAACACACACTTTGCAACACATATAGCATGTATTGTAGGAAAACTGTACTGCAACACATATTCTCATGTTGCTACGACCCAAGTGTTTAAGGCTACAAACATATTCAGCCCCTAGTATGTTACCACACTTTATAGTGTAAGTTACAACACTTAATAGACGTGTTGCTAGGTCAAGAAACAAATTTTAGACGATGGGCTAAGATACTTTGTTGTTGTAATTCTACTAATCTACTTATTTATTTTTATAAGAAAGGAATATGCACGCCATCAAAGTGTGGTTGTCTATTATCTCACCATGGCAGTTACATGCAATGTAGAGTGACTATATAATTTATTACATTGGAATATGTATTGATTTTTATAATATTACATGCAAACTAGTTCAAGATCAATGGTATCTGACAAACAATAGTTCAATATTGAAGAAACATATTTGATTGGTTTATGTACGCTCCATTTTTTTATCTTATGTTTTTCAATTTATTTATTATTAATAATATACCATCGTTTTTTAAAATTGTGAAATGAAAAAAAAATTGTGTGTTTTTCAATTTATTTATTATTATTAATAATAAACCATAATTTTTTATAACTGCCAAAGGAAATTAATGAAAAAAAATATTGCTTTTGCGGGGGCAATGATCTAACATAGGACCTAGCGTTTGCAACCGAGCGCACAACCAACCGAGCATCGATGCTTTCGTTTTATATGGAGGACATCATTTTATATATTACATGAAGGGAGCACCCTTGCGCCTTATGCCTTCCAGGCGAAATTCCTCAGCCCTTGCGTCTTGCATCTTATGCCATAGTCATCTCCCCCCCCCCCGTGCCACCCTCTCCATGCATGGATCCGCCACCGCTGGTGCCTCCCCCTCCGTCGATTCCTCCCTCCAACACTCCCTGCCACTGCCCTCCTCTCTAGCACTCCCCGCCACTACCCTCCTAACCCCCTTGATCCCTCAGCTACTGTCGACGATCGAGTCGCCGATCTTACGAAAATGAACGAGGAAAATGACGTGGAATATCCTGGAATGGAATGGGGGTCGCTCTTTATTGATATGAACTGGGTTTACAAGATGTGGCTAAGTACTACCCTGAATTACACTGAATGGGGGAATGTCTAACCGAGTAATCAGACTTAGAATATGAGTCTAAGGCTGATTATCCAGCTTCTAATTCCACCGCCTAGGCTTCTGTGTATTCTGTTGAACTGTCGTTGTTCTTGTCTTTGTTGGTCTTGGCCTTGTTGTGTGTGTCCCTTCGTCTTCTGTGCTTCACCTTTAAATAACTTCCGAAGAGGTGGCAGTTACTCCTGGAGAAGACGTCCCTGGTGAAATGTTACAACTGGTCAGAACGGTGGAGCAGTTAGCAACGTGCTAACTTCCTTGTGGTTGCCTGTGAAAAGCTTAACCGTAGGGTGGTTAATAGTCAGTGTCTCAGGGTTGTACCATCGTATGGTTTGGAGCGATAGCACGTGTTCCATTTATCATACGATAAGAAATACCATCCGATAATTTTACGGCGGTTATCCGGTCGGGATTAGGCACAAAGCCTCATCCCACTGTGGTACCCATTAAGTAACCTTCGAATACTAACGACCGGGGAGGTCGTTAGTCTTAGGGTTACGACCATGAAGACGTATGGTCTTTTATTATGTATTAAAATAATACATAGAGGTTTTAATCCTCGTTAGCTAGCCCCCAAACTTTAAATGAACTGGTCGTGTATATACCTTTTTCCGATGAAATCATATCGGGCAGACCCCATTTAATGTCATGGTATACGAAGTGGTCTGTGTTCACTTTAAAGTTGAGAACTTGCCTTGGGAAACGAAGAGTTCCTCTGTCCGTTTGAACAAAAAGAAGCTTTTTGTCAGTTGGACTCTTGTGGGAATCCTTCGAAAGTATCGGAAGTTTATAAAATGTCCTCTCGCTGGGCTCTTAGAATTTTTATGCTTCCAAAATCCCCTTTAGCTTCTCGCCAAGAAATCCTCCGGAGTCTTTTCCTGTTCTTCAGACCACAAAGTCTCCAACTTTCACTACTCATCCTTGAGGATTTTCGCCATGTCGGAGCAGATTACAAAGTGGTTGCCTTCGGAATTGGGCAAGAAAAAACTTGAGGCCTTGGAGAAGATGGGAATGCTCCCAGATAGGAATCGATTAATTGGAGACCGCGATGGAGAGCATTTTCCGAGCCGTGAAGATGAGGAAATCCTGTTTTCTCGCCTACATCGAATGTGAAATTTGAGATTACCGTACACAAATTCCTCCTCCGCGTTCTTGAACATTACGGGTGGAATTGGTGAATTTGGCCCTAAATTCGATCGCAAATATCGATATTTTGCATATTTATGCGAGGCATACCTGGGAATACAACCGAACTTGAAGCTCTTTAGTTATTTCTACCGCATGGTGATGGGAAAATCTGTGGCAAAATCTAAAGCAGCTCAGGGGAATGCACATTGCGTCTTCATGACGGGAAGGCCGATGAGTACATCCTCATGTACGCGAAATCTTCATGGTCGTCATGGAAAAAGTACTGGTTTTACATGACGGTTACGAAAGACGATGGCCTCTACTTCACCGGAACTAGAGCAAGTGAAAACCCCAAGTGGAAGGAGACCGTAAAGAAGACAGGGATAGTCAAGAGATGGGCGGATGCCATCTATGACTTGCGAGTCAGGGGCCTGACTTCGTGGCATGTGGTGAAGGATTTTACCTTTCGCCAGATTAGCCCATTGAAGCTCCGGACTCATTCCCTGCTCTAGTGCCTTGATCGTGATGAAGCTACCTCAGAAGGTGGTAAGTCTTTGAGATAAATTCCGATCGGTATTTTGATTTGATTAATGTATTACCTTAAAATCTGTCTATTCTTCCTTCTGTTAAAGCTCTTTCTCCTGGGAAAATTAGAGAACGAGTCGGCCGATAAAAGGGGAGCTCGGAGAAAAGGTGAATGCCCCAAGATCTTAGCATAACTCCTATTGAAGGAGGCGGCAAGGCTTAAGGTAATTTAATCAAAAATTCCTTTTACCATGTATATACATATATTCCACCAGATTTCCAATCGTGCTCTACATTTGCGATCGGTCGGATTGCGAATCATACAATCTGGTGAGGATCAACGTCCCACCTTAGTTCCGACCGAGTCGTGCCCTGAGGCACTTGAAGGAGATGAATCCCTCGAGGTAATAGAACATTTCGGAATCATATATGTATGAATTTTTTTTTAGATAAAAGGATTTCTTCACCCAATCAAATTTGTTCTTTGATTTAGGTGGATAAGCTGAAGGCCCTTGAGAATGTAGCTGCGGAGGTCAGAGACTCCAGAGTGGTCGTGCGACCTTACGGTTGTTACTGAAACAACTGATCTGGAGGTTGATGAAACCACTCCCTCCGACCAGATAGTCAGGAATGCGGACCTTGACGAACTAGTCGAGGACATGGCTTCCGACATCTTGTTGGAGGATGTGAGGGTTCCAACAAACCCTGCTGGTCCAGAACCAGCAGAATTGGAGGAGAAGAAAAGGAAGGCTAGCGGCACAGATTTCTCTCTTCCGCGTTTCAGAGTCAAATCCCAGAAATTAACAAGGTGTGTACAAATGAAAGTGGTCGTATAAGTATGTACCTTTAATAATTCCTTGATGATTTGATACTTTGAACTTCCCATCTTCGGTTTGTATAGGTCTTCTGGTGTTCCGGTCGTTTCCGACGAGGTTCTTCCTGAGGACCTGGCACCTGTGGAAGTTCCCAACCAGAGCACTTCTCAGGACAAGGTTCCTGAGGAAGTAGTGGTCGAAGAAGCCCCTGAGCAGGTGACAAGGGCAACGGTTGAGTTGGATCCTTTGGTGATTGAAACCCCTTCTGTGGAGGTAGATGCCTCTGAGAGGTCTCAACAGGTTCCGATCACTGTTGATAACCCTTCCCAACCTAATAAGTTCCCTTTTCGTCCCCGATTTATCGAGGATAAGGAGCTTGATGAGGCGTGGCAGAAAGTATCGGATACTCAACTCAAGATGCACCCTGATTCGATTTTTGCTGGTTATAATGACCAGGCAATTCGGGTAAGTATTCTACAACCAGTTACATAACTCTTCTTTAAAAAGTGTATAAGAAACTTAAGAAAGAGAATGCCATTTGTATAGCATTTGGTCGAGAACTTTGCTGTGGTCGGAGGACTGACCCAGCGAGTTAAGGACTTGGAGCAAAAGCACTCCGAGTTGGAAAGTAAGAACTTTTCCCTTTTAAACTTTTGTTTCTTCTTCAATACTTTGCTCCTCTACAATTATTCTCCCTTATCGTATTCGATAGATCTGGAGAAAATAAAAGAGGAGGTTGTACGAGAAAGCCAAGACGGCTCTTCTTGAAGAAGAAATAAAAGCTAAAGACCGATCATTTCTTTGAAGCAAGTTCAGCTAAAGACCGGTTGATCGCTGAAGCAACGACCAAATATGAAACACGTAGCAAAACAAATGAAGGTAATATGTCGTAAACTTGATTTTTCCTTCAATTATGCTTGTGTTCATTAAGCGATTTGCTTTTGTAGAGCAAGCGCAAATCTTGAAACAGTAAAAAAACTCAAATTTGAGCGAGGATAAGGAGGCGGCTCTTGCTCAAAATATTGATGAAAAGATTCATACTTTGAATAAGATGATCTTTGATATGGGATCAGGATCAAGCTTGCCTACCTTAAGAGATCCAATAGAGAAAATGAACTATTTGGGTCAACTTCTAGAGGACCTTAAAGTTACGCTCAAAACTACTCGGATGAATTATGCCGGGCCCTAAAAGCAAAGCGTTGCAAGTGGAGTTAGTTTTGCTTTGGCAAAACTGAAAGTTTCCGACCCCTCCATAGATCTCCAAGCTGTTAAAGATGACTTCAACTGCCCACCTGAAGAGACGACCAAGTTCATGGAAGAACTCAGGCCACTCGGAGATATAGTTGTAGAGGAGATGGAGGTCGGATCTCCGACAAACAGTAGTTAGGCTGGGAATATTTCTTAGAGTAGGTTCCTGCAAGTGTAAAAATAATTGAATATCTATGAAAACTTACCTTTTATGTCATTGACAAAGCTTTTGTCTATCCTATTTGACTTTTAAAATTCTCGTATATTTCCTAGCCCCCGACTGCTTTATAGTAGAAGAACGTTACTGTACAAGCAGTGAGCCAAGAAAGAGAATAAAAAAGAGGTCATAACCATGTATGTGAGTTTTTGAAGGTATGTTTGGACATGTAAGACAAAACTGATCGTTGCAGTACTAGGAAATCAAATGTGGTCAGGACCAGCATATGATTTCGACTAGTTATAGATCTTTGTTTGTCACAATGGAAATACCAATCAAAAAACTATATATGGTCGGAAAAAAGACTTTGTCGAACTTGACATAAGAAGAAATGCAAATATGTATGCAACAGATTATAAGTGAACTTTGTTTATATCTATTGTCCCATAGTCTGGTCGGAACTAATGCTAAGACCTGAAGGCATACGACATATCTCTTGAAACGTGTTCAAATTCTGTATCCGACTGGTAGCGAGGATCGTAAGAAAAGAACCGTCGCTAGGAAGCTCCTTCCAGTGGGCAGGACCACGTGCGAAAAAGGAGAGACTTTGACTAGGAGGCTTTCCGTGTCCGACCGAGAGCTGACAAGAATAGACCAGAATCTTGAAATAATGAAGCATAATCTTCAAAATCGTAAGCATATCATTCATGAGATAGTTAGTTGTGTGGCGCTCTGATTACTCATTTTCTTTAAGAAAAGAGTGTAGTCGCGCGTGGGAATCATTTGAAGAAAATGCTGACGACTAGGACCATAGAGTATTAGAGATCCTTAAAAAGGATATTGGAGAGAAAAATGTCTTCTCCGACCATACTAACAATAATAAACGACCAGAATGTAGGTGTATATATATAAGCAAGGTTGCACTTCTTAATTAATTAATGAATTTAGTGAAATTGAAATTGAAAGAAATGAAAGAATGAAAATTAAACATAGAACTTATGCAATTGATCGATGTTCCAAGAATTTGACAAAATTTGCCCATCAGACATAGCTAGTCATACGGAACCTGGTCGGGTGACTTCGACCACAGTGTAAGGACCTTCCCATTTAGGAGAAAGTTTATTGCGATTTGTTTGGCTCTGAATTTTTCTGAGAACCAGATCACCTACAGCAAGGCTGCGAGGCTGCACCTTACGACTATGGTACCTTCGCATGGCTTGTTGGTAGACTGCTGATCGTACAAGGGCTTGGTTTCGTCGTTCTTCAAGGAAATCGACGTTGTCAAGTCGTCGTTCATTCTGATCATTTTCGTCAAAACGATCGCCGAAAGCGAGCCAATTTTGAGTTACGGAGGAAGCATGGTTTGACACCATAAACCAAAAAGAATGGAGTTTCACCGGTCGCATGGTCGGTCGTGGTTGACGGCCCATAACACGAGGGAAGTTCTTTAACCCAAGCTCCTGACCGTTTGATTAACTGGTCGAATACTCGGCGTTTGATCCCCTACATAAGGATACCATTAGCCCGCTCAACTGCTCCGTTGCTCTGTGGATGAGCAACAGAAGCAAAATGAACTTTGACACCAAGTTCATCGCAGAATTCCTGGAATTATCGCCGAGAATCGGGAACCATTATGCGTGATGATCTGTTGGGTACACCAAATCGCGTGATCACATTTTTCAGAGAAATCTCTTAGCGGCCTCGGTTGTTATTTTAACGGTCGCTCGGCTTCAATCCATTTTGTAAACGTGTCAATCATGGCGAAAAGGAATTGAAGCCCCGGTGCTCTTAGGAAAGGTCCCGTAATGTCGATCCCAGGTTGCAAAAGGCCAAGAAAGAGGAATTGTTTGTAAGGCTTGTCTTTGGTGATGTACTTATCGGCTATAAACCGACATTGTACACACTTCATCACAAGCTCTTTTGCATCATGAAGGCGGTTGGCGATAATAGCCTTCTTAGGAAGGCTTTACTGAAACCGTGGTTACAGTAGGAATGGTGTGCTCCTGAGCGCCTTCATGGATTTCGGTTAGCAATCTAATGCCATCCGTTTGAGATATGCATCTCATCAACACTCCATGAGATCCTCGTTTATACAAGGTACTTTCGATTAGAGTGTATGATTTGGCTTTTCGTGCTATCGATCGGCCTCTACATCATCTTCTGGAATTGTGTCATCTGTGAAGATAATTGTAGATCGATGTCATCCGATCTCTACCTTGATCGTGGCGGCCCAACCGTCAACGACTGTGGAGCATCCATGTTCCTTGATCAGTTTGTCAACTTGCAAAGAATCATGTATGTTCTCGGAAGGCTCAACTACCGAGGGTGAATTGAGTTGCTCGAGAAAAACTCCAGGCGGGACGGTCGACCTCGTGGAGGCCATCCGTGCTAACCAAGCTGTGCGCGAAAGTTTTCCTTTCTAGGAATATGTTGGATCTGAAAACCGAAGAAGTGCTTTTCGAAGTTTTCGTACTTCCGCCAAATAAGATGACATCTTGGTACTCGAGCATTGATACTCTTTCCCCACTTGATTCGCTACTAGTTGAGAATCGCCTTTCACTAATGTCTGCGAATCCGGCGAGCGAGCTGCTCGAGTCTGCCGATAAACCTTCATATTACGCCACATTATTGGTGGCGGGAAAATTCTTGGATGGCGTACTTGATGTGTTCGCCGAGAGGGATATCAAGACCACTCGAGCCCCGATCCTTGTAACATCAAGGAACCGTCGAAATACATTGTCCACTCGTCGTGGTGTTCGTACTCGGGTCCTTGGGTGGGTTCGAGGTTTGTCCATTTGGCAATGAATTACGCTATTGCAGGACTTTATTGTTGCTCGTGAAATGAAATGGAGATCGAGCGCCCTAGCTCGACCACCCATTTGGCTATTAGTCCGATGATTCCCTATTTCCAAGGACTTGACCAAGGGATATCCGGTAGGTACGACCACTTTGTGGGCACGAAAGTAGTGCCTTAGCTTCCTTGAAGACATAAGGAGGCCATAGAGCAACTTTTGTACTGTGGGTATCTTTCCTTTGGTCCATGTAAGACTTAAACTACGTAATAGACCGGTCATTGGATATTATCCTTTCTACAACGATTACACCGCTAAGCATGCGTGGTGTTGCCCGTAAATTAGCAATGTTTCTCCCGATCTCGGAGAAACTAAGACCGAGGTACTCGTAAGGTACTTTTGAGTTCCTCAAAGGCATCGTTTGCCTCTTTAGTCCCTCGAAACTCCCATGTTTAGAAGAAGTTTAAAGAAAGGTAATCCTTTTTCCCTAACCTTGCTATAAACGACTTACTTACGCCATACTGATAGGTTAGTTTTGGACTTCCTTCTTCGTGGTGGGAGGGCGATCGGTCGATGGCCGCAATTTTTTTGGATTTGCTTCAATACCTCTAGCGAAACTAGGAAACCAGCGGTTTTCAGTGAAACTCCCAACACACACTTTTCGGATTTAACTTGAGGTTATGTCTTCTCAAGTTGTTAAAAGTTTCTTGTAAGTCGAGAATGTGGTGCTTGGCGTTGGTGGTCTTTACGACTAGATCGTCAACGTAAGCTTCTAGATTCCGACCGATTTGTGGACTAAAGGTTTTTTGCATCAACCTTTGAAAAGTCGCACCAGCGTTTTTGAGACCAAATGGCATCTTAATATAATAGTAAGTGCCATATGGGGTGATGAAGGAAGTTTTCTCCTCAACTTCTTTACACATACTAATCTGGTGGTACCCTGAATACGCATCTAAAAACTCAGTAACTCGCACCCAGAAGTAGAGTCTACTAGTTGATCAATGCGAGGAAGCGGAAAGTCATCCTTCGGACAAGCCTTATTAAGATCTGTAAAGTCGATACACATTCGCCATTTCCCATTGTTTTTTCTAACCATTACAGGATTGGCAAGCCACCGTGGGTGGTCGACTTCATGAATAAATCCGGCTTTGAGAAGCTTGTCAATCTCCCAATGGATTGCTTCCTTCCGATCAAAAGTAAGCGTCGTAGTTTCGCTTGATCGGTTTTTGTCGTGGAGAGCAAGCACGTGCTCGATCACCTCGGGGACTCGAGCATATCGGACGCTTGCCGAGCAAACCGTCTGATTCGCTCGGAGGAAGGAGACGGCGACTCTTCCTATTTAAGGTCGAGTCTTGCCCGACCGAATCTTATGGCGGTTGGGTCCGGATGTCTGACCCATGTGACGACTTTATTTGTCCGAGAAGCGCTTTTGTCGAGTGGTACCTCCTTTATGCAGTCGGATGGTTTGGGTGTCATCTTTGGCCTCGAGTGCTTGACTGCATGGGAGACGGGTTAACCTCTCGGTGGAAGTTCATCAACCAAATGCAAAGGATTTCGATCGCATCGTAAGCCATTTTACGATCTCCTCGAATAGTGATGACTCTTCGCCCCGGCATTTTCAAACTTTGATAACCGTAATGCGTGGCTATCAAGAATTTTGCTAATCTTTGGTCGATCGAGAATTCCGTTGTATCGCGGATTCAAGTTTACTACATCAAGCGGAATCCTCTCTGTTGGAAGTTGTCAGGCTTTCCGAACGTAACCGGTAAGGAAACTTGTCCTATCGATTTAGCGGTAGAACCCGAAACTATGCCATGAAAAGCATATTTCACAGGTTTCACCTTTGACATGGGGACCTGCATTTCTTCAAAAGCTCCCACAAATAATATATTCAAAGAACTACCCCCATCTACTAAGACCCGATTAACCCGACAATTATTAATGGTTGGTTCAACAACGATAGGGAACCTACCTGGTCGAGTCGATGGGATGGGACAGTCGTTTTTGCTGAAGGAAATTGCGGTGTCCGACCACTTCGAGTGCTTGATTACAGTTAGCGATTCGACGAGGTTGACCTCCCGCTCCATGGCCTTTAGATGACGTCTGGACTCGTATGAAGAAGATCCTCCAAAAATCATGTTGACTGTGTGTTGGGGATCCTGGTACTCCATCTCCTCGTCGCCATCCTTGTCCTTTTTGGAGCTCGTTTCTCCATGTTCTGTATTGCGGAAATGGTCCTTTACCGCATAATAATCCTCCAGATTTCTTTTGCGAGACCACGGCAGTGCGAGATCATGCCACTGCTTTGGTGAAGTGGGCACCACTTCTTGTTCGTTTGGAATCCTTGGTCGGAGCTTTTGCCTTGCTTGACCGGCATAGTCCTTCTTGCCCTTCTGAATTTATGCGAGCAGCGAGGACTTCCTTGTCGTCGAGTCTGCGGTTCTTTTTCTTCTTGAGAGACTTCTTGTTCTTTTTCTCCTGTTTGTCGGCCGGGTGAGGAATCTTGTCTTTCCGATCAATGGCTTCACACCACTCGATTGCTTCGCTAGCGGTGGCATACTTATCGCCATATCAAAAAGCTCAGCGGTTGTTCTTGGAGGGTTCATTGCTATGTCCTCCGTAAACCGCCGATTCCTCGCACTGCTTTTAAAAGCTTTGAATAACGAGAGGACTCTGCGACTTCGGGTATAGAGTTACGAACTGGTGAACCTCTTGATATATTGGCGTAAAGTCTCATCGATCCTCGCCGGATTACGTGGAGATCGTCCTCCTTCGAGGCGGTCGACGTACCTCGAAGTTGGCAATCGAGAAGATCACGAGTTGTTCCCAAGTATATATTGATCCGACCAAGAAGTTTAACAACCACGGCCGGGCGGACCCTTCGAGCACGGTGGGTAAATAGTTGGCCATTACATTCTCATCGCCACGGCAGTACGATGGCGGTGGTATATATTGGAGAAATTCCAATGGGTTTTGAGTTCCATTAAATTTGTCCAAGTTGGCGGTCGGAACCGGTTAGGCCACGCACGCGGCTTGGAGCCTGCAGAGAAGGCTCGACAACTGTGATTGATTCATGGCGTCTTCTGCGGGAAGGTGCGGATTATGTCGCCGGAGACCGATCCCTAGGATGGGATCTTTGGAACTCCGGTGTACCGATCCGGTCGTGGACATTGATATGATGCCTCGGACCACCCACTTGGTTCAAATGATGTCGGAGATCGTTAGGTCCTAGTGGTGGTTCTTCTCGACGCAGTGGGGGAGTAGCCTCTTGAAATAGCCTTCTCCCCTCGTGACTCCTTGGTCGGAATCGTCGAGGAGGTCTCGGTATCGACTGCTCTCTGGTATGACCGTGCTGTCCCCTGCTGAGGGAGGAACGTTGGGATGAAGTCATAGTCTGACTTCTTGAAATCCTCTGTTCCCGATATGCTTCCGTTCGCTGCATGGTCTGTTGAAGAATTTCGGATACCTGACCTACGAGTTGTACAAAACTAGGAGTTCCTGCTAGAGCAGGATCGGAATTATTTAACATGTTTTGAACACGTCGCAAGTCGAAGGTCTCAGGGGGTTCATACTGGTCGTAGGTGTACGCCTGTCTGAACCTTCCCCTGACCTTCGGATTTGTTCGGTCCCATCAGTCACTCTGGGTGGGGCAGTGCCAGGCGAGTTAACTGATTGACGTCGATTAGTTCTGTCGCCTCCGGAAGTTGGTGCCTGACGGCCCGGATCATCTCTAACAACACGTGATGGCGTGGTAGAGAGTGTAGGATCGTGCAGGGCATCTTGATCTTCATCTCCGATCGCGTTGACCTCGTGCTTCCAGCATTAATCTTCCGATGAGCTTCCATCGTAACTAATGGAGAGCTTGTCAGTGCTTCTGCCAGAATCTTCCACGATGGAGATCGGTCGGAGATGAGCACTTCCTGAGGTTTTCTCAGCCTGATCCGACGAACCGCCGATCATATGCTGAGTGTGATCATCCCCACATGGCCTACGACCAGTGGAGGTTTCATCGACACCGTTACCAGGTGACGGTTGACTCCTGGAATTGCCAGAAGCCGAAGGAGAGTATCTTTCAGCCATGATTTCATCAATGGTATAGAGTCTTCGGGTGATGGGGCTGAAATTTCTTCACTGTTTAGCGGTCAAGAAGACCGGCTTGAAGAGATCCTCTGGCATTCGGAATCGGTCGGAACGGCGGTTCTCTGGTTGCGCCACCGTAGTGGTGGCGGCGATCTTCATCCATCCGGTCGACCTCGCTAACGTCGGCGACGGCGAGCCGGCGGAGGAGGAAGAGGAGGATGACCTGCCATTTTCTTCCATGGCGCGGATACATCCTTCCATGTCGAGGTCGGCGTAGTCCGCCAAATCGAACCAATTTTCCTCATCCCAAACTCGGGCATAGTCGCATGAGCGATTGCAGAGATTTTGGCGAGGATTTTCTTGGCGAAGAATTTTCTTGAAACTTCGCCTTCTTCCCCACGGATGGCGCCATTTGTCGGCGATCGAGTCGCCGATCTTCTGAAAATGAGCGAGGAAAATGATGTGGAATATCACGGAATGGAATGGGGGTCGCTCTTTATTGATATGAACTGGGTTTACAAGATGTGGCTAAGTACTACCTGAATTACATGAATGGGGAATGTCTAACGAGTAATCGGACTTAGAATATGAGTCTAAGGCTGATTATCCAGCTTCTAATTCCACCGCTTAGGCTTCTGTGTATTCTGTTGAACTGTCGTTGTTCTTGTCTTTGTTGGTCTTGGCCTTGTTGTGTGTGTCCTTCGTCTTCTGCGCTTCACCTTTAAATAACTTCGAAGAGGTGGCGATTACTCGGAGAAGGCGTCCCTGGTGAAACGTTACGGTGGTCGGAGCGGTGGAAGCGATTAACAACGTGCTAACTTCCTTGCGGTTACTGTGAAAAGCTTAACCGTAGGGTGGTTAATAGTCGGTGTCTCGGGGTTGTACCATCGCATGGTTTGGAGCGATAGCACGTGTTCCATTTATCATACGATAAGAAATACCGATCGATAATTTTACGGCGGTTATACGGTGGGGATTAGGCACAAAGCCTCATCCCACTGTGGTACCCATTAAGTAATTCGGAATACTAACGACCGTGGAGGTCGTTAGTCTTAGGGGTTACGACCATGAAGACGTATGGTCTTTTATTATGTATTAAAATAATACATAGAGGTTTTAATCCTCATCAGCTACCTTCCCCTACTCAAACCCTAACCGTCGCCACCCTATGCCATGCGCCCCCCCGGCCGGCGTTGCCCTTCCATGGTCCCTACCGCTATGCCTCTGTGCCGCCTTCTCCTGGTAAAACTCTCGCTGCCACCCTGTGAGGACCCCGGTTTATTAGGCTTGTAATACTTAGTCGTCCATTGACCCTAGTATTACCAACGAAATAACCCGTGTCTTCGAGATATGTATATATACTTCCCAGAAATGCAGTATACACACCCCTTTACAAAATCATGCATCAAGTTCATACAAGACATAGAACCAAGCACGAACTAGATTAAATAAAAGACATATATAATATAGAGAGAGTTATTACAAAAGGGGCCGACCGGCCAAATAACAACTAAGAAAGATAAACGACAGCGGAAGCAAAAAGGCCATAAGATGGCAATAAACAAGAGCCAATCAGTGTGCCTTAACCCACAAGGCAACCAATCGAACCGCCAAGCTAGTCTTCCCAACCACAGCACATCTCACAAAAGTAGGGCCCTTGGGGCTCTACCTCCTCTGCAACAAAGTTGTTAAGCAAATCAAATGAGTACAAAAATGTACTCGCAAGACTGACGTGTAGTATAACAGAACTATAGTTAACTACATGCAAGCTTTATTGAAGTGGAAGGCTTTGGGCTCATTTTAGCATAAAGCAAGTTTTCATTTGCAAAAATGTAATAGATTGAAAGCAATTTTGACAAAGCATTTTTAATTGTTGAAGTAACAACGATACAATAATAATAACAAGAACAAGAACAACCTGGAAGTGACTAACCCAATAGCACCACAACAATAGCATGAATTACCCATTCATACCACCCATGTCAAGTTTTAATTAAAGGTTGTAGTCTAATTCTTGCGGGAAATCACCAAGTGTGTCCATAACCTAGGACGAGGCTATTCGAATAGTTTTAACCCTACAAGGGTGTACCAATGTACTCACACGCCAGACCGCCTTTTCGCCAAGCTATTTAGCACACTTCCTTTGGTATGCCGGCACAGCTAAGTCCTACGAGACATTTCCAATGGATGATGCTAATTAAGAGCCGCAACCCATAAGAGAAAGATACATTAGCCAGCTTACAGCCGATCTGCTAATGCTCCCCTCACATCATAACACATTTTTGAAAACACCCACCATCCAGCTCATAATTAACACCTCCCAAAGTACTTAGTCAAGAGAGGTCCCATATCCCCCTTGTGTGGTTAGCACGCAAAAGTGCTTGGATCAATGGCGCAAGTAATTCGGTCCTTGGGGACTTAGGCACCATTCCATTCACACCCAACAGATCACACCAACATCCAATGTGCCCAAGTCAAACAGTTTTGTTTTCATTTTTATTTCTTTACAAAGTAACAAAGCACAAGTGCTAGACATAATGGAATAATAATTTTTGTGTGATCAAGGTCATCGATATAATGTCGACAACCGCCCATTTCTACCGTTATCTAAGCATTTCTAAGCATCCATGTAAACTACTAAGTGATAAGAGTCCATCCAACGAACTCTAAATCACAGCAAGGTATTCCTAGGCTTAGTAGTAGAGAATGAACATTTACCTACAGAGTATGCATCTATAGGCTCAACTAATTGATACTTTAACACAAAGTAGCATGCATACATACAAGTGAAACAAAGTATTAAACTTTTAAAGTAATGGGACAACAGGGATATGATCAAACTGCTTGCCTTAATGGGTATGCTCAGTTTGCTGTAGAGTATCTCTCACGGGATCAACACACTCGTCGACACCTAAACGAAAAGGCGAAAAGAATCGATAAGAACGACGAAAACCAAGAAGACACCACAGCAAACTTTCTCCAATTGCTCTGAAATTTTTACGGCAGCAAGAGGATGATTTTTAGAGAATTTATCAACAAGAACCAATTGATTTGGATTCTCAATGCAAAAGATATGAGCAAAACAAAACTGCTCAGCTTCAAAAATGCAAACTGCTACTATTCACCATAATTAAATTGTTTAGCAAAAATTTCTAGAAAGGTGATGCTTCTGAAATTTTTACTATAAATCAAGCACCTCATAAGATGAACAACCCAATTGGATTCATCTCATTTGGAGCTATAATGCACTTTCTACAATTTTTCAAAGACATGAAAATGAGCACAACTAAAATGCACCCACAATTCTTTTGAAAATAGTGACATGCCTAAATCCTACTCTACCATTTAGTGCATTAAAAGAGGAAGCCAACACAGTTGGATTCACTCCAAAATGATTTACAGACAATTACTTATGCATTTTACAAGTTAAATGAATTTTTAATGTAACATTTAAAGTCTATTTCTAAACCAAGTTGCAAATCCATTTTCTGGAGCTGAACTGAGCTCACAACCATTTTTAGATTAGAGCTCGGATCAAACCAGACCTAACAAAATTGGAATCACCTCATTTGGATTTAAAATGAAATAGTTATGCATTTTTGAAGTTCATTACCTTTTTCAGTTCACAAATAAGAGCTCTTGGGCTTTTCTAAAAACCATAAAGAGCGAGAGGACATGAGCTGTAGATTCTCAATCGGACGGCCCAAGACCTCCCAGTGAAAACGTGCACGCGTTCGCGCGAGATTGAGGACGTGGGCCGTGGATCCTGGATCCAACGGCTCACGACCTACGGCATCGCGCGTTCGCGCCAGCGCGAGCTCGGAGAACGTGAACCGTGGATCCTGAATCCAACGGCTCACGACCTACGGCATCGCGCACTCGCACGCAGCGCGTTTGGACCTCGCGCGTGCGATTGGGGAGGAGGTCATGGCCGCTGATCGCGAGATGGACGGCCCGCGACCACGCACGCAGCGCACGTGCGCTCCGACAATGACACAACCCATGATTAGCGCGGATAACCACGAGGATTTGGCCATAATGATATGTCCAAATCCGGTAATGGCACGGCCCAGCTCGCGTCCGACAAAAACCGACGGCGTTCCACGGCTTGTCTGTGAGGACCCCGGTTTATTAGGCTTGTAATACTTAGTCATCCATTGACCCTAGCATCACAAACATAATAATCCGTATCTTCGAGATATGTATACTTCCCAGAAATGCAGTATACACACCTCTTTACAAAATCATGCATCAAGTTCATACAAGATATAGAACCAAGCACGAACTAGAATAAAAGACATACATAATATAGAGAGAGTTATTACAAGAGGAGAGGCCAAGAGGCCAAACAACAAATACAAAACTAAAATAAACAGCGGAAGCAAAAGTGCCATCAGATGGCCATAAACAAAAGCCAATTAGTGTGCCTTTACCCACAAGGCAACCAACCGGACCGCTAAGCTAGTCGTCAAACCCGAAGCACATCCCACAAGAGTGAAGCCCTTGGGGCTCACCTTCTTTCTCTGCAACAAAGTTATTAAGCAAAGCAAATGAGTACAAAGAATGTACTCGCAAGACTGACGTGTAAGATAACAGAACTATAGTTTAGCTACATGCAAGCTTTATTTAAGTGGATGAGGCTTTGGACTCATTTTAGCATAAAGCCAGTTTTCATTTGCAATAATGTAATAGATTGAAAGCGATTTGACAAAGCATTTTTAATTGTTGAAGTAACAACGATACAATAATAATATCAACAACAAGAACAACCTGAAAGTGACTAACCCAATAGTCACCACAACAATAGTATGAACATCCATTCATACCAACCATGTCAAGTTTTAATTAAAGGTTGTAGTCTAGTTCTCACAGGCGTTTCGGCGTGTCCATAACCTAGGGCGAGGCTATTCGAATAGTTTTAACCTGCAGGGTGTACCAATGTACCCACACGCCGACCGCCTTTTCGCCACATGATTTAGCACACTTCCTTTGGTATGCCGCACGGCTAAGTCCTCTGAGACATTTCCAATGGACGATGCTAATTAAGAGCCGCATCCCACGGGATAAGAACACATTAGACAGCCTAGCCGGTGCGCTAATGCTCCCTTCCCACACCACACACACATATTTTATTTTTAAACACCCACCGACCAGCTCATAATTAACACCTTCCAAAGTACTTAGTCAAGAGAGGTCCCATATCCCCCTCGTGTGGTTATCACGCAAAATTGCTCAGAACGGTGGTGCAAGTAACTCGGTCCTTAATGACTCAGGCATACTACCACATTCCAAAAACCACACCATCCATCCAATATGCCCAAGTCCAAATCAAACTTTTTATTTTCAGATTTGATTTTACAAAATAACAAAGCACAAGTGCTGGACATAAAGGAGTAATAATTAGATTTGTGTGATCAAGACCATCGACTAAATCGATGATCGCCCATTACTACCGATAACTAGGCATGTCTAAGCAGTTTAAATCGAAAACTACTAAGTGATAAGAGCTCATCCAACGAGCTCAAACCACAGCAAATAACCTAGGCTCATGGTAGTAGAGGATAAACAATTCCTACAGATTATGCAACTATAGGCTTGCTAGCGACATTTTAACACAAAGTAGCATGCATACATACAAGTGAAACAAAGTATTAACTTTAAAGTAATGGGACAATAAATGGATATGATCAAACTGCTTGCCTTGCTGTGGCTGGTCACTATGCTGCAGAGAAACACTCACGGGATCAACCCACTCGTCGGAACCTAATCAAAAAGGCAAAAAGAATCGATAAGAACGACAAAAACCACAAGGACAGCACAGCAAACAAACTCCAAATACTCTGAAATTTCTACAGAAGAAAGAGGATGATTTTAGGAATTTAGCAACAAGAACCAATGGATTTGGATTCTCAATGCGAAAGATATGAGCAAAATAATTCTGCTCAGCCCTAAAAATACCAAACTGCTACTATTCACTAATTTAATTATTAGGCAACATTTTCTAGAAGGGTGGTGATACTGAGATTTTTAATGTAAAACCAGCACCTCATGAGATGAATAACACAATTGAGTTCATCCCATTTGGAGCTATATTGCACTCTCTACAATTTTTCAAAAACAAGAACTTGAACAAAATTATAATGCACAAGCACTCATTTTGACAACAGCAACATGCTCAAACCTAATTTTCGCAGTGAGTTCAATAATATAGGAAACCAACAAAGTTGGTTTCACTCGAAAATAATCTACAGAGCATTAGTTATGTATTTTACAAGTTAAACACTATTTTGAGTGCACATTTAAAGCTAGTTTTAAAAATTTAATGGCAAAACTGTGCTCTGGAACTGAACTCAACTTACAATCATTTTTAGATTAAAGTCAAGTCCAAGACAGAGCTAATACAATTTGAATGACCTCATTTGGATTTAAATTGAGTTAGTTACGAAATTTTAAAGTTCATACCCTTTTCAGTTCACAATTTAACAGTTCACTGGAATTTCTAAAAACCCTAAAGACATGGGAGGACACAAGCGGCTCAGATCACGCGTGGGAGGTCCTCAATGGTTGAGATCTTCCAAAGGAAGATCTAAACTATCAAGATCTCCCCGAGGAAGATCTACATCGCCAGGACCTCACAGGAGAGGTCCTGGACGGTCCAGATTTTTCCAGGGGAGGACCTTAATGGTCCAGATCGTCCAAGGGAGGACCTTGACGGTCAAGATCTACCCAGAGAGGTCATGAACGGCTGAGATGACCTCGGAGAGGTCCTAAGTGGAGGTCCTAACGTCACAGACCTCCAGGGGAGGTCTGGACGGCCACGATCGCAAGGGGAGGTCCTGGACGTTCCAGATCTCCTCGGAGGAGGTCATGGACGTCCCAGAGCTCGCGACCACGTGCTTGCGTGCACGCACGTGCTCGGACAAGGGATTAATGCGCGCGGGACACAAGGAGGTCCACGCGGGAGGTCTTAAATGCGCAACACGGGAGGATTAAAGACATTTAAGACACGCCATTGATTACAATGATTTGAGCAATGATGAACGCATTAACGCGGCGGATCTTTGTCCTAAAAACGACAATGGCGCCGCCGTGTACGTCCGACAAAACCCGAGTTTGAAGAGATGGTTCTCGCCGGCGATGTAGACCCCGCCGGCGACATCCAATGGTACCACCGAGTGCACAATAACTGCGCGCAGTGGACCTCCTCTCAACGGCGGCGACGTTTTAAACGCCGGCGAGCCGAGAGGCTCGAAAAGGCACAACACGGCAAAATCTAAAATGCAAATTAAAGCTCCGCGACATCCATTCAAGCGTGTGCCCAAGAAAAGCTCCGCAACCTCATACACGCGGGTGCCCAGCGCTAAAGGACTATCAGGAAGTACCTGGAGGTCCTGAAGGTGCCGGGGAGGTCGAGGATGGTGATGGCCTGAGTTGGAGAAGATGGGAAGCTTCGCTACTCAAGGCCAAGCTCCAAGCTCCAAGCTCCAAGCTCCAAGCTGCAAGCTCCACTAGTCCTCTCCTGAAAATGTTATCCTAACAATGGGTTAGGTTCAACTCCAAGAGATTTGGGGGAGCTGAAAATGAGCAAGAGGTTGTGAGGGAGCCACTGGAGCAAGCCTTCACCACCGAGGGCTTCAAGCTTCTCAACAATGGCGGCCAAGAGTGGAGGTCAGAAGAGAGAAAAGCTCAAATGACACAGGTGCAAGCTAAAGCTTGGAAGTGTGCCAAAGAAGCTAAGGGAGGAACCCAATGGGGTTTTATACTTGGGAGAAGCAGGGCACACGAGCTGGGGTTAAGCTCATGGTGAGCTTAGCCCATGGCTCGGTCCAGGGTTTGGACAAGACGCGAGGTTGAGATGGTGGCGTGTCCGAGCGATCGAGAGGCGGAAGGTCGACCAAAGATTTAATCTTGGTCGAAAGAGTTGTTATAAGGTACACAATTGCAGGCATGCATTAACTCCCTGCTCAGGAGCACGCATGCGTGACCAAGGTAGGAGAAGAACAGGGGAGGTCATTTTGACCATTGGATAAGCCTACGGGGAGGTCCTAACCATCGGATGCTCTTTTTTGAACCGTTACGCGTTTAAGTGACTGGGAGGAGGTCCCAGCCACACGATCTTGGACGGGGAGGTCGTGGCCCTCTGATTTCCTTAACGCGGATGCACAAAGGAAAAGGATCAGGAGGTCCAAGGCGTTGGATCTCAATCCAACGGTGCAAACCTCCTGGAGAACTTAACGTTTGCGCGCGCTACAGCCCAAGATGTGGAGGTCATGGCCTTTGTATTTAAATCCAAGGGCACATAACAGATAGGGAGGGCTTAGACGCTGCGCAACGCACAAGAGAGGTCATGGCCGTGAGATTTACATCTAACGGCTACGACCTCATGTGCGCTGGGAGATCTGATCTTGACGAGGCAGGAGGAGGTTGTGACCGTGGATCTTAATCCGACGGTGCACAACACGAGATGGGGAGGTTGTGGCGCTTGAAATTTGGGAGGTTGTGGGTCGTTGGATGTAAACCAACGGCGCACACAATTAAAGCGGGAGGTCTCGGCCTCGCAAGATGGCGCAAAGGAGGTCTGGCCCTCGATTTTGATCAAGGGCTATGACCTCACTAAGGTGGGGAGGACCTCGCGAGAAAAGGTTTGCGAGAGGAGGTCGTGGCCTTTGGATTGCATCCAACGGCTACGACCTCAAGTGAATACAAAAGGAGGTCAAGGTGGTTTGAGCGCTCGAGGAGGTCAGGGCCATGGATTTTTGATCCAACGGCACAGGACCTAGATGGGTGGAGGACTAGGGCGCTAAACAACGAAGGGGGAGGTCAGGACCGTGGATTTTGATCCAGCGGCCAAGACCTGATGAGGTGGGGATGTCCTGGCGGTATTGACCACGAAGGAGGTCATGGCGGTTGGATGTTAATCCAACGGCTACGACCTGATCGAGGTGGAGAGGAGGTCTGCTGAGCCCAGGAGTGGGTTGGGTTGGACCAGCTTTGCAAATTGGCTAGCCCAAGGAACAGTATAGGCTTTTAAATTTAGTTTTTAACAGCTGAGACTTAGAAGAATTATTTGAGATAGCAAATGAACTCCAAATTTCCTGAAATTTTAACAGGAACTTGCTGACAACATGATTAACCTTACATAAAATTTCTCAGGAAATTCATGAAGGCCGTTCAAGGATTTGTTTTACCTCCAAAAATTATCAACAAGTTTTACAACTTGTGATATTTTTCAGAGGGGTCCCACATCATCTTTTAGGACCAAGGAAAATATTTCCAAATGTTTGGCACCAGATTTAAGATGAATGGAAAATGAGTTTGACTTTTGGGACAACAAGAGCTTAGGGTTTTTGGATAACACAACTCTTGGACAAGAATTTAAGGTGAGTTCAAGAATTTCAAGATGTGAGAAAAAGTTTTAATTTCTACACATTTAACTACATTTGAAACAAACACCTCATTAGGTATTTGGGATGTTACATTGTCGCCGGCGATAGGAACCTCGTCGGCGCCAGCCAAATACCAAAATGGAAGCGCAATAGCGTTGTGCACATGATGGTGGCATTCCCAGCAGCGGCGACGGCCCACAACGCCGACGAGCCGGAGGGAGGCAAGGTGACTATCACGGCCGAAAAGCGAAAAGGAATTCAAAGCTCCGCAACAACCATACATGCAGGTGCCCAGCATCTAAGGACTACCAGGAGGTTACCTAGAGGTCTTGGAGGTGCTGAGGAGGTCAGAGGAGAGGAGGACCGGCGATGGTGAAGAAGATGTGCTCCACGGCCGAAAAGCTCCAAGCTCCAAATTAGGCCACCTCTGAAAATGTCCCAAACAAATAAGTTAGGGCTTTTGTCACAGAGGGTAGTGGCTTAAATTGAAGCAAAGAGAGGAAAGCCCCAGGGACCCTGTGCCACTAAGGATCTCCAAGCTCAACAATGGCGGTTGGGGGAGGTCTATGGAGGAGGAAGCTCAGCCAAGCACAGTGGTGCAAGCCTGAGCTCGATGGTGTGTAAAGGAAGCCAAGGGGGGAAACCAAGGGAGGTCTTATAGCTCGGGGAGGCAGAGCTCATGAGCTAGGGCTAAGCTCCATGGTGAGCTTAGCCCATGGCTCGGTCCATGGCTCAGACTAGGACGTGGAGGTGATGGGGGAGCAGGCCTGAGCATGGCCTAGAGGCGGAAAGCTGACATGCATTAAATGCTTGCAGGCACAGAACCGTTGGCGACGTGATAGGTCACCGACCTCCTCCTCTGCCATGGCGCACGTGCACTCCCGAGCTAGGAGAAGAACAGGACCTCATATCAACCATTGGATCAGAACCAGGGGAGGTCGTGACCCTCAGATCCGCAACGGTATGATTTAATTGGAAAGGGAGGAGGTCGTGACCACCAGATCTTTATCGCATGGTGCGCAAAGAAAAGGGGAGGTCACAGCCGTGGGATCTCCATCGCACGGTTGCGAAACCAAACGAGGAGGTCGCGCGCGATAAGGGGATAGGAGGTTGCGGCCGTTGGATCTGAATCCAAAGGCGCGGACGCGATGGAGAGGACTTAAACGATGCGTGCGATATTGCCAAGGGGATGTGGAGGTCGTGGCCTTTAGATTTACATCCAAGGGCGCACAACATCAAGGAGAGGTCGTGGCCATTGGATTTACATCCAAGGGCACACAACATGAGGGGAAGTCTTGAGCTGGTGCGCACCACAGAGAGGGAGGTCATGGCCATTAGATCTTAATCCAAGGACACACAACATCAAGGAGAGGTCGTGGCCATTGGATTTACATCCAAGGGCACACAACATGGATAGGAGGTCGTGGCTGTTGCGCACCACACTAAGGGAGGTCGTGGCGGTTGGATGTTGATCCAACGGCACACCACGAGGAGGGGAGGTCATGGGCGTTGCGCATGACACAAGGGAGGTTGTGGCTGTTGGATTTTGATCCAACGGCAACGAACAGATGTAGGAGGTCGTGGCTGTTGGATTTCAATCCAACGGCACACAACCAAGGTGGGAGGTCGTGGGCGTTGCGCACAATGCAAGGGAGGTCGTGGCCAGTAGATCTTGATCCAAAGGCTATGAACAGAGGTAGGAGGTCGTGGCGGTTGGGTTTTGATCCAACGGCGCACCATCAGAGAGGTGGAAGGTCTTGGCCATTAGGCAAGACACTGGAAAGGGGCAGGGAGGTCGTGGCGGTTGGATTTCGATCCAATGGCTACGAGATGAGAAAGGAGGTTGTGGCGGTTGGATTTTAATCCAAAGGACACGTCCTCGCGTGGGTGGTAGGTCTGATGCGCACGATGAAAAGGGGAGGTCGTGGCCGTGGATTTTAATCCAATGGCGCACAACACATCGCGTGGGGGTGGACTTGACTGAGCTGTTGCAGCGAAGGTCGTGGATATTGGATCTTGATCCAATGGCTATGACCTCGCGCATGGGAAAGGAGCACGGCTGAGCCAGGGGAGTGGGTTGGGTTCGACCCACTTGGAAAGTGGCTCGGGCCCAAGGAATAGTGTCAGGTTTAAATTCAAATTAAAGGCTGAGGTTGGAGGAATTTTTAGAGGTAGCAATTTAACTCCAAAAATTCTGAAATTTTAACTGGAGCTTATTCGCTCTAGGATTAACCTTACATAAAATTTACAGAGGTTTTTGTGAAATGCATTTTTCTCTAGAAATTCATCAAGGCTGTGCTAGGGTTTGACTTACCTCCAAAATTATCAAACAAGTTTTACAACTTATGATATTTTTCAGAGGGGTCCCACATCATCCCTAGAACCAAGGGAAAATATTTCCAAAGGATTGGCACAAGATTTGTGACAAGTGGAATAAGGATTTGACTTTTGTCAATAAGAGCTTTGTGTTTCTGGATTCCACAACTCTTGGAGAAGAATTATAGGTGAGTTCAAGAGTTTCAAGATGTGAGAAAAAGTTTTAATTTCTACACATTTTCTTACATTTGAAACACACACCTAATTATATTTTTGGGATGTTACACACCCCCTCACACGACCATGCTACAGCCGTCCCTTCCGCCTCCCTCCTGCATTGTCACCCTCCTGAGGCCCCCTTGCTGCCGCTCGGCCGTAGCAGGCCATTCTCGGTGATCTCGTTCTCAAGCTGGCCATCCCCGGCGTAGTCTTCCTCGATCTGGTCTTCGGTGACCCCTACTCTAGCTCCCACGGTCCCTCACGGTGTCTCTTCTCTAGCCTCGAGGAAGCACATTGATGACGAATGTAAACAACAGCACAAGGTGAGCTCATACATCATGTGCCTTAGGCTCTCTCGTTTCATTCACTGGGTCCTTTCGTTAGTGAGATTTTTCTTTTTTGTTGTTCGAGGTCAGGATGCAGGAAAGTTTAGGTCTACAGTTGTTCGGATTCCCTGATTTCTTCAGCACTTCTTCGTTTTTGTTTGCTGAGCTTTGGGGGTTAGGAGTGGATTCAACACAAGACTTCCTCTGTGCTTAATCATTGATCTTCATAGCTCTCGTAGCTATTGAAGTGATTTGCAAGTTGAATCCATTCAAAGTGAAAAAAAGATTTGGTGCTCCTATTCACCCCCCTCTAGTCGCCTTTCCGGTCCAACAAGTGGTATCAGAGCCCGGTTAGTTCAATCTTGATCTTAACCGGTCAATGAACTTGGCGATGGATAAGTACTCGACCAAGCCGCATGTCTTCGATGGGCTTGACTATGCCTATTGGAAGAATCGCATGCGAGTCTTCCTTGAGAGCGAAGGACAAGCTATATGGGAGGTTGTTCGAGCTCCGCTCGTTTTGCCCGAAGTTGCTACGCTGGCTTCAGTAGCCCTCTTGGCTAACAACAATAAGGCAAAGAACCTTCTATATGTTGGGCTTGGTAGGCAAGAGTACGATAGGATTTACAACCTTGCGACCGCACATGAGATTTGCCACACCCTCGAAACTTACCATGAGGGATCGTCCCAGATCAAGCAAGTGCGCCAGACGGTCTACAAGCGATAGTACAACAAATTCGAGATGCGTCCTAGCGAGAGCATCGATGACGTCTTTACTCGCTTCAACAAGGTTATCAATCAGATGAGAGCTGTTGACATTGAGTTCTCTCAATCTGAGAATGCCACCCACCTCTTGGCTACAATCAACACCAAGGAGTGGGAGATAAAGGCAACTACCATAGAGGAGAACATCGATCTCTCTAATCTCACTTTGGAGCTGCTTTATAGCAAGCTAAAAACTCATGAGATCAAGAGAGGCGGTAATCCTAAGAAGGATAACATGGCTTTGGTGGCTGATCCTCTCAAAGGGACTCCTGATGGTTCTTCTGAGTCGTCTTCTGGTTTTTCTCTTGCATGTTTATCTGCTATTCAAGAAGAAGAGTTTGAGAGTCTTCTAGACGCTGATTTAACTCTTTTAGCCAAGAAAGTCACACGGGCATATAACAATGTCAGAAACAGAAAGAGAGGTGGCCCTGTGACATGCTATGAGTGTGGAGAGCTATATCACATCTGGGCCAACTGCCCCAAGCTGAAAGGTAAGGGCAACCGCAAGGATGAGAAGCCTGCCTGGAAGAGGCCTAAAGGGGGTAAGCCCAAGTATGATGCTGCCAAGCTCATGAAGGCTGCTCACCGAGTCCTTGCCGCTTTTGGAGATCAATCCATGAGCGATGTGGACTCCGGGAGCGAGGAGGACAAGGAGGAGGAGATTCCTCAAGACAAGAAGGGGAAGGCCAAGGATTTCACCGGCATGTGCTTCATGGCCGACTCCGTCGACGCCGATGACGACGATGAGGTACCTCTCTCCTATGATGTTCTTTCTGCTAGATGCAAAACATGTATGAGCAATTGCTTAGTCAGGATAAGGCTTTAGAGTTCACCATGGCTAGGAACAAGGATCTAGAGTCACAAGTCGAGAATTTGACATTAGAGCTTGTGAATGCTAAGAGTCTAGATGTTGATGAATGTTCATCCTACCATGCTTTGCACTCCGAACTGTCTAAACTACAATCTGCTCATGATATTGCTTTGCATCAACTTGAAAATGCTAGAACTGAGCTAATTGATATTAAATCTGCTCCATGTGAAAAATGCTTAGAGTCTAGCAAGTTGGATGGAAGTTAAGGATATTCTAGAAGCAATTAGAGCTAAATATGCCAAGCTTAAGGACACAATTGAGTCTACACCTTGTGCCTCTTGTGCCGCCTATAAGCTTGAAGTTGCTCATCTTAAGGAGAAACATGCTAGATCCATTAAGTCCAAGACTTGTGAATCATGTGCTAATGTTGGAAAAGAGAATGCATATCTCAAGGATACTTTAGAAAGATTCACTAATGGTGAAAAACAGCTAAACATGATTCTAGATAAATCTAAAACTTCTTTTAAGAAGCAAGGTTTAGGATACAACTCTGCCCAGGACACGTCTAAGCCTAATGTCATTCAGGTCTTGGAAAAAGGCTTAGTTGAATTCAAAACTCAACCTGCAAAAACTGTCTTTAAATCTACAGGGTTTGTCCAACCTTCTTTTGAGGCAAAAGGTGATTCTCCCAGTGGTACAAAATACCATTGCACTTATTGCAAGAAGAGTGGACATTTGGTTGAGTTCTGTTGGTGTAGGTTGAAGAACGCTAAGAAAAATATTGCTAGAATGTCATCTAATCAACCTAGAGCTTTTATGAGACATGATCACGTACAAAAGAAGAAACCCGGTCTAGGATTTGTTGCACGTGCTTATCACTATGTTCCTAGACAGGATGCATCTCATGTTCTTGTTACCATTGCTCATAATAGAACTGCTAATAAAGTTAAGGATAGCACATCTGCTTTGCATACTACTCGCAGATGAGTGTCTCAGTACTGGGTTCCCAAATCGCTTTTAACTAACCCCAGTATTGAGACACATCGTTCTTTTGTTCCTTGATTTTTAGGATTGCTGCGGAAGGGAGAAGAACACATGGTTCGTTGACTCCGGGTGTTCACGGCACATGACCGGAGACTCAAGATGGTTCACCTCCTTCACGCGGTCAACCGGTGATGACTTCATCACCTTTGGAGATGATACACAAGGGCGCATTGAAGGAATTGGAGTGATCAGGGTGAACGACAAGTTCATTCTCAAGGACGTCGCGCTTGTGTCTAAGCTAAGGTACAATCTCCTTTCTGTCTCACAGCTTCTTGATGATGGCTATGAGAATCATTTTAAGAAGAATGCCTGTCGTGTGCTTGATTCTTTTGGTGAGCTCGTTTTTGGGATTTCTAGAGTTGGTAGAATTTTTGGAGCTGATTTTTCTGAATCTCTTGCTGGATCCCTTAAGTGCTTAATTGCTTCTTCTTCTGATATCTGGCTTTGGCACCGACGTTTGGGGCACATTGGTTTTGATCATCTGACACGAGTTAGCGGCCTTGATCTCATGAGAGGTTTGCCTAAACTCAAAGCTGTCAAGGATGCTATATGTGCGCCTTGTAGGCATGGCAAGCAAGTTGCCACCTCACACCCGTCATTGACTATGGTGATGACTGACGGACTGGGACAGTTGCTTCATATGAATACTGTTGGTCCTGCTAGGGTTCGGTTAGTCGGTGGCAAATGGTACATTCTTGTCATAGTCGATGATTTTTTGAGATATTCTTGGGTGTTCTTTCTTGCTTCGAAGGATGAGGCTTTTGATCATTATCATGACCTTGTTCTTCGTTTGGCTTCTGAACTTCTTGGTGCCTTGAGAGCGATCCGCAGTGATAATGGCACGAAGTTCAAGAACGCTTCTTTTGCCTCTTTTTGTGCTGAGCGTGGTATTGAGCATTAGTTCTCTTCTCCACACGTCCCTCAACAAAATGGCGTTGTGGAAAGGAAGAATAGGACTCTAGTCGAGATGGCTAGGACGATGGTAGATGAGTATAGCACACCGAGGAGATTTTGGGCCGAAGCTATTGCTACAGCTTGCCATCTTTCAAACCGTGTCTTTTTGAGACCGTCTTTGGGCAAGACTTCATATGAGCTTCGTTTTAGTAGAAAACCCTCTGTCTCTCACTTTCGAGTCTTTGGATCGAAGTGTTTTATTCTCAAGACAGGGAACCTAGATAAATTTGAATCAAGAACTTGTGATGGTTTATTTCTGGGTTATCCTGCTCATTCGAGGGGTTTTCGGGTTTTTAATGTTGAAACTAACATTGTCTAGGAGACATGCAATGTCACTTTTGATGACACTAGCCTTGGAGCTAGGTGACTTACAGGTGACAGAGAGCATTTTTGTTGAAGAAGATGAGGATGAACTTGATACTACTCCTCCACCTATTGCTGATGTTACTGTCCAAGCTGCCCAAGCTCCTGAACTCGCGACGACTGCTTCACCTCCAATTGAGGCTCCTGCTACATCTTCGTCGTCAGTAGTACCTTCGGAGGTTGAGGAGACGCTATCTCCCCCAAGCGCTCCTTTGCACATTCAGAAGCAACACCCTCCGGATCAGATGATTGGTAATCTCCATGAGCGAGTCACTCGCTCCAGGTATCGTGATCCGAGTCTTTTCTCTCACTTTGCATTTGTAGCTTCTTTTGAACCCAAAGATATATCACATGCTTTATCTGATGCTAGTTGGGTCAATGCCATGCATGAGGAGTTAGAGAATTTTAAAAGAAATAAAGTTTGGAATCTTGTAGAACCTCCTAGTGGTCATAATGTGATTGGCACCCGTTGGGTGTTCAAAAATAAATAAAATGAGGATAGTTCTGTGGTTAGAAACAAGGCTAGATTGGTAGCTCAGGGCTTTAGCCAGGTTGAGGGGTTAGATTTTGATGAGACCTTCGCTCCTGTTGCTAGACTAGAAGCTATTCAAGATTACGCTTGCATTTTTGCATCTAAAGGTTTTAGGTTGCATCAAATGGATGTTAAGAGTGCCTTTTTGAATGGTTTTATAGAGGAGGAAGTGTATGTTAGGCAACCCCTTGGCTTTGAGAATCCCAAGCACCCTGATCGTGTTTTTAAGCTATCCAAAGCCTTGTATGGTCTTAAACAAGCCCCTAGAGCCTGGTATGATAGACTTAAGACCTTCTTGCTTAAGAATGATTTTGAAATGGGAAAGGAAGATACGACTCTTTTCATTCTTAGGCATGGCAATGACTTCCTGCTTGTTCAGATTTATGTAGATGATATTATCTTTGGTGGTTCCTCTCATGCTCTTGTTTCCAGTTTTTCTGAGACCATGTCCAGGGAATTTGAGATGAGCATGATGGGCGAGCTCAATTACTTTCTGGGGCTACAAATCAAGCAGTTAAGATGGGTGACTGCAAGCCGATCGCCACTCCCATGGCGACTTCGACTGCTCTAGATCCAGATGAGGAAGGAGAAGCCGTTGATCAACGCGAGTACCGCAGCATGATCGGCTCCCTCCTGTACCTGACGGCCTCAAGACCGGACATCCACTTCGCGGTCTACCTCTGTGCGAGGTTTCAGGCGTCACCAAGGACTTCACATCGCCAAGCCGTTAAGCGCATCTTCAGGTATTTACACTCTACCCTTCAGTATGGTATTTGGTTTTCCTGCTCTTCTTCGCTGTCCATTCGGGGGTTTTCTAATTCTGATTTTGCAGGCTGTAGGCTAGATAGGAAGAGCACATCTGACACATGTCATTTCTTAGGCACTTTTCTTGTCTCTTGGTCTTCTAGGAAGCAGTCTTCTGTTGCACAATCCACTACTGAAGCTGAATATGTAGCTGCTGCTAGTTGCTGTAGTCAGATTTTATGGATGGTCTCCACTCTTAAGGATTTTGGGTTAACTTTTGCTAGTGTTCCTCTCTTCTGTGACAACACTTCTGCTATTAACATTGCTAAAAACCCAGTGCAACATTCTAGGACCAAACACATAGACATTCGCTATCACTTCCTTAGAGTCCACGTTGAGAAGGGTGATATTGTGCTACATTTTGTGGAGTCCGAGGCTCAGTTAGCCGATTTCCTCACCAAGCCTTTAGACCCAACAAGGTTTGCCACCTTGAGGAGTGAGTTAGGGGTAATTTATCCCTATGGGTTGGTTTGAGGGGGAGTTGGATTTTTTTCTGATCTTTCCTTGTTCATTTAATCTTTTCTTGATTTTGTTTTTGAACTTGTTGATCTTTTTGATCTTTTAGGCTTTTTGAGCTTTTCTTGTGTCTCATTGTATCATATTGCATTCATATGAAAAATCCAAAAAGATGCATTGTAATATAAGCTTTTCTGCTTATCTTTTAAAATTGATGAAGCTTTGCTTATTACCCTTTGGAGCTTTAGTGTTTCAAATTCTTGCTCAATGCCATGTCTAGTTCTTTGCCTTGCTAGAATTATCATGCTTTCACATGTGTAGCTAAGTCTTTGCTGTATGAGCTAGAACTTGAAAAACAACTTGAACTAAGAAATTAGCAAATTGTGAATTGTTTAGCCAGTTGCGTAATTAGTGCTCCTTTTGTGACATTGGCCCTGTCAAAATTGTTTTGTTAGCTCTTGAATCTAGCTTTGATCATTACTTGAGCTTCTTGTGCTTTTGAGAATCTAAAACTGCTCTTGTGGAAAATGAAAAATCAACTTCCAAGATTGTCTTATGCTTAAATTGTGCCAAACTACTCTTACGAGACTGCATGTCAAAGACATGAACTTGGAGATAGTTTGATGATCTAGACGATCTCATGGGGACTGCTTTTCACAACTGACATGAACCTCAAGATTTGTCGCCCTGGTAGAAGCTTAGGAAGAGTTTGTGGATGGCTCCTAGTCCAGGATCTTCTTCACTAAGATATACCTTTAATCAACTTTTGATCGAAGCTTAGGATGAGTTTGTGGATGGCTCCTACTCCAGGATCTTGTCACTAAGTTAGACCATTAGTCAACTTCAATATTCATTGCAAATGAAAAATTGTTGAAAAATGGGTGTTTGAGAAAATTGAGCAAAATGATTCAATTCAGGACCTGTTTGTCTCTTAATGTGGTCATTGTTAGCTTTTTGATCTCACATTGACATTTTGACATGGCCAGTATCATTTTAGGATCCCTGTTGATGAACTTGCTAGATTTGAAGCTTTGCTTCAAATGCTAAAGTTCATTGCTTTATATTGAGCCTTCTTGCTTAGCGTTGTTATATATGTCTTATCATGATCTTGCTAGCGCTGTTAGGCTTGATATGTTGTTTGTGCAACTTTAGAAATGCTAACTTGTTCTTTTGGGTAATCTCCAAAGCTTCTTGTACTCAACAATTGAAAAATACAAAAAAAAAAATTTGAAGCCACTCTATTGCATTTCATGCATGCTCCTTCTTATGCTTTTTCCTCATTCTGCATTTGTCATCTCTGGACGAGAGGAAGGCGTGATTCCTTGATGACTCCATTGTCAAAGGGGGAGAAGATACTTGAAAAAAGGGAGAAAAAGGGGAGTTATTAAAAAGGGGGAGTTACTTGGAGAAAAATGGAAAATTTGAAATTTTCTAAAATTTGAGGATCACAGTGAGGGGGAGTTTATTATTTGCATTCTTATGTTATTATTGATACTTCTGAACTTGATTTGCAATTCTTGATCCTCACAATGATCAAAGGTCACATCGAACAATTGTTCTTTCATATGGACCTTAAGTGAGATTTTGATCCATTTCTGGAAAATGAAGCTTTCTTGCTTTGTTTTGTCGTATCTCACTTGCTTATGCTATTCTAGAGCCAACCTGGTCATTTCCTTTGCTTTTTCTTGCATTTGGACCAAGTTGTGCCTTTGTGCGAAAACGTCGAGTTTTTACTTTTCAAACCTCAAAATTTGCATTTGTGGGAAATTGCCAATGTGTTCATCAAGGGGGAGATTGTGGATATCATGGGGATATTTGCATGATCTTAGGATGATGTTACAATTGGCAATGTCGTTATTGGTTTGTCGAAACATCATTTTCTGCAAGTGTTAGGATTTTCGGTCATATCTGCGCGTGTCTGCATGTGGCATTTACAATGAAAGATGATCTGATCGCAAGATACTTGGCGGTATGACCGGAGTCCGGTCGTTCCAGGTTTTAGGTGGCGGTTTGATATTTCCAGAACAAGTGTAATCTGAGTTTTGGTTTCCTCTAGGTAGCGGTACAACCGCAGTTATGGGTGCGGTACTGTAACATCCCAATTTCCAGAGCTTTAAAAATCTTTTGAATAGTTAGTAGGGAGAAAATTCACCATTTGGTTTTATTTGAATTTAATTCAAAAGCTTAATATTGAACTTTGAGTAACAAAACAATTTAATATGACTAAAGTCAACATGAACAATGGTCAAAACTATTTTATTTGGATTCTTTGTGCTTGGATATATTTTCTAGAATTTTCTAGAATTTTTCCACGTTCATTTGCTAATTTCCTTTGCTTATTTGGATTTCTGGTATTTTCTAAAATGAAAAAGGTATTTAAATCTCCAAATAGTGATTGGGCCGAATCTCTTCAGCCCAATCCCCTTTCCCCGCGCGCAAGCCCAATCGGCCCATCCTTCCTCGCCGTTGGATCGCCGCTGGACACTTGGATCTCCTCCGCGCGCGCGTCCGCCTCCGTGTCCCTCTGACTGGTGGGCTCGCCGGGGTCGTCATCTCCGACCCGGTCTCCTTCCTCGCGCCGCTTCGCAGCCACGTTCGCCATTAGTGCTTCTAGAAGCTCCGCCCCGCGTGCGGTTTTGCTAACTGGAATCCCCGGATTTTCCTACCAAACTCAATCCTTATCTCTCCCGCACCGACTCAGTTTGAATTTGAAATTGAAACTCGTCTCTATCTCGTTTTCCCCACGAGCTCTTTTCAGGCGGTTTGATCTCCTCCGCTGGCACATCCCCTCGAGGCCGCCCTGCGCCTATAAGTAAGTCCCAGAGGATCGCAGCAGCCCCATTTCCAAAACCCCTCGCTCAATTCCACCCGAGAACCTCCGCATCGCCGCCAATTCGAGCATTAAGGTTTCCTCGCCGCCAGTGGGTTTTCTTCAATTACGTTGCCACCGTCACCGCCGCGTCATCGTCGAGTACACCACCGAGTCCGCCGTCGCCTCCTCTACCTCTCGGACCCTTCCCCGACGCCAATTCCTCACCGGAGCACCCACCCGACAAAACCCGAAGCCCTCCGCCGTTCCGACCTCGCCGCCGGCCACCACAGTCGTCCTCGATCACCCGGACCTGCACCCTGAGGTTTGCAATAGCACCAGCCACACACCCGTACCACCCACCCTCGCGGGCGATCATTGTAGCGCCGTTGCCGACCGGTCCAGTGCCGCCACCGTCGCCGTTGTCATCCTCGCCGACGTGGACGCGAAGTCACCTGCCACCTCACCCTCCGCGCGTGCGTGTCAGCCACGTGGGCACCACGTCAGCGCCACGTGCGCGGGTACGCCACCTCACCAGATCTCCAGATCCAGATGCTCGGTGGACTTGGTCCACCGTGAGCTGTGTCGCTGACATGTGGGTCCCACACATCAGAATTTCTTTTATTTATCTTTTTCGGAAATTCCTTCGCTGACACCAGCATTGCGCAATATTCCGATTTTCTTTTAAGAAATAAATCGGGAAATTCGTACAAATCCAATTTTAGGGTTTTTCTTTAGATTCAAACTTCCAAACCTCGTAACTTTTGCATCCTAACTCCAAATCAGCCCATTCAAATTTCTAAATTTGTCTAAAATCAAGATCTACTTAATGGAGATTTTTATTTATTTTTTTTGGAGTTGTTTTGCCTCTGTTATTTATTTAGTTTGTTTTTGTGCTTCGTTTGCGAGTAGACTTCGATGCTGTTGGAAGAGTTGAAGAAGAAGGAGCTTTCCAAGACCAACACCAGCACCTAAACCTATTCCAAGGCAAGCTATACCCTTGACCATCTTGCTTCCAGTTTGCTAAAAGTATTTTAATTCAAATTACTGCATCTTAATTCAAGTACTTATTTAAATGCTTTTGGGTGTGGTAGTTAATTCCAAATTGCTATGTCTTCCTTGTATAATTGTTATGCCTTGATCCTTTGTCACCCTAGTTGATATTTAGTTGGTAATATTGTAGCACCAACGTGGGTTGGTTAGTACGAGTAGATTGCTTAGCCATGCCACGAATCATTTATTCATGTGAGGCTGCAATTATTAACCTGACTAAGTGAATATGAAATCTTGTGATAATCTGTGTGTACTGTGTGTCTTTGTGGCATATGTTGCACTTAAATCAACCGGGTGGAAAAAGGATTTGGACTGAGGCAAGGGGGTGGATACTGTGTGATAGGGTGGACTGTGTGAACTATGTGAGCTGTGTGCATGGGAATTAATCTATGTGGTATAGTTAGCATATGGTAGTCTTGCCTTGGTCAATTAAGGACCTCACCATGTGCGCCATTGAACTGAGCCCATCTGTACGACCACATGCCTGTTATGGGATGGGCCTAGCATAGTAAGATGAATTTCTGAAATGCTTTGTTATGATTAGTGCTAGCTACACTAATTATATCTTGTGGGTAAAGTGTACAAACTCTGCAGAGTGTAATTTAATCTATTCGAATAGCCGCGTCCGCGGTCATGTACAATGCTCGGGGATTTCACACTATGGGTAGATCTTCGTAAAACTATGTGGGAAGGGAGCTATGTGATTTAAATCATCTAGCTATGTGAACAATCTGTTTAGGCTGTGTGTGTCTTTGTGAAATCAATTGTTAAAATTATTGTTATCTATTTGTTTTACTTGTTTTCAATCTATTATTAGTATTCAATTGCAAACATTGCATTTCTGCAAAAGAACCACAGAATGCCTTTCCCTTGTAAAAAGCCAACATGTATATATTGCATTTCTGTGGTGTGGCTTGCGAGTACGGTGTGTACTCACGCTTGTTTTGACGAATCAAGCAGAAGAGGAGGAGTCTTCACCAGCATTTGAGGACGAGTTTATCGAAGGTGCCTGATCGCGAGGTCTTGATCCCAGTTGGTTGCCTATGGTGAATCGATGGGATGCTGCTGCCGCTTTTATTTTCCGCTACTTTATTTCTCTGTTAGCCCTGCGTGGCTTAAATAAATGTAAACTCGACCGTAAGGTCAAACCATTATTTACTAATCAAATTATCGTTTATGCTATTATTCGCTTGTGATCCTGGACTAGTGAATTAAACACAGAGGGTCCCGAATTGTAATTTTGGGTCCCGACGGAGGTGGTATCAGAGCCAGGCTGACTGTAGGTCTAGACCTTAGTTAGATCGGCCGTTTAAATGTCCAAATTATTTTCTAAAAGAAAATTAACCTACAAGACTAAATGAATTGCTTAGCTCCTCTCATATCTCTCTTGACTCATCTATTGCTATAATTTCTCCTCTTCCCACTGTTTTAACTTGGTTCTTACCTCTTGTCTGCCTGGACAGATGCCGTACCTTTAAACCTTCGGAGATCGCAATGGAGGACTTGCCGCAGAGCTATGGAAGCTGCTGCAAACACTTGGAGACTTTGACTGCCCAATGTACCGTGGCAGCGAGTACATGGTCAACGGATGAGATCGTGGTAGTGGTCTGTCGCCTGATGGTCTACGCTCGGAGGAACACCAGAGGCAGCCAACCTTTGGACATCTCAGTTAGGAGGATTACCTTCACGCAAGGAATCCAGGAGTCGTCACGCCTAGCCGTGCTCCGAGTCTACCACATCTACGCGGAAGAACTGCAGAACACCGTCTTCCGCTATCATCCCAGAGCTGCTTCAGGGGAACTATCTACGCGCTTTCCGTCTACAAATGGGGAAGGCAATGCCACGATGGTGCATCTTTGCGATTCGCTTGTTGCTCAAGAGGAGTCATTTGGAGATGGCCGCCACCGAGCTGAGGTGCGCCTATCAGGCCTGGGAGGAAGCCGAGGAAAGGACCGCCGCCCTAGAGCAAGCTCTCTACGGTCAGCATGAGCTCGAGGATGATCAAGAGGAAGATCCGGAGGAACCAGAAGCACCGGAAGAGGATCCTGAGGAGATTCCAGAGGACCCAGAGGAGATTCCAGAGGATCCAGCGGAGGTTGCACAGCTAGAGGGACTAGCAGAGCCTACACAGCCGGAGGAGCCAGCTGTACCTACACCCAGCACGCCTACCCCCGCTACACCAGTCCCAGGACATCAGAACCAGTTCACGAGGATGCCAGCTCACTTCAGAGTCTACACCAGGCAGGAGCGCCACCGTGGCTTTGGAGGCTTTCTCGAGGAGTAGTTCGTTTAAGTTCGATTTAGTCGAGCTTAGCGATTTCCCTTTTGAGTCGCCCTTTAGGCAAGAGCTTGTGTGCTTAGGTTCGCTTTTATTTTACGTAGTGCAAGTATGAGCTGCAAAGGCCTTTAGGCATTTGTTGCAGCCATGCTAATAAGCTATTAATAAAGATTATTTCATTTGAGTTTCTTGAGCCGTGTTTGTTGGGTTTAATCTATCCCTTTGTCTAGTTCTTAACTCATCTTGTGCTTGCTACCTTATCTAACCTATGGAGCTTCACCGGATGGTTCGGACTCGTCACTTCGCCGCAAGTGGATCCGGCACCCAGTCGTCCAAGAGAATGATCAACTCCCGCAGGACGGTGCCACCCAAGCACCACCTCGGACTTGCAGAACTTTGGAGCCTTTAAGGCAGCACAAACTCAGATGATGTATACAATGATGAACCAGATACTGGCCATGAACAACAACAACAATCGTTAGGGAGGAGCCCCTGTCGCTCAGGGTCATCAGGGACCACCAAGTTGGCTGAATTTATGAGGACCCGTCTGCCAACTTTCTCTCGCCATGTCTCGCCAAGAGAAGTCGATGATTGGCCGGCGTAATTGAGAGGAAGCTGCTGATCACCCAATGCAGTGATCACAAGAAAGTTTTATATGCCACTCATCAGATGGAGGGCATAGCTACTGAGTGGTGGGAGAACTTCTACGCAGCGCATGAGGCACCGCAGAATATCACTTGGGAAGAATTTTCCGCAGCCTTTCGCCAATATCATGCACCTGAAGGCATTATGGATCTGAAGAAAGATGAGTTCCGTGCTCTTAAGCAAGGAGCTATGTTAGTGACTGATTACCTGAATAAGTTTTCTCAGTTAGCTCACTATGCTGCAGAGGACGTCGCTAGTGACAAGGCTCGTCAGAGTCGTTTCTTGAAGGGATTGAACTCAGGACTGCAGGTCAATCTGCTTGCCCACACCTTCCCAGATTTCCAGGAGTTGATTAACAAGGCGTTGGTCATGGAGGACAAACGCAAGGAACTGGAGGATCACCGCAAGCGTAGGATGATTCAGCAGGGAAGCCACCAGCCACAACAGCAGAGGGCAAGGATAGTGCCACAGCAGTTTAATCGTTTCGACCACGAGTTCTTCGGGACCCTACACGCCTTGACACCTCGTCCTTTTGTTCAGAATCCTTGCAACCCTACACCAGTCAACCCCACCCCAGGGAACAACATCCGGCAGAGTGAAACAAGAGTATGTTACAATTGCCGTCAACCAGGTTACTTCACCAATCAGTGTCCTCAGAAGGGAACTATCACTCCAGTCCGCTTCAACCTTGGAGCAACACCTGCCAAGACCCCAGTGTAGAGCAACCAAGGAGTTTCTTAGGGAACCAGTCAACCAGGAGGAACGCCTCAGTCAGTTGTCAGAGGTCGTGTTAATCACGTCACCTTGGAAGGAGCCCAGGAAGCACCAGATGTTGTACTGGGTAAGTTCCTAGTAAATTCAGTAGCTGCATCCGTTTTGTTTCATTCTGGAGCTTCGCATTTGTTTGTTTCTGGAAATTTTGCAACCAAGAATAAATTGGAAGTTATGCATCTTAAGCGTACTCTGTTAGTCCAATCGCCTGGAGCAGAGCTAAGTTCTAATATGGGTTGTTTAGGGGCTAAGTTACTCATAGCTGGAGTTGAGTTTCTAGCTAACCTAGTTATTCTAGACACCCAAACCATAGATGTCATCCTTGGCATGGATTGGTTAACCAAGCACAAAGCCGTGCTAGATTGTGGCCGAAGAGCCGTTACAATTGAGGATACCAAAGGAAACAAAGTGGAGTTCCTAGCTACCTTAGTGTGTAATGGACATCTGCTAGTCAATATCCTGAAGACCGTTGCTTTGGAAGATGTGTCCGTTGTCTGAGAGTATCCAGATGTGTTTCCAGAAGAATTACCAGGAATGCCACCGGATCGTGACATCGAGTTTGTCATCGATCTCGTGCCGGGAACACACCCATCTCGAAGAGACCTTATTGGATGCCAGCCGATGAGTTAGTAGAAATGAAGAAGCAAATAGAAGAACTTTTGGAGAAAGGCATTGTGTGGCCTAGTTCGTCGCCATGGGGAGCGCCAGTCTTGTTCATCAAAAAGAAGGATGGAAGCATGAGAATGTGCATCGACTACCGATCTCTCAATGAAGTCACTATCAAGAATAAGTACCCATTGCCTCGGATAGATGATCTGTTTGATCAGATGAAGGGAGCCGGAGTGTTCTCGAAGATCAATCTGCGATCAGGTTACCATCAGTTGAAGATTTGTCCCAAGGATATACCTAAGACCGCTTTCTCAACGCGGTACGGACATTATGAGTTCTTAGTCATGTCCTTTGGTCTGACTAATGCCCCTGCCTATTTCATGAACATGATGAATAAGGTATTCATGGAATATTTGGATAAATTTGTAGTTGTATTCATCGATGATATTTTGGTTTACTCCAAGTCAAAAGAAGAGCATGCTAAGCATTTGAGATTAATCCTAGAGAAGCTCAGAGAACATCAGTTGTATGCTAAGTTTAGCAAGTGTGATTTCTGGAAAAAGGAAGTTGATTTTCTTGGTCATGTGATGGCAATTTGCAGGAGTAGTGATTGACCCCGATAAAGTTAAAGCAGTATTACATTGGGAACAGCCCAAGACTGTCACTAAGATTCGCAGTTTCTTGGGATTAGCAGGATATTATTGTCATTTCATTGAAGGGTTCTCATCGATTGCTAAACCTCTTACGCAATTGTTGAAGAAAGAGAAAAAGTTTACCTGGACCCCAGCTTGTGAAGAAAGTTTTCAAGAATTGAAGAAGCGTTTGACTTGATTTCAAATCTTGATTTTGCCAGATATTCGTAAGGATTTCGATATCTATTGTGATGCTTCGTGTCAAGGATTAGGATGTGTCCTAATGCAAGAAGGAAGAGCTGTCACTTATGCGTCAAGGCAGTTAAGGCCTCATGAAGAGAATTATCCTACCCATGATCTGGAATTAGCTGCAGTAGTGCATGCTTTGAAGATTTGGCGTCATTACCTCATTGGTAATCACTGCGAAATATACACAGATCACAAAAGTTTGAAATATATTTTCACTCAGTCAGATTTGAATATGAGACAGAGAAGATGGCTGGAATTAATAAAGGATTATAATCTTCGAATCCATTACCATCCTGGTAAAGCCAATGTCGTTGCTGATGCTTTGAGCCGTAAGAGCCACTGCAATACTTTGGAAGTGAAAGAGCTTTGTTCAGAACTTCAAGAGGAATTCCAAAAGCTGAAGCTAGAGATAGTATCTGATGGAGTTGTAGCCAGTCTGGAAGTGCAGTCTACTTTGGAGAAACAGATTCGCGAGGCTCAGCCAAAAGATTCAGAGTTTGCGGACATCAAGAAGAAGATGGCAGAAGGGAAGTTCAAAGAATTCACAGTAGATGATCAAGATATCTTGTGGATCGCTGGACGATTCTGCGTGCCGATGTTGATGGGCTGAGACAGCTAATTTTAAAGGAGGCCCATGACTCAAAGTATTCGATTCACCCTGGTAGAACTAAGATGTATCAGGATGTTAAGAATAAGTTTTGGTGGCCAAACCTGAAGCGAGACGTCGCAGAGTTCGTTGCCTTGTGCGACGTGTGTCAGAAGGTTAAAGTAGAGCATCAGAGACCAGCAGGTCTGTTGCAACCATTGAAGATTCCAGAGTGGAAGTGGAAAGAAATCGGAATGGATTTCATTACTGGATTACCCAAGACTCAATCGGGTTATGATTCTATTTGGGTAATAGTGGACCGTCTAACTAAAGTTGCCCATTTCGTGCCAGTCAAGACCACGTACTCAGGAGATCGTCTGGCCAAGCTGTATATGTTAAGGATTGTCAGTTTGCATGGTGTGCCCAAGAAGATAGTGTCAGATCGAGGATCTCAGTTCACCTCCCGTTTTTGGCAGAGTCTGCAGGAAGCCTTAAGGACTCATCTGAATTTCAGTACTGCATATCATCCCCAGACAGATGGACAGACTGAAAGAGTCAATCAGATATTGGAAGATATGTTGAGAGCCTGTGCTCTAGCAAATGCTACTCGTTGGGATAAGAGTTTACCATACGCAGAATTCTCGTACAACAACAGTTATCAAGCCAGTTTGCAAATGTCGCCGTTTGAAGCTTTGTATGGTCGTGCCTGCAGAACCCCGTTGAACTGGTCGGAAACTGCTGAATGTACAGTCTTTGGCCCGGATATTATTCAAGAAGTAGAAGAGCAAGTGTCTATGATCCGAGAGAGAATAAAGATAGCTCAGTCGAGGCAGAAGAGTTATGCCGATAATCGTCGTCATGATCTCAGTTTCGAGCCAGAGGATTTTGTGTATCTTCGAGTTACGCCCCTCAGAGGTATGAAAAGGTTCCATGCCAAAGGCAAGCTTGCCCCTCGATATGTTGGTCCGTTTAACATTTTGAAGCGCCGTGGAGAAGTAGCTTATCAGTTGGAGCTGCCGCAGTCACTAGCAGGAGTACATGATATCTTTCATGTCTCTTAGTTGAAGAAGTGTCTTCGCGTGCCATAAGAACAAGCCCCGTTGGAGTCAATTGAACTAAAGGAAGACCTCACCTACAAAGAGCAGCCGGTCAAGATTCTGGACGTCGCAGAACGTCGGACCAAAAGCAAGACAGTCCGTTTTGGCAAAGTGTAGTGGAGCCACCACTCAGAAGGTGAAGCAACGTGGGAGCGTGAAGAAGAGTTGAAAGCCAAGTTCCCCAGCCTTTTCTCCAGCTAGCCTGAATCTCGGGGTCGAGATTCCTTTAAGGGGAGGAGGTTTGTAACATCCCAATTTTCAGAGCTTTAAAAATCTTTTGAATAGTTAGTAGGGAGAAAATTCACCATTTGGTTTTATTTGAATTTAATTGAAAAGCTTAATATTGAACTTTGAGTAACAAAACAATTTAATATGACTAAAGTCAACATGAACAATGGTCAAAACTATTTTATTTGGATTCTTTGTGCTTGGATATATTTTCTAGAATTTTCTAGAATTTTTCCAAGTTCATTTGCTAATTTCCTTTGCTTATTTGGATTTCTGGTATTTTCTAAAAAGAAAAAGGTATTTAAATCTCCAAATAGTGATTGGGCCGAATCTCTTCAGCCCAATCCCCTTTCCCCGCGCGCAAGCCCAATCGGCCCATCCTTCCCGCCATTGGATCATCATTTGGGCCTTTGGATCTCCTCCTCAGCAGCGTCGCCTCCGTGTCCCTCATTTGGTGGGCTTCTTGGTCGTCGTCTCCGGCCGGTCTCCTTCCTCGCGCCAGCCGTGGCCGCGTCGCCATTAGCTCTTCTAGAAGCTTCGCCCCGCGTGCGGTTTTGCTAACTGGAATCCCCAGATTTTTCTACCAAACTCAATCCTTATCTCTCTCGCACCGACTCAATTTGAATTTGAAATTCAAACTCGTCTCTATCCCGTTTTCCCCGCGAGCTCTTTTCGGGCGGTTTGATCTCCTCCACCGGCACGTCCCCTCGAGGCCGTCCTGCGCCTATAAGTAAGTCCCAGAGGATCGCAACAGCCCCCTTTCTAAAACCCCTTGCTCAATTCCACCCGAGAACCTCCGCATCACCGCCAATTCGAGCTTTAAGGTTTCCTCGCTGCCGGTGGGTTTTCTTCGATTACGCCGCAACCGTCGCCGCCACATCATCGTCGAGTACACCACCGAGTCCGCCGTCACCTCCTCTGGACCCTTCCCCGACGCCAATTCCTCACCGGAGAGCCCACCCGACAAAACCCGAAGCCCTCCACCGCTCCGACCTCGCCGCCGGCCACCACAGTCGTCCTCGATCACCCGGACCTGCACCCTGAGGTTCGCAATAGCACCAACCACACACCCGTACCACCCACCCACGCCGGCGATCACTATAGCGCCGTTGCCAGTCGGTCCAATGCCGCCACCGCCGCTGTTGTCGTCGTCGCCGACGTGGATGCCAAGTCACCTGCCACCTCACCCTCCGCGCGTGCTTGTCAGCCACGTGGGCGCCGCGTCAGCGCCACGTGCGCGGGTACGCCATCTCACCAGATCTCCAGATCTAGAGGCTCGGTGGACCTGGTCCACCGTGAGCCGTGTCGCTGACATGTGGGTCCCACACGTCAGAATTTCTTTTATTTATCTTTTCCGGAAATTCCTTCGCTGACGCCAGCATTGCGCAATATTCTGATTTTATTTTAAGAAATAAATCGGGAAATTCGTATAAATCCAATTTTATGGTTTTTCTTTAGATTCAAACTTCCAAACCTCATAACTTTTGCATCCTAACTCCAAATCAGCCCATTCAAATTTCTAAATTTGTCTAAAATCAGGATCTACTTAATGGAGATTTTTATTTTTATTTTTTAGAGTTGTTTTGCCTCTGTTATTTATTTAGTTTGTTTTTGTGCTTCGTTTGCAAGTAGACTTCGACGCTGCTGGAAGAGTTGAAGAAGAAGGAGCTTTCCAAGACCAAGACCAGCACCTAAACCTATTCCAAGGCAAGCTATACCCTTGACCATCTTGCTTCCCAGTTTACTAAAAGTATTTTAATTCAAATTACTGCATCTTAATTCAAGTATTTATTTAAATGCTTTTGGTTGTGGTAGTTAATTCCAAATTGCTATGTCTTCCTTGTATAATTGTTATGCCCTGATCCTTTGTCACCCTAGTTGGTAATATTGTAGCACCAACGTGGGTTGGTTAGTACGAGTAGATTGCTTAGCCATGCCACGAATCATTTATTCATGTAAGGCTGCAATTATTAACCTGACTAAGTGAATATCAAATCTTGTGATAATCTGTGTGTACTATGTGTCTTTGTGGCATATGTTGCACTTAAATCAACTGGGTGGAAAAAGGATTTGGACTGAGGCAAGGGGTGAATCTTGTGTGATAGGGTGGGTGTGTGTGAGCTGTGTGAGTGTGTGCATGGGAATTAATCTATGTGGCATAGTTAGCATATGGTAGTCTTGCCTTGGTCAATTAAGGACATCACCATGTGCGCCATTGAACTGAGCCCATCTCATGCGACCACATACTGTTATGGGGACGGGCCTAGCATAGTAAGATGAATTTCCGAAATGCTTTGTTATGATTAGTGCTAGCTACACTAATTATATCTTGTGGGTAAAGTGTACAAACTCTGCAGAGTGTAATTTAATCTATTCGAATAGCCGCATCCGCGGTCGTGGACAATGCTCGGGGATTTCACACTAGAGGTAGATCTTCGTAAAACTGTGTGGGAAGGGAGCTATGTGATTTAAATCATCTAGCTATGTGAACAATCTGTTTAGGCTATGTGTGTCTTTGTGAAATCAATTGTTAAAATTGTTGTTATCTATTTGTTTTACTTGTTTTCAATCTATTATTAGTATTCAATTGCAAACATTGCATTTCTGCAAAAGAACCACAGAATGCCTTTCCCTTGTAAAAAGCCAACATGTATATATTGCATTTCTGTGGTGTGGCTTGCGAGTACGGTGTGTACTCACGCTTGTTTTGACGAATCAAGCAGAAGAGGAGGAGTCTTCACCAGCATTTGAGGACGAGTTTATCGAAGGTGCCTGATCGCGAGGTCTTGATCCCAGTTGGTTGCCTGTGGTGAATCGATGGGATGCCGCTGCCGCTTTTGTTTTCTACTGCTTTATTTCTCTGTTAGCCCTGCGTGGCTTAAATAAATGTAAACTCGACCGTAAGGTCAAACCATTATTTACTAATCAAATTATCGTTTATGCTATTATTCGCTTGTGTGGATCGATATCCACCTTTGTTGACACTATGTGCACTAGTGTGATCCTGGACTAGTGCATTAAACACAGAGAGTTCCGAATTGTTATTTTGGGTCCCGACAGGTACTACCGCAGTGCGGTAGTACCTGCCATAATATGGCGGTAGTACTGATTTTGTGCTAATTATCATTTCAATTGGAGAATTGCTTTTGGGTTAGGTCAAGTTCATGGGTTTCATGGCATATGTGTTGCATGATGCATGTTTTGACTAACGTGGGTTAAGTTGTGAAGAACTTGTTCCCGGATTCAGTTTCTTTGACTATTGACATGCAAGTTGCTTGGAGGTTAATGACGGTCAACGGCGAGGATGATCGGGACTAAGCTTGGAGAGCTAAGGTCCAAAATGATCGGGGATGCCGGGTGAGGTCAATGGAGTCAAGCATTGCGCAAAAGGGACAAAGGTGACCAAATGGGCAGTTCGATGCGACGGGTTCGATCAAGCGGCGCGGGGGTCAGTGCAAGTGCCATGGTGGTTTCGGTGGAAGCCGGATAGGAGAGACTTGCCGACATGAAGAGAGCCGCTGGATCAACCTACACGTGGCGAAGCATGGAGGTGCTTCACGAAGATGGGACTCGGTCTTTGCAAAAAGATCGAGAAGGGGTATTTTGGTAATTTTACCAAATACCGCCTTGGTGAAGCGGATTAGGTCAAGAGGAGAAGACGGTGCTTTAAAATGCGTGCGTATGTAACCCGTTTGTGTTGGGCCTTAACGGGAGCCCATTAGGGTTCAGTCTTCTAGAAGGTCTAAGCCTCCACTATAAATAGAGGAGGGAGGTGGCTGCACCCCCTCAACCCTTTCATTGCATTGTAAACCCTAGTTTTGCTTTTGTGCTTAAGGAGAGGATTAGTGGAGGTTAGAGTTCTAGAGAGTTGGATTTGATTTCGTGCTCATGTATTGAGTCTTTGTCCTCCTTGATGGAGTGGATGTAAACCAATACCACATCAAATCAATCCAAAGAAAGTTCTCTCAAAGATGAGTTCAATTGCTTTCTTTCTCTCTATTTGGTTATATGAGGTCTTTCTTTGATCCACGAGTTTTTGGTTGGTTTCTTGCCGTGATCTAACTTGCTGTGACATGTGAGAACCCATCTAGAATCATCTTGATCATCAATCACCCACGAGCAAGGCTTAGATCATGTTTAGGTTCGAAACTCGGTTTGGAAACCTCCTTCGTTCAATTTGAGAAAGGTAGGAACTTTGACATGGATCTAGTCATTCTTTTCTTGAAATAGGTTCCTAACCTTATTAGGAAGGTGTGTTTCAAATCTCATAGAGTTTGGCCAAGTGGATCAAAAGTTGTGCCAATTTTAGTTTTCGTCGTCGGGCTGTTCCAGGACAATCGGTACGACCGCCCGTTTGCCTACGGTTGTACCGAACATTGGTACGACCGCTCGTTTGCCTACGGTTGTACCGAACATTGGTACGACCGCCCGTTTGCCTGTGGTTGTTCCGATTTCCCTGATTTCTTTAGCACTTCTTCGTTTTTGTTTGCTGAGCTTTGGGGGTTAGGGGTGGATTCAACACAAGACTTCCTCTATGCTTAATCATTGATCTTCATAGCTCTCATAGCTATTGAAGTGATTTGCGAGTTGAATCCATTGAAAGTGAAAAAAATATTTGGTGCTCCTATTCACCCCCCCCCCCTCTAGTCGCCTTTCCGGTCCAACATTTCTAGATTGGGTTTATTTGAAGGTCCAACATTTCTAGCTGCCACAAATTGTATTGGGCCTCATGGTATTTCCCATCTGGTGTCAATTTGGCTTGGCTAGACAATGCATACTGCAGCTAAAATCAAATAAATTTGTATTGTTTGGGTAAGCAACTAACTAGAGCTCGGTAATTAGCTTTTATAAAGTTCAGTACAACAAGCTAGCTAGAAATTCTTTAAAAAATTATTGTTGTGTCTCTTTGTTTTCTTTGAACTATGATGTGAATCCTAGTGTGATTTGATAATTGCTATAATGAATATATAAATCTGTTGGTTTTTCACTATGTGCAAAAATATGCTATTGTGTAGATATTTTTAGACTTGTAATTGCTGACCCTTGATGTACTATCAAACATATTTTCAAGGTTGACTTGTGTTGGCATCATCAAAGGCTGCTTCCAACTGTGATTATATTGCAGCTTTGGGTGTCAATGGACATGAGGTACAGGTGAGGAAATGCATAGCATTACTATGTTATTGTGCTTGTTATGGCTAGTTGGCTACTGAGTTTTTTTGGGTGTATTCTGTTTATCTATCTCGATTGTTTGTTACCTTTGTCGTATTTTTTCATAGCTAAATATTAAGTAATGATATCAGATTTCTAAGTTATCAAAAAACTATATTGAATATTTCTCAGATTTATAAGTTTGTTGATATCTTATAGTGGTAACCACTGATATTTATCATTTTATCCTACTATATGAATATCTAGGAAGTTTTGAACCTTCTCATATGTTTACCAATGCATTTTTGTGGTCTAGATGCTTAACATGAAGAAATCATTCTTATATTAGGGTTGTTTGCTATGATTGATTCTTCCAGCCAATTCTAATAAAAAAAAACTAAACAGTGCACGGTGATCATGTAATCTTGTAGTGATACTGTATGCTATTCGCTGCATGTTTGAGGCTTTGATTTGAGACTATTAATTGAATTGGTTTTGTAAGAGTTATCATTATGTATTTATTGTCACATGAACTAATGTCAGAAATCTTCTAGAAATAATTTTTGATCTCGGTCTATTCATTCAGATTAGTTGTTTGTTGGCTTGTTGCATTTCAGTTGTTTTGACATATAATATGATGATGTACCTGTTGATAGCTACATATACGGTGCTGTTTATAGCCACAATATGACCCCTTTTTCTGTGCAGGTTGCTATTCATCTGGTGCTTTATCACATCCTGTTCACTCATGTTTAAATATCATGGTGAGAATTTTGACTGTTCAGAACCTTCTGAACTCAAGCTAGAGCTACTTTAAAATCTGGCATGTAATTCTCCTTATTTGAATTGCATTCTATTCAAATTGATGAGTTGTTTTTTTTATCAATATTCATGCATATAATTGGATAATGTAGCATTAGTAACTGATAATCTTTCTGTCATATTATGCTTTTGAACATAGCTTCTTTTGTCGTGAATTGCACTTGGTTTTTTCAATGGTTATATGGAAATAATTCCATCTTAGGTTTATAATAGTGTGTGTCGATTTGATATTCTCACTTACCTTTAAGGGAGTACTCTTGACCATTGACTGGATGTTTACTATGGTGTTTTTCTATTGGTCCTGAACTTGCTAGAATGTGCGAAATGCTATTTTGGGCTTTATCTTTTGGAAATTCAAATATGCCAAAAAAAAGCAATACGTGTTCTATTACTCAAATGAAATCAAGATTTTTGGTATATGCCACTCATACAAGTTCATGTTTTCTGTAGGGCATTGATTTCTATTTCCGAACACATGTCAAGAAAATTTTGATTTTATGAGGACTTTGGTTCATCCAAGTGTGATGCAAATAACACCAAAGGCCTGGGCATTCAAACTTTTTGATGCAATGGTCTATTCTGTTTAACATGTTTCATGCTGCAAAAACCAGCTTATGGTTGGTCATGCAACTGGTAGGGAGACCCCCCACTCCCACATATATATCAAACATACATGTTGAATTTAGGTAAGCTGCTGTGCTGTGGTCAATAGCTTTGAGTTGTACAAATTGCATCATACATTTTTAAGTCATTTGCTTCCACATGTCTCCATTTTAGCTCTATGCAGAGATTATGCCATGATTATTAATTAGACATGAAAATTGGTGGCGACATAGAGTGTCAAAGTAATATTTGTGTATGACTATATTTACATCACCAAAATGACACATTCTCTGTCTAATTGAGTTGTATTTAGTGCCTATAGTTCTAGTATAGCCAATTATTTGGAGGTACAAAATGCAACTTGTTGGTCAATGCATTTGTAAGTGATTTGTTTTGGTGTCTCGTCACTCAGTCAGTCAGCCTCTCAGGACAACATACATGACTTATTATTTGCAAAGTTCAGAGGCTGTAATCTGTTCTATTCAGAATCTTTAGATGCTAGCAATTCTGATGAAGCATTAGGAGGAGAACTAAGCATGCAATTTCTAGTGCCACCAAGGTAATTTTTTCCATTCAAGAAATTGTCAGAAATGCATATTGTGGCCAAGTCTATACATATTGCCCTTGCAATCTTTTTTCATTTTTTCTTGTTCATAGAGTCAGACTGACTTGTTCTGCTTGGTGAACACGGCATATTGAGTATTTACTTTAGTTGTGAAACCATGTCCTTGAGAATGCATTCCACTTTGTTTGATGATGTTCTGTACCAAAAGTAGTCCATAGTTTTGTACCTTGCAAAGTGAAGTTATAATAATATGAAGTATAATGCTTTGTGCAAACTATCTTCATCTACAACGCTAGCCATTAAATAGCAAATTACTTTTCCTCTGTTGGTTGAATTCCGTTATAGGTTGTGTGTTTTTCATGTATATTTAAGAGTAGCATGCAAAGATGATGTATACAAACATCTTGTGATAATTTATTCATGCAATGTATAGTCACCTTATTTTGTTTTCAGATTAATCAATGAAGTGTACAATACTATTGGAAGATGTGAATACACTACTACAAAACAGGCTATACTAGACGCCTCATTACAGACGGTTTCTGAAAACCGTCAGTGTTGTAATTATCACAGACGGTTTTACAAGCATAGTTGTCTATGTTACTAGCCCTGGCTAGAACCGTTTGTGATACATGATTATCACAGACGGTTCTTGTTAAGAGCCGTCTGTGATAATTGCAATTATCATAGACGGTTTTTAATTATAACCATCTGTGAAGTATCACAGACGGTTCTTAACACGAACTGTATGTGATATTATGATCATCAAAGATGGTTCTTAACATGAACTGCGAACATGCAATGCATCTTTTAATCTTTATCTCTTTTCGCATTTTACTGGTAATGCGGAGTATACAACCGTCGATGTGTACCCTTGTCTGTGCCCTCTGGCACAGGGACCAATAGCCTATACTCCATGAGTATAGGGACCATTGCCCATCATCTTCATGATGGGGACCTCTCCTCAATGCCCACATTCTATGAATGTGGGGACCACAAGCCCGTCATTTACATGACAGGGACCTCAACTGTATATACTTGGTCACCATGTGACCAAGTCTCATATATGCTTTCAGTATGCGTATGTATTGTGACCCTATCTATCATACATAAGAATCATCAAGTTCATACCATAACTTTAGATCTCACATAGCATGTAAGGCATTAACAACATACATAGGAAAACTTTAGCCATAATCATGCATTCACCAAATTCTACTCATATTCATCACACTATCATCCATGTATAACTAATACAAGTAAACACAAGCAATCACATCAAACAATCATAATTGTGCTACCAACAGGATACTTGCCTCAACCGTGCGGAGACGGTAGATGTGAAGAGGACGCTGCCCCTGGGACCAATCCCCCACCTGAACATAATTATGAACCAAGCTAATACAACCATACTAGATCCAAGACATAATTAATAGCTCAAACAAAAAAACCAAACTCTCAAGCGCCTTCCAAACGTCCCACTTCTAACGATCGATCAGTCCCCTCTATGGACAGTCAACTTCTAAAAATCATAACATTCACTACATGAGTCCAAATAAGGTGTTCTAGGATTTTATGGAAAGATAATTAAATTCCCCAACTAAACCTATTTGGGGGGCCCTTCTGAATCGGCCATCTAAAACTCCTACCAAGCCAAATTAAAAGACATCAATTTTCACATCGGGTTGTCTGGACAGTACACTAAAACCACTATAACTTTAGATACGAGCATCCAAATCTTGCGTTCTTAAGCTTTCTTGAAATGTATGGAAATTACCTACATTTTCTGTTATATTGATATCCTCTGATTTCTTCTTTAACTAATGGCTTAATCCCGTTTTCTACAAACTGACAGATTAACAGGACAGCGACACTAAAGAATTCATAACTCGCTGACCGTTAATCGGATTTGGGCGTTCTTGGCGGCCATGGAAAGCTAAGGACATTAGCCAACTATTTCTAAGAGATGGGATCCACGGAATATGCTTCTAAAGACATCAAAACCGCCGTTCAACCTACTGGACAGAATGGGATCTACACAATCGGTATTGCTAAAACAACAAGTTAAACATCTAATCGACGGGAAACGAAGGTTACCCTCGACGAGCAGCTGAAGATCACGAGCTCCCGCTGGTGATCCCTCTTCCTTCTCTTCTTTCCCCCTTCTCTTCCTTCCTCTTTGGCCGGCCTCCTCCAAACGGCTTCTTCTTCGTCCAACTCGGCCGACAGCGAGGAACTCCAAGAGCACCAATGGCAGGCCGGCTCCTGGGGAAGATGAGGCATCTTGGGGAGGGGGAGAGGAGAGGTGGAGGCGCAGGGGGTTCCAGGATGGGGGCGGCTTGGAGGTGGGGAGGGGCTAGGGTTTGAGCCCCCCCTAAGGCCTTGGCCGGCCTCCCCTTGGGCCTTGCGGCCAGCCCACTAATGGGCCTCCCGACGGTAGCCTGAGGCCCAGGTTGTCTAACAATTGCGAACCCCCCCCCTCGTTGGCTGCTTAATTGATTAATTCCCAAAGGGTCCGTCCCCTAAATCGACTTCTAAACAGTCATTCGTTTAACTCAAATTAATTCTCTCCCGAAGTCCTTTCGAATACCTTTGGGGTATTACAATCTCGGCCGCAAAACTCGAAACAATTTCATTTACGGAATATCACGAAGAGCAAGCAAATTATTCTCCTCTTAAAGGAATCAACATATCAATTCCCTTTGAGTGCAACCTCACGTTGCCAACTCAGACAAAAGAGCTTTTAAGATTAAATCACACAAATCATTTAAGAACCAATAGAACTTTGCAGCATGTCGCTTTACTCGACAAACTTCTATTACCGCATAAATCTTGAACCCCAAAAGATCATGAATGCAACATTTGAAATATTTTCATTTAAGAGATATCATGAGAAGCGATCGAAACTCTTTCTCTATAGAAAAACCAACATCAATAAATCTTCCAAAAGAAACACAACAAATCGTGTCATAAAATTTTCATCATCATATAAGATTATAATAACAACTCATTCTAGAAAAGAAACCTAGTGCGCAAGCCACAAAGCTGAAACAAATCCCTTTTAATAAGCTCATACCAATATAAGAAAATCTCATAAAGCACACCAGTTAAGTCACTTAATAGATTTTGCCCATTTAACCCTTACTGACGCTCAACGCCAATATAGCACACACCAATAGCACTCTAGCCATTACTACTAACATTTGATGATTATTTAATCATGGAAGCATTCGTGGTCCTACCTCTGTTTGCAAACACAAAACAGATATGAGTATAGTTTCAACGTTCTACCTTATGTTCAGAAATTAGAACGAAATGTCTTTAAACTTCAACAATAGAATATATATAAGACAAGGTTTCACAAGTCAATACAACAACCTTCATCCATCTCTTCATACATGTATCAACAATTTAGCATGGCAAAAATAGGTGAATCTAGCATTTGAACAAATTCATCAAGTATCTAATAGAAGACAGAGTCAAGATTAATATTTACCAAGGCAATAGCCCCAACACATCCGTAATTAACCATCTCAAATGGTTAGATTAATTACTTAGGACCAATTAATCCAATTTAGTCAACAAGTTTAGAAATTTAAACAATTGAAGTGATCAAACAAGTTCACTATTACTTCACATTCTCTAATAACTCCATGAGTTCCAAACATGTATAGACAAATTCTTATTCAATATTTTTCAAGAAACTACTACAAGACAACTTGAAATTAATCAACTTCACTTCTAAAGATATTAGCTAAGAATCATAGGTTTGCAACAAGCTAACAATCCAACCTAATAACTCATACCGTACCAATTAATTCATTTAATTAAAACCTCTTAGTTCAGCATGACAATACACCACTAAAGGGTTTTTAACATACTCTTTCATAAAAGAGAGGCGTTAAACTTCAACCCTTGAATTAATCCAAAAGAAGTACGCAAGGTCAAAGCTTCCACATAATAAAGAACTTACAAAAGAAACCTTCCATTGCCCAAATACCAAGCGATTAAATGAGTTACGATTTCCAACAGGGAATAAAAACAGGACTTCCATGAAAAGATCAATCTTGCAAACTAACAACGTTCGCAGGTAGCAGAAATATCACACTAGCCGGAAGGACAATATTTGTTTCAAAGAACAAATAGAGACCAATTGAAACTTACCCACTTCATTATAACCACCAATCAAAGGAAGTTCATCAACAGCAAGAAACTACAAACAGAAGACCAAATACAAGCTCAAGGAAGACAACATCTTCATTAAAGAACTCATGCTCAACACATATCTATGGAACGGGGGTAAGTACTTCTCTATTCCCATACCACGAACGGTGGTGTAGCTTGGCAAAACCCAGGGCAACAACCACAGCCTCAACTTCTCATCACCCGTTACCATCACGCATAACCAATATAGTCAATTATGATCATGAGATCGTCTCATATCAAACATAGAATAAATTAATAGATGTACAAGGTCATAACAGCTCATAGATTAACAATGGTATAGAATCAATTCAAGAATAGTTCAACATGATGAAACATACTATCAGAATCACAGATGCCATGGATTACCCAAATCCCACCTACTGTGCACAGTGTGTCAATTTAATGTTTCAATTACCACGGACCTAAAGCCCGCTCTAATACCAACTGTAACACCTTGGCTATTCGAAAGCCAAGATGTCACCTAAATACTCTAACATACAACTATAAAGCGGAAGAATTTAAACAATATCTCATCTAATGGCATGAAGAGATCAAACTTTAATAGTACAATGGTACGAATATAGTCTGAATCCAAATAATCATATCAAAGGGGTGTTCAAGGATCACAAGTAGTACTTAATCAACCATAACATAGATATCAACCACATCTAAATTTATTTATTACAGTTCATCACTTAACGAATGAAAGACGGAACCAAGTCCTATTATTGAAACTGGATTGTGGTGAAATGAATGAATAGTGCGTGTCTACTCCCTCCCAATAGAGCCATCATCAATGATCACCTAAAATAAACAAACAAAGCAAGAATGAGTCCGAGACTCAGCAAGTACGGTGAATAATTGGACATACAACAAATATGAACAAGACAACATCTTTAAAGAATATGAACATAACACCGAATGAATATATGAATGAATGGAATGAATGGATTGAATGAAATGAAAGAATTGCACTCCTGCTTATACCGATATAGCTAGTGACACAGCCGTCGGTGTTCATTTAAGCCCGTATTTAACAAAATACGGGGATCCAAATCCCGTATGAAGAACGTTTCATACGGGTGTCCAAATCTGCCCACATTGGAATGGTGGGTCTTACGTGCCCATATTGGAATTGATGGGTCTTTATACTCCACTCCCGTGGATGGAATATGACAATGGATGCATGGAATTAACTATGAATAATGAAAGACATCATCTCTAATCATGGAAATAACATATATGAAAGGAACATAAACATTGAATCTTCTCATGTATCATAGAAAAACGCAATACGTACATCAAGCATTCAACATTCACTAATCATAAGAATATCAAAGTACTTGCCTTCTGCGTTACAACGCATTAGTAGGCAACGAAGGTGCCCCTAAACCCGAAGCCTCTCCGCCTACACAAGTAAGTACTCGAAATAAGAATAACATGGTACAGGACACTACCACCAACGTTATACAACACCTTCCAAACAACCCAAGAATTAACTACTAGACCTATTCTGAAAATAGACAACACAATCATAGAAATGCATCTGGACAGCAGCACGGAAGAACTCATAACTATTGATCTGGGACGCGGAACGAGGTCAGCCCAGATCCTACAGAAACTTAATGAACATATCTACAAAATTCTAGTTGACAAGATCTCCCAATTCGGCCTAAATAAAATGCTAATAGGTAGATGAAATTACAAGACAGATTCTGTCTAGACGAAAAGGACAGCAGTAAAGAACAGATCACAACTTTTGATCTACAATTCGATTAGGGCGTTCTTTATCATTTTGGAAAATTTATAAAAATTTCTACAATAATCCAGTTGGGTGAAAACCCTGAATCTTCCATTATCATAATCATAATTTAAAAGGCAACCTGAAAGATCATTCTCGTCAGGAATTCAGAACAGCGGGGAAGATCATACCATAACTTTTGATCCGTATGTCGGAATTAGGTGTTCTTGGTGGCTACACAAAGTTAAGAACATTATCTAAATATCTTTGGGAGATTGATATCTCAAATGCGGCCTCTAAGAACCCAAAATTGGCCATGCAATCTACTAGACAAATCTAGAATTCCAACAGCATAGTTTCGATCCAATCCAACTAATCTAATTTCACATCTAAACATCATCAAATAGTAGGGAAAGCATCTCATTACCCTTAAATACCCTTAGGAGGACGCGAATCAAATCCTCCCAAGTGGATGGCAATCCTGCAGCCTTCCTCTCCTTCCATTGCGTTGGCCGACAGCAGGGAGCACCAAAGGCAGGAGGGGTGGCACCAATGGAGTTGAATTGCCCAGGGTAGCTACTGGTCGTAGGGAGGGGGTGCGGCCGGGAGGTGGAGTGGTGGTGGCAGCTACCAAGGGGGAGAGGGCAGGCACACAAGGGAGGGGAGGGGGTGTTAGGCGACTAGGGTTAGGAGGAAAGGGGTGGCGCTCTCCCCCTATGGCCGGCCCCCCTCTTGGGCCTTCTGGGCCAAGGCCCGAGACCCAAGTTGTCAAAATTTCGCAAAAAAACCCTTTTCAATTGATTATTCCCTCTTTTCTTTATTGTAATTACTAACAAATATTGAATAAATTTCCCTCTCCGAATAATATTCTCAGTAATTGATATTCGGGGTATTACACAAGGTCCTGTACCTAGTCTCCGACCAGGTAGCTGCTCAAAAAAGTTATGAACTGGTATCTGGATTTGACTCCAGGTATATTCTTCACCGTGTGATGAATGGAACATGTGCTGTACATTCCATGCCACACGACGTTATATAATCCTAAGACACTGACAAACAACCACCTTGCGGTTGTGTGTCTCACGGACACTTAACCGTAGAGTAGTTGATACATTATCAACTGACACCTCACTCCGACCAGTCGCGATGCTTCACAAGGGACGTCTTTTTCAAGAGTAACTACCACCTATTCGGAAGTTATTTAAAGATGGAGCGCAAATGATAGAAGGGCAAGGAGATCAAGGCAATCTGATAGGATCTGAAGCAACAGCGATCAGATTGGAACAAGCATAGCAATCATCATACTCAGTGTAATTAGGATTTGTCTCCAGCCGGGTCGTAAGCACCCCCTGTAAACCCAGTTCATATCAATAAAGAGCAGTCCCATTCTCTCCTAGGAGATCTCGCGTCATTTTCCTCTATTTTATATCGTAAGATCGGCGACTCGATCGTCGACAGAGATGATTATATTTCATTATGTTCATAATATTGGATAATATGTTATCTTGTTCCTAGAATAATATCGTTAATATTTTTTATCAAGTATGTGACTTAATTGTGAAACTCTATATTTATGCGATGATTATTCTTAGACGTTCCCTGGTCGGAAACATATAAGGACACATACGAATAAACTAGCATATGTATTGGTTGATGACTATGTTTCACAGGTCATGGATATGGAGATATCAAACCAATAATATGGATACATGTTAGAGAACATGGTGTTCGATAAGACCCACCTTGAGACACCATTGAGATTGTTATGATTCTGTGTGTCGTTAGTTGGTCTCAAGCAATGATGATGTATAATCCTAAGACCTGAGATCAGCATGGTTTCCTACATGTGTAATAGCATTCTTAGGGGTTGCCAAACGCTGCTCGTAACTGGGTAGTTATAAAGGTAGCTTTCGGGTATGCTATGAAACATAGGGAGGAATGTGACTGGTCGGATATGGGATTTGCCCCTTCTAACATAACAGGAGAGATGTCTCTGGGCCCCTCGTTGTGGTCGGATAAAGAAAGTGCATGGCCATGTCACTAGTGGTTGAAGTGTTCGACCACGTGAAGTTATCCGACACTCGATCGAGAAAGTATTGAACAGTCCATGGATGACACAACATCTCACCTAGAGTTCAACCAGATATCATGAGGCAAAGGGGGAATACACGAGAAGGTCTTTCAGTTCGATCAGATGCAGACTAGTCGTATGGAGATACGAGCTAGTCGTAGGCTGGTCGAACATGGTCACTAAGTGGTCGAAACCTGGTCGTAAGGAGTTATGAATTGGTTGAGACCAAATATGAACTGGTCATAGATCATATTGCATTAAGGTTCGTCCAATATAATTTGTGTGTGTTCGGGAATCGTTATGTCCTGCTAGGAACTGCTAACGACTCGTGGTTGGAAAGGGTTTCCGAGTCACAACCGATTATGCATGAACCTATAGGGTCACACACATAACAGGTTGGAACAAAACGTGTTTGGGTAGGATCTGTCATGGGTACTATATAAGGAGATGTTTGAGGCTATTGAGATAGAGAGGAGTTGACATGAGTTGCTCCACTAAAACCCTAGCTGCCATCTTCTTGAGAGCTTTGTTGTGCGACTTGGTGCCAGCACACTAGCGTATGGTTGTTCCTTCCCTGGACGTGTGGATACCGTAGAGGCGCTACTGCGGTTGCTATTGCGCTTGAGGACGATCCGCGATCTTCATAAGGAACTGCAGAGGTTACTGGTGGAGATGATCGACTCGCAAGGACGCTGGACGATCGACTACGACCACTGCATCAATGTGCTCAACCTGGGTCGATCGACTACGACCACTACATCGATGCACTCTTCGTTAGACCAGGCTACTCCAACTCTTCTTCCGCTACTCTGCACATCTGGTGGTAACAATCTGTGATCATCTTCTTGCTTGGCTTCCTGGTTTACGTGGTAGAAATTTTGAATTGTTACTATCGTAGCCTACCCGTATCCCTACATGTTTTGCTCCGCCATCTACGGTGCCACTGGACTTGCGCCTGATGTTGACGCCGTGCCGCCGTCGCCGTTCACTGGAGCACCACCTACCACATGCTCGGTGGTGTACTCGATGGTGAACATGTCCATGCCACCGGGAGTACGATTAATGGACATCGCCTCCTAGTCCCACTACTTCTCCTCCTCGAACACAACGTCGCAGGTGATGTGCAGCTTGTGCATCTTGGAATCATAAACATGGTAGGCCTTGGCACCCTCTTTGTAGCTGATGAATACCATCGACGTTGACCTATCCGACAACTTCGTGACGCCGAGCCCGATCCTCTTGACACATCCAAACGTCCGGAGGTAGCGCACATTTGGCCGTCGCTTGTGCCATACCTCATATGGTGTCATGTCATCTAGGCTCCGTGTCGGTGCCCGGTTCAATATGTGCACGGTGGTCTTCACCGCCTTGTCCCAGAACGCAACCGGCATGCGCATGCTTTTCAGCAAGTTGCACGCCATCTCGATGATTGTCTGGTTCGGCGCTCCACGATGCCCTTCGGTTGCGGTGAGTAGGGAGCGGTAGTCGCTGAACTAGACAAAGTTGAACTCCACGCCACGATCCGTGGGGAACACCTTGAGCTTGATGTCGCGTTCATTCTTAGCCTGCGCCTTGATCTTGCGAAAGAACCTGAATGCTTCGTCCTTTGTCCTCAGCATCTCCACCCACATGTACCTGCTATGATCATCCACGATCAGCAAAAAATACCAGTTACTGTTCGGTGTAGCAGGTGTGATGGGGCCACAGATGTCGCCATGCACCAACTCAGTCTACACTCAGCACGGTAAGATGAAGCCTGAGGGAACGAAGCCCGGTTCTACTTGCTAAGTGCGCAACCATCGTAGAATTGCTCCACACGATCGATCATGGGCACACCATCCACCATTTTCTTGGCAGTGAGATTGTGGAGCGTACAGAAGTGTAGGTGGCCATAACGCGCATGCCTGCACCATGCCATGCTATCTGCTTTTGCCAGCAAACACATTGGTGCGGTCAGGTTCGTGGCCAATGTGTATAGCCTGTTCCTGGACCGCAACACTCACGCTAGCAGCAGCCACTTGTGATTGAAGATGCGCATCTCTCCACCCTCGATGACAATCTTGCAGCCGCTCTCGTTGAGCTGTCCGAGGCTAATAATGTTGCTTCGGAGCCATGGTATGAAGTACACCTCAGTGAGCACCTTGTGCTCCTAGTTCTTGCACTGGAACAACACAGCGCCATTGCCACAGATCTCTACCATCGAGTTGTCACTGAACTTCACGGTGCCCTTCATCGTTTCATCGAGTGACGTGAGCATCGACCGGTTGCCGGTCATTAGGTTACTGGAACCAGTGTCGAGGTACAACACGTCGCTGCCAGTGTTCACTGGGAACACATTCTCTTCGTTGAGGAAGACCGCTTCCTGCTGCGCACCGTCAGCAGCTTGCACGAGCTCACAGTGCTCGACCACGAGAAGCGCCAGTTGCTCTTCCTGATCACACGACAGGTTGACCTCCACCTTGTGCTCACGGCGTGGCTTACGGCATTCATGAGCAAAGTGCCCGTAGATTCTGCTGTTGTAGCACTTGCCCTTTCCACTATTAGATGCGCCGACCTTGCGCCGATGGGCGCGATGTCCTTGTCGTCGCCCTTTTCTATGGCGCCTATAGTGGCGCTTATCACCGCTACCATCGTCGGCCTTTTCACCAGCTGGCTTTCCATCGCTAGAGGAGTTCTCACCCTGCTCGCGCTTCTTCATGCGCGTGAGCCATTCCTCCTTGGTGAGGAGTAGGCTACTCCCGGAGCCGCCCGTGTCGCCAAGCTTGAAGCGCTCCTCGACGGCCTTGAGTCACCTGGTCAGTTCCTCCACAGACAGCGTGTCCAGGTCAACAAGGGTTTCAATGGACAATACTATCTAGGAGTACTTGGGCGGTACCACATACAGAAACTTGTACACGACCTTCTCCTTGTCGAGCTTGTCACCGAGGATAGATTGTTGACGAGCCCGATGAGCCTCATGGCAAAATCATCCACCGACTCGCTGTCATGGAACGCAATGCTCTCAAACTCCTTACAGAGCGACTAAGGCTAAGCCTAGCACATGTGCTATGCCCATGCGCATGGTTTTGATGGCATCCCATGCCTCCTTGGCGCTCTCCTCAATGGCGAGCATGGAGAGCATCTCCGGTGGCATTGCTCAAAGAATTGCCTCCAGCACCATGTGGCCCTCATGGAAGTCAGCATCGCAATTCTCGACTGCATCCCACAGGCCTCGCACCTGCATCATGACCATCATCATAAGAGCGTAGTCTCCCTAATTGGTTCGCGTCAGCATTGGGTACTGCGTCGGGCCCCTCGAGTCCCTCACCACCCACGATACAACCAAATCATGACCATTGATGCCACTACCGCCACTAGTGTTATCGCGGATCTGGGAATGCTGTGGTGACTTGGACTTTCAGGGCGACCTCGAGCCATCTTGTGACATCCTCAAAGGTACAAGAGCAGCGAAGCTCTGATACCACTTGTCGTCGCAAGCTAGCACACACACACGCTATCACTAGGACGCACGCATGTGAACAACACGAAGTAAACAACGCAGGAGTGACAAAGAGATTTTTGCCACTTGAACTGACTTTAGCGTTTTTATGTTTCTATCCTCCTTTATATCTTGATTACATGCTACCGAGAGCTTACTGCTAACTACTAACAGATACGTGTAATCATGTTGTTCGCTAACAACTAATAACCGAGACTAACAAACTCAACGCACTGCTCACCGTGAACACGCACGACTCGGGCATGCATGCAACTACTCCTAAAAAAACGTGACACGCTACGCATTGTTGCCACGACATAAAATAGAGAAGTTTAATGTAAACTAAACATGCAACGTGATTAACCTTACCACCAAGGAGCCGTAGTCTAGTAGGTCTAGGTCGATGTTGGGGGTAAACGGCGCAATGACAGTTGCCATGGTCACGGGTGGAGGTGGTTCAAACCGGGGCTGTGGCGGAGGGGGGATATCGAGGCTACAGGTCGTCAGTGTGGAGTATGGGTGGGGGATCTGGTGGGGGACTTTTTGGGAGAAGGTGGCCGCCAGTGCTGGAGTGGCACCGGCGGGGAGCTTAGTGGGTTAGGCGCTAGTCTCCTGGGGAGTCGCCAGAGCCTGCCTCCTTTACTTCACTCGGTGTCCTTAGCTTGAAAGGCATACTATGAAACTTTTGTCTGCTGCCCTCGTGGTTCTAAATATCATTTCTTTTTGCACGAACTAAATATCAATTCTAGCACACCACATGTGATCACGTAAAGTAGGTCCAAATTACTTACATTAAAGGCTTCTAGGATTGGAGCTCACCTGGCCCATCTACATCAGCAAGAAATTGTGTGCTGTCGGATCGCCCCACCATCGGCTCCGCCGTCCGATCAGAGCTGACGCACTTCATGGCAATGCACAACACTCGGCGTCCACGTCGCCCTAAAACCCTACTGCTGTGAGCGCTTCGTCACGTGAGGAGAACCCTTTCTCCTCACGGCTCCTCTCTCGCTCTTGCTCCATCACGCGGCGCTGCTCCTCCCCTCGCTGCCCCCCTTCCACCTCCTGTCCCCTCTCTCTCCCTCCTACGCTGCCTGCTCGGTTTCCCTCGCCACCCGCTGCCGCTCCCACAGTCCTCTTCCCCTTCCTCCCTACGGCCGCCCTCCTGCCTCCCACCCAAAATCCACGGAACTCTGACGCTGCAAGTCCTTCTCCTACAAATGCTCCGTTGCTGCCTACTTGGAGCCGCAGCGCCGCTCTTGCGATGCCCGCAACAGCCTCTTCCAAGAAGAACTGTCGTGCGGCCCGGAGGAAGGGGAACAATAGATCGACCCTTTTACCTCCATGGGAATAAGCTCAGGAAGCAAGGTCACGGGCAATGGCCCAATGCCAGCACGGCTACCATGCCACAGGAGAATCCCTACTGGCACGAGCAACACAACTTCGGGGACATGCAGTCGGAGGTCGCCATCGATGCGCTCGGCCGTCGCTCCTGTAATTAGTTCCTACGTTCGCCTCCAACCCCTTTGATTTTTGGGGTTTCCTTCTATGCCTCCCGTGTCTACTTCCTGCTCATCATTCTCTAGATCTCGCGCTTCAGGTCAGTGATGATCCCAACTTCCTCCCTCCCATCTTCCCACCAAGAACCAAGATGCTTGCTTTTTTCGCATATTCTCTGGTTGTCTTTCGCAATTTGAAGAAGAAAAGGAGAGAATTGTAGGAACTCCACTTACTAGCAGCACTCTCCTCGAGGGGCTAGATTCATTATTCAGTCTTAGCTGGTTCTCATGCATGTACTTTATGTTTGCAAATTGAGGTGTGGTATACTACAGTTGTGCTTCAATGTAAGTGTTTATTGTTTCCATGTCTAGTTGTGGTCAGTCTTACTAATCAAGCATGCTGAGCTCTATTGATGCCTATGCCTGGCGTGATTGCCAGCTCCAGAACGACAAGCAGTGTTCCTAGTCAATTGTTACTGTTTAGGGAATGCAGAATAACAGCTTACATAGGCATAGTCTTTCTTTTGAGTACCAACTTGCCTAAATGTTTATGCTGATGGGGAAAGATTGGTAGTGTGATCACATGTCAGCAAGTACCCACGTATCCTTCTTTATAGGAAACTTTAACAACTTACAACGTACATGGTTCGTGGATGCGCAAAGTTTTATGCTTCGCTCCCAAAAATTAGCTCAAGTAGAAAAGACCTGAAGGCGAGTTGAGGTGATATAGTTCTCCAAAGATATTACGGAATTTTTTGTATATATTCTAACAAGATCAAGAAGAATTGTTCGGGAGTTGATGAGACCCCAATCCGCTTCACCTTAATCCCAATCTTCACTTATATTTTTGTCCTTCTTTATAGGAAACTTTTAAAACTTACAATAGACATGGTTCGTGGATGTGCAGAGTCTTAGGCTCCACTCCCAAAAATTAGCTCAAGTAGAAAAGACCTGAAGGCGAGTTGAGGTGATATAGTTCTCCAATGATATTATGTAAATTTTTGTATATATTCTGACAAGATCCAGAAGAATTGTTCGTGGGTTGATGAGATCCCAGTCCGCTTCACCTTAATCCCAATCTTCACTTATATTTTTGAACCAACAGTAGTCTTTCAATGGTTTTTGCAACCCTGAACATATATGAATTTTATTGATCGTGATCATCGATCCGCTTCACCTTAATCCCGATCTTCACTTATATTTTTTTAACCAGCAGTAGTCTTTCAATGGTTTTTGCAACCCTAAGCATATATGAATTTTATTGATACAGTAGTCATATGAGTAGTCTTTCAATGGTTTTTGCAACCCTAAGCATATATGAATTTTAGTGATACAGTAGTCATATGTCTCACGATTTCATAATCTAGAACAATGGTAACTTCAGTATTCAGCCTTCAATGCATATACAACCGACATCCAACAGGGTTTGATTTTAGTACATACGTGTGCATGATTACAATAGATAGCTGTGCTAAATTACATTTTGTGGAACCCCTCAACTAAATTTTATTCACAGGTGTGCTATACTGTTCTGCTTTTCCCCCTGGTAGTGTGCTTATACTCAATTTTCTTGCCACTCCTAACTGCTTGCTGTATTTAATTTTTTAATTTAGCATTTGTAGAGGGAATCCTCTCCTATATTTTCTTACATTTCATGATTCGATCAGGAGTTCGTTCATGTAACACCCTGGCTATTTGGAAGCCAAGATGTCACTTAAATACTCTAACCTACAGCCACATTGCGGAAGAATCTGAATGATATAACATCTAAAGGCATAAATAAAACGACCCAACATGGAGAAGGTATCCTTCCTTCACCATTTAAATGTATTTATTACAGTTCATCGTTAAACAAGGTTCACAAGCAATAATAAATTAACCGTATCATGGAGAAGGTATCCTTCCTTCTCCATCTAAACTTATTTATTACAGTTTGTCGATAATAAGTGAAAGATAGAACTAATTTATAATCTTGAACTTGAATAGGATGCTGTGAATGAGTAGTGCGTGTCTAGTCCCTCCCAAATGAGCCAACATCAGTGATTACCTAAAAACAAACAAACAACACAAGAATGAGTCCAAGACTCAGCAAGTACAGTGAATAAATGGAACATACCACAAACATTAACAAGTCAACAACATTGAACCATATGAAGAAATCACAGAACGAGTATTTGAATGAATGGAATGAATGAAGTGAATGGAATGGAGGGACTACACACATGCATATACCGGTATTGCTAGTGACACACCGTCGGTGTTCACTTAAGCCCAGATCTTAACAAAAATGCGGGGATCCAAGTCCCGTATGAAGAACATTTCATACGGGTGTCCCAAAACGCCCACATTGAAATAGTGGGGCCCACATTGGAATGGTGGGTCTTACGTGCCCATCTTGGAATTGATGGGTCTTTTTAATCCACTCCCGTGGATGGAACATGAATAATGAATGCATGGAATGAAATATGTATATTGAAAAGACACGCTCTCTAATCATGGAGATAACACACATATGGAAGGAACATGAACTTAAATATTATCATCTCCAATCATGGATTCAACACATATGAAAGACCATAGACAATCTAACTTCTCTTGAATCATAAGAACTCATAGTATAATCATAAAATCATTCATCAATCACAATCATTAAGATAAGCAATGTACTTGCCTCCCGTGATGCGACGCGTTAGCAGGAAAAAGTGGTGCTCCTAAACCCGAAGCTTCACCTCCTAAACAATTAAATAACTAAAATAAGAACGCAATGAACACGACACTACTTAACAACATTCTACATCGCTTCCCTGGTGAATCAAGATTTATCTAGAAACCCTAAACTGAAACCAACGCATTCAGTCAAATAACGCCACTGGACAGCAGCACGGTAAACAACATATATCTTGATCTGGAACTCCGAATGAGGTGAATCCAGTTTCTGTGGATTTTTAACTAACAAATCTACAATACTCTAGTTGACAAGATGATCCAATTCGGCCAAATTAGTACGCTAATAGACAGATGAACTTTCAGCACAGAAACTGTCTAACAGAATAAATAGCAGCACTAAAATGATCATAACTTTTAATCTATAACTCCGAATTGATCATTCTTTAACAATCTGGAAAGGTTATCAAATTACCTACAATAACCTAGTTGGGTGAAAACCCAGATTCTTCCAATTACATTTTCATATTTTACAAAATAACAAAACAGATTAATCTCGTCAGAAATCTAGACAGCAGATACTAAATCTATCATATCTTTTGACTCGAGCGACGGAATCAGGTGAACTCGGTGGCCACAGAAATTTAAGAACATAATCTAGATATCTCTAGGAGATGAACAACTCAAATTCGGCATCTAAGAACCCAAAATCGGCCGCACAACCTACTGGACAGATCTGTTTGTATCGCAGCAGGAATTCGATCCACTGAACATGGCAAAAACGCATCTACTACGATCCAACCAGCAAAGAACATCAATTGTTACCTTGAAGACATCAATAGAACCCGCTGAAATCCCCCGCGAGACACTCCTCTCCTCTTCTTCTCCTCTCTTCCTCTTCTTTTCTCCTTCGCCGGCGACACCCGAAGGGTTCTTCTCCCTCCCTCCTTCTTCTTCTTGGACAGCAGCAAGGGAGGGGTGGCACTGTAGCGGCGCGCTACTGTAGCAGCCAGCACGGTACTGTAGCTACAGTGGCCCCTAGGGTTTTGGATGCCCCTAATGGGCCAAGGCTATGGGCCTTTGGCCCAAGATTTAATCCCCCTTTTACAAAAATTCTGAAATTCTATTTTAAATCCCAATAAAATGGTTTGAAATTCAATTATAATTCTTAAGATTGAACGGGGTATTACATTCTACCCCCTTTAAACAGAATTCGACCCCGAATTCTACTCAAAAGAATACCAACTGAACTTAACAACCATGAACACGCACTGCACGGCGTTAACAACTCGAGTTAAAGCTCGTCAATGCGAAGTTTCAAGTCCCAAGTCTCATCATGCTTAGACCATAGCGTATACCAACGTCTTACACCTCAACACTCGTCTTGACTATTATAGGTTATCTCAACACATAGGACACAAATGTAAGATCATACTCGTTGTGCGGCTCTATCGAAAGCTCGAAGCTTTGGACCTCTCGGTACTCACTCAAGATCGACACACACGGATGTTGCGCACCAGCGTATGAACCGAGGCGGTCCTAGCGGTGCGCCAACTTTGAATCCCCACAACTAGGGAAAACAACCCAATGTACCTTGGGCTAACCTCTCCTTTCGGTACCAAACCACACAACATGTGCATAGCACACGAAACTCTTGTTCCACCTCTCAATCGAACTCTCACCGTAACTATTTTACATTAAATATATCGTGATGTTTGGTAAGTATTCCTATTCCACGAGTCGGTCTCCGATTCATCCATTAGTTGTTCATATCCTTTAAAAACTATTTTTGATTATCTACTGATGTATTAGTTAAAATAGTCTGTACAACAAGCTCGTTATCTGCTAATGTATTAGTCATAACCTTCATGTTTTTTGGCAAATTTCTTTGAACTGTTTTTTTTCTCCTATCAATTTTAGTCTGATCATCCTCATCTTTTGTTCTGATCTTCTACCTTCAGTTTTGCCAGCGAACATAGTGAAACTTTGGAAGAAATCGATGTAGAGTAGTACAAGGAGTTGCCTTTAGAATCTGGCATCAGGCGCTGGGGATGCGTTCCGGTGTTAGCTTGTGAATCCACATTCATTGCAGATCTTGCTAATGCTATTATTGAAAGCATGCCTTATGTTGGTGCAATGCCAGTTTTCAATCTCGAGGCTCGATAGGCAAGAACTACCATACAACATGCAAAATACCTTATCTGTTATCTCTCACATGATAGGTCAGAATAAAATTATTTTCATGTGCTTTGTATATTCATGTTTTTTGCCTTACTTGGTAATGGCAGCTTCTACTATGCATGTTTTGCATTGGATAAGATGTTAGGATACCTCGAGAGTTAAATGTAGGTAAATTGAGTTTCCTTGCCTATCTTAGACTCTACAGTAATCCATGAAAGGTAACATTAGTAGTCCATGAATGGGTATTCTCTTGACAGTACGAACTTTTCTCAAAGAACATAATGCACTTATGTTTAATACTGGGTTCATCCACACTATATTAATTTTGTTATGTTAATCCATGAAAGGTATGATTGCATTAGTAGTCCATGAATGGGTATTCTGCTAACATCACGAATTATTCTCAAAGAACATAATGCACTTATGTTTAAGGCTAGGTTCATCCACATTGTTTTAGATTGTTATGTGTCATTTTTAGTGTGCACTGATACTTTGTTTCTCTTATGATGATAATAATTACATTAGAATCAATCTTTGTGCTATGAATAGTTCATAGAACTGCTAACTGTTGTCGCTTATTTAAGTTAACAAAAAAAACTGATATAACAAACTTGCATGTCCTCTTGATTCATATGCTTGACAGGTACTACTTTCGAATACCCGATGTCTACCCTTTGTTGAAGGCGGCACCTCTATTTTTTGCTGAAATTACCATGTATACTTTAATGATGCGACATAACATGAACCAGTCGAGGAAGTCACTTGGCATCATTGGAGTTGGTGGCTTGGATCACATGGTAGTAAAATTTGGAAAAGCCTTTGTACTGAAGGTCACAGTTTTTAGTACATGTGAATCAAAGAGAAAAAAAAGCTATCAGCCTTCTTTGAGCAGATATTTTTGTGATATCATCAGACGAAAAAACAGATGAAGGTACTGCTTATTATACAATATGTTTTATCATCTCATATGCTTCGATTATATCCTGAATGAGCATTCTATATTTTTTTGGCAAATATCATTTGGGAGCAATTGTGGAGGTACATATGTATAAAGTTGGTCTGCATGTTCTTTTTAGCATTCTTTATATGAGCATTGCAATGCTCATATAATGTTTCTCTCACAGAGAATGAACTCATATAGCTAAATTTTGTTGTTTTGTCTTCTCATTCTTATATATATATATATATATATATACACACACACACACACACACACACACATGAAAGTGACGATGGCAAAACGCTGCATTTTTTCATTTCCTAAAAACTTCCCTGTACTTCATTATTGACACTACTTCCCGTGCCCACCCCTTCGATCCTTATCTCTCTCTTCTGAAAGTTTTCCGTGTAATGGCACTACTTACCTTTCCAAAATAAATCGAAGTGCATGCCCATATACTGTTTAGCATGCCATCATTATTACACATATTTTTGTTTTCGATTTTGTTATTCCTGTCTTACTCGTGCTGGTCATAGTACATGACCATATACTGTTTAGCATGCCACCATCACTGCCCAAATTTTTTTTGTGCCATGTGCTAGCCAGTAAGCGACACTTGAATTGACTGTTAAGAGCAATATGCGAGTCTGGTGCATATCTGGCCTGTAAATATAACCGTTAGCCACATTGTATCCCGACTGACACGGCCGACGGATCGGAAATAAGTTTATGACATTGCAACCTGATCAAATGCTCCTCTACTCTTGCATATATTAGATTAAAAAAAGTGAATGGTAATGTTGTAATGCAGTCAGAATCAATAAATACAAACATATTATGATAATGCCACTGTCATTCATACAGTGTCCCTCAAAAAATAAATAGAGCTAGATGGTTTTTTAAAAATTGCGCACATATTCTTGTTGGCCTGTTTTTTTTTCCTCAGCAAATATTCTCGACCCATACCGTTCAAGATAGTATCTTTCTTTGCGGAACTAGATTTAATGTTTATACAAAATTATAAATATCTTGCTCTCATGTATAATGGAAAACTGATAGCTTGAAGATTGCCTTTTTTTGTGTTGGATGAACGATGAATACTTTGTTCATTTGTTGTGACCGGAGGTGAGGCTTTGGTGGGTTCAGATTTTGTAATGTTTAAATGCGATCATCTCTAATCCTCCTCGCATTTTAAGATGGATTTTACTTCTCTATCTGTTTTCCTTACTATAGGACGGGTTTTGTAAAGGTTTGGATTTGTTGGAATTGATCTTCGCGCAAGAATGCAGCCATTGCCATGGTGATAAATGTTCTGACTTAGGTATCCATTTTCCTAATTCCTTTGACGATCATTCCATTTAGGGTTTCTATTCATTATGCTTATGTACTACTACTTTAGATGTGTTGTACATTCAGATTTATATACTTATTATAATCTATTAAGTTATATATTATTAGTATTAAACTCATGTGGATAGAGACACATAACTAAATATTAATTTATCTACGTCATTCTAACTAGCGACAGTTTACGTCGGTGCCTGACCAAAACACACATAGAAAACACCAGCATCCAAGCCCTCATGCCATTTGGTGCGGGTTACCTTCTAGTTACTATATTTAAAGGGTAGGAGCTTTGGCCTCCTCCCGCGCCCGCTACGTCGGTGGGAATACCGCGTTCGTTCGATCATGTTCGCATGCCCCTAGAGCCGTCCGCGCTACCCTACGCTTCCCGTGCGTTCGTTGGCGATGTGCCCGTTTCTCGCCGTCGGATAGCTCTCTCGCCTTCGTATCAAGAGTCGTCGCTCGGTCTCGTTCGTTCGGTGCCTTTTTCTCGGCAGCAACACTGCACTACCTACCCTGTCCTTTCGCGTCCTCTCGTCGTCAGTAAGGGCATGTACAATGGTACATATAGCTGTTGTCTATAGCAACTCTCCATGTCACCTATAGACAGTACTAAAGACACCTCATATAATGGGTTGTGGTGATACAGTCGGCTATAGGATTGTAGACAATACACAATCTTTTAATGCTTTCCTTGGTTCTGGTGGTACAGTCGGCTATAGGATTGTAGACAGTTCATTTCTCTCTCTTTATTCTCTTTTATTCACGTCAACTTAAGTTTTATGTGATAGAGACTATAAATAACTGATCTAAGCTCATACATGATTAAACACTGGTGCTCTAGTGTACGTGGTTTGCTCCGCCTGTCTGTCCGTAGCTACGCGGTCGCGGCGACGGTTCGTCCTCTGATTGTGGGCCATACGGTGGATGTGGCCCGCTTCCAGTGACCCGTGTGCGTTGTAAGGACGTTGCTTTTGCGCGTACGTATGGTCGATGCGCTCGGTTCGCCTGCATGCGAGAGGCAGGTCGAGGCGCTCTGTTATCCCGCATGTGGGCGCGCCGTTGCTCTTGCACGTATGCACCTCTAGAATTGATCTTCGCACAAGAATGCAACCATTTTCACGGTGATAAATGTTCTAACTTAGGTATCCATTTTTTAAATTTCTTTGATGACCATTCTATTTAGGGTTTCTATTTATTATGCTTATGTACTACTACCTTAGATGTGTTGTACATTCATATTTATATACTTATAAACTATTAGGTTATATATTATTAGTATTAAACTCATGCGGATAGAGACACATAACTAAATATTAATTTATCTACATCATTGAACCTGGCTTTATGTCGGTGCTTGACCAAAACACACATAGAAAACACCAGCATCCAAGCCCTCGCGCCATTTGGCACGGGTTACCTTCTAGTTACTATATTTAAAGGCTGGAAGCTTTGGCCTCCTCCCGTGCCCGCTACGTCGGCGGGAATACCGCGTTCGTCTGATCATGCTCGCATGCCCCTAGAGCCGTCCGCGCTACCCTGCGCTTCCCGTGCGTTCACTGGCGATGTGCCTGTTTCTCGCCGTCGGATAGCTCTCTCGCCTTCGTATCAGGAGTCATCGCTCGGTCTCGTGCGTTCGGTGCCTTTTTCTCGACAGCAACACCGCATTGCTTGCCCTATCCTTTCGTGTCCTCTCATCGTCAGTAAAGGAATGTACAATGGTACAGATAGCTGCAGTCTATAGCAATTCTTCATGTCACCTGTAGACAGTACTAAAGATAGCTCATATAATGGGTTGTGGTGATACAGTCGGCTATAGGATTGTAGACAACACACAATCTTTTAATGCTTACTTGGTTCTTGTGATACAGTCGGCTATAAGATTGTAGACAGCTCATTTATCTCTCTTTTATTCATGTCAACTTAAATTTTACATGGTAGAGACTATTGATAACTGATGTAAACTCATTGTACATAATCAAACACTGGCGCTCTACTGTGCGTGGTTTGCTCCGCCTGTCTGTCCGTAGCTACGCGGTCGCGGCGACGGTTCGTCCTCTGATTGTGGGCCATACGGTGGATGTGGCCCGCTTCCAGTGACCCGTGTGCAGTGTTACGACGCTGCTCTTGCGCGTATGCAGGTCGATGCGCTCGGTTCGCCCGCATGCGAGAGGCAGGTCGATGTGCTCGGTTATCCCGCAGGTGGCCCACATGATGTGGGCGCGCCGTTGCTCTTGCACGTATGCACCTCTACTGTTCGCGGCTGCGTGGATACGCTCGGTTCTGCCTCATGCGAGAGGTGTCCCCAGTGCCACGTCGTTTGTTGCTAACACATGCGATGCTACTGTTAAAACGCCCGTCGATGCGTTCGCTAGCACGTATTATCATCCGGACTCACGCTTGTCATTAAAGCCCTCTTGAGCTGGCCCCGGAGCCTTTTCTTCATCGATCCTGCCTATGCCTCATTTCTCCTGCTGCCGTTTGTCCATTTGCCTCTCATCGTTGTGGTTATGCCTGTCCTTCGTACATTTCTTCCCCGTTCTTTTCCTTTTAATTCGGATGCGTATCCGAAATGCTTCGTTCGCTCGATTCTTCGCTTCTTGCGGGGAGCCTTCCTCGGCCGGCCTGCTTTTTTTTTTTTTTTGAGAATGGTAAGAGCATTGCCATCTTTGCATTAAAGAAGAAGAAGTCACAGGCTAGAAAGCAAAGGCAACCGAAATAGAGAAAACGCAAAACAAAAGAACCGGAGGGAAAGAAAAGGAAGAGGAAGAGAAAACGAAAAAAAATAAAATAAGAATAAAAAACTCTTAAACGCCGATCCTTATGAAAGAGTCAAATCTTCCGCCGGTAGATAGGTCGCCAAATTCTTTGTCCCGCTTAAAATCCATACCCTGGCTTCTTCCTTGATGATCGTGGCAGTCCCGAGGCGTCGTTTCGCTGGTGCTGAAAAATTATTTTATTTTTTTCTTTCTATACTTGCCACATGATGAGAATGACTAGGAGTTTTGGCTCTTTTTACCCGCGGCCCTTGGCCTGCCTTCTTTTGCTTGCATATCTAAGCATCATTCAGCGGTGTCTTATTCTCCTGCGTATGCGCAGCGTTGATACGTGATTTGGCGCCATATTTTTATTTAGGTGCCTTATCCACAGATAAGATCGGTACTGGATAAAGCTCATTTACAGTTACGCTAGCGCATCTAAAGCTAGCATATTAATCTAGACTTCACTTGATAGTCTTCGCTTCATGTTGCCCGCCTTGTTTTATACTGCCTTCTATACTCAGTTTGCCCAAGCACATCAGCTGCTCAAGAAAGCCTCTACTCGTGTGTTAGTATATGTTTTTGCATCAACAAGCGTTTTACTGATACAATCCGCCTTTATCTTTATCTTCATTTTTACCGTCTCCTTTTTCTGCCTATAGATGGCGTGTACCCTGCTTTCAAATATTAATCCTAACAGCCGTCAATGGATCATCTGTGTTCGGGTCTCTCGGCGCTGGCATTACCGTAGAGGAACCGACACAGGCCCTATTGATCACACTGATTTGGTCCTGCTTGATGAAAAGGTTATACTAACATTCCCTTAACTATGTCTCAGCATATCATAACTTTTACATTGGCTACTTACTTCAGGAAGTGTCACTGTTTTTACTCATCTTTCTAACAGTCTCTTTATGTAGGGAAACCACGTGTATGCTGAAATAGGTGCTAATAATGTTAGCAAATTCGAGCTCCTACCAGAGGAAGGCTGTCACAGCCCCAAGTTAATTAATAATAATTAGTATGCATCTCTTTAGCATACATATTGTTTTTGATGCATTTGCATCATTTAGTGCACTTGGAAAATCTTAATCAAAGATTAAACTTTAACCTAAATAAACTCCTCCAAAGAAAACAGAAATAAGTCCTTATGAAGACCTCTAGAAATTATTTTATTCTAATACTATAATATTTATCAGGAATAAATATAATTTTTACCAAATTTTTAGACACCAAGTTGACCTTGAGAAATTTCAAAACCCTTTCTAATAACCCTTTTTTTAATGAATTAAAAATTTGTAAATAATACTTGAACAGTGAGGTTTAAAAAATTTATGGGGACTAGATCATCCTAGGAGCCTCTCCGAAAAATTTCATATTTTTATGAATTTATTTGCTATTTTTGTTCACCCAGTCAACGTGGAAGTTTTGTTTCTAAACTAGTCAAATACTTTAAGTGTTCAACTGACTCGGACCTGACTTGATTTGATTTGATCAAATCGACAAAGTGTCACCGCGCCGCACTAGACCCTGGCTCGACCCCATCCCACACTGGTTTGTGCCGCTGCCACCCCGGGCCCGCTTGTAAGGCTCATCCCCTACCTCCTATTGGCGCACAGAGTTTCATCGCCATGCTGCTAACGCCCGTCGACGTCGTGGCCGCACCGCCCAAACTGACCAACTCTAGTGTATCACCACTTGACGCCGCCTCCATTCCTGTCATCTCCTTGAGCTAAAACCCCCTCCTACCCTCATTCCTCCTCACTTCTCCTCTTTTTGGCTGAGGAGAGGGACACTCTCTCTTGTTCATCGCTTAGGTAAGCTCGAAGCTTTAACGTCCCTCGTACTCACTCTTCCGTGTCATCTCCGTTTTGGCTAATGAGAGCCGTTCAATTCTTGTGTAGTGCCCTAATCGTCATCGTGCCCTCAACACTGCCAGAGCGCGCACCCGAAGCTGTCGCCGTGTCTACTTTGTGCCCGGTGAGCCATTTCCTCTTTTGTGCATGTCATAACGTGTGCCTGGGCAGTAGTTTCATTACCCTTGAACGTATTTGTCAGATTATTCACATGAGCTCCTGAATTTTGAAGTTACTCCTTATCGGCCGACAAGATCCCCTTTTTGCCTCATTGTCGATCTAGTAATGCATTCCTCGATTCTTTACCATGTCACCATCTCCGGAGCTCGCTCAAGCTTACCCAACCTTCGGTTTTTAGTTTCTTGGCTCAGGTTGCCTCCTCCTCGTGAAGCCCTCCGCCACCGGAGCCATTACCGTTGACCACTTCTCTCCGAGCTTCTCCGGTCTTCTTGTTGCGTTGGTAAGCTTCAATGCACCTCACTTTAGCTTTTGCACACGCTTGATTGCACACTGCAGAGCTCATTTGGCACATGCACGTACACCATAGAGCTAGCGCCGTCCAACTCCGGCGTGCCACTGCTACCGACCATCGTAGAGGTCGCTGTCGGCACCTTATGTTGTGCAATGCTCCAAGGAACTCATTTATGGCCTTGGCCGGCGCTGCCATGGCGCGTAGCATCGGCGAGCCAGCAAGCAATCTCGCAGCCGTGCAAGCTCACGCATGGCACGCTCCGACAGCTCCTGTAGCAAAGCCATTAGGGCTAATCTGTAGCTTTTAAAACGCAAATCTTGGTCGGTAAAACGTGCTTAGTTGGTTTAATGGCTGAGTATGACATGTGGGCCTGGCCCTTAAGCGCACAGTGCACTATGCAGTGCACCCGTGAACCAGGTTCATAGACTGTCTCTATGACGTTGGGCTCGACATGTCAGTTAGTTTTAATTCAAGAATTTATATGAAAAACGCACTTTGCACTGGACCCCCCCACGTCAGCGGCAGAAGTTAGGGTAAGCTCGGTAAGAAGTTTTAAATGCATTTTTGATTTCGAAATGATTTATTGTTCCACTGAAAAATGTCCTTAACTTAAAAATTCCATAACTAATTCAATTTAACTCCAAATCAAGTGAAACCAATTTTGATAATTTTCATTTTAGGTGCCCTTTATTTTGAAATAGGTTTCAATTGTGTCTCTATCTCTTAAAATATAGTTTTTGGAGATTGATCCAAAATCGGATTATTTTTACACTAGAAAATGCTTTTAACTTTGAAAATTCATAACTAATTCTTACAAACTCCAAATGAGGTGAACCAAGTTATTTTGATCATAAATTTTTATTCTCTATTTATCTATGTAATCCCTTCCTCCACCACTATTCTACAAATTTTCACTAAATAATTAAAATAACATGAATAGTGACAGATTGCATTTTTTCCTGGTTTTTCTCAAAAGCCAATTTTCAAACAGCCATAACTTTGTCATATAAACTTCAAATGGAATAATTCTTTCACCTAAATTCATCTAAAATCATAACCTAGCCACTGTATAAATTTCATGCATTCTTAGTATTTTGATTTTTTGGCTATTTCTCGGTGTTGATTCGATGTTGTTTTTGTATAGAATCCGATGTGATCAACGTAGATTCATACGCCACCGAGAGCGATCAAATTGAGTTCCAGCAAGGCAAGCATCATTTGAACTTTATTTTGCATCATTTTGATCCTAGTTTTTCTAAGTTAGTTAATTGAAATGAAATGATATTGCTTGCATGCTATTTTTGGATATGTCGATATTGTGGTGATGTGTAGTTAGTTATGCCCTACTCATGAGGTTATCCTTGATTAATCAGTACATATATGCTTAAGTTAGATTGTGTGAAATATGTTATTTATATGTGATTGCTTAGCCATACAAGTCTAGATTTACGTTAGATCGGTTGACGGGATTAGCTCGTCGATCGTGGGAGACACCTTCACTCTTCTGTTACTGATTTTTGTCTAGATCTTCGTATCTGGTTATTTGAGTCTAAACTTTGTTATTCAAAAGTTTTGGGTCTGGACAAGTGGATGGTAATGAGGGTGCCTTCGCGCACAAGACTCGGGTATGTGGTTGGACTTGTCTAGACTGCCAAGGACTGAACTTTGGCCTATCATGCTAAGTAACTTTTGTACTTTCACACGCTGGATTGGGGCTGGTTTGGTCAAGTAAGGGGAGATTCTTATTGAGTTGAGTCATAGGTGGTGTGAGGGCATGTGTGTTTGATCACTTGTCCGTAGGACCCAATGTAATTTTCTATAATGTGCATGGGAGCACTGTTTTTCTTTATTTACATTTCATCGGTATATCCAGCACAACTTGTGTGCCCTCTTAGCAAGTTCTATTAGTATCTTGTACTAAGTTGGGGTTCATCATGCAAGGGTAACTCTTCTAAATAGGATGATCTTGCTAAAAAGTACCGAATCTTGATTTACCCAGTCGGCACACCATAGGAAGTGTGCTATTATTCTAGAAGCTTACAGGCTAATCGAGTCATGTGGGTAAAGATGTACACCCCTGTAGGGTATTAAATCTATTCGAATAGCCGTGTCCACGGTTACGGACGACACTCGGTACTGATTGGCATCATTGTTAGACTTCAAATTAAAATTGACATGGTTACAACTTGGTTTTGGTAGGAACGGGTATTTATGCACTTTAGTTTATAAAAGTAGGCTGTCACTTTGGTATTTGTTTGATCTAATTGTTTATTAATATATATTTATGTCACATGTTTACTTTTTGTGTAAAATCTGTTTTGAAAATGGCAATTGAAATCTAGTATGGGTAGGTTGGAAAAAGTGTTGCATTTTCTGTAAAACTGAGCCACTAAAGCCATCCTTTGAATATCCTCTAGCATAAGTACTTTTAATTTGTGTAAGACTTGTGAGTACAATTGTACTCAACCTGGCTCTGCTTATTCAGGTGAGGAGGATACTGCGCCCGACAATTTCGTTAGCGCCGATTTTGGCGACGCTAACGAATAGTGTTGTTCTTTAACTCCCAGTTGGTTGCCATGGGTTATGAGGCACACCATTGCTGGATCTTTTGGTTTATTTATATTGCTTCCACTACTACTTAATGTTCTTATTTGAATTTGGCCGGTCGGCCGCTTTGTTATAGTTGTAGACTTAACTATTATGTTGTATGTCTTCTGGATTATCAACGTATGAATGTTATATGACTGTGATTGACATTGAATAAGGGTATGAGCATGCTGGTCGCTGATCTTGGGAGCCAGCATGGTCACATATCCGTTGTTTTTTGAATTCCCTTTTAACTTGTTGAAGTGTGGACTTGGAACGTTTGGAGAACCGGTCATCATGTAATGCTTGCAGAGGAGCAGTACGCATAATCATCGGAGCTCTAGTTTAGTCAGGACTTCTCACTTAGATAGAGTTAATTTGGAATTCACTTATTTGAGGTCCAGAGTTATTTCCATAAGATCAGAAAGACCTCGGTTTTACGGAAATAACCCGGAGGTCCTCACAAACGCAAAGTCTACCGGCTCCGAAAATTTCTTGTTGCTCCAACTAAGTCTTCATTCAAACTTGTTCGAGCGTCCTTCATGGTCTGGTTCACTAAGCACACTGTTGTTGAAGAACAAATCGATGTGGACGTCAATTCCCAAAATGGGTGTATGATATGATACCATTTACAGATATTCCAAGCCCTGGCAGTGCACCTGAGTACTTTGTCGGTCAGTACCATCATTTCCAAAGCACCATTCCATTATAGTTTACATTGCATAAAAGTATTGCCTGTTAATCAAACATCAAGCTTGCCGTGCATATTTTTTCACCGCTAGATATTATCGGTGTTATCATGTCAGTCTCTGGTGTTGAGCATATCCAGACTGCTTCACGCCCAACACCTTCGCTAAATGGAACAGTCTTACTTCGTGATGCTAGGTTCGTATGCATACTTTCGTTACAATGTTTATTAAACATCGGCCAGGAATCAGCCCGATCTTTCCAGAATACAGAGTCTTACTTTTCTTTCAAATTCAGTGATAGCGAAATCGGACTAGATATGTGGTGTGAATGGGCTACAAGATTTGATGGTCATACAGTACAAACAGTTGGTGCTAAAGAACCTGTGGTTGCAGTTTTTGTAGGAACTCTACCAAAAGCATTCAAAGGTGCTGCTGTCATCCCTCTTACAGTCTCAGATGAAATAAACTTATTCTGTTTGCTGTTATTGCATTCTTATCCAGTTAACTCATATTTCTTACGGCACATACACAGGCCAGGCAAGCCTAAGCAGAGCCTCGGCCTGCAGATGGTACATAAACGAAGACATACCGCTATCAATGCTTTACGTGCAAGGTATTTCTCATAAATCTTTTACCAATTTTTAGGTCTTTTGCTGCCACCTGTTTGCTCAGTTGCATACAAGTGCTCACATCCAGATCCTTAACCTTTACTAATAGTGTTCAAGGCAAATTCAAGCCTATAAAATCATTGATCCTTCTGCACAAGACCTTTCGCTAGCCAGAAAACAGCCACCCATTGAAGAGAAAACTGTCAAAGAACTGCAGGCTCTGGATCTGTTTGACTGTGAGGTAAGCCATCAATTATTTACTGTTCTAATACTCACCATCTATGCTTATGCATTACACCTACTGTATGCATTAGGTCTTTTCCTTATCATATAGGGCCTATACTTCTCATGTACTGTCACAATTACACGTCTAGCACCAAACCAACGTTGGTGGTTTTCTTCGTGTTGGCTATGCCACAAAACCGCTATACCAAGTGGAGAATTTTATAGATGCTCCGATTCAAACGGCACTTCAACAGATGCAGAGCCCAAGTAAGATCTGTCTTTTGCATAGCCTGATTTGCTATCTCCCTATAAAATATTCAGTACAACAATCTCCTAACTAACATAAAAACATGCTGCAATAGGTACCGCATCTCTTTAATAGGCTCGGTGGAAATGATGAGGTTGAATTTTTGCTATTCGGTAAGATCGGCCAACAAATCACGCATATATCTATTCTTACCTTGCTCCGTGCAGACAGACCTATACACGAAGCCATGCATGAGGTTGTTTCAGCCGCTCGTGCACAGCCTGACATACCAAGCGATATTGCTGCACTTGTATCACATAAATACTGCTTTATTGTTTCTGTTACTGAAAAGAGCTTTCTATGCAAAGATCCTTCATTCCAGGTTCATAGGATAGCTATTTCCTTTGGCAGACAGCTGCACTCATCCCTGTTTCACAACACCTCTACCTCCTCACAGACAAACAGACATTACAAAACAGAAGTCCGCCCTATCAAACCGTCCTACCAACTCAATCTGAGCTAGAATCACCATCACATATCAGTAAAACCTCATCGGAGCCTGCATTACTAATACAGCATACACAACATGCATTGACTTTGGATGTAATCTATACCTTGCTCATTTCATAATATGTCCTTAAGTCGCTTCCTATTTCTTTCAATAAATGCTTCCTTTGGAATGATTACCTTAGCTATATTACCAACCTAAAAATGCCCTTTTATGCTCTCCTTCTATATAACCAATGTGTCCATATCACTACAACAGTCAGCATTTTACGAACCATGCCCATTACCACTTCTGTCAAATTAGGATATTAAACAGATCAACAACCAGTTTATTTGTAGAGAACTTTTCCTACCGTCTTAAAAAAACAGACTGCAAGAGAAAGAAAAAAGCCTCGGCAACCAAAAAAAATGTAATCGAAGACACACCTGCTGCTCCAGGATTACTATCATAGCTTAGCGAACAAATTATAATTACATACCTTTATCTGTAGAGTGCCTTACAATTTCCTTCAATTAGGTTCCTATGTCCATACATACTGATGCTGTTCACATATACACGTTCACTTTTACTACACAACACATCCATCCAGCTCTACTACATCAAATGCTTCTACTAAACTACTTTTCCATTAACTAACATCTCTACCATGTTTTCCGCTGCTACATTCATCTATCACCTGGTATGTTAGTTCAAGTTTATATATGTAACACCCCAGCCCAACAAAGGCCTGGAATGCTACTAAATTAACATGATAACAAATTAAAACCTAAGACAATATTCTAAATTTCGGCAGAACCTCCTTTGTATAGCTAACAATATCGGAGGTTCCAACAGTTAAATATATCATAACCAATATTCCAACATCCAATATCATCAAAGCATTCAAAACATGCTAAACAACTAAAGCATATTCAAAAATATCCAAAATATGCTACTCATCATTATTACAAATAATTTGATGCATGAAGCATAACCATAAACAATCCTTAAGCAGTTTGCTCATTTATTAAGGTATGATCTAAAACTTAATCAACTTTAAGGATGCGTGGTAGTGTGTGAATCCAACTCAAGTCTATTCCCTCCCATGCATCCCGTTCTTGTAAAGGGTACCTAAAAGCACAACAAAAGCAAGAGTAAGCCCAAAGACTCAGCAAGTACCAATAATAAAACACTAAACTCACAATTATAGTATCAACATCCAATTCCAAAGCTTTACTCTAAAGCATATCACATGTTTATGGAATGCAAATGTGCAATGCATCTTTTTCTCTTTTACTCTTTTCGCATTTTACCGGTAATGCAGGGTATACAACTGTCGATGTATACCTTGCCTGTGCCCTATAGCACAGAGACCAAGAGCCTATACTCCACAAGTATAGGGACCACAGCCTATCATCTTCATGATGGGGACCTCTAATCAATGCCCACACTCCACGAGTGTAGGAACCACAAGCCCATCATCTACATGACGGGGACCTCAATTATACATACTTGGTCACCACATGACCAAGTCTCAAGTATGCTCTCAATGTGCATATGAACCATTACTCTATCTTTCAATAACATGTGTAGCAATAGCAACATACATGAATCTCTATCTTTCAATAACATGTATAGCAACAACAACATACATGAATAACACTTAATCATATCTCAAGCATTCACCATCTTTAATCATACATATCACACTATCAACCATGCATAGCTATTATGTATCAAAATACTAGCACTCACTATCAAACATTCATAATTATGCTATCAATCAGAGTACTAGCCTCAACCGTGCGAGAATGGAGAACATGAAGAGGGTGCTGCCCCTAGGGCCAACCCCACACCTGAATTAGTTTACCAAACGCTCTAAGACAGCAATACTGGACCAATAACAAAACTAGAAGTACATACAAACTCGCTATACTCCCTAGCGCAATCCCAACTCCAACTCCTAAATGTCGATCTGTCCCCTCTGTGGACAGTCATAAAAAAAATTCACATCTTTTAGTACAGAGGTCCGAATGGGGTGTTCTTAGACTTTCTGGAAAGGTTATCAAATTCTCCAACTAAGACTTGTTGATGATCCATCCAGATCCGGCCATCAAATACCCCTACCAAGCTAATTAACAGAACATCGAATTCGTGCCAGGTTTTTGGAAAGTAATATGAAAACCATCATATCTTTCAGTACGATTGTCCAAATTTCATGTTCTTTAGCTTTTTGGAAAGATTAGCCAATTATCTACATCTTTAGTTATAATGAGCTCCTCTAATGTTTCATTTAACTACTTGCTTAAGTCAGATTACTAAAAACTGTCAGGATACCGACAGATTTGCAGAACAGTAGCACTATAAAATTCATAACTTTTGAACCGTTCGTCCAAATGATGTGATATAGTACTCTACGGAAAGGTATCGATGTCGCCTACAATTCTCTAGGAGGCGTCCAGAACAGATTATACCATTAAACTACTCAAAAATGCCGGCCAATCCTATCTGCTCTAACAGATCTAATTACCGACGAAGCTAAATAATCAATTAATCGACTAATTACAAGGGGATCGAATCTTACCCTTGACGAACCGCTGAAGGTCACGTACCGAGGCCGCGATCTCTCCCCTTCCCTCTCTTTTCCCCTCACTGCTTCTTCTCCCTTCTTCTTCATCGGCGACCACAATGGAGATCTTCCCCCCTTCTCTTCTTGGACAGCAGCAATGGAGGGAAAGGTAGTAGGGGATGGATGCTACAGTACCATGGTGCTATTGTGTGCATGCTATAGGGGAGGAGGTGCAGGGAATAGGAGAGGTGGCGGCTATGGGAGAGGGGGAAAGGAAATGGCGACCAAGGGTAGGGGGAAAGGGGTGGTGCCTAGGGTTAGTGGCCGGCTGCCCCCTCCCTCCACCTTGGGCCGAAATCAAGTGGGCCAGAAGCCCCAGCCCAGGTTGGCTGAACTTTGCAAAAACCCCCTTCTATTCTTCTATTAAATCACTTTTCCAACTGGTCCTTCTCCCTAATTTATTTCTTCTCTTTCAATTGAATTTGGGGTATTACATTCTACCCCCCTTAAACGGAATTCGACTCCGAATTCCAAACACGCTTAACATCAAGGAACAATCACAGCTAGAATTTTACCATCGATACCACGTACCTACTGCGAGCAATACCCGATATTGCTCGCACATGCGAGACTCCAATTCTCAAGTCGTTTTCCTCTCAGAATTATGGGACCATCGCACCTTGACATAACTAACGTGTTACGCCTTATTACTCGTCCCAACCTCTCATGTGTCACTCCATGGACTTGACTTGAAGGCACGGTCTTACTCGTGGGTCAACGGCCCTAATGCAACTTCACACTCCATATTTCTCCAGTACTCCATCGACACTAGGTCAAACAAAATGATCTGTGTCCCACGCTAGGACTCAAGACAGTCCTAGCAATACGCTACCTCCCAAATCTCCGTAACTTTCAGAAACAACCAATGTACCTTGGGCCAACATTCCCTTTGGTACCAAACCACACAACCTGCGCATAACACATAGAACTCTTGTTCCTTGTATCATTCGATCTCTTCACTTTGACAATGAGCACCTCCTTTAACTACGGACGCACAACAGAACTCGTTTTAAACAAACTCTTTTAAAAATAGAACTCAACTTAAAATAAATGATTCTCATCGCAAACACACATTACCATTTTTCCACCAAAAGAGTTAAATCAAAAACCAAAAGATTCATCATGAAACTCTTCCACTTTCCAAGTATGTAGTTTGCCCATGAACACCACATAAGCAAGAGGTGAAATTACTCAAATGCCCAAAACAACCATTTCCTTTCTTTTTCTTAACCAAAAAGAATCATGTATACCAAGAAGAACCAACTCAATTTATAATTGGCATCTGTCATAGAGACAAAGCTCAAATAAAACTAAGAGAATATTTCATTATCCGAGAATACAACCTTTTTTCTCAAACTTTCTTTTAAGAATCCAACTTTCTTTTAAACCATGAGATTCCAAATCATCGCGTAACACACTAATTCATTTCTTTTAATTTGGCAATCTCAAAACTATGCTCAAACTGAACACAAAATCAACACCTATGTAGAGAGACTCTTCCAATCCACAATAACATACTCTGATCAACTTCTCTACCAAAGGAATTACTTTTACAAATAATTTCCAACGCACCTCAATATAGATTTCAGGCACAATCACATCACCTCAATATTTAAGGATAATCAACTTGAAGTTCACAGCTCACATACTCATTTTCTACCTTCGAAAGATTCTTTCAACGATCGACACTATTCGGAATCCATTTTTGTTCTTCTACTTATACATATAATGTTGGGCCTCCAAGGTCCTAGCATAAAGATGCAAAGCCCAAATTCAACCTCAAAATCTCCTTCCATGAACTTCTAGTATAATTGATAGGAAATCCTCAAATTTGATGACTAAAATTTCACACAGCTCAATAATAACCTTAGTCATTAATATCAACATTCCTCACTAATCAAGTAACCGCCTAAGGCGATTCATTTCACTAATCTTAGACCTTCTCTAACCCACACAAATCAAATTCAGCTACATGACTACAATATACCCATTCACAATACCCTAACTGTTTGATCAAGATTCAAACATACTCAATCACTAACATCAATAAATAATTATATTCTTGACCAAGTTATCATTAGAGATAATCTAACCCTCATAAGGTTAATCACTGAGGCCAAGTCATACTTGACAATAACTTAACAATCCCTACTATCCCATCATTTAACACGACTATTAGATTTCTCTACATTGCTACTTCATTAAACTACACCATCATAATTCTTCTACACAATCTTACCGAGTACCCAATTGCGATACTCTAATAACTGATTAAGGTTTCCATACTTGCTAATTCTAATGTTCTGTCAAAATGAACACCAAATCTTGGACCACATCTCGCTATAGGTCCTACTAGTTGCGACAACAAAATCTGTTAACTCCAAAGATAAACATTCTTTTTAAATCGAATCCTCTCCAAGGATTATTCTAATAAATCAATTTATTACTCAAAGCCTCTCAAACAACCTAACACCTAAAGGTTCACAAAACCATCTACTAGACCACCACTATCTAGTTGCCAAAACACCTCCGAAGAGACTTTGTAATACAGTTCGGTTAACCCCTTTCTTAGAAGAAGAGGCAAATAGAAATAAATTTCAGCACAAGGGAAAACGTTACCACTTGCAATAGTTACAAGATCAAGAGAAATAATAAAATAGCAATGATCTCGAAAAACAAAGATGAGATCATAGATGAGGGCACACATCCCACAAGCAGAGAATATCAAACCTCAAACGAGAATAAAACATTGCTTTTGGGATTCGGGAAACTCTGATGGGCAAAACAGAAAGTTTAAGAAAAATTTGATAAACTGCAAGTTAGAAAACTTGACTTCAATCTCAAATACTCCTACTTCACTCTTTCCTTTAACTCAAGTGTGTGTGAATCCAACTCAAGTCTATTCCCACCCATGCATGCCGTTCTTGCAAAGGGTACCTAAAAGCACAACAAAAGCAAGAGGGAGCCCAAAGACTCAGCAACTACCAATAATAAAACATTAAACTCACAATTATAGCATCAACATCCAATTCCAAAGGTTTACTCTAAAGCATATCACATGTTTATGTAATGCAAATGTGCAATGCATCTTTTTCTCTTTTACTCTTTTCGCATTTTATCGGTAATGTGGGGTATACAACCGTCGATGTATACCCTTGCCTGTGCCATCTAGCATAGGGACCAATAGCCTATACTCCACAAGTATAGGGACCATAGTCCATCATCTTCATGATGGGGACCTCTAATCAATGCCCACACTCCACGAGTGTGGGGACCACAAGCCCATCATCTACATGACGGGGACCTCAATTATACATATTTGGTCACCACATGACCAAGTCTCAAGTATGCTCTCAATGTGCATATGAACCATTACTCTATCTTTCAATAACATGTGTAGCAACAGCAACATACATGAATCTCTATCTTTCAATAACATGTATAGCAACAGCAACACACATGAATAAGACTTAATCATATCTCAAGCATTCACCATCTTTAGTCATACATATCACACTATCAACCATGCATAGCTATTATGTATCAAAATACTAGCACTCACTATCAAACATTCATAATTATGCTATCAATCAGAGTACTTGCCTTAACCGTGTGAGAATGGAGAACGTGAAGAGGGTGTTGCCCCTAGGGCCAACCCCACACCTGAATTAGTTTACCAAACGCTCTAAGACAGCAATACTGGACCAATAACAAAACTAGAAGTACATACGAACTCGCTATACTCCCTAGCGTAATCCCAACTCCAACTCCTAAATGTCGATCTGTCCCCTCTGTGGACAGTCATAAACAAAAATTCACATCTTTTAGTACAGAGGTCCGAATGGGGTGTTCTTAGACTTTCTGGAAAGTTTATCAAATTCTCCAACTAAGACTTGTTGATGATCCATCCAGATCCGGCCATCAAATACCCCTACCAAGCTAATTAACAGAACATCGAATTCGTGCCAGGTTTTTGGAAAGTAATATGAAAACCATCATATCTTTCAGTACGATTGTCCAAATTTCATGTTCTTTAGCTTTCTGGAAAGATGAGCCAATTATCTACATCTTTAGTTATAATGAGCTCCTCTAATGTTTCATTTAACTACTTGCTTAAGTCAGATTACTAAAAACTGTCAGGATACCGACAGATTTGCAGAACAGTAGCGCTATAAAATTCATAACTTTTGAACCGTTCGTCCAAATGACGTGATATAGTACTCTACGGAAAGGTATAGATGTCGTCTACAATTCTCTAGGAGGCGTCCAGAACAGATTCTACCATTAAACTACTCAAAAATGCCAGCCAATCCTATCTGCTCTAACAGATCTAATTACCGACGAAGCTAAATAATCAATTAATCGACTAATTACAAGGGGATCGAATCTTACCCTTGACGAACTACTGAAGGTCACGTACCGAGGCCACGATCTCTCCCCTTCCCTCTCTTTTCCCCTCACTGCTTCTTCTCCCTTCTTCTTCATCGGCGACCACAATGGAGATCTTCCCCCCTTCTCTTCTTGGACAGCAGCAATGGAGGGAAAGGTAGTAGGGGATGGATGCTACAGTACCATGGTGCTATTGTGTGCATGATACAGGGGAGGAGGCGCAGGGAATAGGAGAGGTGGCGGCTATGGGAGAGGGGGAAAGGAAATGGCGACCAAGGGTGGGGGGAAAGGGGTGGCGCCTAGGGTTAGTGGCCGGCTGCCCCCTCCCTCCACCTTGGGCTGAAATCAAGTGGGCCAGAAGCCCCAGCCCAGGTTGGTTGAACTTTGCAAAAACCCCCTTCTATTCTTCTATTAAATCACTTTTCCAACTGGTCCTTCTCGCTAATTTATTTCTTCTCTTTCAATTGAATTTGGGGTATTACAATATAACTCCCTATCATACAAAACTGACTCTTCGACAACATCCCACACTACTACAAAAAGGCTAATACTGGACGCCTCATCACAGACGGTTGACCAAAAACGTCTGTATTACATGCAGTCACAGACGGTGTTGGTTTAAAGACCGTCTGTGTTACTAGCTGTGCTAAAAACCGTCTGTGAAGAGGTAATATCACAGACGGTTCATAACTAAAACCATCTGTGAAGTTTCATAGACGATTCTAAAAATGAACCGTTCGTGATATGTCCCATATCTCGCACAGTTCTATTATGGAACCGTCTGTGATATGGGACATATCATGGATGGTTCCATTATGGAACCGTTTGTGATAATTATCACTAACGGTTCCATAATAGAACCGTCCGTGATAAGTTTCTTTATTAGTAGGAGCCTGCTAGGGTTTGCGCTCTAACTCATCACTCCCCTCACACCCGAGTGATCCCGTCATCGACGCCGCCATGCATTCTTCCTGTCGCCGACGGTTGTGGCACCACGGTTCACTGAAGAAGACACTCGTACGATAAGGGTGTCTTTTTCAGTGTCACCATTGTGCCACAACTACTGTGATGTTGCGCGCCTTCCCAGCCCTTTTCCTCCTCCCCGGCTACCTCTCCACCGGCGATGTCGAGGTAAGACAGATCTATCACCTATTGGTTTGTGCTGTTGTTATTCATGTGAACCGAGCTCCTCCTCCCTCTCGCCACCGGATCAAGCTCCCTCCTCCCTCCGCTGCCGGATCAAGCTCCCAGTCCTCCCTCGTTGCGCCATCGCCCTAGCTCCTCCTCCCTACGCCACATCTCTAGCTCCTTCTCCCTCTTGCCGCCGGCTCACTGCGCCACCTCGGACCTCCCTCGCGCCTCCAACTTCTCTGGCTCTAGCTCCCACTAACACGTAAGTCCCCTTCTTGTCTTCTTGATGTTGTCTAGTTGTTGGTTGATGCTGATGGTGATGGTAGAGAAGTACTATAAATGTGTAATACATACTTGTAAAGAGAAGTAGAGAAATCATAAATATAAATGAATGCAATGATCATGCAGATGCTTGTTGGCTAGTGGCACCTTGCTAGCTGTTGAACTGCTGATCAATGATGTTAATAGTCTTATGCTGAAATTGAATTGATAATTAGTTGATATTAATAGTCCCCTTAGTTCATGCTGTGGGTTCAAATTGACAAAAATGAATGGGGATGGTGGGTTTGGTTAATGCTCTCTGATGGATACTGAGGGTTATTGATGCCAGTTCTAGCTTTGTGCTTGGTTGGCTTACATTGGATGTGGTTCGGATGGGGCTTGGCTGCAATTAACTTTTCGGGTTTGTAAAGGTTTAGGCTTGGTGTGTATTGTATTCGAAAACACGACCAAATGAGTCAAAAACTACTACAACACCTCTTCACTTGTCTCTCGCCATTCATTTCACCTTTGTCTGTGTAATTGTGTTCATGTCGGTCAAGTGGCAGGTACGTCCTACCATTCCATTCATAATCTCTTCTCTATAAAGTCTCCAAGTAGTGGTGCTTGTGCCATATATATATATATATATATATATATATATATATATATATATATATATATATATATATATATATAGTAGTCCCAGTCACTTTAGGGGGTCATCACATAACATGAGAAGGATGAGACAATAGCCACGGGCAATCCCATTGAGCCCATGCAAGTTTAAAAAGTATGGATTTAAAGAGAGCATCGGGACAAGAATTGTTGGATGTTATCGATGATGTAATTTCGTATGTTGAAAGTGGCGTGGATGCCCACGAGTACTTGATTGAAAGTGTCATCATCTATCGACAACCAACAATTCTTGAGCATGTCGTCTTTAAACCCCTCAAGAGCATCCATACTTTTTAAACTTGCAGGCTCAATGTGGTTGCTCGTGACTACCGCCTCATCCTTCTCATCATGCATGTGGATGATCCCCAAGTATGAGTGGATACGAAAGTGATATATATATATATATATATATATATATATATATATATATATATATATATATATATATATATATATATATATATATGATGCCGCTTTTAATGGCACAAGCCACTTGCGCTGGGGCTTTATAGAAAAGTAATCACAGATGGTTTCACCACAAACCGTGCATGATATATACTATCACTGAGCGGTTTCACCACAAACCATCTGTGATAGGTTCTATCATGAGCGGTTCTCGATTAATAACCGCTCAGGAAAGTATGCATCACAGACGGTTTGAAAACCGTCTGTGATGACCTCATGTCATTACTGACCCATAAACTCAGACGTCTCACAAACCGTCTGTGATGACGTTTTGAGCCGTTTGTGAATACCTTTTCGGTAGTAGTGCTAGATCAGCGATGATCTTCCACAGACTACGTCGGTTTCAGCAGAAAAAAAAACCCGCTCACATCAGGCAGTTCCTCTAGGTATTTTTGCTTAAATACAACATTTCCTTGCTAAAAACTGTAAATCCTATATTTTTCCAAACACCCTTTTGCTGTCGTTACCGCTCTAATTATATACTGTCTAACACAGTGAAGAACACACCACTTCATCACGAACTCTTCAGAGAGCCTTATTACCTGATCACACATCCATGAAACAGCCTATGACCAGAGAGGTATGTCTTTACAGTTAACCTAAAACAAACAGCTCAATCAGTGTATTTCACACTGCGACAGCATTTAAAAATTTCCACATACTTCATACGGTTTTAATTCTTATACTCAAAGAGGTCAGTTATTTACATACAACACTACATACACTTTCTTTCTTCACCATCAGTTTCTCCTATAGCACTACCACTTTTCTTTGCCCGTTTTTCGCCCGCTTCAAAAACCTACACATCCATTGTAATCTAACTCCCAAGCATCCACTCGCGCAGCCCCAGAACAGCACATTGAAGGATCACACGCTGAGGACCCTACCGTACCACCTGCAACCACTTCGCAGACTACTTCAACTAACAGGTATACTATCCTGACGGACTAAATCCTCTGCACTTTTCATAGATTCCACCAGCTTTGTTCATCTTGGTTCGTTCAACATACCACTTCACATTTGCTTCACACGCAGACCTGCATCACCACCTTAACATCCTACGCTTGATCCACCAAGTAAAAAAACAAGGTCAACCACAGCGTCTAAGAAACTGTAAAAGAGCTCTACGCAAAACCAAGCGCTTCCAGGTATAGCCATATTCTTGCATATAGTCATAGACACCATCTTTTTCTACTGTTCCTTTCTAACAAACAGCTTATACTGTTACTTTCCTGAAAACAGCTCCACCGACGCTAACCACGGCCGCTGCTTGCACCAAAAAAAAAAACTACGAATTTTGGGTGTATATGTTTGCTTAGCAGTCCCAACCAAAACACCCCAGTTCCTGTATCATATCTGGGAAACTATTACTACTTCTTAACGTTTGTATGTACAGCTTCCCATTTCAGCGGCAGCCAACGAGACTCAAGACTCAGGACTCAGACCTCAGTAGAAACAACGGTGTCCTATTTTGCTCCTTTCCCTTTACATACTACGCTATGTATACCTACTATGTTTAGCTGTGAACGTTTTCTTTTGTATGTAAAATACATCCCTGCTCTTTCAAAATCCTATGGTTACACCAATACTGCAGATGCTTCACTATTAAAGGAAAAAAAAGGGTCCACAACCCTACACCAAAATAATAAAACAACACCTTTACTGGATTCTACGCCCTATGACATCGTGCTATACGTATCGGGATCCAAAAAAAAAAAAAACTACGGCACTTCAAGCGCATAGTATCTCCGTGAGGAAAAAAAAGGATAAAGTCAGTCGAAAACACCTATAGCCAGTCGAGATACATGTAGCGTCCAGCTAACACTAAAATAAAACACTAAATTGTTCACACGCGTATCTGCGCCATCGGGCGCAGGTCACCTTCTAGTAGTAGTAAACTAGTAATGCATGTTTGTAAACAAAGATATTGGGTTGTGTTTCGTTCCGAGTTAAACCAATTCAAACCTAGCCAGGAGCCTAATAGAGTCTACCATGATCATGGCTTCTTTGCCATACAAAACGTAGCTTAAGATGGTTTGGTTATTCTACAGAAGATTAGGAGCCTACTCGTGGGTTTCGAGGTTGAAATAGTTTCTTTAGCAAGGTTAAATTAACTTTGAGTAATCCAAAAGTGTTTGGCAGCTTAAACCAGCAACAAGAAATGTAACATAAACAAGACGACTAGTCAATTTAACATTCCCATACGGATGTAATGACCTCAGCTTGCAGAATCACTACCAGGAAACGGAGAATGCCTCACGGGCTTTAACTATTTTGACTGGCCCGCATAGAATGTGAGGGATATCAATTTTTTGTGGCGGGCCCACTTCTCACCGTCGCAAAAATGCATTTTCCTGTCGGGCTCATAAAGCCGCCAAGGATATATACTATTTTTGTGACGGTATTAGATTTACCCATTAGGATTATTTATTTTTGTGACAGGTCTGTATGAACCGTCAGGAAAATTGCTCCAACCTGCCCGCTGAATTCTTGTAGCGCCGAAATCTAGTTTAAAATTAACTCAGATTTAGATCACTCTCCACAAAATATATTTTATGTGACAGGGAGTTGTTTGAAACCTATTTTAAAATAAAGTTCATCTAAAATGAAAAATAACAAAACTCGTTTCACTCAATTTGAAGTTATGAATTAGTTATGCATTTTTAAAGTTTAATTAATTTTTAGTGTGCAAATAACCATTTCGGAATTTTCTTAAGTATTAACTACTTCATCTACCGAGAGGAGGGAGACAACCCTTGCATGCGGGCCCAGGAGCTTAGTGACACAAGGAGGTGCGAACGGGTGCGAGCCAGGTGCAGTGACATTCGGACGCTGCGTTTGGGCCACACGATTTAAATTGGACGGTTCGGATGTGCGGTGGTGTTCGGACTGGTCCGAACGTTCCACTCAATCCAGTCCGTTCAAATTTAATCAGACAATTCATATGAGGAGACACGTTCGGACGGTCCGAACGTTTCCGATCAATCCAGTCCGTTGAAAAACAATCGGACAGTCCACAAGTTTTCATGTTTGAAGAACTAGGCACGCTAGGGTTAGGTTCGAAATTAGTTTTGAGCGAACAAGGAAGGTTTGACGGGCTGTTTTAAATAGAAATAAATTTCTAAAAATTTTAAAAGATTTTGCAGGTGCTCTTAGGTTCAAATAGGACTTAGGAAAAATTAAAACGGCCACTGTTGGTTTTCCATTTGGCTAAAATAAATTTGTTTTCAAATCAGCCTTTTTGACTTGGTTAGAATTTTTATGGGGTCAAAATAAATTTGAAAAATTCCAGAAAATTTATAATAATCTGTGATAAATAATCTAGTATTTTACAAAATTGTTTCTAGAGATTTTGATACACAAATTTTTCTAAAATTAAATAGAATCTTGGTTTCAAGTCAAAAATTTGAATTTATAGACCAAAGTTTTGAACCCAAGTGCAAACTTATGAATTTCAACAAATGTTTTTGAAACTCTCATACTTTTATATATTTGAAACACAAACCAAAGTTCAGGATGTTACAGTGGGCGATGGGATGGGGCGGAGCTGTGGCGTCGGGGTGGGGAGGACGGTGGGGGCGACCTGAAGGGGTGGGGGAGGACGGTGGGAGCTGGGGAGGCGGGGCAGACATGGGGAGGTAGGCCGGAGCCACTACAACATGGATATGGATTCTAGGGCGTTTAACTAAACCTGGCGTTAAGCTTAAGTGCCACTGAATAACGATTCCCCCACAGTAACATCCTGAACTTTGGTTTGTGTTTCAAATGTATAAAAGTATGAGAATTTCAAAAATGTTTGTTGAAATTCATAACTTTGCACTTGGGTTCAAAACTTTGGTGTAGAAATTCAAATTTTTGACTTGAAACCAAGATTCTATTTAATTTTAGAAAAATTTCTATATCAAAATCTCTCGAAACATTTTTTTAAAATACTAGACTATTTATCACAGATTATTATAATTTTTCTGGAATTGTTCAAAATTATTTTGACCCCATCAAAATTCTAACCAAATCAAAAATGCTAATTTCAAAACAAATTTATTTTAGCCAAATGGAAAACCAACAGTTGCTTTTTTTTTTTTTCCTAAGTCCTATTTGAACCTGAGAGAACCCACAAAAAATTTCATAATTTTTATAAATTTATTTCTATTTAAAACAGCCCGGTCAAACCTTCCTTGTTCGGTCAAAACTAATTTTGAACCTAACCCTAGCGTGCCTAGTTCTTCAAACGCAAAACCTTGTGGACCATCCGATTTTTTTTCAACGGACTGGATTGATCAGAAATGTTCGGACCGTCCGATCGTGTCTCTTCATATGAACTGTCCGATTGAATTTGAACGGACTGGATTGAGAGGAACGTTCGGACCGTCCGAACAGGTATCAAATCTGGACCATCCATTTTTGACCAAAGACATCTGGACCGTCCATAGGAACTTGACTCACCGCACCTTATTTTTGTTGGGTCACTGACGGGTGGGTCCCGCTTGTCAGCACCATCAGGAAAATTGTAAAATTTGCCTCCAATCCGCTCCAGCCCGCCTGCTAAATTCTTGCAGCGTGCCACGGAACCCTAAAACCCTAAGTCCCAATATTCTCCCCAAATGAACATAGTAGCAGCAGCCGCACCCATCGATCTGCTTCCTCCCATCGCCCACCACCTTCGCCCCATCCCCTCGCCCTCATCTCCGGCAACCTCATGTCCCCCACCATCTAAGGTCGCCTCTGTGCATCCCCGTCGCCCCGACACACCCGGCTCCACCCGCCATCCCAAAGCCCAAAGCCTAACCGGTCCGCCAATGCTCCCTCCCAACACCACACACACAGATTTTATTAAAACATACCCACCAACCAGCTCATAATTAACACCTCCCAAAGTACTTAGTCAAGAGAGGTCCCATATCCCCTCGTGTGGTTAGCACGCAAAAGCGCTTGGCTTAGTGACCCAAGTACTCGGTCCTTAGGGACCCTGCATACCACCACATTCCAAAAACCGCACCATCCATCCAATATGCCCAAGTCTAAATCGACATTTTATTTTCAGTTTTTGATTTTACAATTAATCAAAGCACAAGTGCTGGACATATAGGAGGAATAATTATACTTGTGTGATCAAGACCATCGACTATGTCGATGATCGCCCATTACTACCGATAGCTAAGCATGTCTAAGCAGTTTTAAACGCAACTACTAAGTGATAAGAGCTCATCCAACGAGCTCAAACCACAGCGAATAACCTAGGCTCATTGGTAGTAGAGGATAACAATTCCTACAGATTATGCAACTATAGGAAAGCTAGCTTACATTTAACACAAAGTAGCATGCATACATAGAAGTAAAACAAAGTAGTAAGCTTTAAAGTAATGGGACATGATGGGAGATGGTCAAACTGCTTGCCTTGCTGCTGGTCACTTTGTTGCGGAGGGTCGTTTGCGGGATCACCACAAATGTCTAAACCTAACGGAAAAAACGATAAAGAACCGATAAGAACGATTTAAAGACAACAAAGACAGCACAGCAAACGAACTCCAAATTCTCTGAAATTTCTACAGCAGTAAGAGGGTGATTTTAGGAATTTAGCAACAAGAACCAATGGATTTGGATTCTTAATGCAAAAGTTATGAGCAAAACAATTCTGCTCAGCCCTGAAAATACCAAACTGCACTATTCACTAATTTAATTATGAGGCAACATTTTCTAGAACAGTGGTGAGGCTGAAATTTTACTGCAAAACCAGCACCTCATGAGATGAATAACACAATTGAGTTCATCTCATTTGGAGCTATTATGCACTTTCTATAATTTTTCAAAACAAGAACTTGAACAAAATTATAATGCACAAGTCCTCATTTTTCTAACAGCAACATGCTCAAAACTAATTTTCTTAGTGAGTTCATTAATAGAGGAAACCAACAAAGTTGGTCTCACTCAAAAACAACCTACAGAGCAGTAGTTATGAATTTTACAAGCTAAGCATTAATTTGAATGTATATTTAAAAAGGAGTTTTAAAATCTAGTGGCTAATCTGTGCTCTGGAGCTGAACTCAACTTATAATCATTTTTAGATTAAAGTCAAGTTCAAGATAGAGCTAACACAACTTGAATGACCTCATTTGGATTTAAGAAGAAAAAGATATGAAATTTTAAAGTTTATACCTTATTCTCGCTTATTATTAAGACTTTACCGCATTTCAACACTCACAAAGACATGGGAGGTCGTGAGCCACAGATCACAGATCTAACGGCTCAGACCTCCCAAGAGAACAACACACACGCACATGGGAGGTCCAGAGGTCCTGGACCTCCTAACCACGCACATGAGGAGGTGAGGGGGGGAGGTCGTGGCTGAGATGGGAGATCCAACGGACCACAAGGGAAGGGAGGTCCGAACGGACCAGATCTAAGGGGAGGTCCTCAACGGGAGATGACCTCGAGGAGGTCCCGAGAGGAGGTCTCGACCCTGCACCTCCGAGGAGGTCTCGGACGGCCAAGATTGCGCCAAGGAGGTCTTGGACGCCCGCATCTCCTGAGGAGGTCCGACATCCTGCAGCTCAGCGCGACGCACATGTTTCGACAGAGGGCATTGTCGCCATGGGACCACGAGGAGGTCCGCCGAGGGGGTTTTAATGCGCGCAAAGGGGATGGGGTTAATGGCGTTAAGACGCCAATGATTGCGCGATTGGGCATTTAAACGGCGAATTTATGTCCTAAAACGACAATGACACGCCGACATCCGACAAAATCCGAAGCGTGAAGAAGTGATCTCGCCGGCGATGTAGAGCTCGCGGCGAGATCCAATGGTACCGTTAGGTTCGCAATAACCATGCGCAACGGACCTCTCTCAACGGCAATGACGTTTTGAACGCCGGGCGAGCTGAGAGACCAATACGTCCCGCACGGCCACAATACGAAAATGCAAAAACGAGCTCCGCGCGACAATCAAGCTTGTGCCAAGAAAAGCTCCGCGAGATCATTCATGCGGGTGCCAGCATCTAAAGGACTAACAGGGGCTTACCTGATGGTCCTAAGGTGCTGGGGAGGTCGTGGAGGTGGTGGCCGGAGTTGGGGAAGACAGGGGCTCCACGGCCAAAGCTCCAGCTTCAAGCCCGACTTTGTCCTCCTCTGAAAAGCGCCCAAACAAACTAAGTTAGGGTTAACTTCCAGAGGTTTGGGGAGCACAAAATGAACGAGGGTGCCACTTGGAACCCTTGAGACCGAGATGCTCCAAGGACATCCTCCCTAGGTCCGCCCCACCGGTCCCAAAGACAAGAATTACCCCCAGCCCCATTTGGGATGCCCGCCTCCCTGTGTTTTTGATTTGGATCCCCATCGGTTCTTGATTTGGTTTTGGATTTTGCCTTTGATCTTCTCTCGCAGATGAGACGACCAAATGGGAGAAGATCACCTATGTTGGGATCGTGACGTGCACCCTCCTAGCAGTGTACACCCTCTCCAAGGGGCACCCCCACCATGAGGAGCCGCTGGTCAAATCTCGTCCTTGGTATATTCATATACACATGTAGAGACTATATCATTGTATAAACTAATTACCTTCTAAGAGAAAGTGCTGGTACTAACTTATGCTACTGCTACTGTCACTTGATGCTTGAAACGAAATTGTTAGGAATAAAGTGCACTAGCGGCCTAGCTAATCACGTTTTGATTAGTTCATCTTTTCTGACTTCTGAGGCACGTTTTCTGCACTATGCCATGGTGGTTTAATATTAAATTGGGCACAACACTATAGGATATTTCTACAGTACAGATGCAACATACCTAGTTTTAATAAATATAATTTTATACCTGATATATTCATGTTGCACACACAGGACTATTTCATGGAAGACCATGAATGGATGTATAGTGGCTGGCAGCGTGGTAAAGCTCCCTCAAATGAATGGATTGAACAAACTACATAGTTCTTAGATCATGCATTCTCAAATCCTAGGGAAGTTGAAGGTGACACCATTAAGTGTCCATGTGCAATGTGCAGGTATTTGAGGCACAACAGGCAAATTGTAGAGTTGCACTTAAGTAAATATGGGTTTAGGTCAAACTATCAAACATAGACAACACATGATGAACACGACCCTTCAATAAATCACGAGGAAATCAATGAATGTAATTGGATGAACAATCTGTTGATTGACCTAGGTAGTGACCATCCACCGGGAATTGATGAGGAGCCAACGGCCTCTGCCCAGGCTTTCTATAGAATGGTCGCTAGCGCTGAAGAACTAGTCCATGAGAACACAACACACAAGTCATGCTCACGCCGATTCGTTTGCTAGCTATAAGTCACAGTACAATATGTCAATTGCACACTATGACTATGTATTACAGATAATTCATGAACTTTTGTCTCCAGAGTCAAAGTTGTTCGAGGACTTTTACCATTCAAAAAAGTTGTTAGAGGGTCTCGGAATGCCATATGTGAAAATTGATGTGTGCTATAATAACGGCATGCTTTACTGGAAAGATAATGAGCATAAAGACAAGTGTGACTTATGTGATACCTCTCGCTACGAGGTAGGCCATAATAAAGTCCCACATAAAGTATTATGGTACCTTCCCATTATAGGTAGACTAGAAAGGTTGTATGCACACGAGGAGATAGCAAAGCTAATGCGGTCACATAGTCAGTCAACGTCTGGTAAGATGGTGCACCCATGTGATGGGGAAGCTTGGCAACAATTTGACGAGGACTTCCCAAACTTTTCAAGTGATCCTAGAAATGTGCGTCTTGCTATAGCAACTGATGGTTTCACACCATTTAGTTTGGGTGCTGCTCCTTACTCATATTGGCAAGTGTTTGTGGCTCCATTAAATATTTCACCGAGCATGCTCTTGAAGCCGGAGTACATATTCCTTGGCCTTGTTATCCTCAGACCTGAACATCCTAGGAAAAAATTAAATATTCTAATACAACCTTTAGTTGACGATCTTATCAAGTTGTGGGAGGGGGTACAAACATGGGATGCTTCACTTAAGCAAAACTTTACAATACGGGGAGCATATCTATGGTCAGTTCATGATTCCCTGCATATGGTATGTTTGCTGGTTGAAGCACACATGGTTCATTTGCATGTCCAGAATGCTTGTGTGACGGTAAAGCATTTCAACTCCGTAATGGTCGCAAGGCTTGCTGGTTTGATTATCATAGATGCTTCCTACCTAGAGACCATGAATTCAGAACCCAAGGTAATGCATTTCAAAAGAACATAGTAGTGCTTGAGGAGGCACCTAGGCATTTAAGGGGAGAGGAAGTCGAAGCCCAAATAGACAAGTTTGTAGGTGATACGAAAAACTTTGGTAAACTTCACCATTGGACCCACAAAAGCTGCTTTTGGCAACTTCCATACTTCAATAAATTAAAGCTTCGACACAACATTGATGTGATGCACAGTGAGAAAAATGTAGCTAAAGCTATATGGAACACATGCTTTGACATACCCGATAAGACCAAGGATAATGTGAAGGCCAGACAAGATTTAGCTGAGATTTGTCACCGTCCTTCACTGCACTTGGAGCTGAAGAACAATGGGAAGTGGCACAAGCCTAGGGCACCTTTTTGCATCAATAATAATGACAAGACAGCCATCCTTAAGTGGTTTCAAACATTGAAGTTTCCCGATGGATATGCATCCAATATTAGGCAAGGAGTTAACCTTCTACAAAGGAAGATATTTGGCCTCAAAAGTCATGACTTCCATATAATCATGGAACGTTTGCTACCATTTGCATTCCGTGGCTTCCTTCCTAAAAAATATATGGCTATGTTTGGCTGAGCTCAGTTTTTTCTATAAGAAGTTGTGTGCTAAAGAGATTAGCAAGGATGACATAACCTCACTAGAATGGAATGTTGCAGTGCTTCTATGCAAACTAGAGAAAATATTTCCTCCTAGGTTCTTTAATCCTATGCAACATCTAATCATACATCTTCCTTATGAGGCTCGACTAGGAGGCCCTGTCCTGGCCCGTAGGATGTACCCATATGAGAGGTAAAATAAGTAATACCGCTGTTTTATCTTTCTATCCTAATGATGTATGTAATTAATTGGTCTACTCCATGTAGGTACATACAAAAAATTAGGAAGAAAGTACGGAATAAGGCTCAAGTTGAGGGTTTTATTGTTGAGGCTTACCTAGTTGAGGAGGCTACAAATTTACTGTAACACCCTGCCTATTCGGAAGCCAAAATGTTTCCTAAAGAGTCCAACATCCAACCACGTTGCGAAAGAATTTAAACAATATCTCAGCTAAATAGCATATAGAGATCATGTCAGGACCTGCCTCAAGAGCCCTTGGAGAGAGATCTCCTAGGACCTCCCAGGAGATCCGACAAGATCACCTGGAGGTTTGGGAGGTCCTCCAAGACCACCCAAGGAGGTCTCCCAGGACCACCAAGAGGTCTCCAGGACCTCCCTAGGAGGACTCAAAGGTCCACCCGGAGGTCCTCCAAAACCGCCTGAAGGTCCCAGCCTCTGTGCACCATGAGCTAGTCCCAGGATCAGGTTGGCTAGCTCGCACAGACTCAATTGGTGTAATTAATTCCATACAACAAACACAAGAATGAAGTAGACAAATTAACACATATATTTATTAGCAAAAGACCTTATGGTCAAGGTTTTTACAAGATTGCCGCACAGGGCTACAACCTCAAGAGAGAAACCTGCAGCAGAAACAAAATACACGGGAAGGCCATTCGGCAAGCCCACAAGCTACCGAGTAGAGGACGTCTCCTAAGCGCAAAGTCTTCAAAAGAGCTCCCCATCAAAGAGCACTGCACTCCCTGGATCTCCCTCCTCTGCTGATTAAAACAGAGGGCACAAGCCATGAGTACTTTGAACGTACTCAGCAAACCGTGCTGACAATATGCAAATAATAATTATGCAAGGCTTGCCAAGATCAGCTCTATGGTTAGTTTGCAAGAAGCAGCATTGTATAGGAATATATCTAATAGATTGAAAGGCACAATTTTGAAAGATAATACATAAGTATATTTGTTTTTCAAAGGATGTCGTGAGTACCATCTCACTCCCAAGACCACTCCAGACCACACAGGTCCGAACCAAACCACCCTAGAGCACCAGCTCTAGAGCTTCCAAGACCAAGATTTGAAAATTCTACCCCTCATTCGAAATCTCCGGGCATGTCTATAACCGAGGATGCAGCTATTCGAATAGATTTACACTCTGCAGAGGTTGTACAACTTTACTCACAAGAGATAATGTAACAGCCCCAACCCTAATATACAGTAATTAAGCACTGCTCATGTCATTCTTGCTCAAATTAACAAATCGTAACTTGTTACAACTAATTTCCCCAAGTTTTTGTTATAAACTCTAACTTGGTAAAGATTTCAAAAGGAAATATAATCCAATGTTGGAATTTTGGTGGGAAATATTTTAATTAAAAACCAGATAAGTTATTATGGCCAAAAATAATTTTTGTTGAAATTTTAGAAATTATTTTGAATTTCATAAAAACAATTGTCTTTAAATAAACCCTAGTTGGTTGAAATAAATTAATTATGTATTTATAAAGAAGAAACAGTGATTTTAAAATTTATTTGGGGAATATATTATTCAGTAGCAAGCTGCAAAATTTCAAGATTTTACAAATTTATTTACTATATTTAAAGGCCGGTCAAACCTGTTTAAAATTCAAATAGATTCGTCAAAGCGCCACCTTAAACTCAAACTTAGTATCAGAGCGACTCGGCCTCACTTGGTTGGGTCCAACCCAGTACTGGTCCGCCCGACACGTTCGCGACGATCCCAACCTCCAAATAAACGTGAGCCGTTGATCTCATAGCAAACGGACGGGATTTGCGATCCGTGCGGGTCATCCCACACGCACAAATCGATTTCCACCGTTGGATCCTCTTTGAACCTGCTCAGATCGAAGTGCACCGGACCATCCGCTCCGTCTCCAATTTAGCCGTTGGATCTCAATTCGACGGCATCGTATCCTTTCTTCATCTCTGAAGCCCTCCTCATCTCCGCACCGTTGGATGCGTAATGGACCATCCAGATCACATGTAATGATCGGACAAATGACGATTCCCCATTGAATCGCGACCGTTAAACCTGAATCCGACGGCTCGCGTGAGTTGTAACCTTCGGACCGCTACAGGACCCGCTCGATCTGAGTCGTTCGCTGGAAATCGTGTGGCTCACGTGGGTTTGAAGGTTCTGACTACCTTGGAGCTTCCTTTGATCGTGGCCGTCCGAGGTAGATCGCACGGTCCATAATCCGCAATATCGATTCAGTGTGCCTTTTTCCTCCGCATCGCAGCCGTTCGTGACTGATCTGAGGGCTACTGTTCTTCGAGATTGGCTGTGTACACTGCATGGCTCTAACAGCCTTGGACCCCACATGTCAGCGGCAGTTTTTGCTTTCCTGTGCGCGTTGCATGGCTGTGATTCCCCTGGGACCCACGCGGCAGTGACTCAATTTTTGATTGCTCTCTGGTTTTTCCACCGTGGGCACTGTTGCAGCCGAAATGGTGGTAAAGCACAGTGATTTAGGGGATATTTTCTCTTCATATCTATCCATTAGTGCCACCTCTTTGGTTCTAGATGAATCTCGGTTGCTCTATACATTCTATACATGCTATATAAACCCTAGTCAATAACTCCTGCCATTGTAGACCAGGAGGAGCTCTTTCACTTTGCCTTCATACCAGTGAAGCTTCTTTAGTTCCATCCTTATTCAACCTCAAGAAGGTCTGCATCTCATACTAATATGAGTTTTGGACATTTCTTGTAGTTTGGACTTAAGGATCTTTTCTCTGTCAACTGGGGCTGTGAAGCACCATCTTTGAAAAATCCTCATCCTGGTGTGTAAGTTCCATTTTTGTCTGTTCAAGATATATATATATGGTGGTCTTAAAGTTTAAGTTCCACCCTTTCTTTTTGGGCAGCACTAAGAAGAGTACGATGGATCTTTTCTATTGACCAAGAATCAATCTTTTCCTCTCTAAACTCTAGCTGGTGAGTTAGCCTTTACTTCTATTAGCTTAAGCTCTCTAAGAACTTTAGCTATCCTCTCATAGCACTCACTGGTTCATATGATACTTTAAACTTCTTTTAAGCGAAAAGTTATTTTTATAACTTTTCGGTCTTTCATATCGTTTTCAAGAAATAGAGTTTCTCTTGTTAGCATACTAGTCTTGTTAAATTTGAGTAAACCCTAGTATTATCTTAGACCTCTTTTTGACTAATTTGATCTTTGGGACATCTTTTAGTATAACCCTTTTTCCTTTCATTACACTTGTCGGTTCAACCGACAAAGTCCATTTTTATATTACCTTACGAAATTGGCGTGTTAGGGTAACATGAGTATGTTGTGGCATTGGTTACTTCCTAGTAGCTCTAACTCCTATTGAAGATTATCATTTTGTGCATTTCTTCTCGCAGACCAAAAATCTGAATTAGGTCTCTCTGTTTTGGTCTAACAAGAAAAATGCACTGTTTTTTTCTTCCTTAACCCGAGCACTTAAGGATTGGCATTTATAGATAGTGACATTAGTTACCTCAACTAGTTATTACTTCACTTTAAAAGTGCGTAGTGTATAGTTTCTACACTAACTATAGTGGTAAAGATCCTTACTAATTATTGATGTCTAAACCGACAAACGAATAACCAGGAATCCACCGCCCTTAATTGCTATTAATAAATACTAAATGATTAGTTAGTACACGGCACCAGTTTTCTACACTTAGTTATCTTGTAGTAATTCATTTGTACAAAGTTAGGATAGATAATTAAATTAATTATCACTGCCCTGTTCCAGTATATAAAAATTTGATCCTGTAGCTAAATTCTGTTCCTGTAGCTTTAGACTAAATATAAAATCTGGGTAGTAAGTGTTGAGAGATGCTACATATGGGCTATTATTCTTAGTACATTAGGTATAGCTTAAGCATATTGTTAAATATACATTACCGTCTTGATCATATTTTCTCTTATGCACATTGTGTTCCCTGTTTCTTTTACTTGTGTTCATTGGATGTTATTTCTTTTAGAATCTGGACCTTCTGAATTGGTGGAACCTTTTGTTGAGTTGCAAGAACCTGAACAAGAGGTCATATATTATTGTCAAGGCAAGCTTCCTCTTTGCACCATGTTGAACCTAATCTTTTGAACTTTAGACTTCTAAAATCTGTGACCTTTGTGCATGCAAATTTCTAAAAATCTATTTATGCCCTGTTTCTAGTTAGTTATACCCTGAACTTGTGGCTTATCCTTAATTCAACCATACACTCAACCTAAGGTAGTCTGTGATGTTATAATACTTAATTTTAACTTTTGCTTAGCCATGCAAATCAATAGAGCGTTAGAGTTTGGCACGCTTAGCTTGTCGACTTGGGAACAACAAATGATTTATAATGATTTGATCCTTGTTTAGTTTATTTGATTTGGAAATGCTTCTAAATCCTGTTATCAATTAATTCAAATCTGGACAAGTGGATGCTAGTGATGGTGCCTTTGTGCACGAGATTTGGGAAATGTGGATGTCTTGTGCGGATTGATTAAGGATGAACTCGACGGCCCAATTCAAGCCCCAACGTGCTTCCACATGCGAAGGTATGGGTATTTGGTTAAGTAAAGGGTTAATGCTATTGAGTTGAATCTGGAGAGTAAGGACATGTGTATTGATTTCATATGGCATAGATGCTTAAGTCTTCGGCCGTGTCGTATGCCATGTGGAGCTTATATTGATATCGGATGTTCTTAGAAGGGTAAGGCGTAGATGTGTTACATCGCATGTACGTTCCTTGAGGGCCCCGATCATGTGTAAAATGTGTGTCTAACACGAGTTTGCATTTAATTGACTGGTCGGCATTCCTGTACAACATGTGAGCCCCGGTTGAATGTATGCTATCGACCGTTTAAGCGGGATTAATCTCACATGGGTCATCCAACTCAATAGTGTTAGCTTGTTGAAAAATACCAAATCTTAGTTTACCTTACCGGCATACCAAAGGAAGTGTGCTATTGTTCTAGATGGCTTACGGGCTAACTAAGTCATGTGGGTAAAGATGTACACCCTCGAGGTTAAAACTATTGAATAGCCGTGTCCACGATTACGGACAACCTTTGAATTGATGTCACTGTATAGAAGTTATTCTAATTTTGGGTTTTGGGAGTTAAGTTCGGCATGATGATTGTTATGTACAATTAATTGTGAAATGTTATTTATTCTTGTTCTTGTTTATGTTTATGATTACACTTATTCACCTGCTTTTAGTCCAAATCAATTTATTAAAAATTCTTTATCAAAACATAGCAATTGTAGGTTAAGATGTATCGCTTTATGCAACAATAAACCATTTAAACCTTCTATTGTCAACCTTATGCATATAAAATCTCTATTCCTTTGTATAGGTTCTAACAAACACTTTCTTTTATTAGTTTGTGTAAGACTTGCTGAGTACCTTTCGTACTCAGGGTTTTATGACCCCTTGTTGCAGGTGAAGATGGATATCTTTATGAGTTGCCCGTTAGCGCCGATCTGGGTGACGCTAACGAGTGATGCTAGTTCTAGCCTCCACGCAATAGCCTGCGGGATGATGGGGCCATTGGTGGTGTTGTTTTTTTCTCTTTTTGTTTCATTGTTGATCTTTTGTTAATGACCTAAGGTCATCTGTTCATATTTCGGTTACTGTAGCAACCTGGTACTGTAGCAACCGAAATTGGAGATGTAATTATTAATGTATAATTATGTGAATGTATGACTTGTATGTGATTGATGCAATGTTGATTAAGGATATATGTGCAATAGTCACTAATCCTGGGAACTATTGCATGGCATATATCCGGGAACCTAATTGTTGGATTGTTACTTGTTATGATTATGCTTCTAGTATGATCTTTATTAAGGACATTACACTGTTCCTTAATTAAGAATTATACTACCTGTATAATTATAATTCGGCGCAATTCCAGTAATTGGGGGTCTCACAGCGTTGGTATCAGAGCATACGGTTGCCTGTAGGTTAGAAATAGCATGGTCGTTAGTATTGGCGAGTCCTTTAAGAAATTATTTTCCAGTCAGCAAAATAATTTTGGAAAGTCTAAGTAAGCCATCCTTTATTTCTTCCCCATCCTAGTCTCTAATCCTTACCTTACTATTCATGGGGTTTGTGCAAAATGTTTTCTATTGCTCATCTCTTGTTTCCAAAGATAGACATGTTGGTATTCACCCAGAAGAACAATGGTGAAGGGACGAGAAGGCAGTGTTGTAGCTACTGAAATTAGGATGAAGATAGGGATTATCCTTAGATTATGCCCACCTTAATTATTTTCTTTATCTGTAGAAGTACATGTTGTAGTGTAATTGTTCGCTCTCTTTTAGTTCCAAGTAATTGACGCCTACAGGCGTATGTATAGCAATTATGCCGAAAACTATGATTTGTTTTATTGGATCTTATGTGGGCCTTTGTGCCTTTGCATTTTCTTTGGTGTTAACTTTTGGTGCATCCCATATCATCATGAATACTAAGTTTAGTACTTTCCTTGCTGTTAAATATATATATATATATATATTCTTAGCACTCAAATGAGTGTACCCTTAGTCTATCCTCTAACCATCCGTGTGATAATAGAATGTCGTAACCTAGTACTCCTCTCAACACTCACCTCGGGAAGTTAAGAAGGGCAATCGGCAAGATCAAGGTCTGTCGACGCCAGGAGAGGAAGGGCACTACAACAACGAAAGTGCACTACAAATTGTCCCAACTGTGACGGAGAACATCCACCGGGGGTCTGTCCGACTATCAAGATCACTTGTTTTCTCTGTGAAGGACGCGATCATTGTCCCAAAGAGTGTCATCTACACCAGATGATCGCCAAGTCGGTTGAGTCAGAACGACGGATTTTCCAAGAAGCTATCCTCAAAACGACTTGGATCAACTAAGAACCTGTTATGAATCAGCCCAAGATTACTAATAAGGTTAAGCCAAAAGTGATCTGTTTCTACTGTGGCCGTCTCGGGCATTTTGCAAATCAATGCTACACAAAGGCTCGTGGCCTACCTCCTGTTCGGCTTTCTAAAACCCCAATTCCCAATTCGACGAGGACGCTAGTATTTGCACCTCGTCCACCTCCATCTTTAGAGCAGCCTGCACCTAGTGGAAATCAGCCACCTACTACCCGCAATATCAAGTGCAGGGTGATTTGTTATCATTGTGGTCGTCTTGGACATTTAAGTAAGCGTTGCTTTGCTAAGAAACGTGGGTTGCCTCTGTTCAACCTTTCCGGTCATTATTCGTCCGCACCATCTCTAAAGGTATGTCAAATCTGATCCAGATTCGGTCGAGGGTCGGGTGAACGACCTTCACGAGAAAGCGATCGATGCAATCGACGTTGTTCTAGGTATGTTCCTAGTTAATTTTAGTCCACTTCGCCTTATTTGATTCTCGAACATCCCATTCCTTGTTTAGTAAGCGGTTTATTGTCCTACCACAATGGAGCATGCATCATCTTCATCCATCTCTTGTTATTTATTCACTTAAATCAGTTTTCAAAACCGATCGAATTGCTATAGTATCAAAATAAATATGCAATAGGTAGCCTTTCGAGTAAATTTGATGGTGTCAAATTTTAATAGATTGGTTGTTTATCGATCTACAAGGTGCGGTCTAATCCATTGGTACATTCCATTTGGTCAAATATTCCAACCGTAGTCACCTACCTCTTTGGCCAATCTATTCCCAAACCGATCGATTCTATTTACGGACTTGGTCATTCTTACTTTCTCCATAACCTAAGTCCTTGTGCATTCAATACAGGTCATGTTGTATTAAATACAGCCATGGTTGTAAATTTCACATTGTATGTGGTCACTTAGTGGCACCAATGTTATCTTTCCTTGTCCTCTCTTTTAACCACATACATTGTCTTACTCTTTTGTCCTTACCCAAATTAGTGGTAACATCTGCCTTGTCACTCACCTATTTTGATTAATTGATTGGAGCCGTGTCTTTTCTAAGATCGATTTGCGATCGGGCTATCATCGATCAAGGTTAGGCGAGGATATTCCTAAAACAGCATTTTCTACTCGATGCGGGTTATGCGAGTATCTTGTTATGTCCTTTGGTCTAACCAATGCTCCTGCTTATTTCATGAATCTAATGAATTCAGTATTCATGGATTTCTTGGATAAGTTTGTTGTTGTGTTCATTGACGACATTCTTATCTACTCCAAGTCTGACAAAGAGCATGAGCATCATTTGAGACTTGTCTTTGGATACACTTCAAGCATCAATGTATGCTAAATTTAGCAAGTGTGCATTCTGGCTCAAACAAGTTGCATTCCTGGGACATGTATTATCCGAAGGAGGTATTACTGTTGATCCCAGCAAAGTACAAGATGTACTAGACTGGAAGCAGCCTAAGAATGCTCCTGAAATTCGAAGTTTCCTTGGACTTGCGGGATATTACCGTAGGTTCATTGAAAACTTTTCCAAGATTTCCAGGCCACTGACTCAGCTTTTAAAGAAAGAGAACAAATTCTTTTGGTCAGTGGAGTGTGAAAGCAGTTTTCAGCTCCTGAGAAAGCTCCTGACCGAAGCTCCTGTTCTCACTCTTCCAGATATCCATAAGAATTTTGATATCTATTGTGATGCATCTCGCCATGGACTTGGCTGTGTGCTTATGCAAGAGGGTCGAGTTGTGGCATATGCATCCGAGCGATTATGCGACCTCATGAGGTGAATTATCCTACCCATGATTTAGAGTTGGCGGCCGTAGTCCATGCATTAAAGATTTGGCGACATTACCTTCTTGGAAATCGTTGCGAAATCTATACTAATCATAAGAGCCTGAAATACATATTTACTCAAGTTGATCTGAATATGAGACAAAGAAGATGGCTTGAATTGATCAAGGACTACGATATGGGTATTCACTACCATCCTGGCAAAGCCAATGTTGTGGCTGATGCTTTGAGCAGGAAGTCACAGTGCAATTGCTTATCAACCCTTCCCTTGACTAAGAGCTTATGTGCTGACTTTCGGCGCTTAAGTCTCGAAATGGTTGAAGATGGATTTCTTGCTGCCTTGGAGGTAAAATCGACACTAGAAGATCAGATTCTGGAGGCCCAGAAAACTGACGCTGAGGTAGCAGAAATCAGGGAAAATTTGAAGACAGGTAAAGCCAATGAATTTTCTGAGGATGCTCGTGGTACCATTCGATATCGCAATCGTCTGGTTGTACCCTCAGATCCACAGCTGAGAGAGCTAATTCTTAAAGAGGCTCATAGTTCCAAGTTTTCATTACATCCTGGAAGTACTAAGATGTACCAGGACTTAAAGAAAACATTTTGGTGGAGCAAAATGAAAAGGCAAATTGCTCAGTAGGTTGCTGAATGTGATATTTGCCAAAGGGTTAAAGCCGAGCACTTGAAACCTGCTGGTACCCTTCAGCCTTTACCTATTCCACAATGGAAATGGGAAGAAGTCGGTATGGATTTTGTTACCGGGCTTCCCAAGTCCCAGAATGGATTTGATGCCATATGGGTCATAATTGATCGACTAACGAAAGTGGCTCATTTCCTCCCTGTTAGAACCAATTTCAATGGCAAGCAACTAGCAAAGCTGTATATTGCTAGGATTGTTTGTCTCCACGGTGTTCCTAAAGTTATTGTTTCAGACCGGGGGTCTCAATTCACTTCCCATTTTTGGAATTGTCTTCATCAAGCAATGGGAACTGAATTATCCTTCAGCACTGCTTATCATCCTCAGACCAGTGGTCAAACTGAAAGGGTGAATCAAATAATGGAAGATCTTCTGAGAGCCTGTGTTTTAGCATATGGCAAGAATTGGGAGAAATCTTTGCCGTATGTGGAGTTTTCCTACAATAATAGCTATCAAGCAAGTATTCAAATGTCACCTTTTGAAGCCTTGTATGGAAGAGCTTGTAGGACTCCATTGAATTGGTCAGAATCCGGTGAAAGACCGTTCTTTGGCCCAGACTTGGTTTTGGAAGCTGAAGAACAAGTTCGTCTAATTCGAAACCGTTTGAAAACTGCCCAGTCTCGTCAGAAGAGCTATGCCGATCATCGACGTCGTGAGCTAAGCTTTGAAATAGATGATTATGTCTATCTTAAAGTGTCGCCGATGAAAGGTACTCATCGCTTTCAAGTGAAAGGAAAACTAGCACCTCGTTATATCGGACCTTTCCGAATCATCGCAGTTTAGGGCCGTGGCGTATCAATTGGAACTTCCCGACACGTTGTCGGCAGTCCATGATACCTTTCATGTTTCTCAATTAAAGAAGTGCCTTCGTGTTCCTACCGAGGCTACTACTTATGATAATCTTGATCTGCAACCGGATCTTTCATATCAAGAACAACCCGGGCGTATCCTCGGCGAAATGGAACGCACGACCGTAAATCGACTTGTCAAGTTCTTAAAAATTCAGTGGGCTAATCATTCCGAGGATGAAGCCACATGGGAGCGCGAAGATCTAATGAGGATCGAGCACCCCCACCTTTTTGCTGTTTAATATTTGCCTTTGAATCAAGAAAGGCAAAAATCTTTTCTTCCTATCTTTGAAAGAAATAAAGACAACAGATGTTGTTTCTTTCGAACCATCATTTCAATTTCACTTTTGTCCAACTTCCCAACTAAAAGAAATCTCGGGACGAGATTTTCTTAAGGGGTAGGTTTGTAACAGCCCCAACCCTAATATACAAGTAATTAAGATCGTTCATGTCATTACTGTTCAAATTAACAAATCAGGTAACTTGTTACAACTAATTTCCCCAAGTTTTTGTTATAAACTCTAACTTGGTAAAGATTTCAAAAGGAAATATAATCCAATGTTGGAATTTTGACTGAGAAATATTTTAATTAAAAACCAGATAAGTTATTATGGCCAAAAATAATTTTTGTTGAAATTTTAGAAATTATTTTGAATTTCATAAAAACAATTGTCTTTAAATAAACCCTAGTTGGTTGAAATAAATTAATTATGTATTTATAAAGAAGAAACAGTGATTTTAAAATTTATTTGGGGAATATATTATTCCAGAGCAAGCCTGCAAAATTTCAAGATTTTACAAATTTATTTACTATATTTAAAGGTCCTACCAAACTGTTTAAAATTCAAATAGATCTGGTCAAAGCGCCGGCTTAAACTCAAACTTAGTCTCAGAGCGACTCGGCCTCACTTGGTTGGGTCCAACCAGCCGTACTGGTCCGCCCGACACATTCGCGCAAGACGATCCCAACCTCCGGTAAACGTGGCCGTTGATCTCATAGCAAGCGGACGGATTTGCGATCTGTGCGGGTCACCCCACACGCACAAATCGATTTCCACCGTTGATCCTCTTTGAACCGTTCAGATCGCATGTGCTTCGGACCATCCGCTCCGCTCCAATTTAGCCGTTGGATCTCAATTCGACGGCATCGTATCCTTTCTTCATCTCGAAGCCCTCCTCATCTCCGCCACCGTTGGATGCGTAATGGACCATCCAGATCGCATGTAATGATCGGACCGCGACAGCTTCCCCATTGAATCGCGACCGTAAAACTGAATCCGACGGCTCGCGTGAGTTGTAACCTTCGACCGCCACAGACCCGCCGATCCGAGTCGTCATTTGGAAATCGTGTGGCTCACGTGGGTTTGAAGGTTCGACTACCTTGAGCTTCCTTTGATCGTGGCCGTCCGAGGTAGATCGCACGGTCCATAATCCGCAATATCGATTCAATGTTCCTTTTTCCTCCGCAGACGCAGCCGCTCGTGGATCGATCCGAGGGCTCTTGTTCTTCGAGATTGGCTGTACCCGGGCCCGCGATGGCTCTAATGTTTTGGACCCCACATGTCGTGGCGCTTTTTGCTTTCTGTCTTGCGTTGCATGGCTGATTCCCCGAGGACCCACCCGCGCTGACTCAATTTTTGATTGCTCTCTGGTTTTTCCACAGTAGGCACTGCTAGAGCTGAAATGGTGGTAAAGCACGCATGATTTAGGGATATTTTCTCTTCATATCTATCCATTAGTGCCACCTCTTTGGTTCTAGATGAATCTCGGTTGCTCTATACATTCTATACATGCTATATAAACCCTAGTCAATAACTCCTGCCATTGTAGACTAGGAGGAGCTCTTTCACTTTGCCTTCATACCAGTGAAGCTTCTTTAGTTCCATCCTTATTCAACCTCAAGAAGGTCTCGATCTCATACTAATATGAGTTTTGGACATTTCTTGTAGTTTGGACTTAAGGATCTTTTCTCTCAATCTCTTCGGGGTGTGAAGCACCATCTTTGAAAAATCCTCATTGGTGTGTAAGTTCCCATTCAAGATATATATATATGGTGGTCTTAAAGTTTAAGTTCCACCCCTTTCTTTTTGGGCAGCACTAAGAAGAGTACGATGGATCTTTTCTGTTGACCAAGAATCAATCTTTTCCTCTCTAAACTCTAGCTGGTGAGTTAGCCTTTACTTCTGTTAGCTTAAGCTCTCTAAGAACTTTAGCTATCCTCTCATAGCACTCACTGGTTCATATGATACTTTAAACTTCTTTTAACTGAAAAGTTATTTTTATAACTTTTGGTCTTTCATATCGCTTTTCAAGAAATAGAGTTTCTCTTGTTAGCATACTAGTCTTGTTAAGGTCTTGAGTAAACCCTAGTATTATCTTAGACCTCTTTTGACTAATTTGATCATTGGGACATCTTTTAGTATAACCCTTTTTCCTTTCGTTACCTTTTGTCGGTTCAACCGACAAAGTCCATTTTTTTATATTACCTTTAAATTGGCCGTGTTAGGGTAACATGAGTATGTTGTGGCATTGGTTACTTCCTAGTAGCTCTAACTCCTATTGAAGATTATCATTTTGTGCATTTCTTCTCAAGTAGCCAAAATCTGGAATTAGGTCTCTTGTTGTTTTGGTCTAACCGACAAAAATGCACCGCCCTTTTTTTTCTTCCTTAACCCGAGCACTTAGGATTGGCATTTATAGATAGTGACATTAGTTACCTCAACTAGTTATTACTTCACTTTAAAAGTCTTGGTGTTGGGTATAGTTTCTACACTAACTATAGTGGTAAAGATCCTTACTAATTATTGATGTCTAAACCGACAAACGAATAATTGAATCCACCGCCCTTAATTGCTATTAATAAATACTAAATGATTAGTTAGTACACGGCACCAGCTTTTCTACACTTAGTTATCTTGTAGTAATTCATTTGTACAAAGTTAGGATAGATAATTAAATTAATTATAGCCTGTCCTGATATAAAAATTTGATCCTCGTAGCTAAATTCATCCTCGTAGCTTTAGACTAAATATAAAATCTGGGTAGTAAGTGTTGAGAGATGCTACATATGGGCTATTATTCTTAGTAAATTAGGTATAGCTTAAGCATATTGTTAAATATACATTACCCTCTTGATCATATTTTTCTTATGCACATTGTGTTCCCTGTTTCTTTTACTTGTGTTCATTGGATGTTATTTCTTTTAGAATCTGGACCTTCTGAATTGGTGGAACCTTTTGTTGAGTTGCAAGAACCTGAACAAGAGGTCATATATTATTGTCAAGGCAAGCTTCCTCTTTGCACCATGTTGAACCTAATCTTTTGAACTTTAGACTTCTAAAATACAGTGACACTGTGCATGCAAATTTCTAAAAATCTATTTATGCCCTGTTTCTAGTTAGTTATACCCTGAACTTGTGGCTTATCCTTAATTCAACCATACACTCAACCTAAGGTAGTCTGTGATGTTATAATACTTAATTTTAACTTTTGCTTAGCCATGCAGTCAATAGAACGTTAGAGTTTGGCAAGCTTAGCTTGTCAGACTTGGGAACAACAAATGATTTATAATGATTTGATCCTTGTTTAGTTTATTTGATTTGGAAATGCTTCTAAATCCTGTTATCAATTAATTCAAATCTGGACAAGTGGATGCTAGTGATGGTGCCTTTGTGCACGAGATTTGGGAAATGTGGATGTCTTGTCTGGATTGATTAAGGACTGAACTCTGACGGCCCAATTCAAGCCCCAACGTACTTCCACATGCAAGTGTATGGGCGCTGTTTGGTTAAGTAAAGGGTTAATGCTATTGAGTTGAATACTGAGAGTAAGGACATGTGTATTGATTTCATATGGCATAGATGCTTAAGTCTTCGGCCGTGTCGTATGCCATGTGGAGCTTATATTGATATCGATGTTCTTAGAAGGGTAGGGCGAGATGTGTTACATCGCATGTACGCTCCTTCAGGCCCCGATCATGTGTAAAATGTGTGTCTAACACGAGTTTGCATTTAATTGACTGGGTCGGCATTCCTGCATAAACATGTGAGCCCTGCTGAATGTATGCTATCACCGTTTAAGCGGATTAATCTCACATGGGTCATCCAACTCAATAGTGTTAGCTTGTTGAAAAATACCAAATCTTAGTTTACCTACGGCATACCAAAGGAAGTGTGCTATTGTTCTAGATGGCTTACTGCTAACTAAGTCATGTGGGTAAAGATGTACACCTCGCAGGTTAAAACTATTCAATAGCCGTGTCCACTGCTACGACAACGCTTCAATTGATGTCACCAGATAGAAGTTATTCTAATTTTGGGTTTTGGGAGTTAAGTTCGCATGATGATTGTTATGTACAATTAATTGTGAAATGTTATTTATTCTTGTTATTGCTTATGTTTATGATTACACTTATTCACCTGTTTTAGTCCAAATCAATTTATTAAAAATTCTTTATCAAAACATAGCAATTGTAGGTTAAGATGTATCGCTTATGCAACAATAAACCATTTAAACCTTCTATTGTCAACCTTATGCATATAAAATCTCTATTCCTTTGTATAGGTTCTAACAAACACTTTCTTTTATTAGTTTGTGTAAGACTTGTCGAGTACCTTTCGACTCGTGGTTTTATGACCCTTGTTGCGTGAAGATGGATATCTTTATGAGTTGCCCGTTAGCGCCGATCCGGGTGACGCTAACGAGTGATGCTAGTTCTAGCCTCCACGCAATAGCCTCATGGGATGATGGGGCCATTGGTGGTGTTGTTTTTCTTTTCGCTTCATTGTTGATCTTTTGTTAATGACCCAAGGTCATCTGTTCATATTTCGGTTACTGTAGCAACCTGGTACTGTAGCAACCGAAATTGGAGATGTAATTATTAATGTATAATTATGTGAATGTATGACTTGTATGTGATTGATGCAATGTTGATTAAGGATATATGTGCAATAGTCACTAATCCTGGGAACTATTGCATGGCATATATCCGGGAACCTAATTGTTGGATTGTTACTTGTTATGATTATGCTTCTAGTATGATCTTTATTAAGGACATTACACTGTTCCTTAATTAAGAATTATACTACCTGTATAATTATAATTCGGCGCAATTCCAGTAATTGGGGGTCTCACAGCGTTGGTATCAGAGCATACGATTGCCTGTAGGTTAGAAATAGCATGGTCGTTAGTATTGGCGAGTCCTTTAAGAAATTATTTTCCAGTCAGCAAAATAATTTTGGAAAGTCTAAGTAAGCCATCCTTTATTTCTTCCCCATCCTAGTCTCTAATCCTTACCTTACTATTCATGGGGTTTGTGCAAAATGTTTTCTATTGCTCATCTCTTGTTTCCAAAGATAGACATGTTGGTATTCACCCGTAAGAACAATGGCGAAGGGACGAGAAGACAAGTGTTGTAATCTGAAATTAGGATGAAGATAGGGATTATCCTTAGATTATGCCCACCTTAATTATTTTCTTTATCCTGTAGAAGTACATGTTGTAGTGTAATTGTTCGCTCTCTTTTGGTTCCAAGTAATTGCGACGCTTACGGGCAAGATGTATAGCAATTATGCCGAAAACTATGATTTGTTTTATTGGATCTTATGTGGGCCTTTGTGCCTTTGCATTTTCTTTTGGTGTTAACTTTTGGTGCATCCCATATCATCATGAATACTAAGTTTAGTACTTTCCTTGCTGTTAAATATATATATATATATTCTTCAGACTCAAATGAGTGTACCCTTAGTCCGTCCTCTAACCATCCGTGTGATAATAGAATGTCGTAACCTAGTACTCCTCTGAACACTCACCTCGGGAAGTTAAGAAGGGCAATCGGCAAGATCAAGGTTTGTCGACGCCAGGAGAGGAAGGGCACTACAACAACGAAAGTGCACTACAAATTGTCCCAACTGTGACGGAGAACATCCACCGGGTCCGTCTGACTATCAAGATCACTTGTTTTCTCCGTGAAGGACGCGATCATTGTCCCAAAGAGTGTCATCTACACAAGATGATCACCAAGTCGCTTGAGTCTGCAACGACGGATTTTCCAAGAAGCTATCCTCAAAACGACTTGGATCAACTAAGAACTGCTATGAATCAGCCCAAGATTACTAATAAGGTTAAGCCAAAAGTGATCTGCTTTCATCTGTGGTCGCCTCTGCATTTTGCAAATCAATGCTACACAAAGGCTCGTGGCCTACCTCCCTGCTCGGCTTTCTAAAACCCCAATTCCCAATTCGATGAGGACGCTTAGTATTTGCACCTCGTCCACCTCCATCTTTAGAGCAGCCTGCACCTAGTGGAAATCAGCCACCTACTACCCGCAATATCAAGTCCAGGGTGATTTGTTATCATTGTGGTCGTCTTGGACATTTCAGAAGCGTTGCTTTGCTAAGAAACGTGGGTTGCCTCTGCTCAACCTTTCCTACCATTATTCGTCCAAAGACCATCTCTAAAGGTATCTCACAACTGATCCAGCCCAAATCCGAGGTCGGGTGAACCACCATCACGAGAAAGCGATCGATGCAACTAACGTTGTTCTAGGTATGTTCCTAGTTAATTTTAGTCCAGCCATCGCTTTATTTGATTCTCGAACATCCCATTCCTTGTTTAGTAAGCGTTTATTGTCCTACCTCAATGGAGCATGCATCATCTTCATCCATCTCTTGTTATTTATTCACTTAAATCAGTTTTCAAAACCGATCGAATTGCTATAGTATCAAAATAAATATGCAATAGGTAGCCTTTCGAGTAAATTTGATGGTGTCAAATTTTAATAGATTGGTTGTTTATCTGATCTACAAGGTGCGGTCTAATCCATTGGTACATTCCGCTGGTCAAATATTCCAACCGTAGTCACCTACCTCTTTGGCCAATCTATTCCCAACCGATCGATTCTATTTACCAAACTTGGTCATTCTTACTTTCTCCATAACCTAAGTCCTTGTGCATTCAATACAGGTCATGTTGTATTAAATACAGCCATGGTTGTAAATTTCACATTGTATGTGGTCACTTAGTGGCACCAATGTTATCTTTCCTTGTCCTCTCTTTTAACCACATACATTGTCTTACTCTTTTGTCCTTACCCAAATTAGTGGTAACATCCGCCTTTGTCACTCACCTATTTTGATTAATTGATGGAGCCCGTGTCTTTTCTAAGATCGATTTATGATCGGGCTATCATCGATCAAGGTTAGAATCGAGGATATTCCTAAATAAAGATTTTCTACTCGCTTTGGGTTATACGAGTATACTGTTATGTCCTTTGGTCTAACCAATGCTCCTGCTTATTTCATGAATCTAATGAATTCAGTATTCATGGATTTCTTGGATAAGTTTGTTGTTGTGTTCATTGACGACATTCTTATCTACTCCAAGTCTGACAAAGAGCATGAGCATCATTTGAGACTTGTGCTGGATACACTTCGCAAGCATCAACTGTATGCTAAATTTAGCAAGTGTGCATTCTGGCTCAAACAAGTTGCATTCCTGGGACATGTATTATCCGAAGGAGGTATTACTGTTGATCCCAGCAAAGTACAAGATGTACTAGACTGGAAGCAGCCTAAGAATGCTCCTGAAATTCGAAGTTTCCTTGGACTTGCGGGATATTACCGTAGGTTCATTGAAAACTTTTCCAAGATTTCCGTGCCTAATCGACTCAAACTTTTAAAGAAAGAGAACAAATTCTTTTGGTCAGTGGAGTGTGAAAGCAGTTTTCAGCTCCTGAGAAAGCTCCTGACCGAAGCTCCTGTTCTCACTCTTCCAGATATCCATAAGAATTTTGATATCTATTGTGATGCATCTCGCCATGGACTTGGCTGTGTGCTTATGCAAGAGGGTCGAGTTGTGGCATATGCATCCAGGCAGTTGCGACCTCATGAGGTGAATTATCCTACCCATGATTTAGAGTTGGCGGCCGTAGTCCATGCATTAAAGATTTGGCGACATTACCTTCTTGGAAATCGCTATAAATCTATACCGATCATAAGAGCTCAAATACATATTCACTCAAGTTGATCTGAATATGAGACAAAGAAGATGGCTTGAATTGATCAAGGACTAAGATATGGGTATTCACTACCATCCCGCAAAGCCAATGTTGTGGCCGATGCTTTGAGCAGAAGTCACAAGTAATTGCTTATCAACCCTTCCCTTGACTAAGAGCTTATGTGCCGACTTCGGCGCTTAAGTCTCGAAATGGTTGAAGATGGATTTCTTGCTGCCTTGGAGGTAAAATCGACACTAGAAGATCAGATTCTAGAGGCCCGTAAAACCGACATCGAGGTAGCGTAAATCAAGGAAAATTTGAAGTCGTAAAGCCAATGAATTTTACGAGGATGCTCGTGGTACCATTCGATATCGCAATCGTTCGTTGTACCTCGATCCACAAATGAGAGAGCTAATTTTAAAGAGGCTCATAGTTCCAAGTTTTCATTACATCCCGAAGTACTAAGATGTACCAGATTTAAAGAAAACATTTTGGTGGAGCAAAATGAAAAGGCAAATTGCTCAGTAGGTTGCTGAATGTGATATTTGCCAAAGGGTTAAAGCCGAGCACTTGAAACCTGCTGGTACCCTTCAGCCTTTACCTATTCCACAATGGAAATGGGAAGAAGTCGGTATGGATTTTGTTACCGACTTCCCAAGTCCCGTAATGGATTTGATGCCATATGGGTCATAATTGATCGACTAACAAAAGTGGCTCATTTCCTCCTCGTTAGAACCAATTTCAATGGCAAGCAACTAGCAAAGCTGTATATTGCTAGGATTGTTTGTCTCCACGGTGTTCCTAAAGTTATTGTTTCGCATCGGGGTCTCAATTCACTTTCCATTTTTGGAATTGTCTTCATCAAGCAATGGGAACCGAATTATCCTTCAAAGATCGCTTATCATCCTCGCACCTGGTCAAACCGAAAGGGTGAATCAAATAATGGAAGATCTTCTGAGAGCCTGTGTTTTAGCATATGGCAAGAATTGGGAGAAATCTTTGCCGTATGTGGAGTTTTCCTACAATAATAGCTATCAAGCAAGTATTCAAATGTCACCTTTTGAAGCCTTGTATGGAAGAGCTTGTAGGACTCCATTGAATTGGTCAGAATCCGGTGAAAGACCGTTCTTTGGCCCAGACTTGGTTTTGGAAGCTGAAGAACAAGTTCGTCTAATTCGAAACCGTTTGAAAACTGCCCAGTCTCGTCAGAAGAGCTATGCCGATCATCGACGTCGTGAGCTAAGCTTTGAAATAGATGATTATGTCTATCTTAAAGTGTCGCCGATGAAAGGTACTCATCGCTTTCAAGTGAAAGGAAAACTAGCACCTCGTTATATCGGACCTTTCCGAATCATCGCAAAACGAGGAGCTGTGGCATATCAATTGGAACTTCCCGACACTCTGTCGGCAGTTCATGATACCTTTCATGTTTCTCAATTAAAGAAGTGCCTTCGTGTTCCTACAGAGGCTACTACTTATGAAAATCTTGATCTGCAACCAGATCTTTCGCATCAAGAACAACCAGTGCGTATCCTCGATGAAATGGAGCGAGGACCGAAATCGCGACCGCAAGTTCTTAAAAATTCAGTGGGCTAATCATTCGAGGATGAAGCCACATGGGAACGCGAAGATCTAATGAGGATCGAGCACCCCCACCTTTTTGTTATTTAATATTTGCCTTTGAATCAAGAAAGGCAAGGTTAAACAAAGCAAAAAAAAAAAAGATGTAATAACAAAGACTATGTTGTTATGTAAAATCTTTTCTTCCTATCTTTGAAAGAAATAAAGACAACAGATGTTGTTTCTAAAGAACCATCATTTCAATTTCACTTTTGTCCAACTTCCCAACTAAAAGAAATCTCGGACGAGATTTTCTTAAGGGGATAGGTTTGTAACAGCCCCAACCCTAATATACAAGAATTAAGATCTTGTTCATGTCATTATTGCTCAAATTAACAAATTAGGTAACTTGTTACAACTAATTTCCCCAAGTTTTTGTTATAAACTCTAACTTGGTAAAGATTTCAAAAGGAAATATAATCCAATGTTGGAATTTTGACTGAGAAATATTTTAATTAAAAACCAGATAAGTTATTATGGCCAAAAATAATTTTTGTTGAAATTTTAGAAATTATTTTGAATTTCATAAAAACAATTGTCTTTAAATAAACCCTAGTTGGTTGAAATAAATTAATTATGTATTTATAAAGAAGAAACAGTGATTTTAAAATTTATTTGGGGAATATATTATCCCAGTAGTGATTCTGCAAAATTTCAAGATTTTACAAATTTATTTACTATATTTAAAGGTCCTACCAAACCTGTTTAAAATTCAAATAGATCTCGTCAAAGCTTCCTTAAACTCAAACTTAGCGACCCAGAGCGACTCAGTCCTCACTTGGTTGGGTCCAACCAGTCTGGTCCGCCCGACACGTTCCGCAAGACGATCCCAACCTAGCCCATCCGGGCCGTGAGCCGTTGATCTCATAGCAAGCATCAAAGGATTTGCATCCGACGGGTCACCCCACACGCACAAATCGATTTCCACCGTTGATCCTCTTTGAACCGCTCAGATCGAAGTGCATGGACCATCCGCTTAGAGTCTCCAATTTAGCCGCTGGATCTCAATTAACGGCATCGTATCCTTTCTTCATCTCTCAAGCCCTCCTCATCTCCGGCCACCGTTGGATGCGTAATGGACCATCCGGATCGCATGTAATGATCGGACCGCGACAGCTTCCCCATTGAATCGCAACCGCTAAGGCTGAATCCGACGGCTCGCGTGAGTTGTAACCTTCGGACCGCCACAGACCCGTTCGATCCGAGTCGTCATTTGAAATCGTGTGGCTCACGTGGGTTTGAAGGTTCGACTACCTTGAGCTTCTTTGATCGTGGCCCCGAGGTAGATCGCGGTCCATAATCCCATATCAATTCAACGTGTTTTTTCCTCCGCATCGCCGCCGTTCATCTCGATGGACGAGGGCTCTTGTTCTCGAGATTGGTGTGCAGTGAGCATGGCTCGATTTGACCTTGGACCCCACATGTCGTGGGCGGTTTTTGCTTTCTGTGCTGCGTTGCATGCATGGTGATAGCCCGAGGCCCACCCGCGCTGACTCAATTTTTGATTGCTCTCCGATTTTTTTAAACACTGCTAGAGCTGAATTGAAATGGTGGTACTGCGTTGATAAGGAGGATATTTTTCACTTCATATCTATCCATTAGTGCCACCTCTTGGTTCTAGATGAATCTCGGTTGCTCTATACATTCTATACATGCTATATAAACCCTAGTCAATAACTCCCGCCATTGTAGACTAGGAGGAGCTCTTTCACTTTGCCTTCATACCGTTGAAGCTTTTTAGTTCCATCCTTATTCAACCTCAAGAAGGTCTCAGATCTCATACTAATATGAGTTTTGGACATTTCTTGTAGTTTGACTTAAGGATATTTTCTCTGTCTGAAGCACCATCTTTGAAAAATCCTCATCTTGTGTGTAAGTTCCTCCTCAAGATATATATATATGGTGGTCTTAAAGTTTAAGTTCCACCCCTTTCTTTTTAGGAACTAAGAAGGTACGATGGATCTTTTCTCGCTGACCAAGAATCAATCTTTTCCTCTCTAAACTCTAGCTGGTGAGTTAGCCTTTACTTCTGTTAGCTTAAGCTCTCTAAGAACTTTAGCTATCCTCTCATAGCACTCACTGGTTCATATGATACTTTAAACTTCTTTTAACTGAAAAGTTATTTTTATAACTTTTAGGTCTTTCATATCGCTTTTCAAGAAATAGAGTTTCTCTTGTTAGCATACTAGTCTTGTTAAGGCCGAGTAAACCCTAGTATTATCTTAGACCTCTTTGACTAATTTGATCAAGGACATCTTTTAGTATAACCCTTTTTTCTCTTTTGTTACACTTTTGTCGGTTCAACCGACAAAGTCCATTTTTATATTACCTTTAAATTGGCCGTTTAGGGTAACATGAGTATGTTATGGCATTGGTTACTTCCTAGTAGCTCTAACTCCTATTGAAGATTATCATTTTGTGCATTTCTTCAAGTAGCCAAAAATCTGGAATTAGGTCTTTTGTTGTTTTGGTCTAAACCGACAAAAATGCACCGCCTTTTTTTTCTTCCTTGAACCGAGCACATTAGGATTGGCATTTATAGATAGTGACATTAGTTACCTCAACTAGTTATTACTTCACTTTAAAAGTCTTGGTGTTGGGTATAGTTTCTACACTAACTATAGTGGTAAAGATCCCTTACTAATTATTGATGTCTAAACCGACACACTAATAACTAGGAATCCAAAATCCTTAATTGCTATTAATAAATACTAAATGATTAGTTAGTACACGGCACAAGTTTTCTACACTTAGTTATCTTGTAGTAATTCATTTGTATGAAGTTAGGATAGATAATTAAATTAATTATAGTTGTCCTGATATAAAAATTTGATCCTTAGCTAAATTCATATCGTAGCTTTAGACTAAATATAAAATCTGGGTAGTAAGTGTTGAGAGATGCTACATATGGGCTATTATTCTTAGTACATTAGGTATAGCTTGAGCATATTGTTAAATATACATTAATCCTTGATCATACATTTTCTTATGCACATTGTGTTCTTGGCTTTTTACTTGTGTTCATTGGATGTTATTTCTTTTAGAATCTGGACCTTCCGAATTGGTGGAACCTTTTGTTGAGTTGCAAGAACCTCGAACAAGAGGTCATATATTATTATCAAGGCAAGCTTCCTCTTTGCACCATGTTGAACCTAATCTTTTGAACTTTAGACTTCTAAAATACAAGTGACACGTGCATGCAAATTTCTAAAAATCTATTTATGCCCTTTTTCTAGTTAGTTATACCTGAACTTGTGGCTTATCCTTAATTCAACCATACACTCAACCTAAGGTAGTTGTGATGTTATAATACTTAATTTTAACTTTTGCTTAGCCATGCAAATCAATAGAACGTTAGAGTTTGGCAAGCTTAGCTTGTCAGACTTGGGAACAACAAATGATTTATAATGATTTGATCCTTGTTTAGTTTATTTGATTTGGAAATGCTTCTAAATCCTGTTATCAATTAATTCAAATCTGGACAAGTGGATGCTAGTGATGGTGCCTTTGTGCACGAGATTTGGGAAATGTGGATGTCTTGTCTGGATTGATTAAGGACTGAACTCTGACGGCCCAATTCAAGCCCCAACGTACTTCCACATGCAGGTATGGGCGCTGTTTGGTTAAGTAAAGGGTTAATGCTATTGAGTTGAATACAGGAGAGTAAGGACATGTGTATTGATTTCATATGGCATAGATGCTTAAGTCTTCGGGCCGTGTCGTATGCCATGTGGAGCTTATATTGATATCAGATGTTCTTAGAAGGGTAAGGGCGTAGATGTGTTACATCGCATGTACGCTCCTTCAGGCCCCGATCATGTGTAAAATGTGTGTCTAACACGAGTTTGCATTTAATTGATCGGGTCGGCATTCTGCATAAACATGTGAGCCCCGTTGAATGTATGCTATCACCGTTTAAGCGGATTAATCTCACATGGGTCATCCAACTCAATAGTGTTAGCTTGTTGAAAATACCAAATCTTAGTTTATCCTACGCATACCAAAGGAAGTGTGCTATTGTTCTAGATGGCTTACGGGCTAACTAAGTCATGTGGGTAAAGATGTACACCCCGCAGGTTAAAACTATTCAATAGCCGTGTCCCCGATTACGACAACGCTGAATTGATGTCACCAGATAGAAGTTATTCTAATTTTGGGTTTTGGGAGTTAAGTTTGGCATGATGATTGTTATGTACAATTAATTGTGAAATGTTATTTATTCTTGTTATGCTTATGTTTATGATTACACTTATTCACTGCTTTTAGTCCAAATCAATTTATTAAAATTGCTTTATCAAAACATAGCAATTGTAGGTTAAGATGTATCGCTTTATGCAACAATAAACCATTTAAACCTTCTATTGTCAACCTTATGCATATAAAATCTCTATTCCTTTGTATAGGTTCTAACAAACACTTTCTTTTATTAGTTTGTGTAAGACTTGCTGAGTACCTTTCGTACTCAGGGTTTTATGACCCCTTGTTGCAGGTGAAGATGGATATCTTTATGAGTTGCCCATTAGCACCGATCGGGTGACGCTAACGAGTGATGCTAGTTCTAGCCTCCACGCAATAGCTCGGGATGATGGGGCCATTGGTGGTGTTGTTTTTTCTTTTCGCTTCATTTGTTGATCTTTTGTTAATGACCTAAGGTCATCTGTTCATATTTCGGTTACTGTAGCAACCTGGTACTGTAGCAACCGAAATTGGAGATGTAATTATTAATGTATAATTATGTGAATGTATGACTTGTATGTGATTGATGCAATGTTGATTAGGATATATGTGCAATAGTCACTAATCCTGGGAACTATTGCATGGCATATATCCGGGAACCTAATTGTTGGATTGTTACTTGTTATGATTATGCTTCTAGTATGATCTTTATTAAGGACATTACACTGTTCCTTAATTAAGAATTATACTACCTGTATAATTATAATTCGGCGCAATTCCAGTAATTGGGGGTCTCACAGATAATCATCTTATAATGTCCGCCTATACACTTTCGAGGTGTGTGGCTAAGAGATTATCACAAGGCCTTTACAAAGCTCCACTCTGACTCGGTTCTGCTCGCTAAGGTTTCGCCACACAGGCCCCCTCTTATGCCGTTCCCATCTAAAACAGAACCAAGTAAAGTTTTGCTAATTATTTGGCCAGGTCCACCCCATAAATGGACATGTGGTTGCACGTAATGGCCTAGGTCAATGGCTCACAAGGTTTAGTCCTTAGTTGTTGCTCAGGCGAGACCATCCACATCCCAAGGAGCACACAGCCCAGTGTGCACACAGCACTAAGGTGCACATAGCACCAATGCGCACATAGTGCCCACCCTAAGCACCTTCCACTCGCCCAAGCATAAAACAATTAGGTTCAACCCGGCTAGAGGACCACCCAGGTCCCGGCACAACCAGTTTTAGTTAAAGCGACAACAAATGTCGTGGCACACATAGGCCACACTTCTTTTTAATCAACAACACTGGCCGCTACTACACAAGCCACGAACCAGTGTGCTGGGGATAGTTAACATTGATTGAATCATGGTGAGGCCAATGTCTACTAAAGCATGGCTAAGCAACAAATGATACGGGTTGGCAAACAAGCATGCCCAACAAGAATACCCAAGCTACGGCTTTCAAAGGAACATGCCAACATATTGATTGCAATTACCAAGGAGGCATAGAGACAAATAGGTAATTAACTATGCCCAAAACCAGCTTTTGATAAAAATAGGAATGCAAGTTTATCTTAAATCAAGATACTTCAGAAAAGATGGGTTCAAAATGACAAAGGGTTCCATGACTTGCCTTCAGTGATGGTTTGCTGAGCTTCCAAGAAAGTAGCCGGGTCCACGAACTCCTCAGTGACCCCGGAATCTACATGTTCGAAAAAGAACAAAATAAACTAAGCAGCTCAAAGCAAAGAACTAAAAAGAACATAAACCAAAGCCAAAAGGCAGGAGGTCTCAACGGAGAAGGGAGGTCTGACAAAAGAGGGTGGTCTTTGCAAAAAGACCAACAAAGACAAAGAGGTGGTCTTTGCCAAAAGAGATCCTAAAAAGATCCAGGGGAGGAGGTCCTGAGGAAGACACGACTATTCTTCGTGGTCGCAGAAGAAACACGACCACGTGATATAGTCGTAGGAAGGATATGATCACACGATGTGGTTGTATGAAATAGGAAAAGGATAGGCACCAAGAAACTCACCAAGGCTGAGAAAGAGTTTGAGAACAAAAAATGAAGGAGCTGGTCCAGTGGCTGGACGACAACCAGCTGGCGATGATGGGGAGGACATCGCTGAGGCGCCGGCAGATGCTAGGCGACAAGGAGGCGATGGCGCCACTTCAATGGGCTCCTTGCTGAAGCTTCAAGCACAGAGAAAACTAGCTAGAGGAAAAGAGAGCAGTGTTGAGAAGCTGAGGGAGAAACAAGAGGTCAAAAGGGACTCACTAGAGCTTTATTTATAGGGGAAGGAAAAAGAAATTGGGCTACAAAATGTAGCGCCGAAAGTCATGATGAGGTACTTCTAAAAAGTGAGGAACGTGCAACGGGGCAGGTAGGAAAAGGAGGCAAAAAGAGAAATGATTATGGTGGAAGCAGCATTTAATACGGCCCATCCACATTCAATGTGACATAGCAGCATTTAATGCGGTGCGGCCGCATTTAATGCTGACAGACTGCGCCAAAGGGGTGGTGACAGGAAAAGGTCAGATGGGGACCAGTCAAACCAAGGGGAGGTCTTGAGAGGAGGTCAAACGCACAAAGGTGGTCTTTGCAAAAAGACCAGGAGGTCCTGCCCAGCGGGTGGTCCTGACCCGCAAGGCTGGTCTTTGCAAAAAAGCCACAGGGAGGTCATGAGAAAAGGAGGTCACAACAAAATGACAAAAGGAGGAGGTCGCGGCCTCAAGGGGAGGTCGCGGCTAGCAAGGGTGGTCTTTGCAAAAAGACCACTATGAGAGGAAATGACCAAAAGGGAGGTCATGACCCAAGGGGGAGGTGCTGACCACAAGGCGTGGTCATGACTGGGAGGGTGGACTTTGCAAAAAGACCACAAGGGTGGTCTTTGCAAAAAGACCAACAGATCCTGAGGACGAGGAGGTCCCGAGGAACCAAACAAGGCGCGACAAAGCAAGACTGTCCGATTTGAATCGGGCGGTCCACAAGGAAGTGGAATGTTCCGACCAGCCGAACCTACATCTCAATCGGGCCATCCTAAAAGGATCAGACGGTCCACGAGTGGGAAGGGCGCGAGGTTGGTCTGGACCACGTGAAGGGAAAGGGAGGTCCGAACCCAAAAGGAGATCCAATGGAGGAGATCCAAAGGGGGGGGGTCTTGAACGGTCAGATCAAAACCAAGGGAGGTCTCGACGGTCAGGATGAAACCAAAGGAGATCTCGACGGTCAAGACCAACACAGAGGAGGTCTCAACAGCCAAGATGAAGCCAATGGAGATCTCGATGGTCAAGACCAACATAGAGGAGGTTTCAATGGCCAAGATGAAGCCAAAGGAGATCTCGATGGTTAAGACCAACACAGAGGAGGTCTCAATGGCCAAGATGAAGCCAAGGGAGATCTCGATGGTCAAGACCAACACAGAGGAGGTCTCAACGGCCAAGATGAAGCCAAAGGAGATCTCGACGGTTAAGACCAACACAGAGGAGGTCTCAATGGCCAAGATAAAGCCAAAGGAGATCTCGACGGTTAAGACCAACACAGAGGAGGTCTCTACGGCCAAGATGAAAAGAGGGTTGCATGAGAAGAAGGTCCAAAAGGGAGAGATTCAACCCGAACTTGAATCTCAGTAACCAGGGATGTTTGAAACACAAACCCGAGCTAGGAGCACCTCAGGTGTGATCATGACCCAAAGGGGACGTCAAAACCAAAGGAAGTTTCGAGCTGAGAACGAGGTTTGGACTTAAGGGAAATCCAAACAAAAGACACAAAGGGAGGTCTAGACCCTCAGATCCAAACGAAGGGAGGTCTGGACCAAAGGAGAAAGAAAGAACCGGGTCAAGGAAAAACACGGAGCAAACAGGGAAAAGGAGGAACTCCAACAAACACCAAAAGAAGAACTTCAGCCAACTCCAAAAGAACCCAAACCGATTTAGTTGAAGTTTGGTTTAGTCAAGTAAAGCTTTCTTTTAAAATCTCAAGTTAAGCTTTGAACTCTCATCAAAACCAAATGGTTCTTTTTATTTTGATTTTTTTTTCAAAAGCTTTGGACAAACGGGACGTTACAACCTACACCCCTTAAAAGGGAATCTCGACCCCGAGATTTGAGGTGACTAGGGAAATGGGTTTGGAAACTCGGGTTTTGCTCACTCTTCCAACAACTTTCTCTTGGGAGCGAGTCAAAACCACGACCGACTAGAGACTTACCAGGGAGGAGGTTCTGGACTGGTTGGGCTTGCTCCACTGCAATGTGGTTAACTTGTCCTCTTGCCAAAGGAACTAGAGGTTTGGCAGCTTGACTTGAATTCTGGGGTGGGGTTTGCTTCCACGGGTAGTCGTTATGAGTGACCCTTTTTGTCGGTTATGCAGTGATACCAAATGGTAGGATTTGAGCTCACATCGCTATTGGCGTTGCTAAAGGTGTGAACTCCGTGTGGGGCTGGGAGAGGTGCGGCTACAGAGGTCCCGAAAGCACCCGGCTAGTGTTGCACAAACGTCTTGGCTCGTTGATGTGGTCTTTGATGAGCACCGGGCTGTGACATCTTCCTCTTAAATGACTCTATAAGCTCACGGCGGGATTCTTCAATCAGCATGGCTTTGTTCACAAGATGCTGAAAATCTGCATAGTCATTGCCGATAACTTGAACTTTCAAACTGGGGTTGAGTCCTCGCTTGAAACGCTTCTGTCTTGCATCATCAGTGGCAACGTCCTCTAGGGCATAACGGGCCAGCTGAGTGAACTTGTTGAGGTATTCTCCTACTGACATGCTTCCCTGCTTCAGCTCGCGAAACTCATTCTCCTTCATTTCCACCTTCCCATCAGGAACATGAGAATGGCGGAAAGCTTCGGAGAACTCGGTCCAAGAGATATTCTGGTGATTTGCATGAGCAGCACAAAAATTCTCCCACCATTCTGCTGCTGGGCCTTCAAGTTGGTGTGCAGCATATAAAACTTTCTCACGATCATTGCACTGAGCGATGACAAGCTTCTTTTCTGTTGAACTCAGCCAGTCATCGGCATCTAAAGGCTTAGGGGAGCTGGAGAAGGTAGGAGGTCGGGTCCTTAAGAATTTTACCAACCTTGATTGAGGAAACTCTGGTGGTGGAGGTAGCAAGGCAGCAACTTGGCTGTTCTGGTTCATCATAGAGAGCAAGGCGGCAGCTGTCTGGTTCTATTGGGCCATCATTTGATTCATGTTCTGCATCATGGCATTCATTAGCTGAGATTGGGCTGCCATAAACTGACTGAAGTTCTGATCTGCGGTGGTTGCTGGAGGAGGTGGTGGTGGTGACAGAGAAGGCACCACTGGCTCATCTTGGGTTGCTGATTGATGGGTCTGGACCATCTGCACAAACTTCGTGCAGGCTTAAAAGATAAGGAGAAGAAAGAACAAAAGGTGAGAGGAAGAAGCACCATAGGCAAGAGAGAACAAGGAAGAAAGATGGAACAGCCTAATTGGGGAAGAGTAGGTTAACCCGAAAAGAACTAGTGGCCGAGAGGCCAAAAGAGGCAGAAAGATGCAATAGGACCTCCTACTGGAGTCTTATTGCACAGGCTAACGATACGACAACGGGGAGGACCACTCTATTGGAGCACCTTTAGCTCAACTTAGGGGAAGGGTCAACTAGATCAAGGCTCGGTCCTATAGAAATTACGGAGATAAGGAGATCAATTTGAGTTTGAAAACAGGGTTCCAGAAGGGGTAAGATGCAAGAACCTGAGAGTAAGACAAGAAAAGACTAGGGTGAGGTGAGAATAGAACAAGACAAGAGGAGAACCACCAGTTAGATTTTCAGGTTGGTTTGATTTAGAAAATAATTTTTGAAACTCTTGACTACACGACCATGCTAACTAAGGTTACGTCCTACAGTTGATATGGAGCTCTGATACCACCTTTGTGAGGACCTGCCTCGGGAGCCCTTGGAGAGAGATCTCCCAGGACCTCCCAGGAGATCCGACAGGATCACCTGGAGGTCTGGGACGTCCTCCATGACCACCCGAGGAGGTCTCCCAAGACCACCAGGAGGTCTCCATGACCTCCCCAGGAGGACTCAAAGGTCCACCCGAAGGTCCTCCAAGACCGCCCGAAGGTCCCAGCCTCTGTGCACTATGAGCTAGTCCCAGGATCAGGTTGGCTAGCTCACACAGACTCAACAATTGTTGTAATCAATTCCATACAACAAACACAAGAATGAAGTAGACAAATTAACACATATATTTATTAGCAAAATACCTTATAGTCAAGGTTTTTACAACATTGCCGCACAGGGCTACAACCTCATGAGAGAAACCTGCAGCAGAAACAAAATACACGGGAAGGACATTCGGCAAGCCCACAAGCTACCGAGTGGAGGACGTCTCCTAAGCGCAAAGTCTTCAAAAGAGTTCCCCATCAAAGAGCACTGCACTCCTTGGATCTCCCTCCTCTGTTGATTAAAATAGAGGGCACAAGCCATGAGTACTTTGAACGTACTCAGCAAGCCGTGGTGACAATATGCAAATAATAATTATGCAAGGCTTGCCAAGATCAGCTATATGGTTAGTTTGCAAGAAGAAGCATTGTATAGTAATATCTCTAATAGATTGCAAGGCACAATTTTGAAAGATGACACATAAGTACATTTGTTTTTCAAAGGATGTCGTGAGCACCAGCTCACTCCCAAGACCACTCCCAGACCACACAGGTCCAAACCAAACCACCCTAGACCACCAGCTCTAGAGCACCCAAGACCAAGATTTGAAAATTCTACCCCTCGTTCGAAATCTCCGGGCATGTCCATAATCGAGGATGTGGCTATTCGAATAGATTTATACTCTGCAGAAGTTGTACAGCTTTACCCACAAGAGATAATCATCTTATAATGTCCGCCTACACACTTCCGAGGTGTGCGACTAAGAGATTATCACAAGGCCTTTACAAATCTCCGCTCCGACTCGGTTCTGCTCTCTAAGGTTTCGCCACACAGGCCCCCTCTTGCGCCGTTCCCATATAAAACAGAACCAAGTGAAAGTTTTGCTAATTATTTGGTCAGGTCCACCCCATAAATGGACATGTGGTTGCACGTAATGGCCCAGGTCAATGGCTCACAAGGTTAAGTCCATAATTGTTGCTCAGGCGAGACCATCCACATTCCAAGGAGCACAGAGCCCAGTGTTCACACAACACTAAGGTGCACACAGCACAAATGCGCTCACAGCGCCCACACTAAACACCTTCCACTCGCCCAAGTATAAAACATTTAGGTTCAACCCGGCCAGAGGACCACCCAGGTCCCAGCACAACCAATTTTAGTTAAAGCGACAACAAATGTCGTGGCACACACAGGCCACACTTCTTTTTAATCAACCACACTGGCCGCTACTACACAAGCCACAAACTAGTGTGCTGGGGATAGCTAACATTGATTGAATCATGGCGAGGCCAACATCTACTAAAGCATGGCTAAGCAACAAACGATACCCGGGTTGGCAAACAAGAATGCCCAACAAGAATACCCAAGCTACGGCTTTCAAAGGAACATGCCAACATATCGATTGCAATTACCAAGGAGGCATAGAGACAAATAGGTAATTAACTAGGCCCAAAACCAGCTTTTGATAAAAAATAGCAATGCAAGTTTATCTTAAATCAAGATACTTCTATAAAGATGGGTTCAAAATGATCAAGGGTTCCACGACTTGCCATCGATGACGGTTTCCTGAGCTTCCAAGAAAGTAGCCGGGTCCACGAACTCCTTAGCGACCCTGAATCGTGACGCTCAAAAAGAACAAAATGAACTAAGCAGCTCAAAGCAAAGAACTAAAAAGAACTTAAACCAAAGCCAGAAGGCAGGAGGTCTCAACGAGAAGGGAGGTCCGACAAAAGAGGGTGGTCTTTGCAAAAAGACCAACAAAGACCAAGAGGTGGTCTTTGCCAAAAGAGATCTTGAAAAGATCTAGGGGTGGAGGTCCTGAGGAAGACACGACTATTCTTTGTGATGTAGTTGTAGGAAGGATACGTCGCACGATGTGGTCGCATGAAACTGGAAAACGATAGGCACCAAGAAACTCACCAAGGCCGAGAACGAGTTTGAGAACAAAAAATGAAGGAGCTGGTCCAGTGGCTGGACGACAACCAGCTGGCGATGATGGGGAGGACGTCGCCGAGGCACCGGCGGACACTAGGCGACAAGGAGGTGATGGCGCCGCTTCAATGGGCTCCTTGCTGAAGCTTCAAGCAAGGAGAGAACTAGCTAGAGGAAAAGAGACCAGTGTTGAGAAGCTGAGGGAGAAACAAGAGGTCAAAAGGGACTCACTGGAGCTTTATTTATAGGGGAAGAAAAAAGAAATTGGGCTACAAAATGTAGCGCCGAAAGTCATGATGATGTATTTGAAAAAGTGAGCAACGTCTTGTTGAGGCAAGTGTAGGAAAAAGAGGCAAAAAGAGAAATGATTACGGTGGAAGCAGCATTTAATGTGACCCATCCACATTCAATGTGACATAGCAGCATTTAATACCGTGCAGCCGCATTTAATGCTGATAGACTGCGCCAAAGGGGTGGCGACAGGAAAAGGTCAACTGGCAGGTAGGACCAGTCAAACCAAGGGGAGATCCTAGGGAGGAGGTCAAACGCGCAAAGGTGATCTTTACAAAAAGACCAGGAGGTCCTGCCCACTGGGTGGTTTTGACCTGCAAGGGTGGTCTTTGCAAAAAGACCACAAGGAGGTCTTGACAAAAGGAGGTCACTACAAAATGACAAAAGGAGGAGGTCGCAACCTCGTGGGGAGGTCGCGGCGAGCAAGGGTGGTCTTTGCAAAAAGTCCACTATGAGAGGTCATGACCAAAAGGGAGGTCGTGACCAAAGGGGGAGGTCCTGACCACAAGGGGTGTTCACGACCGGGAGAGTGGTCTTTGCAAAAAGACCACAAGATCCTGAGGACGAGGAGGTCCCGAGGAACCAAAGAAGGCGAGGCAAAGCAGGACTGTCCGATTTGAATCAGGCAGTCCACAAGGAAGTGGAACGTTCGGACCAGCCGAAGCTACATCTTAATCGGGCCATCCTAAAAGGATTGGATTGTCCACGAGTGGGAAGGGTGCGAGGCTGGTTCGAACCACGTGAAGGGAAAGGGAGGTTCGAACCCAAAACGAGATCCAACGGAGGAGATCCAAAGGGGGGGGTCCTGAATGATCAGATCAAAACAAAGGGAGGTCTCGACGGTCAGGATGAAGCCAAAGGAGATCTCGACGGTCAAGACCAACACAGAGGAGGTCTCAATGGCCAAGATGAAGCCAAGGGAGATCTCAACGGTCAAGACCAACACAAAGGAGGTCTCAACGACCAAGATGAAGCCAAAGGAGATCTCGACAGTTAAGACCAACACAAAGGAGGTCTCAACGGCTAAGATGAAGCCAAAGGAGATCTCGACGGTTAAGACCAACACAGAGGAGGTCTCAACGGCCAAGATGAAGCCAAGAGAGATCTCGACGGTCAAGACCAACACAGAGGAGGTCTCAACGGCCAAGATGAAGCCAAGAGAGATCTCGACGGTCAAGACCAACACAGAGGAGGTCTCAACGGCCAAGATGAAGCCAAAGGAGATCTTGACGGTTAATACCAACATAGAGGAGGTCTCAATGGCCAAGATGAAGCCAGAGAAGATCTCGACGGTTAAGACCAACACAGAGGAGGTCTCAACGGCCAAGATGAAAAGAGGGTTGCACGAGAAGAAGGTCCAAAGGGAAAGCCCGAACTTGAATCTCGATAACCAAGGATGTTTGAAACACAAACCCGAGCTGGGAGCACCTCGGGGGTTATCGTGACCCAAAGGGGAGGTCAAAACCAAAGGAAGTTTCAAGCGGAGAACAAGGTTTGGACTTAAGGGAAATCCAAACAAAAGACAAAGGGAGGTCTAGACCGTCAGATCCAAACGAAGGGAGGTCTGGACCAAAGGAGAAAGAAAGAACCGGTTCAAGGAAAAACACGGAGCAAACAGGGAAAAGGAGGAACTCTAGCAAACACCAAAAGAAGAACTTCAGCCAACTCCAAAAGAACCCAAACTGATTTAGTTGAAGTTTGGTTTAGTCATTTAAAGCTTTCTTTTAAAATCTCAAGTTAAGCTTTGAACTCTCATCAAAACCAAATGGTTCTTTTTATTTTGCTTTTTTTTTAAAAAAGTCTGGACAAACGGGACGTAACAACCTACACCCCTTAAAAGGGAATCTCGACCCCGAGATTTGGGCTGACTAGGGAAATGGGTTTGGAAACTCGGGTTTTGCTCACTCTTCCAACAACTTTCTCTTGGGAGCGAGTCAAAACCACAACCGACCAGAGACTTACCAGGGAGGAGGTTCTGGACTGGTTGGGCTTGCTCCACTACGATGTGGTTAACTTGTCCTCTTGCTGTAGGAACTGGAGGTTTGGCCGCTTGACTTGAATTCTGGGGCGGGGTTTGCTTCCAAAGGCAGTCGTTGGCGTAGTGACCCTTTTGCCAGCAGTTATAACAGGTGATACCAGCAGCAGGATTTGAGCTTCTGGGCTGCTAGCTATTGGCGTTTCTGAAGGTGTGAATTCCCTGAGGGGCTGGGAGAGGTGCGGCTACAGAGGTCCCGAAAGCACCCGGCTGGTGTTGCACAAACGTCTTGGCTCGCTGATGAGGTCTTTGAGGAGCACCGGGCTGTGACATCTTCCTCTTAAATGACTCTGTAAGCTCACGGCGGGATTCTTCAATCAGCATGGCCTTGTTCACAAGATGCTGAAAATTTGTATAGTCATTGCCGATAACTTGAACTTTCAAACTGGGGTTGAGTCCTCGCTTGAAACGCTTCTGTCTTGCATCATGAGTGGCAACGTCCTCTGGGGCATAACGGGCCAGCTGAGTGAACTTGTTGAGGTATTCTCCTATTGACATGCTTCCCTGCCTCAGCTCGCAAAACTCACTCTTCTTCATTTCCAACTTCCCATCAAGAACATGAGAATGGCGGAAAGCTTCGGAGAACTCGGTCCAAGAGATATTCTGGTGATTTGCATGAGCAGCACAAAAGTTCTTCCACCATTCTGCTACTGGGCTTTCAAGTTGGTGTGTAGCATATAAAACTTTCTCACGGTCATTGCACTGAGCGATGTTAAGCTTCTTTTCTATCGAACGCAGCCAGTCATCGGCATCCAAAGGCTTAGGGAGCTAGAGAAGGTAGGAGGTTGGGTCCTTAAGAATTCTACCAACCTTGATTGAGGAAACACTGGTGGTGGTGGCGGAAAGGCAGCAGCTTGGCTGTTCTGGTTCATCATGGTGAGCAAGGCGGCAGCTATCTGGTTCTGTTGGGCCATCATTTGATTCATGTTCAGCATCATGGCATTCATTAGCTGAGCTTAGGCTGCCATAAACCGACTAAAGTTACGATCTCATGGGCCGCCAGAGGAGGTGGTGGTGGTGACAGAGAAGGATCCACTGTCTCATCTTGTCAATTAATTCTCCTCTAAAAAAATATGATTTCTCTTTTTAATTCCTGTTAAGTACCTTTCTCATGTCAATTAATTCTCTAATGTTAAATAGGATATTACATAATCACTGTTGGATACTTTGTTTGTTAGGAGAAATCCCTCTCTAAACTATATTTCACTCGAAAATTGAAAAAATTTTCCTCTCCCGAATAATACATTCTCTCAAATTGATATTCAGGGTATTACATTTTACCCCCTTAACAGCATTCGACCCCAAATCTAAACACCGATCTACGAAAGAAACTGCGACTAGAATTTAACAATAGTAAACACGATCCCGTTGCGAACCAATCTGGATAACGTCACACATGCGAAACTCCAGCTCCCATGTGGCCTATCTCTCAGACTGATAAAACCACCAGACATTGACGTAAACGACGTCTGTCCTAACACTCAATCCGACCTTTCTATGTACACTCATCGAAGAGAATCGAAGGTAAGACCCTACTCGATGGTCAACGTTTTAACGAAATCCCAAGCTTTGAACTGCTCAGTTACTCACTCAGCACCAGAACATACCAGACGTTGTGTTCCTCGCGTATGGACCCGGGACGGTCAAAGCGATATGCCAACTTCCTAATCCCTGCAACTAACGAAAACGAACCAATGTACCTGGGCCAACTTCCCCTTTGGTACAAAAACACACAACATGCTCAAAAATCAAACTCTTCATCTAACAAGGAGCGCCTCCTTTAATCAGGAATGCACAACAGAACTCGTTCTTAAACAACTGTCCACCAAAAGGGTCAAATCCAAGATTGATAACTCATCACGAAAACAATTCCAGTTCCTAATTAGGAAATTTGCGAATGAACACCACGAAAGCCAAAGGAGAAATCACTCAAATGCCCAAATCAAGTACTTCTTTTATTTTGTTTGAACTGGAAAGAATCATACATGCCAACACAACACCAACTCAAATTGCGGAAGACATCAGTCAACAACACAAAGCTCAAACGAGAATCAAGAAAACGCTTCTCTACCCGAGGAAACATCCTTTTTCTCAGTTTCTCTTTTAGAAATAAAATTTCTCTCAAACCTTGGAATTCGAACTCATCGCATTCTACACGAGCTCAAACCTTTTAATTTAACTTCCTCAAATTATGCTCAAATCGATATTCATCATCCACACCTTTATGGAGAGGCTTTATAGATCCCACCGAACACTATAGACAACTCCTTCTACTATCGAAATTAATTTAATAGAAGGCACCCAAAGCACCTCAAAATAGATCCCTTGCAATCCCATCACCTCCAACTTTCAAGAATAACAACTCAGAATCCCTAGTACACATGCTCATGTACTACATCAGAAGGGTTCTATCAATGATCATTCCACCTTTCAGAACGCCAAATTCTATTTTCTCTACACAATCGTTAGGCGACCAAAGGTCTAGCATAAAAATGCAAAGCCCAAATTTAACCTCTAAGACATCTACAACGAACTTCCCTTATGACAGATAGAGAAATCATCAGATTAAATCTCTAACATCCCCATAATTCTAACATACCCACTAATTGACATCATCAGAAATCACCGACAAAATCTCGCAATACTATCTAATTGTGTTACTCTATAAAATTGATCAAGGTTTCCATACCTTCGATAATCCCCAACATTTTAATATGAACTATGGTTCTGGAATTACACTATACCATAGATTTTACTTAGTTGTAACACTAATCAGTTTTACTTCGAAGCCATACATTACATTTGAATCAAATTTCCTCCAAGAGGTACAGGTCCAAACCAATTCATCTTCTACTACTCCTCCAATAGCTTGGTAGCAAAATCTTACCACTACAATTACTTAACCACTACCAAACAGTTGCCAATTTACGCTTTATAAAACTTTGCAACACAAAACTGCTGATCCTTTCTCAAAAGAAAGAGACGAACAAGGACAAGTTTCGTCAAACAAGAAAACGTTGCTCCTCACAGCGAGCATGACACCAAAAGAAATAATCTGATAATGAAGATATTGGAAAATGAAAGTTGAGTTCACGGTTGAGGGCACACATCCCTCAAAAAGGGAATAGCAAATAACAACCAATAAGAAAATGACATTGCGATTGAAACTCGACAACTCTTGTGCGGAAAGAGCAGAAAGTTTAGGCACGATTCAAATAACTATAAGTTACAAAACTTGACTCCAATTCTCAAATACTCCTACTGCACTCTTTCCTTTAACACTGAAGTTAACCCTTTTTTACTATAATAACACTTTGCCACAACGAACAAGATAAGTTCTTTAGTCCAAACTACAAGAACTAAGTTAAGAACCAATAGAATTCTTCAACACGTCATATTTGCTTGGAACAGTTCAACTACCCATTAAACATGAGATCCAAATGATATCAGCCACAAAACTCAAAACATTTTCATTTAAGGAATATCACGAAAAATAAGAAAATGTTTCTCTTCTTAAAGGAATCAACATAATAATTCTCTTTGATTGCAACCTCACATTGCGAACTTAGACCAAAGAGCCTTTAAGATTAAATCATACAAATTTCTTAAGAAGCAATAGGACATTCCAATACATCATTTTATTTAAAATAATTTCAGCTACCACATAATTCATGAGCTCCCAAAAGATTATGAAAGCAAAGCTTGAAATATTCTCATTTAAGCAATATCACCCTAGGTGATCACATTACTACGAGAATTAACCTTAGTCTCACATTCTGACAATTTTAATAGCATCGATATCATACGTTAGTACCAAGAATCATTAAACTTTATTACCCCATCCTAAAACTTTCCAAAAGAAATACAAACCACAAGGTGAAAACAAATTTATCTTAACAAGGTCATACTATGCAATAGCAATATCTCATGACACGCTATCAAAAACCACTTACGAAATTCATCTACTCAACTGTTGGTGTTGCTCAACACCATCTTCAGCTCTCATTTACAATTGATGACTGTACTAATCATGTGTGTAAATACGGTGGTAATTCTATTTGCAATCACATAACCATTTATAAACATAGATTCAACATTTCACCTTATGTTTAGATATTAGGACAAAACATGATAAAATATTTAATAACATAATTTTCTATAAACAAGGTTTCACTTAATCGATACACCAAAGCATCCATCTAGTCCTTTAAACAAGTTTCAACAATTTTAGCATGTCGGAAAATAGGTAAATCTAGCACTTATGTAAGATCATCAAGTAAACAACTACAAGATAGTTTCATATTAATATCCACTCTTCTTAGTAATTTGTTGATTCTATTTAGGAATATATATATTCTAAATCACAATTCATCATGCAATCATTGCAAGGCAACCATAAATTAGCCAACTACGCTACCAAGGACATCAGTTAAGTTTAAGTGCAAAGAAAAGGCTCTGAACTTCAACACTCCAACTACTCCAAAAGAAATGTGCAGAGTCAAAACTTTCTTCAATGAACTTTGTAAAAGATAATTCCCATTATCCAAAATACCAAACGGATAACCAGGTCACCTTTATCAACTAGAAAGATAGGATTCTCATGAAAGAGAACAATCCTGTAAATAACAATGTTTACACGCAGCAAAGAGAGCTCAATTGTCGGAAAGACATTAGTTGTTCTGAAAAACAAATAGGAATCAATGGAAACCCATACGCAACCATTTTGTTGGATTGAAATCTCTGACTTAACCACAACAAGGCATCACAAAAGGATTTTAACACTTTCCTTCAGAAAGGAGATGCATGAAACTTCAACACTCGGAATGATCCAAAAGAAATACATAGAGCCAAAACTTTCACCTGTTAACGAACTTGCAACAGAAAACTCTCATTATCCAAACTACCAAACTAATAAATGAGTCATTCTTTTCCAATAAGAAAGAAGGAACAACCATGGAAATATCAATCTTGCCAATTGAAAACAATCACAAGTAGTAAAGGAAAATCAACAGCCGAAACATAATAATTGTTTCAATGAACCATTAGAGACCTATTGAAACCCATCAACTACCATGAACCACGGACCCAAGAGAAATTCATCAACCACCATAGGACAGGAATTGGCCAAATTCAAAAATCAAGGAAGAGAACAACTTTCTAAAGCAACTCACGCCAACACACAGTAACTATGGTACTCGGGGTAACTATTCCCCTATCCACCTACCACGAACGGTGGTGTAGCCTGGTGAATCCCAGAGCAACAACCACGACCTCCTCTCCTTAACATCCGTTATCAACACACATAATCAATATAATCAATTATGAATATGCATGATCATCTCATGACAATCATAGAATAAATTCATAGTTATAGAATATCATAACATATCATAGATTAACAACAAGAACGATAGTACAAAAGCAATTCAATACAGTACAGCATAATGAAACATACCACTAGAAATGCGGATGCAATGGATTTCCCAAACCCCACTTACTGTGAACAGTGTGTCATTTTAATATTTTATTTACCACAGACCTAAAGCCCACTCTGATATCAACTGTAACACCCTGGTTATTCGGAAGCCAAAATGTTACCTAAAGAGTCTAACATCCAACCACGTTGCGGAAGAATTTAAACAATATCTCAGCAAAATAGCATATAGAGATCAACATCTATTAGAATGAATGCATGAATATAATTTGAATCCATCAACGTATCACAAATTCCAAATATTCAAGTCTACTGAATCAACTAAGATAATTCTATCAATAGACTAATCAAAGACCACAAGCCGTTATTTCATCAACCATTTCACAGAGAAAGATATCATCCACCATCAAACTCTATTTATTACAGTTTAACATTTAACAAATGAAAGACAAGGACAAATCCAAATTATTGAAAACTGAATATTGTGATGTGAATGCGTTATCCGTGACTACTCCCTCCCAAGAATGTCGTCATCAGCGTTCACCTAGAATAAACAAACGCAGGCAAGAATGAGTCCAAGACTCAGCAAGTACAAAGTATAATACGAACTACATTGAATATGAACAAGATAGTCTCCTTAAAGAATATGAACATAGAACCGAGGAAAACATATGAATGAATGGAATGAATGAACTACACCTCTGCTTATACCGGTATAGCCAGTACACACCCGTCGGTGTTCACTTAGGCCCGCATTTAACAAAATACAGGGATCCAAGGCCCGTATGAAGAATGTTTCATACAGGGATCCAAATCTGCTCACATTGGAATGGTGGGTTTTACGTGCCCGTACTGGAATTGATGGGTCTTTACATTGCACTCCCGTGGATGGAACATGAACAATGAATGAATGGAATGAATTATGAATAATGAAAGACATCATCTCATTAAACATGGATTAACGAACGTAAAAAGAACATGAAGCACTGAATCTACTCATGGATCATAGAAATAATAGTATAAACAACAAGCACTCAGCATTCACCAACAATAAGAATCACAAGATACTTGCCTTCCGCTCTGTGATGTGTTGTGAGGCAAGACGGATGCCGCTAAACTCGAAATGCCCCTCCTACACAAATTAAATACTTGAATAAGAAACAACGTAAAAAGGACGCTACTCGAAACGTTTAATTGCATCCTTCAAAACCCAAGGTTCACATGGTTGGTCCACCCAATTAAACCGATAGTCTAGGAGGATGATAGAACTAGACAGCAGTACTAAAAGCAACACAACTTTTGCTCTGAGACTCGAAACGGAGTGTTCTCAGATCCTATGGAAAGATAACAATATCCTCCACAAAAGTCTAGTTGGCAGAATCTCCTAATTCGGCCGAAAACCTAAGTTACCAATCATATGAAAGTCGAACATCCAATCTGTCAAACAGAACCATATAGTAGTAGAGAAATAATCATATCTTTTGTTCTACAAATCCAAATTGAGTGTTCTTTATCAATATGGAAAGGTTAACAAAAATGATACAATAACCTAGTCGGGTGGAAACCCTGAATCTGCCCTTAAATGAATCATAACTTAATAGACAAATTGACAGTTAATTCACGTGAGATTTTCAGGACAGCAGGAAAGAATCTATCATATCTTATGAACCGTAACTCGGAATTGAGTGTTCTTGGAGGCTACACAAAGCTAAGAACGAATCCCACATAACTCTAGTAGGTGGTATTCTCTAAATCGGCCTCTAAGAACATGAAAATGGCCGCACAACATACTGGACAGAACTGATCTACTAGCAGCAGGAATTCGATCCAATAAACCTAATCGAATTCGCATCTATTACGATCCAAATGGTGAAGAACATCAATCGTTACCCTTTTAGAACCACCGGAGATCGTTGATCAAAAGCTCACGAAGAAGATCTTCTTTTCTCCCCCTTTCTCTCCCTTCTTCTTCCTCCCAATGGCCGGCAGCAAGGGGCAGCAAAGGGGGCGACATGAAGGGCGTGGCAGCCGGGGGGTGGGTTTACTACAATGGCAGCGTGCTACAGCAGCTGCGTGCTACAGTACAAGGTGCCTAGGGTTTGGTTGCTCCCTTCTTAATCCAACTTCCCACTTGGGCCAAACAACGTGGGCCGAAAGCCCAAGATTATTTCTCCTCTAAAAATCTGATTTCTTTTTTTAATTCCTATTAAATACCTTGCTCATGTCAATTAATTCTCTAATGTTAAACAGGATATTACATAATCACTGTTGGATACTTTCTTTGTTAGGAGAAATCCCTCTCTAAACTATATTGCACTCGAAAATTGAATAAATTTCCCTCTCCCGAATAATACATTCTCTCAAATTGATATTTAGGGTATTACATTTTCTATCACTATATTTTAACCCTAAAGTTCGGTTAATTAGAAACAAGCCACCTCAGTATGATGATGGTGCCTCCACATTTCAAAGTTCATGTGACCTTGTTATATTTCAATACCCGGGTCGATGCATTAGCCCTCGTGGCTATCGTGATCTCACAATAGAAGAGTACAAGGTTGCTTTCTTGTACATATTGACAAAAACTTCGGGATTTAAGGTTAAATGGTTGGAAATCGAGCTGCCCTTTGCATCCTTTGCCCAATTTTTTGATTGTTTCAAAACTCAAGTGATTATCGTCAACACTTCAACTTATAACACTTGAGAAACATCTTTGTAGCATTCTAAAATCACCTAAAGCTAATACAATTAATTGTCTATTTGCAGTGCATGAAGTTATCTACCATTCCTAATACCCTACGCCAAATGTCTTACGGTTTTCGCACAAGAGTTGCCACTTATGGATGCCATGATGTGAATGGATATAGATTTCGCTCATTAAAGTATGAGAGCGGGAAATCTAGATTGACTACAACTAACAGTGGTGTTTGTGTGTCTAGTGTTGACGAGAACAATAATGTGTTGAGTATTATGGTGTCATTGAAGACACCATAAAAATTACTTGGGAAGGCAACATGCATCTTGAGCTAGTTTTATTTGATTGCCATTGGTTTGATCCAACACCAAATGGAGTTAGGTGAACTAAAAATTTGGGCTTAATAGAGGTCAATCACACATCTAGGCTTTCAAATTTTAATCCATTTGTCATGACAAGTCAAGTTACACAAGTCTATTACCTGCCATACCCGTGTAAGATTAGACCGGATATATTGGAATGATGGGTAGCATATCATGTAGCCTCACATGGATATATTCCTCCAAATAGCACCGAGGGTGGTTTCAACCCACCTGAAGGACCAATAGAACAAATGGAGTTCTATCAGGAGGATGGTTTGCAAGGCACCTTTGTCATCGACTTAGGAAATGACTTCGAAATTACACTTCCATTGATCTCAGACGAAATAACAAATCCAAAAGATTTGGAAATTTTGCAACACCAGAATGTGGATCCTCAAAAAGAAATTGTTGAAGATGAAAATGAATATGAATATGAATATGATGAGGATGAAGATGAGGAGCTCCAACCAACTTATGATCCAAATGATTTCTAAATTTTATGTTGTTGTGCTTCAATTGTTTCTTGTAAAATACCTTGTGTAGTTTGTACATGTTTGTTTGATGTTTGGAGCTGGACTATTGGAACTACCAATTAACTTGTTCTCTGTTTCGTGATTTCTATTTGTTTTGATTGATAAATTGGCACTAACATCATATTTTAACAATGCAAGATATGAATCATATTCATCCCATTCGAGGTGGTCACCAACCTGGAGGTTGTACCTCGAAAAGGGGAAGTGCTTCTGGTACCAACAATAGTGACAACGTTTTGCAAAGGACGAGTGGTGTTGGCAGTAATTGCAGTGGCAATGGCTCCCAAAGGAGTAATGAAGCTGCTCAACAAAGGGGGAGGGAGAAGAAGTCGCGGACCAAATTACATATGCCACCGCGTGCCAGCAAGATTGCCCTAATACCTAAGGGTGACAAGTGAGTACAAACTGCCCTTTATCATTTAGTGTTTTGGTTAGTTTCACATGTGAATCTTTAAATTTCCATTATCTAGCTATAATCACATGTAATGGGGCAAATTTATATGGAAGATATTGAATGGTTTGATTGGATATTTGTTGAGAACTTGAGGTCATGCATATATAGGAAATAACCACGGCATTGCTGCATTATAGGAACTTGAGGTCATACATAGGAATTAACCACGACATTGCTGCATTATAAATCTTCAATTGTTATTAACATATATATAATTGCAGTGCCAACTGACCTTGCCGTGGTTAATTCCTATGTAGGCAATTCAAGTATACCAATTACCAGCCCGAGAAAGACTACACATATCAAGCACAGCTTGGAGTTATTATCAAACATTAGTACCCAGGTGTTGTGGACGACAAGGATGAGCATGGTACTATCTTCAATACCCGTCCTACATTGACATGGGATGATTATTATGTCAATGAAGACGATGAGGGAATAACCACTGTAGATCGAGTAAAGCGAGAGTTTTGGGTAACTAATATTTACTTGTTAGTTCATATACATAAATACTTTAGTCGACTACTAACTATTAACTACCCTTGTCCTCTATGTAGCATTTGTTCGAAGTCAGCACAAACGACAAGGAAGAGGTAGATCTTGTGTTCGAAAATTATGCTGTGGACCGTGTGAAGCATGTGATGTATCAAGCTCGTGTTGATGCAGTCAAGGAGTATTACAGAAAACAAGGAGAGGATATTGATGACACGTTGGCACGTCCAAGGGAACTCCAGTATGAGCAATACTTGGATGGTAAGATTTGGTGGTGCAATGACATAGTATGGCCACATTTTTGTCGTCATTGGTGCACCGAGCAATTCAAGACAAAATGAAAGAGAGGCCAGGAAGCACGGTTGAAATCTGACGATGTTGCTCAAAATTGAGGAGGTTCGCAACCATACGTGGAGACCAAACAATACCTAGTATGAATCAAGCTCTTTAGACCATGACAATTAACAAAACATATCGCATTACAACTTATAACACTATTCAAGGCTATAACCTAGAGTTTCACCATGTTGTAGGAACACAAATATGGACCATGTAGGCTACTTGGCTAAACACATATGTCATGTGAAGTCGGGCATGAAGAATGTGGATAGTAGTAGTAGTGGTGGTCCATCAAGAACCGAAAGTATGTAAATACATTATAAGTGCTCTGTAACACCCTGACTGACAAAGGCACGGAATGCTACTAAACTAAAAGAGTAACAAATAAAAACTAAATCTTTTACTAAATTTAATGAGAACCTCCTTTGTATAGATGGTCATCTAGGAGGTTCCATAGTTTAATATAACAACAATCCAATATTCAAATCATCCAAAATAATCTAAATATTGACGAACATCCAAAATTGAGCTAATCGTTACTGTATCATTCATAGCATGCTAAACAACTAGGATATCATTCAAAGAGCATCCAGAATCCTTTAATCCATTTATTGCAGTTTATGCCAATTAAAGCAAGTAATCATAAACAATACTTGAAGCAAAACATTCATCTATTAAATTATCATTCTATCAAATCAACTATGTGTAAATCGTGTTATTGTGCGACCATTCTAATCTTTCCTTTCCCCCATGCATGCCGTTCTTGTAAGGGTACCTAAAAACACAACAACAGTAAGAGTGAGTCCAAAGACTCAGCAAATACAATAAATGGCAACAACAACATAAATAATTGTAATCATCAACCAATATCCACAAAACTATACACCAATCATATTACATGCTCATGCTATGCAATATGCTCAAAATGCACTTTATCTTTCTCTTTATCTTTTGCATTTTACCGGTAATGCAGAGCGTGCATCCATCGATGCACACCCATACCTATACCATCTAGCACAGGGACCATTGCCCATACTCCACAAGTATGGGGACCTAAGCCCACACTCCACAAGTGTGGGGACCATAAGCCTGTCATAATCATGACGAGGACCTCAACAAATGCTTGGTCACCACGTGACCAAGTCTCCAACATATCAGCATGATGCATATGAACAAAATCTTAAATCAACATAATCATGCAATCGTTGTAACAACACATATGAATAATCTTGTTCATACTACCAAAGATACATGTTCATTGACATCCATAATATTCAACACATCCATGGATAGCACATAATTCATATTACTAGTAAATATGAGTATTTATATTCATAATATCATAGCATTCATGAGCAGCACATATACTGACAATACTAGCAAACAATAACACTCGCTCATATTAAGTCTATCCATTATGGTACTTGCCTTAACCGCGCGAGAACGGAGGATGTGAAGAGGGTGCTGCCCCCGAGACCAATCCCCCACCTAAATATATTTAAAAGCATGCTAAGACAACAATACTGGACCAAACAAACTATATAAGCAAACACGAACTCGCAATATTTTCTAGCACGATCCCAACTCTAATTCCTAAATGTCGATCTGTCACCTCTGTGGACAGTCATACACAAAAATTCTTAACTTTTGATACAAAGGTCCAAATTGGGTGTTCTTGGACTTTCTAGAAAGGTTATCAATTTCTCCAACTAAACCTAGTTGATGAACCTTTCTGATTCGGCCATCCAATGCCCCTACCAAGCTAATTAACAGAACATCAAATTCACGTCGGGTTTCTGGACAGTAATACTAAAACTACCATAACTTTCAGTACGATTGTAAAAATTTCACGTTATTGAGCTTTCTGGAAAGCTGAGACAATAATATACATCTTTAATTATAGTGAGTTCCTATAATTTTTCCTTTAGCTACTCGTTCATTTCAGATTACTAAAAACTGTCAGGATACCGACAGATTTGCAGCACAACAGTGCTAAATAAATCGTAACTTTTGAACCACTCGTGCAAATGACACGATCTAGCACTTCACGGAAAGATGACGACGTCATCTACGATTCTCTAGGAGATGTCCAGCACGGATTCTGCATTTAACTATATCAAAACGTCGGTCTAACCCTAACTATTCTAACTGATCTAAACTACCGACATTGATTAACTATCCGATTTTGCATCTAAACAAAGGGGAAATGAAGGCACCCTTGAAGAACCGTTGATGAGCGTACACAGCAGCCCGTGATCCCTCCCCTTCCTCTCTCCCTTCTTCCCCTTCCTCTTCTTCTTCTTCTTCTTGGCCGATCTATCTCCCGGGTGATTCTCCTTCTTCCTCCTTGACACCGGTAGTGGGGAAGACCTTCTTGGCTGGCAGCAGGGAAGAACCAGTAGTGAGGAGGGGGCACACAACTCCAAGGATCTGAGGGGTGGTGGCCAAAGAGTGGGAGAGAGGGAGGGTGGCGGCTAGGGTTTTGGGGGGGGGAAAGGAGTGGCGCTTCTCCCCTTGGCTGGCCACCTTATGGCCATATGGGCCAAGGCCCAAGCCCAGGTTGTCCCACTTTTGCTGAAAGCCTCCCTCTCTGATTGCTGTTAAATCCTTCTCCTAAATAATTGATCTCTCTCGAATATTATTTCGAATACTTTTGGGGTATTACAGCTCCCTTGTTTGTATTCTTACAAGTGAATTTAGCTTTCAGGAAAGATGCTTAAATGTTGCTTCTAGGATGATTACTCTGCTGCTGCTATGGCTCAATACGAAGATGATTGGGAGCAGCGACCACTCGATGGAAGCATATTGTACAACATCAATGGTGGCATGCCCCATGGCCGTGTACCAACAGGGAATGGTGCTATCAAGAAGAATGTTGTTCTAGCAGCTGCCAAATCAAAAAACATCAGGCCATCCAATTCCACCTCTTATCGAAATGTGGTTTGACATAATCAAGAACTACTCCAGAGACAAGAAGTTCACCGCCAGATGATCTTTGTAATAATGTTCATGCATCTTATACTTCACTAGTCCATTATAAAGAATGATCTCATGCATGCATCTATTTATCAAATAGAACTTACTTTTATGGGATTTAGTCAAGCATTATCAACTATCGTTGCTAGTCTCTTGGTGAGGCTTTTGGGAGAAATAAGAGAACACTAGTTAGCAGTCAACTGAAAAACCAGCTGTTACAAGAGGGCAGAACAGGTATATATATCTAGCTTTAATTAACTTGAACACCAAATGACTTCAGCTAGCTAATAATGAACTGAACTTCCAAATTCCTAATCATGCTATGTAACTAATACCGGTGCTGATGTTTACTAGTATATATATAGCTTCTTTTCCTAGCTAGCTTATTGTCTTAGTAATGGACAAACTAATGTTAACTTGACCATAAACAGGAAGTAGTCCAAATTTTACATATCTTTATGCTCAGTTGCATAGAGATGAATAGAATGTGCTATGTGTAACACCCTAGTTATGCGGAAGCCAAGATGTTACCTAAAGGACTACATACAACAACAGTACGGAAAAAATTTCAACATTAACTCAGCTAAAAGCATATAAAGATCAACGTCTATTAGAATGAATGCAGGAGTATAATTTGAATCCAACATCAGATCACAAATTCTAACTATTCAAGCATACTGAATCAATTAAGATAAATCCATCAATAGTCTAATCAAAGATCACAAGCAGATATTTAATCAACTACCATAGAGAAGGATATCATCCACCATCCAACTCTTTTTATTACAGTTCAACATATAACAAATGAAAGACAAGAACAAAGTCATATCATTGAAAAGTGAATAGTGTGATGTGTATGCATTATCCGTGACTACTCCCTCCCAAGCATGCCGTCACCAAAGTTTACCTAAACCAAGTAAACATGGCAAGAATGAGTCCACGACTCAGCAAGTACAATGATAGAATATGAACATTCTTGAATAGGAATATAACAATCTCATAATATAATCTGAATGTAGAGCGGATGAATGAGAACATCATATCCTTGAATAGAATTTTGAATATAAATGGAATGATTAAGAATAGAATATTACATAATAGAATTTTGAATATAAAAGGAATGAATAAAACAGAATATTACGAGAATGGAAGTTTGGATATAGAATGGATGAGTAAGAACCAAATATCACGAATAGAATTTTGAATGAGAACAAATGAATAAGGTCATAATATCACGAGAATAGAATCCGAATGTGGAATGAATGAATAAGAACATCACATCAAAAAAATAGAATTGAAGGTAGAGCGAATGAAATAGAACATCACATCACAGAATAGAATTCGTATGTAGAATGATAGAAACCATATGAATGAATGAATGAAATGAATGGACTACACTTCTGCTTATACCGGTATAGCCAGTGACACACCCGTCGATGTTTACTTAGGCCCGCATTTAACAAAATGCGGGGATCCAAGGCCCGTATGAAGAACGTTTCATACGGGGATCCAAATCTGCCCACATTGGAATGGTGGGTCTTACGTGCCCATACTGGAGTGATGGGACTTCACTACCCACTCCCGTTGGTGAATCATTTTCCCACATTGGAATGGTGGGTCTTACGTGCCCATATTGGAATGATGGGACTTCACTACCCACTCCCGTGGGTGAATCATTTGCCCACATTGGAATGGTGGGTCTTACGTGCCCATATTGGAATGATGGGACTTCACTACCCACTCCCGTGGGTGAATCGTTTGCCCACATGGGAATGGTGGGTCTTACATGCCCATATTGGAACGATGGGACTTCACTACCCACTCCCGTGGGTGAATCATGAATGAATGAATTGAATGGAACTGAATTGAACTCTTTGATACGAGAGACATACTCTCAAGAAGCAACAATTGACAATCATGAAAGAAATAAGAATTATTGGAATTTACTCACAGACCATAGACTTCAGTCATAGCATAGCATCAAGCACTATGAACAAATGACAGTCAATACAATCCACAATGTATTTGTCTCAACCGTGAGACAGAAATCAACGACAGAAAGCTCTAGCCCCGGGGTTCACCACCACTTGACAACCGTAATACAATATACTAAGTACACGAATCAAAAGTGTACAGCATTTCAATGGAACAAAATGAGAACAAGCGTCCCTAATCGAAACCCGAACATATAACTAATACACTCTCAAATTCCCAAATCTGTCCAAACAGACAGCTGTTAAAAAAAATTCATAACTTTTGATTCAAAACTCCAAAAGCTATGAATCCAATTTTCCTAGAACCTACACAAGCCTAGCTACAAATTCTCAGGTGATCGAAATATCATATTAGCTAATATAAGCCTTTGTTTTTAATCCCAAAGACTGATCTTCCATCTTCGGTTACTAACTTGTGAATTTCATAACTATTGTTTGGTACAACCAAACACATTGTTCTAATACTCTCTGGAAACTACAGGAAACAAGATATCTCAGTAAAATTATCACAAATATCCCCACTATGCAACAAAGGTTGCAAACAGTCAAGAAAAACTCTTCTGTCCACAATGGAGGGACAGATTAAAGCATTAGCTCCTAAAATTCATATATTTTGATCTAAAAATCCACAAATTGTGAAATTTAACTTCCTGGAAACATAATGAAAATACCTACAAATCTCATGGAGACCAACTGACCCAATTCGGCCATCTCGAAGATCAAATTTACAGATCTATGTTTGCTGCACAAGTCCTGAGACTGGTTTAGCACCCAGTCTTGAGAAATTCATAACTAATTCATAGGTGATCTAAAAATTATGAATTAAGACTTTTTGGAAAGCCTACGCGAAACCTCACATATCTCCAGGAGACACTAATCCCTGAATTTGCTTGGAACTAATCCAAATTCGCGCGACAACAGATCACAAATTAACCGATCTCTGAGAAAGTGAGAACAGCTAACGACTACAAATCGCATATGAAACATCTACTAAAACCAATAGGGATTGCGAATTTACCCATGAAATCCCACTGGGTTTAAATCAAATCCCTCACTAAGAATGCCCCCACCTCTTCTTCTCCCTTTTCCTCTCTTCTTCTCCGTTCTTCTCCTTCCACCATGGCCGGTAACACCTTGGAGCTTCTTCCTCCTCTTGGTAGAGCAATAGGGAGGGGGGCTGCTACAGTACCGTGTGCTACAGTGTGGCGCGGTACTATAGTAGAGGCTATGGTTTTGGGGAAGGGCATGCCCACCTTGACTCCACTAAATGGCCGGCCCACTTGGCTAGGACGCCTTGGGTCGAAAGCCCAAGGTCCAATCCTCCCTCAAATCTTGAATTTTCTTTTAATTACCCTCTTTGAAATAATATTGTTCTCTCTATTCTTTATTGCATTTACTAATGAATATTTGGGATATTACATTCTACCCCCCTTAACAGAATTCGACCCCGAATTGTAACCGTCGAAATAAACAAATGAACAGCTGCTACTAGAATGAAACAACAATTAACATGTACCAGAGCAAACAGTGCGATCTTGCTTGCATGCGAGACTCAGCTCCCGTGTCGCTTACCACGACGCAGGTGCGCCCATGGCACCTCAATGGATACCAACGTCTTACACACCAATACTCGTCCTGATCTCTCGAAGATAATGTCTTACCGGACGAGACTCGGATGTGGGGTCTTACTTAATGGTCAACGGCTCTAACGAAACCTCAAATCCCGAATGTCCCAGGTACTCACTCAGCACCAGAACATACCAGACGTTGCATACCTCGTGTAACGACCCGATACGGTCATAGTGATACGCCCACTTACTAATTCCCACAACTGTCGAAAACAACCCAATGTATCTTGGGCCAACTTCTCCTTTGGTACCAAAACACAAAACACACGAGACTCTTGTCCCAAATCCCAATTGATCTCTTGATCTTAACAAGGAGCACCTCCTTTAACCCGGAACACACAACGGAACACCCTTTAAACAACGCCTTTACCGACATAGCCCAACCAAAAATGAAGAACTCTCATCGCAACCACGCGTTACCAACTCGGTAATAAAAGAGTCAAAACCAGAATTGAAGATTTATCACGAAACCAATCCACTTTTAATTTGACAGCTTGCAAATGAACACCATGAGAACCAAAGGAGAAATCATTCGAATGCCCAAACCAAAAACTTCTTTTGTTTTGTCTGAACTGGAAAGAATCACACATGCCATCACAGCGCCAACTGAAATTGCGGAAGACATCAGCCAACAACACAAAGCTCAATCAAGAATCAAGAAAACGCTTCACTTCCCGAGGAAACATCATTTTTTTTTGCTCAGTTTCTCTTTTAGGAATAAAATTTCTCTCAAACATTGGAATCCGAATTCATAGCATACCACACGAGCTCAAACCTCTTAATTTAACCTCCTCAAATTATGCTTAAACTGAAATACATCATCCACACCTTCGTGGAGAGGCTCTACTGACCCCACCGAATCACTCTAGACATCTCCTTCTACTAACGAATTTAATTTGACAAATGGCAGCCAAAGCACCACAGAAAAGATCTCACGCAAGCACACCACCTCAGCTTTTAAGAATAACATCTCAGAATCCTCAGTACACACACTCATGTTCTACATCAGAAGGGTTCTATCAACGATCATTCCACTGCTCAGAATACGCCTGTTTTCTATTTTCTCTACGCACAACCTTTGGGTGACCAAAGTTGACCCCCCAAGTCTCCTAGAATGAACTTTTAGTGTAAATGTTAAGGAAAACCTCAGATTCAAAGAATAAAATCCCCACAATCTAATCATAATCAATCAAGATTTTCATTCTTTCGATAATTCTAATGTTCCACCCGGAGTGAACAAAAGATCTTGGATCACAAATCCTTATAGGTCCTATTTGTTGCAATAATCCAATCAATTTAGTCTCAAAGACAAACATTCTGTATAAATAAAATTCTCTCCAAGAATTATACACGAAATCAGTTCATCCTTCAATGCTCATCAAATAACTTACAACCCAAGGTTTCACCACTACAATTAATAAACACCTCGAAAAACTCCTGTGAAATGAATAAGTTGATTCTTTCTGAAAAGAAAGAGCGAATGGAATCAATTTTCATCAACTAGGAAAACATGTGCCACTCGCAGTGAACACAGGACCAAAGAAAGTAGTCAATTAAGCAGTGAACTCACAAAACATAGGTGAAGTCCACAGCTCAGGGCACAAGTCCCGCATGAAGAGAATATCAAATCTCACATGAGAAGAAAGTGTTGCCTTTGAAAATTGGCAACTCTTATGGGGCAAAAGCAAAAAGTTTAGGCACACTTCAAATAGACCGCAAGTTACAAAACTCAACTTAAATCTCAAATACTTATACTACACTCTTTTCTTTAACAAAAGAAAAAGGTTTTTCTTTTAATCGAAATATCACATTGCCAACTCAAGCTAAGGAGCCTTAAAACTCAAATCACAAGAATTACTGAAGAACCGATGGAATATTCAAATAAATCCTTTTGGTTAAACCAATCTCAGCTACCACATAAATCTTGAACACCAAAAGATTATGAATGCAACTTTTGAAATGTTTTCATTTAGGAGATCCCATGAAAGGCGATCGAAACTCTTTCCCTATAGAAGAACCAACATCAATAAATCTTCCAAAGGGAACACAACAAATCGTCTCATAAAATTTTCCTTCATCATAAAAGATTGTAGTAACAACTCATTCTAGAAAAGAAACATAGTGTGCAAGCCACTGAGCTGAAACAAATCTCCTTTTTAACAAGCTCACACTAGTACAAGACAATCTCATAAATTTAAACCTCTTAATTAAGTGTGGCAACACAGCACTAAAGGGGATTCAACGTCCTCTTTCTTAAAAGAGAGGCATTAAACCTCAACTCTCAAATTACCCCAAAAGAAATACGCAAGATCAACGTCACACATAATAAAGAACTTGTAAAAGAAATCTTCCACTGCCCAAATATCAAGCGAACAAGTGAGTTACATTGTCCAACAAAGGATAAAACAGAACTTCCGTGAAAAGACCAATCTTGCAAATTAGCAATGATCACAAGTAGCAGAAATATCACACTAGTCGGAACAATAATATTTGTTTCAAAGAACAAATAGAGGCCAATTGAAACTTGCCCACTTCACTATAACCACCAATCAAAGGAAATTCATCAACTACAAGAAACTACAACCAGAAAACCAAATACAAGTTCAAGGAAGACAACAGCTTCATCCAAGGACTCATGAGCAACACATAACTATGGAACGGGAGTAGTGTGAGACCTCAGGGTATATAACTTGTAATACTTAGCCATCCACGTGACTCTAGTATCACAAACCAAATATCCCATGCCTCGAAAAAATGTATACATCCCAGAAGTGCTGTATACACACCCTTTTACAAAATCATGCATCAATTCCATATAAACATAGAAACGAAGCGCAAACTTTACAAAAGACATACATAAAAGAGAGTTAATACAACAAGGCCAAACAGCCACACAGGCTAAATCTAAAATAACAGCGGAAGCAAAAGTGCCATAAGATGGCGATAAACAAGAGCCAATTAGTGTGCCTTTAACCCACAAGGCAACCAACCGGGCTGCTAGCTAATCGTCAAAGCGAAGTCGAAGTCGGTCTCACAATGATTAATCCCTTGGGGATTAACCTCCTCTGCAACAATTTAATTAAGCAAAGCAAATGAGTACAAAAATGTACTCGCAAGACTAATGTGTAAGGGTAACAGACCTATACATATGCTACATGCAAGCTTATTTAAGTGGATGAGGCTTTGGACTCAATTTTAGCGTAAAGCAAGTTTTCATTTGCAATAATGTAATAGATTTAAAGCAGTTTTGCAATTCATTTTTAATTTGCAATTAACAACGAGACAATAACATAATAACAATAGATAGATAACACAACAATCACAGGCGACTAACCCAATGGTCACCACAACAATAGCATGAATTACCCATTCATACCACCCATGTCAAGTTTTAATTAAAGGATGTAGTCTAATTCTAGCGGAAATAACCAAGCGTGTCCATAACCTAGGGCGAGGCTATTGAATAGATTTAACCTGCGCAGGGTGTACCAATGTACCCACACGCCGCATGAACGCATTTTAGCCACTAGATTAAGCACACTTCCTTTGGTATGCCGGTACGGCTAAGTCCTATGAGACATTTCCAATGGATGATGCTAATTAAGACCCACGACAACCCAAAGGGTAGGATACACTGGCCCAGCCTAAGCAACTGCGGGTGCTTCCAATGCCTATAAAAACATTTTAACCACCATCGACTCATAATTAACACCCCCAAAGTACTTAGCCAAGAGAGGTCCCATATCCCCCTTGTGCGGTTAGCACGCAAAATTGCTTGGATCAATGGCGCAAGTAATTCGGTCCTTAGGGACTTAGGCACCATTCCACACACCATAAGATCACACCAAACATCCATTGTGCCCAAGTCAAATAGTTTTCATTTTCAGTTTTGTTTTGACTTTACAAATTAACAAAGCACAAGTGCAGGACATAATAGAATAATAATTTGATTTGTGTGATCAAGGTCATCGACATAATGTCGACAACCGCCCATTTCTACCGTTATCTAAGCATTGCTAAGCATTATCAACGCAAACTACTAAGTGATAAGAGTCCATCCATCGAACTCTACATCACGGCAAGATAATCCCACGCTTAGTAGTAGAGAATGAACATTTACCTCTGAATATGCATCTATAGGATCACTAATCGATATCATTTAACGACAAAATAGCAATGCATACATACAAGTTAAACAATATATTAGACTTTAAAGTAATGGGACATAATGGATATGATCAAACTGCTTGCCTTTGCCTTTCTAGAGATGCTCAATATGCTGCAGAGGATCGTACTCTCGCAATCAACGTCATCTAACGATAAAAACTGCCAAAGCGAAAAACAGCGAATAAACACCAGAATGCCAAAAAGTCTCCAACAATTAAGAAATTAATACCGAAGAAAGATAATAATTTTAGATAGATTTAGGAAAAAAAGTCATTGGGTTTGGAGTTGATTTGAATTAGTTGTGTAATTGAGAAATTTAAACAATCTCATGTTGTAAACAATTTATTTTGGATTTTCAACTGAGAGCAAATAATCTTAAGACTTTAAGCTAAAGACCATACTAAAGGTTTTTAATCTTAACGCTTTACCACTCGACACTATCCATCATATTGACCTAGTGCAACCGTTGGTTAAGTTGCCGCTTCACACCCGTCATTCACTATGGTCATGACTGACGAATCGGGACAGTTACTTCATATGGACACTGTTGGTCCTGCTAGGGTTCGATCAGTCGGTGGCAAATGGTACATTCTTGTCACAGTCGATGATTTTTCGAGATACTCTTGGGTGTTCTTTCTTGCTTCGAAGGATGAGGCTTTTGATCATTATCATGACCTTGTTCTTCGTTTGGCTTCTGAACTTCCTGGTGCCTTGAGAGTGATCCGTAGTGACAATGGCATGGAGTTCAAGAATGCTTCTTTTGCCTCTTTTTGTGCTGAGCACGGTATTGAGCATCAGTTCTCTTCTCCACACGTCCCTCAACAAAATGGCGTTGTGGAAAGGAAGAACAGGACTCTAGTCGAGATGGCTAGAACGATGCTAGATGAGTATAGCACACCGAGGAGGTTTTGGGCCGAAGCTATTGCTACAGCTTGCCATATTTCAAACCGTGTCTTTTTGAGACCGTCTTTGGGCAAGACTTCATATGAGCTTCGTTTTGGTAGAAAACCCTCTGTCTCTCACTTTCGAGTCTTTGGATCGAAGTGTTTTATTCTCAAGACAGGAACCTAGATAAATTTGAATCAAGGACTTGTGATGGTTTATTTCGGGTTATCCCGCTCATTGGAGGGTTTTCGGGTTTTAATGTTGAAACTAACATTGTCTAGGAGACATGCAATGTCACTTTTGATGAGACTAGCCACAGAGCTAGATCCGATGTTTGGTGACTTCTGGTGACAAAGAGCATTTTGTTGAAGAAGATGAGGATGAACTTGATCTTGCTCCTCCACATTCTTGCGATGTTCCTATCCAAGCTGCCCAAGCTCCTGAACCCGCGACAACTGTTTCACCTCCAATTGAGGCTCCTACTGCATCTTCGTCGTCAGCAGTACCTGCGGAGGTCGAGGACACGCTATCTCCCCCAGGCGCTCCTTTGCACATTCAGAAGCAACACCCTCCGGATCAGATGATTAGTAATCTCCATGAGCGAGTCACTCGCTCCAGGTATCATGATCCGAGTCTTTTCTCTCACTCTGTATTTGTAGCTTCTTTTGAACCCAAAGACATATCACATGCTTTATCTGATGCTAGTTGGGTCAATGCCATGCATGAGGAGTTAGAGAATTTTGAAAGAAATAAAGTTTGGAACCTTGTATAACCTCCTAGTGGTCATAATGTTATAGGAACCCGTTGGGTGTTCAAAAATAAACAAAATGAGGATGGTTCTATGGTTAGAAACAAGGCTAGGTTGGTAGCTCAAGGTTTTAGCCAGGTTGAGGGGTTAGATTTTGATGAAACCTTCGCTCTTGTTGCTAGATTAGAAGCCATTCGGATTCTGTTTGCATTTGCTGCTTCTAAAGGCTTTCGATTGTATCAAATGGATGTCAAGAGTGCCTTTTTGAATGGTTTTATAGAGGAGGAAGTTCATGTTAGACAACCCCCTGGCTTTGAGAATCCTAAGCATCCTGATCGTGTTTACAAGTTATCCAAAGCCTTGTATGGTCTTAAGCAAGCCCCTAGAGCCTGGTATGATAGACTTAAGACTTTCTTGCTTAAGAATGATTTTGAAATGGCAAAAGTAGATAAGACTATTTTCATTCTTAGGTATGGCAATGACTTCCTGCTTGTTCAGATTTATGTTGATGATATTATCTTTGGTGGTTCCTCTAATGCTCTTGTTTCCAGTTTTTCTGAGACCATGTCCAGGGAATTTGAGATGAGCATGATGGGAGAACTCAATTACTTTCTGGGACTACAAATTAAGCAATGCAAGGAAGGGATCTTCATCCATCAAACGAAGTACACCAAGGATTTGCTCAAGCGTTTTGATATGGGTGACTACAAGCCGATCGCCACTCCCATGGCGACTTCGACTGCTTTGGATCCAGATGAGGAAGGAGAAGCCGTGGATCAGCGAGTACAGCACAGCATGATCGGCTCCCTCTTGTACCTGACGGCCTCAAGACCGGACATCCACTTGATGCGCCTCTGCTTGCGAGTTTGAGGCGTCCGAGGGACTTCACATCGCCAAACCGTTAAGCGCATCTTCAGGTATTTACACTCTACCCTTCAGTATGGCATTTGGTATTCTTGTTCTTCTTCGCTGTCCATTCGGGGGTTTTCAGATTCTGATTTTGCGGGCTGTAGGCTAGATAGGAAGAGCACTTCTGGCACATGTCATTTCTTAGGCACTTCTCTTGTCTCTTGGTCATCTAGGAAGCGATCTTACATTGCACAATCCTTCTTTGAAGTTGAATATGTAGCTCTTTGCTAATTCTTGTAGTCGATTTTGTAGATGGTCTCCACTCTTAAGGATTTTGGGTTAACCTTTGCTAGTGTTCCTCTTTTCTGTGACAACACTTCTGCTATTAACATTGCTAAGAACCCAGTGCAACATTCTAGGACCAAACACATAGACATTAGCTATCACTTCCTTAGAGACCACGTTGAGAAGGGTGATATTGTCTTTGCATTTTGTGGAGTCCGAGGCTCGGTTAGCGATATCCTCACCAAGCCTTTAGACCCAACAAGGTTTGCCACCTTGAGAAGTGAGCTAGGGGTAATTTATCCCTATGGGTTGGTTTGAGGGGAGTTGGATCTTTTCTGATCTTTTCTTGTTCTTTTGGTCTTTTATTGATCTTCTTTTGATCTTATTGATCTTTTTGATCTTTTTAGGCTTTTCGAGCTCTTCTTGCATCTCATTGTATCATATTGCATCCATATGAAAAATCCAAAAAGATGCATTGTATTATAAGTTTTTCACTTATCTTTTAAAATTGATGAAGCTTTGCTTATTACCCTTTGGAGCTTTAGTGTTTCAATTCTTGCTCAATGCCATATCTAGTTCTTTGACTTACTAGAATTATCATGCTTTCACATGTGTAGCTAAGTCTTTGCTATATGAGCTAGAACTTGACAAACAACTTGAACTAAGAAATTAGCAATTTGTGAATTGTTTAGCCAGTTGCGCAATTAGTGCTCCTTTTGTGACATTGGCCCTGTTAAAATTGCTTTGTTAGCTCTTGAATCTAGCTTTGATCATTACTTGAGCTTCTTGTGTTCTTGAGAATCTAAAACTGCTCTTGTGAAAAATGAAAAATTAAACTTCAAGATTGTCTTATGCTTACATTGTGCCAAACTAATCTTACGAGACTGCATGTCAAAGACATGAGCTTGGAGATAGTTTGATGATCTAAACGATCTCATGGGGACTACTTGTCTGGCCGACATGAACCTCAAGATTTATCATACTGGTAGAAGCTTAGGAAGAGTTTGTGGATGGCTCCTAGTCCAGGATCTTCTTCACTAAGATATACCTTTAATCAACTTTTGGTCGAAGCTTAGGATGAGTTTGTGGATGGCTCCTAGTCCAGGATCTTGTCACTAAGTTAGACCATTAGTCAACTTCAATATTCATTGCAAATGAAAAACAGTTGAAAAATGGGCATTTGAGAAAATTGAGCAAAATGATTCAATTCAGGACCTATTTGTCTTTTAATGTGGTCATTGTTAGCTTTTGGATCTCACGTTGACATTTTGACATGGCCAGTATCATTTTAGGATCCCTGTTGATGAACTTGCTAGATTTGAAGCTTTGCTTAAAATGCTAAAACTCATTGCTTTATATTGAGCCTTCTTGCTTAGCTTTGTTATATATGTCTTATCATGATCTTGCTAGTATTTGTTAGGCTTGATATGTTGTTTGTGCAACTTTAGAAATGCTAACTTGTTCTTTTGGGTAATCTCAAAGCTTCTTGTATTCAAAAATTGAAAAATACAAAAATTGAAGCCACTCCATTGCATTTCATGCATGCTCTATCTTATGCTTTTTCCTCATTCGCATTTGTCATCTCTGGACGAGAGGAAGGCGTGATTCCTTGATGACTCCATTGTCAAAGGGGGAGAAGATATGTCAAAAATGTGTAAAGGGGAGAAGATGTTTGAAAAAGGGGAGTTATGAAAAAGGGGGAGCTACTTAGAGAAAAATTGAAAATTTGAGATCATAGTGAGGGGGAGTTTCTTATTTGTATTCTTATGGTTTTATTGTCATTTCTGAACTTGAATTGCAATTCTTGATCCTCACAATGATCAAAGGTCATATCGAACAACTGTTCTTTCATATGGACCTTAAGTGAGTTTTTGACTCCTTTCTGGAATTTGAAGCTTTCGTGCTTTCTTTTGCCGTATCTCACTTGCTGATACTATTGCGGAGCCAGCTTGGTCATTTCCTTTGCTTTTTCTTGCATTTGGACCAAGTTGTGCCTTTGAACAAAAACAGCGTGTTTTACTTTTCAAACCTCTAAATTTGCTTTTGTGGAAAATTACAAATGTGTTCATCAAGGGGAGATTGTGGATATCATAGGGATATGCACGAGATCTTAGGATGATGTTACAATTGGCAATGTCGTTGACGGTTTGTCGAATCACGTGTTTTGGCAAAGTTCCAAGTCTGTCGAGGCCTTTGGCGGTCGGCCAAGCCATTGTGGCGGTCGGGCCAAGCCATCTGAGTTTTTCTGAAAATAGTCGCTGGTGGTCGGACCGGCCGGGGTGGTGATCGAGCCGGCGGTGGAAGCGATCTGACCGGCTTTGCCTGAGCGGTCAGACCGGCCATTGTAATCATTGTGGATTTTGGAGCTGGGCCAAAAATAGAGGGTGTAGGCAAGTGAGAAGGTTCTTCTGCATTTGGTCTCATAATTTTTGGAGCTTCCAGGCAAAAGTTCTATTGGTTTGAAAATTCCAGTAGGTTTTGGTTTTCCAGAATGGATTTTTGGCTAAGTCATGGACTGGCGGTCAGACCAGCCTTTGGCTGCCGGTTTAACCGGCAGGGGAGCGGTCAGACCGGCCAAGGTGGCGGTCTGACCGGTCGTGATCTGGTTAAATCATCCTTCGTGGCGGCGATGTTTGCTTGTTAGGTCAAGTTCATGGGTTTCATGGCATATGTGTTGCGTGATGCATGTTTTGACTAACGTGGGTCAAGTTGTGAAGAACTTGTTCCGGATTCGTTTGCTTGTCTATTCTTTGTCTGCGAAGTTGCTTGGTGGTCGTGACGATCTCTGTGAGGTGATCGGGACTAGGCTTGGAAGTGAGGTCGAAACGATCGGCGATCTTTGGGTGAGGTCAATGAACTCAAGTGTGGTGTAGAATTGTGAGGACCCCGGTTTATTAGGCTTGTAATACTTAGTCATCCATTGACCCTAGCATCACAAACATAATAATCCGTGTCTTGAGATATGTATACTTCCCGAATCGATATACACACCTTTACAAAATCATGCATCAATTCCATTCAAGACATAGAACCAAAGCACGACTAGAATAAAAGACATACAAAATATAGAGTTATTACAAAAGGGGCCGACCGGCCAAATACAACAATAAAGATAACACAACGGAAGCAAACATGCCATAAGATGGCGATAAACAAAAGAGAGCCAAGGTTTGCCTTTAGCCCACAAGGCAACCAACCACGACGCCTAGCTAGTCGCTTTCCCAGCCCATGCACATCTCACAAAAGTAAAGCCCTTTGGGCCTTACCTCCTCTGCAACAAAGTTATTAAGCAAAGCAAATGAGTACAAAAATGTACTCGCAAGACTGACGTGTAATATAACAGAACTATAGTTTAACTACATGCAAGCTTTATTTAGGTGGATGAGGCTTTGGACTTATTTTAGCATAAAGCAAGTTTTTATTTGCAATATTTAAATAGATTCCAAAGCAATGTTGCAATTCATTTTTCATTTGCAAGAAACAACGAGACAAGTAACAAATTGGAAGATAACAACAACAATCCTGGAAGTGACTAACCCAATAGCCACCACAATAGCATGAACATCCATTCATACCAACCCATCAAGTTTTAATTTAAATGTTGTAGTCTAGTTCTTGCACGACCTTACCAAGCATGTCCATAACCTAGGGCGAGGCTATTGAATAGTTTTAACCTGCGAGGGGTGTACCAATGTACCCACACGTCAGACCGCCTTTTCGCCACATGATTTAGCATACTTCCTTTGGTATGCCTGCACGGCTAAGTCCTATGAGACATTTCCAATGGGTGATGCTAATTAAGAGCCGCAACCCACGGGGATAAGGACACACTAGGCAGCCTAACTGGTCTACTAATGCTCCCCTCCCACACCACACATACACATTTAAAACACACCCACCAACCAGCTCATAATTAACACCTCCCAAAGTACTTAGCCAAGAGAGGTCCCATATCCCCTCGTGTGGTTAGCATAAGAGCGCAGCTTAGTGACACAAGTAACTCGGTCCTTGGGGACTTAGGCACCATTCTGTTCACACCCAATAAATCACACCAACATCCATTGTGCCCAAGTCAACAATAGTTTTGTTTTCATTTTTGTTTTAATGGTTTACAAAGTAACAAAACACAAGATGGAAAAAATGGAATAAAAATTTTAGTGTGATCAAGGTCATCGACATAATGTCGATAACCGCCCATTTCTACCGTTATCTAAGCATTGCTAAGCATTATCAACGTAAACTACTAGCGATAAGAGTCCATCCATCGAACTCTAAATCGCAGCGAGATAATCCTAGGCTTAGTAGTAGAGAATGAACATTTACCTAGAATATGCATCTATAGGATTACTAGCGACATTTTAACACAAAGTAGCATGCATACATATAAGTGAAACAAAGTATTAGCTTTAAAGTAATGGGACAATAAATGGATATGATCAAACTGCTTGCCTTGCTGATCTTGCTCAATATATTGCTGAGGATCACTCACGGGATCAACCCACAAATCGGCACCTATCGAAGAAGCGAAAAGAAAGCGATAAAACGCGAAAACCACAAAGATAGCACAGCAACCAAACTCCAAATGCCTTGAAATTTCTACAGCAGCAAGAGGATGATTTTTAGGGACTTTAGCAATAAGAACCAATGGATTTGGATTCTCAATACAAAAGATATGAGCAAAACAAATCTGCTCAGCCCTAAAAATACCAAACTGCCACTAAACCCTAATTTAATTATGAGGCAACATTTTCTAGAAGGGTGGTGCAGCTGAGATTTTTACTGTAAAACCAGCACCTCATCAGATGAATAACACAATTGAGTTCACCTCATTTGGAGCTATTATGCATTTTCTATAATTTTTCAAAAACAAGAACTTGAACAAAAATTAAAATGCACAAGAATGTTTTCTGAAAATAGTGACATGCCTAAATCCTATTCTAACCTTTAGAGCATTAATAGAGAAACCAACAAAGTTGGATTCACTCAAAAATAATCTCAGATCATTACTTATGCATTTTACAAGTTAAATGAATTTTTAATGAGACAATTAAAGTTAGGTTTGAAATATATTTGCAAAACCATGTTCTAGAGCTGAACTGGGCTCACAATCATTTTTAGATTGGAGTCAGGTCAAAACTGATCTAACACAATTTGAATCACCTAATTGGATTTAAATTGAATTAGTTATGAAATTTTAAAGTTCATACCTTTTTGGTTTACATATAAAGAGTTCTTTGGAATTTCTAAAACCATAAAGACATGGGAGGGCGTGAGCCACGGATCTCGAGATCTACGGCTCGAGATCTCCCGAGAGTTACTGCACGCAGCGCTGCTAGGAGGTCAGCACGCGAAGGGAGGTCGTGGCCGTTGATGGCGCATCAGCGGGCCACAAGGCCGGAGGTGGTCGGGGCGGACCAGATCTAATGAGGAGGTCCTCAGCGGCTGCGATCATCACAGGGGAGGACAAAAGCGGCTCGAGATCAGCGGGGAGGTCCAATCGCGGAGGTCTGCGTCCACAGACCTCCGAGGAGGTGCAGGCAGTCACGATGCGCAAGGGAGGTCTTGGGCGTGCAGATTTCCTCGGAGGAAGTGCAGGGCGTCCAGACCAGCGCCCTTGCGCTTCGCGCCGCCTTCGGACGAGGAGTAAATCTTGGCAGGACACAAGGAGGTCGTGCGCGAGAGGTCTTAAATCTGCGCGCCTGGGCGGGATTAAAAGCGATAAAGACACGCCAATGATTAGCGAGATTTGAGCAATGATTAAGCGCATTTGCTTGGCGGATCTTTGTCCTAAAAATGACAACAACAGCTTCTTGTTCTTGTCGATAAAGATCCCAAGCTCAGGGCGTGGTCATTGCTGGCGATCTGAGACCTCATGGCGGCAACTAAGACATCACCGTAATGCGCAATAGTGTTGCACACACCATGGGCTCACTCTCGGCGGCGGCGGCCTTGAACACGGCGTGAGCCGAGAGGACAAAGATGACCAAGACGGCCAAAAGACAAATATGAAAATATAAAGCTCGCAACTTCATACATGCAGGTGCCCGGCTCTAGGACTAACAGGAGGTTACAGGAGGTCGGAGCCGAGGAGGTCGAGGAAGGAAGGACCGGTCTTAGGGAAGAAAGGTGCTCCACGGCCAAAGCTCCAACTTCAAGATCCACTTTGGCCACCTCTGAAAAATGCCCAAACAAATTAAGTTAGGGTTAACTTCCAAGAGGTTTTGGGAGCACAAAGTGAGCAAAGGTTGAAAAGGGAGCCACTTTGGAACTCTTGTGCCACCGAGAAGCTCAAGGACTTCAACAATGGCAGCCACCAGAGAGGAGGTTAGTGAGGTAGGAGCTCGGCCAAGCAGCATGGCAAGCTCAAGTGTGTAAAAAGAAGCCAAAGGGAGCTCGAGGAACCTTATACCAATGGCACAGAGGTCTGCACCATGGGTTAAGCTCATGGTGAGCTTAGCCCATGGGGAGGTCCATGGGAGGTCTGGACTTGGACACGATGGATGGGACAGAGTAGGATAGGGCAGGCGTGGCCTAGGGGCGGAAGGGCGACACGCATTTAATGCTTGCGAGGCGAGCCGTTGGATGTGACAAGGCTCTGACTTTGCCCATTGCCATGGCTCGGGCACGAGAGCCCAAGCTAGGAGAAGAACAGGACCTCAAGCTCACCGTCGGATTAAGTGAATGAGGAGGTCCTGGCCCTCGGATTTTAAGTTTGAACCGTTATGTTTTAAGTGGTGGGGGAGGTCCCAGCCACACGATTTGGAAAGGAGGTCGTGGCCCTCGATCTCCATAATCTTGAATCTTGCGTGGAAAAGGGACAGGGAGGTCCAAGGCGTTGGATCTCAATCCAGCAGTGCGGACCTCTGGGAGGACTTAACCGCTTACCACGACCTAAGTAAAATGAGGAGGAGGTCATGGCCTTGGGATTTAAATCAAGGGCCTAGACCTCAGCGTGGAGTGAGGAGGTTTGGTGCGCCTGAGCCTGAGGAGGTCGTGGGTGTTGGATTTGATCCATGACTCGACCTCGGTTTAGTGGGAGGTTTGCTTATTTTAGCAGTGAGGGAGGTCATGGCCATGGATTTTTGATCCAAGGGCCATGACCTCAACAAATGGGGAGGACCTCATGAGAGAAGGATTGCGAGAGGAGGTCGTGGCCTTTGGATTGAATCCAGACTCGACCTCAAGTAATACAAAATGGAGGTCAAGGTGGTTTGAGTCTTGAGGAGGTCGAGGCCATGGATTTTGATCCAGCGGCACGGGACCTCGATGGGTGGAGGACTTGGGCACTTGCTTGCGAAGGGGAGGTCGGTAGTGAGATTTGATCAACGGCTAAGACGATGAGGTGGGAGGTGCAGGCGGTATTGACGGGGGGAGGTCGTGGCGGTTGGATGTTAATCCAGCGACTACGACCTGATCAAGGTGGAGAGGAGGTCGACGCGCTAAGGGAGGTGGTTGGGTTGGACCCGACTTTGCCAGCGGTTGACCAAGGAACGATGTATGTTTTAAATTCAATTTTAACAATTGAGACTTTGCAGATTATTTGGGATAGCAAATCAACTCCAAAATTTATGAAATTTTAGCTGGAGCTCGCTGACATTACGATTAACCTTACATAAAATTTCCAGAGGTTATTATGCCTTACATTTTCTCAGGAAATTCTAAAAGGCTGTTCAAAGGATTGTTTTAACTCCAAATATTATCAACCAAGTTTCATAACTTATGATATTTTTCAGAGAGGTCCCACAACATCTCTAGGACCAAGGAAGTTATTTCCAAAAGGTTGGCACAAGAGTTGTGACAAAAGGAAAATGAATTTGACTTTAGGTCACAAGAGCTTTATGTTTTTGGATTACACAACCCTTGGACAAGAATTACATGAGAGTTTAGGGGTCTTCAAGATGTGAGAAAGTGTTAATTTCTACACATTTAATTACATTAGAACAAACCCTGATTAAACAATTGGGATGTTACAAAATCTCCCCTTACGAAATCTCGTCAGAGATTTTCGCTACTCTTAAAAAGAAAGAAGGGTAGTCCGCTTGTGAGACGATCTTCCCTTTCCCAAGTAGCCTCATCCTCGGAATGGTTCGACCACTGAACTTTAAGGAACTTGATGGAACGATTCCTAGTTCTTCGTTCAGCCTCTTCGAGTATGCGAACAAGGTGCTCTCGATAGGTCAGATCTGGTTGGACATCGAGAGTTTCCAATGGAGCTTCCTCGGTTGGAACAGAGGCACTTCTTCAACTAGGACACATGGAACACATCATGTACCCCCTCAAGTGCAGCGAGCAACTCCAACTTTGTGAGCAGCGACTCCTTTCTTCTCGATAATGCGGTAGGGACCCACATATCGAGGAGCTAACTACCCTTGGCCTTGAAAGCGTTGATGGCCCTTCAAAGGAGAGACTTTGAGATAAACAAAGTCATTAGGCGCAAAACTCAACTCCGGCCGGTGATCCGCATAGCTCTTTTGCTGGATTGAGGTGTGCGAAAGCAGCTCACGAATAAATTTGAACTTGACTCTCGGCCTCATTGATCGAGTCGGACCAAAGAAAAGTCTCTCGCCGGTCTCGAGACCAATACAGCGGGTTCTACACTTTCTCCGTATAAGGCCTCGAATGGTGCCATGCCGAGGCGGCTGAAAATTGTTGTTGTAAGAAAACTTCGGCGAATGGCAAGCATTTCTCCCAATGCTTCCAATAGGAAAGAACACAAGCACGAAGCATGTCTTCCAAAACTTGGTTGACCCTCTCGGTTTGACCATCGGTTAGGGATGATATCTTTGAAATTTGAAAAGCAAACGAGTTCCCATAGCCTCTTGCGGACTATGCCAAAAGCGAGATATGAAAAGAGATCCACGATCCGACACAATCGTCTTGACTGCACACGTGCAAGCTCACGATGCGGGCAATGTAGAGCTACGCCAAAAGACCTACGAAGGTTAGTCTTGATAGGAAGGAAATGTGCCACCTTAGTCAATCGATCGATGGCGACCCAAATGGCATCATTCTTCTTGGGGATGTGGGTAGACCGGTGATGAAATCCATTCGATCGAATCCACTTCCACTCAAGAACCGCAAAGGTGAAGCGATCCATTTGGGCCGATGTTAAACCTTCACCACGACAACACACGTCGCTTTTCGACAGCGAACCGCAATCTCCCTCTTCATTCGGGTCCACCAAAATCACAGCGGAGATCTTGATACATCTTTGTGGCCGGGATGAATGGACAAAAGCGAATCATGGGCTTCAGCGGAGGATCAAATTCCGCAACTCCATGTCCTTTGGAACCACAAGGTGTTGTCCGAACCTCTAGCGCCATGCTCATCCTCAAAGAAGCACTTGGCTATTCCGTTCTTGACATTTTCCTTGATTTTGTTCCTCCGAGTCCGATTCTTTGGCGGCCTTGATACGATCCACCAAGGTTGGTTGCACAACCAAGGTAGCGAGGACCCATGCTCAACAAACCCAAGTTGGGCTGAAACTCCTCAATAAGAGTGGGTGAAGCTCCTTGAGTGACAAGGCATTACAATGCGCTTCGACGACTAAGCGCATCGGCAGCGACATTAGCCTTGCCGGATGGTAGTGAATACCCACATCATAGTCTTTGATCAATTCCAACCATCTCCTTTGCACGAGGTTCAGATCTGGTTTGGGTGAACAAATACTTCAAGCTTTTGTGATCGAATACACTTCTAGCGATTACTGATTAAGTAATGTCGCCAAATCTTAAGCGCATGAATCACATGACTAACTCCAAGTCATGGGTAGGATAGTTGAGTTCATGAGGTCTCAATTGCCTTGATGCATAGGCCACTACCTTGCCTTCTGCATAAGGCCACTACTGATCTTGGACCTCTGGGAGGACTTAACACTACGACCTAAGTAAAATGAGGAGGAGGTCATGGCCTTGGGATTTAAATCCAGGGCCTAGACCTCAGCGTGGGTGAGGTGGTGCAGTGCGCCTGAGCACGAGGGAGGTCGTGGGTTGTTGGATTTGATCCACGGCTATGACCTCGGTTTGGTGGGAGGTTTGCTTATTTTAGCAGTGAGGGAGGTCATGGCCATGGATTTTTGATCCAAGGCGATTACCTCAACAAGGTGGGGAGGACCTCCTGAGAGAAGGTTTGTAGAGGAGGTCGTGGCCTTTGGATTGAATCCAACGGCTCGACCTCAAGTAATCTAAAATGGAGGTCAAGGTGGTTTGAGTCTTGGCTGGGAGGTCGAGGCCATGGATTTTTGATCCAACAAACCAGGACCTCGATGGGTGGAGGACTTGGGTGCTTGCTTAGCGAAGGGAGGTCGGTAGTGAGATTTGATCAACGGCTAAGACGATGAGGTGGGGAGGTGCAGGCGATATTGATGGCATGGGGAGGTCGTGGCGGTTGGATGTTAATCCAGCAGCGGCCACGACTGATCAAAGTGGAGAGGAGGTCGCCAGCGCTAAGGAGGCGGTTGGGTTGGACCCGACTTTGCAAAGCGATTGACCCAAGGAGATGTATGTTTTTAAATTCAATTTTAATAAATTTGAGACTTTGCAGATTATTTGGGATAGCAAATCAACTCCAAAATTTATGAAATTTTAGCTGGAGCTTGCTGACATTACAATTAACCTTACGTAAAATTTCCAGAGGTTATTATGGCTTGAATTTTTCTCAGGAAATTCTAAAAGGCTGTTTAAAGGATTGTTTTAACTCCAAAAATTATCAACCAAGTTTCATAACTTATGATATTTTTCAGAGAGGTCCCACAACATCTCTAGGACCAAGGAAGTTATTTCCAAAAGGTTGGCACAAGAGTTGTGACAAAAGGAAAATGAATTTGACTTTAGGTCACAAGAGCTTTATGTTTTTGGATTACATAACCCTTGGACAAGAATTACATGAGAGTTTAGGGGTCTTCAAGATGTGAGAAAAAGTTTTAATTTCTACACATTTAATTACATTAGAACAAACCCTGATTAAACAATTGGGATGTTACAAGAATGGACAAGGGTAACCAGCAAGGCGATTGGTCTGTTGGTTTGATCAAGCTGAGGTCGGTGCAAGTGCCATGGTGGTTTCGGTGGGAGCGGATGGGAGTGACTTCTTCGACATGAAGAGCCGCGGGATCAACCTACATGTGGTGAAGCATGGATGTGTTTCACGCAGTTGGGACTCGGTCTTTGCAAAAGATCGAGAAGGGTATTTGGTAATTTTACCAAACCGCCTTGGTGACCTTTGCCAAGTCATGACGCAAGATGGCGCAAGGTGAAGTGGATTAGGTCAAGAGAAGAAGACGGTGCTTTAAAACGCGTGCGTATGTGACCCGTTTGTTTTGGGCCTTAACGGGAACCCATCAGGGTTACTCTTCTAGAAGGTCTAAGCCTCCACTATAAATAGAGGAGGGAGGTGGCTGCACCCCCTCAACCCTTTCATTGTGATTGAAACCCTAGTTTTCTTAGGGAGAGGATTAGTGGAGGTTAGGGTTCTAGAGAGTTGGATTGGATTTCGTGCTCATGTATTGAGTCTTTGTCCTCCTTTGGTGGAGTGGCTGTAAACCCATACTCAATCAAATCAATCGAAAGAGATTTCTCTCAAGATGAATCTATTCTCTCTTTGTCTCTCTATTTGGTGATTTGGTGCCTCTCTTTGATTCTCGAGTTTTTGCTTGGTTTCTTGGCGTGATCTAACTTGCTGTGACTTATGGGAACCCATCTAGGATCATCTTGATCATCAATCACCCACGAGCAAGTCTCTAGATCATATTTCGTTTTTGACTCGGTTTTTGAACCACCTTCGCTCAAACTGAAAAAGATAGGAACTTTGGCGTGGATCTCTGTGATCTTTGATTGGAATAGGTTCCTAATATCTTTGAGAAGGTGTGTGCCAAGTTTCGTGGAGTTTGGCCGCATAGATCAAAAGTTAGATCGATTTGAGCTTTGGTTTTCGGGTTGTTCATCTTTATTCGGACAAAATCGGTCGAGACCGATTTTAGAACGCATGATCGAACCATGTACAAAAATCGGTCTGACCGCTCAGCCTCTGGTTTGTTTCTTCTTTGATCTATTGCTTTGGGGTTTTGGATTGGATTCAATACTAGTCTTCATTTGCCTTGGTATATTGATCATCATAGCTTCCATAGCTATTGGAGTGAGATTTGGGTTGAATCCATCCTTTGTGAAAAAGTGAGCGTGCTCCTATTCACCCCCCCTCTAGTCGACTTTTCGGTCCAACACAATGGGACCCACAAAGGAGCGAAAAGGAGACCACCAACAATGACAAAAAGTGAGATACAAAAGAATGAGATGCTCCTAAATTTGATGAAAGCGAAGCGGGATGAAAGGCGGCAGAGCGTACCCAATATGACATCAGGTTCCTCCTGTGCTTCCTTGGCGGAGGTGGAGTTGAGTTGACCATGAGCAACCTTCTGATCTTGATGCTTCACAGGGCAATTGTTGGTGTAGTGCCCTTTCTTGTCACAATAGAAGCCGTGACCTCGGCCACTGCTGCGGAGGCCACCTTCTTGAGATCTTGAGCACATGTGGTTGACACACGGCTGTGGTGGATGAGGATTCTGCAATTTTCTTAGGACAATTATTAGCATAATGGCCCTTGAGGTTCTGAGAAGAAATAAGTGACGGAGGCGATCGGACAATTTTCGGGTAGGTGGTTTTAAATCATGATTTGGACAAGTACAAGTACACTAGTCCATTGTAGTGTCCTTCCTCACCATAGCGATAGCGAGATAGGAAGAACTACGCCTCTCCTTAGGGCAGAGGGACCAAGGTTTGTAACATTTGCTGGCGGAGGCGCTTACAGGTCATGTCTAGGCAGTGGGAGCGGGAGATCTTTATCGACCAATTGGCGAGACCTAGCCCACATTGATCTGTCCGGACATCTAGCTAGGAAGAGATGGGTTAGCATGAACCGAAGACTAGAAGTTAAAAAAGCGAAAAGGCGCCAACAACTAGGGAATGGAACATCACCCTAGCAGAAAGCTAACAAAATAGATAGTACAAAGTTAATAATAGATTAGATGATAATAAATGTAAACTAAATGAAACAAGCGAGAATGAAAGAAGTTATAGAAAGCATAATAAAGAAGAAACAAAAACAGCAAGGAAAACACAAGATCAAAAGATCAACTTCCGACACCACTAACTCATATTGAATGAGCGAGTAATCGGTTGAGAAGACAAAAATCAGAGCATAACTCGAGATTTAATCACATTTAAAGAGTAGAATAATACCATCTAAAGGGTGTTAGATACTTAGCCAACTAATTTCACATCTTACCCTTTTATTCCCACAAGTTTTAGTTGAATTATCCTCTCATTATCTCGCTATTTAGAAACCTTTGAGGCTAGCTTTGTCGGAAATTTGATGGTTGCTGTCCAAATTTTGCATCAAAACCTTGAAAGCAGGCAGCTCACACTTCAATTCGCCAATCTCATTGGTTCCCCAAAACCGAATTAAAGCGATAACACTATCTTTTGAGAGGAAGAGAGAAACAACTTTTAAAACTCAAGTTAGAGCGAGATGAGATAAGAAAGCTAAGATAGGTAAGGAGTAAAATCGAGAACTTACTTAAGGTTTCATAAACCATTTGATATTTTGAAATTAAGTTTTTCAAAACATCCTAAAAACGACCAAGCTAGGGTCCCTATGGCGATTCAACTCGATACCAAACTTTGTGAGACCCCGGTATTTAACTTGTAATACTTAGCCATCCACTTCACTCTAGTAGCACAAACCAAATATCCGTGCCTCGAGAAAATGTATACATCGAAGTGTTGTATACACACCTTTTACAAAATCATGCATCAATTCCACACAAACATAAAGCAAGCGCCAAACTTTACAAAAGACATACATAAAGAGAGTTAATACAACAAGGCAAGCGACCACACAAGCTAAAACTAAAATAACAATGGAAGCAAAAATTGCCATAAGATGGCGATAAACAAGAAACCAATTAGTGTGCCTTTAACCCACAAGGCAACCAACAAGACATGACTAGTAAATCAAGCGAAGTCGAAGTCGGTCTCACAATGATTAATCCTTGAGGATTAACCTCCTCTGCAACAATTTAATTAAGCAAAGCAAATGAGTACAAAAATGTACTGCATAAAGGCCGACATGTAAGGGTAACAGACCTATACATATGCTACATGTAAGCTTATTTAAGTGGATGAGGCTTTGGACTCAATTTTAGCATAAAGCAAGTTTTCATTTGCAATAATGTAATAGATTTAAAAGCAGTTTTGCAATTCATTTTTAATTTGCAATTAACAACGAGACAATAACATAATAACAATAGATAGATGACACAACAATCACAGGCGACAAACCCAATGGTCACCACAACAATACCATGAATTACCCATTCATACCACCCATGTCAAGTTTTAATTAAAGGTTGTAGTCTAATTCTTGCGGAAATAACCAAGCGTGTCCATAACCTAGGATGAGGCTATTGAATAGATTTAACCCTAAAGGGGTGTACTAATGTACCCACACATGAGACCGCCTTTTAGCCTCTAGATTAAGCACACTTTCTTTGGTATGCAAGCACGGCTAAGTCCTCTGAGACATTTCAATGGATGATGCTAATTAAGAGCCACGACAACCCAAAGGGTAGGATACAGAGCCTAGCCTAAGCAAGCTATGGTGCTTCCAATCCCTATAAAAACATTTTAACCACCATCGACTCATAATTAACACCCCCAAAGTAGTTAGCCAAGAGATCCCATATCCCCTCGTGTGGTTATGCATAAAATTGCTTGGATCAATGGCGCAAGTAATTAGGTCCTTGGGGACTTAGGCACCATTCACACACCATAAGATCACACCAAACATCCATTGTGCCCAAGTCAAATAGTTTTCATTTTCAGTTTTGTTTTGACTTAACAAATTAACAAAGCACAAGTCGGGACATAATGGAATAATAATTTGATTTGTGTGATCAAGGTCATCGACATAATGTCGACAACCGCTCATTTCTACCGTTATCTAAGCATTGCTAAGCATTATCAGCATAAACTACTAAGTGATAAGAGTCCATCCATTGAACTCTACATCACGACAAGATAATCCTAGGCTTAGTAGTAGAGAATGAACATTTACCTACGAATATGCATCTATAGGATCACTAATCGATATCATTTAACAACAAAATAGCAATGCATACATACAAGTTAAACAATATATTAGACTTTAAAGTAATGGGACATAATGGATATGATCAAACTGCTTGCCTTTGCCTTGCTAGAGATGCTCAATATCTTTGTGAGGATCACTCTACTTAATCAACATCATCTAACGATAAAAAGCGCCAAAGCGAAAAGCAATGAATAAACACTAGAATGCCAAAAGTCTCCAACAATTAAGAAATTATCTTGAAGAAAGATAATGATTTTAGATAGATTTAGGAACAAAGTCATTGGGTTTGGAGTTGATTTGAATTAGTTGTGTAATTGTGAAATTTAAACAATCTCATGTTGTAAACAATTTATTTTGGATTTTCAAGCTGGTATTGTGGATTTTCAGCGAGAGCAAATAATCTTAAGACTTTAAGCTAAAGACCATACTAAAGGTTTTTAATCTTAGCGCTTTACCACTCGACACTATCCATCATATTGACCTAATGCAGCAGATTGATTAAATGCATAAAGAACTAAAAGAACAAAAGCATTACTAACTACTTTGATTAGGAAGCAAGATAGCAGTCAAGTTTGAAATATCATTTAACTTCTCAATAGTTGACATACATCCTCTAATCAGCGACATGTTTCAAATAAACACTAAAGGTCATTAGTCTCTAAGCGGAAAATGGATCCTCTCATTCGGTCTTGCCTTTGCAACAATCTCAATTAACAACACTTAGCCCTTAGATTCCCATATCATCTTCTAATTGAACCTTAATCACTTATGCCAATTCTTGACTATACAGTCTAACAAGCGATTATCTAAAACTAACTAACGGTGAATGCAAACTAATACATCCAGCAAGTAATCACCTTAATGACTTACTACTCTGAAGTATGCTAACATGCTACTAACTTACTGCCCTTAACTTGTCTAAACCAAACACTAAATGATCCAACAAAGAAAAAGAGCATGCTTAGCGAGAAAATCCTGCAGATCATATTCATCCACTAAATTTGAACTCTAAGCCAACATTACGGTGTTACTATACACGAAACACAGAATCAACACACAACGATTAGCTAAAAAGGGCTAATTGAATCAAGATCTTTTAAGTACTAGTCTCAACAACGACATCTGATCCAAAACCAAACACACATGGAGAGCACAAATCGCAATTAGGAAACACAGAAGCTAGCAATTTGGACATTAGGCGATGAACAGTAGCGACCAAAACACCGGGCCAAATGGCTCGATCGGCTGACTAGGAGGGTTTGGCGGTTGAGCATGGATGAAAGGGACAAGGGGTGGCGAGGTGAGCTCCACCTCGGAGAAACAAGACGACCTTTGAGGCATTTATACAAACACATAAAGTGTAGGGAGGAGAAAAGCAAAGTGGCTTGGGCATGTGGCGCGGCGTGAGGCGATCGGCAAGCGGTGGGGATGCCCAAAAGCAGTCCACAGTGGTGGTTTGGACTCGAGAAACCGATGGTGGTGCGTCTTGACTCTGGGTCTTGAGGAAGACGAGTTGTTGTAGATCTGGGTCGAGGAAAACGAGGCCGTGTGAGGGGATAGGGCCGATGCAAGCGACTCGGGCAGCAAGAGCTGAGGCGGATCTGTGGTGACTAAAGCGGATCCGGCAATGAAGCGGAGGAGGTGTGGTTCTTGAGGCCGGTGACGGAAGAGGCGGGCTCGGTGGGGAGGTGGCGGTGTGGGGTTTGGTGAGGAGATGAAGGTGGTATATATCTCGGTCGTGATGGGGAGAGAACCACCGGTGGTGGCAGCAGCCGGGCGATCGGTGACAAGGATGTGTGTGTGATCCAACGACCGGGCGTGGCCATGGCGTGATGAGACCGAGGAAGGAGATCTGATCGTGGCGGGCCGTGGGAGGCGGATCTGGCGGCGATGGGGCCCGTGGCGGTGGGTCGAGAGGCAGGGTGGCGCCATGGACCCGGGAGGTGGCGGATCTGGGGAGGAGATGTGGCCGTGGGTTGGGAGATGGCGGCCGTGATCTTGGCGGAGGAGTCTTGGGGTGGCGGTAGCGCCATGGACAGGTGGCGGCGCCATGGCGGAACGGGGAGGTGGCAGTGGAAGGGGCAGGAGGCCAACTTCGGGTGAAGGAATTGAAAGGGAAAATGGCAGCCCTCGGTTGAAGAAAGGAGGAAAAATGGTTTGCGAGGAAAAAGAGCTGTTGTGTAGTGCCCCATATAGAAAAGGAAGGGTAGAAGGAAACTTTGGTGCTTTTTGGAAATAAACAATTAGGGGTGAGGAGATAAAGGCAATGGGGTTGTTATTTGTTGAAGGTGGCCTGCAGCGGCGACAATGCCATGGTCTTGGCGTAGGCAAGGTGGCGAAAACGCGGCATGACGTGGAGAAAGGAGGTCGACTAGCGGGCTCCACTCGTGTCGGGACCCAAAATTACAATTCTGGACCCTCTGTGTATAATGCACTAGTCGGGATAACGCTATTGCACATAGGGTCAACAAAGGTGGATGTCGATCCACTGGCGAATAATAGCATAAGCGAATAATTTGATTAATAAATAAGGGTTTGGCCTTACGGTCGAGTTTACATTTATTAAGCCACTTGAAACTATGAGAAAAATAAAGCGGTAAGCAAGCGGTGGCGGCATCCCATCGATTCACCACGGGCAACCAACTGGGATCAAGACCCCACGATCAGGCACCTTCGATAAACTCCTCCTCGAATGCTGGTGAAGACTCCTCCTCTTCTGCTTGATTTATTTTAAAGCAAGCGTGAGTGCACACCGTACTCACAAGTCACACCACAGAAATGCAATTATACATGCAAGCTTATTACAAGGGAATGGCATTTTTTGGTTCTTTTGCAGAAATGCAACATTTGCAGTTGAATACAATTAATAGATTCAAAGCGAGTAAAATGAATAGACAATAATAATTTAACAGTTTGATTTCACAAAGACACACATAGCCTAAACAGATTATTCACATAGCCATATGATTTAGATCACACAGCTCTCTTCCCACACAGTTTATGAAGATCTACCCCTCGTGTGAAATCCCCGAGCATTGTCCATGACATGGAATGGCAGCTATTGAATAGATTGTTTACACTCTGCAGAGTTTGTACACTTTACCCACATGATACCACTAGTGTTGCAAGCACTAATCGTAACAAAGCATTTCAAAACTTCATCTTAACATAGATGCTCCCGATGTGCTTATGTCATACCAAACCATACACAGTGTATGGTACAACACACACCGTTGGATAGGGAAGCGGTGAACCGTTCCACGATGCGACTACATGGTAGCACACACCTCCATCCTATTCACATAGCCTAACCTACCACCTGAGTAGTCAATGCCAAGAATTCGTATCTTACTATGCTAGGCCCGTCCCATAATAGGCATGTGGTCATATGGAGGGGCTCAGTTCAATGGCGCACAAAGTTCAGTCCTTAAATGACCAAGGCAAGACTTCCATTGTTCTAACTAAGGCACACAGATTAATTTGACACACAGATTCATATTCCCATATCACATAGCCACCATGTCACACAGTTCTTTCCACTTGCCTCTGTCCAAACCTTTTATGACCCAGTTGATTTAAGTGCAACACATGCCACAAAGACACATAGTGCATCTGATTATCACAAGTTACATAGTCACTTAGTCAAGTTAATAATTGCACTTTACATGAATTGATGATTAAGTGGTAGGGCTAAGCAATCTAGTCGCACTAAGCAATCCACATAGGTGCTACAATATTACCAACTAAACTATCAACTAGGGTGACAAAGGATCAAGGCATAACAATTATACAAGGAAGGTATAACAGATTGGATTTAATAGCTAATCCCAAAAGTATTTAAATAATTACTTAAAATAGAATGCAATACTTTGAAATAAAATAGCATTTAGAAAACTGGGATTCAATCATGTTCAAAGCATGACTTGCCTTGGAACAGGGCTAGAAATTGATCTTGGTCTTGATGTGTTCCTTCTTCTTCAAATCTTCCCGAAGCGTCGATGTCTACTCGCGAACGAAGCAAACAAACAAACTAAATAAATAACAGAGGCAAAACAACTCAAAAAAATAAATAAAAATCTCCATTAAATAGATCTTGAATTTATAGGAATTTAGAAATTTGAATGGATTGATTTGGAGTTAGGATGCAAAAGTTATGGGGTTTGGAAGTTTGAATCTAAAGAAAAACCCTAGAAATTGGATTTACTGAATTTCCGAATTATTCTTTAAAAGAAAAACCGGATTATTGCGCAATGCTGGCGTCGTGAAGGTTGGCTGTCTGAGTGCTCCCAGCGACATGTGGGTCCCACTGTAAGTGGCGGGGTACACCGTGGGGCGGGGTTCACCGAGGCGTGGGATGTGGTTGGTGGCGTGGCGCACCCACACGCATGGTCCGACAAAGGCGCCAGCGTGGGTGACTCGCCTACGCCATAGAGGTAGGAGCATTGAGGTGGAGGTGGCGTGGGCGGCGAGGCGGCGCGCAGGGGAACCAATGGTTCGGCGAATGGCGGTGGGTGGTTCCGGAGGTAGAGGAGGATCTGGGGATCTGCGAGGTGCTCAAGACGATCGAGGCGGTCGGCGGTGAGGTAGAAGCGGCGGTGGGGCTTGGGCTCGATGGCGACTGGCGTTAGAGGCTCCTCCGACAAAGCGAAGGTGGCTGCGAGGTTCCTCTCGCTCCGCGATGTCGATGGTGTGGCGTTGAGGCTCCGGCGGCCGGGCTCGGCAATTGCTTTCGTCGGAGTAAGCGGCGGATATTGGTTATGGCTCTGCGGCGGCTAAGGTTAAACACGGCGAGGAGGAGGCGGCGAAACAAGCGGAGGCGAGGTTTCCTCCCTTATATAGCGGCGGCTCGGGGCGCCTAGAGCACAACGCATACGAACGGCCCCGGCGTTGCAACAAACTTCGCCGATGTTTTTGGAGGCGAAAAACGAAGCAGAGGTGGGGCCCACTTGGCAGGGCTGAGGCTCGGCGAGTGGAAAAAGCGCGGTGAGGCTAACGGGTGGGCAGAGCATGTGCGAGTCTTGAGGCGAGTCTTGTGGCGAAGATCTGGCCGTCCAACCACGATCGGACGGCTAAAAAACAAGGTGACGTTGGACCGGCGAGCAGCTGCTTGCTCCATCGAGCCGTCAAACTTGATCGAGCGGTGGAGGATGAGCGGAGGCGTGGAGAGAGAGAGGTGGTGGTGGGGGCCACTGTCGGAAGCGGAGGCAGCCTGTGGCTCCTAAATTTTGCCTGATCTTTGGTAGAGACAGGAGAAGGAATGGGTTTAGGCCCAAGGACTTTTTTTGAGAATTAAAATACCTTTTCCATTTTAGAAAATAGCAGAAATTCCAAATGGCAATAGAAAATAGCAAATGAACATGGAAAAATTCTAGAAAACTCTAGAAAATATATCCAAGCACATAAAATCCAAATAAAATAGTTTTGACCATTGTTCATGTTGACTTTAGTCATATTAAATGGTTTTGCTACTCAAAGTCCAATATTATGCTTTTAAATTAAATTCAAATAAATCCAAATGGTGAATTTTCTCTCTACTAACTATTCAAAGGATTTTTAAAGCTCAGAAAATTGGGATGTTACAAACCTCCCCCCTTAAAGGAATCTTGACCGAGATTCGGGCTAGGCTGGAGAAAAGGCTAGGGAACTCGGCTTTCAACTCTTCTTCATGCTCCCCGTGGCTTCACCTTACGAGTGGTTGCTCCTTTGCACTTTGCAAAAGCATTTGTCTTGCTTTTGGTGCGGCGTTACGTGACATCAAAATCTTGACGGTTGTTCTTTGTAGGTGAGGTCTTGTTTTAGTTCAATTGACTCCAACGGGGCTTGTTCTTCTGGTACACAAAGACACTTCTTCAACTGAGAGACGTGAAAGACATCGTGTACTCCTGCTAGCGACTGCGGCAGCTCCAATTGATAAGGCACTTCTCCACGACGATTCAAAATCTTGAACGGACCAACATATCGAGGGGCAAGCTTCCCTTTGGCATGAAAGGGCGTAACTCGAAGATAAACAAAATCCTCTGGCTCGAAACTGAGATCACGACGACGATTATCAGCATAACTCTTCTGCCTCGAGTGAGCTATCCTTAATCTCTCTCTGATCATGGACACTTGCTCTTTTGCTTCTTGAATAATATCCGGACCAAAAAGTATGCGTTCGGCGATTTGACCAACTCAGCGGGGTTCTGCGGTAGGACCATACAAAGCTTCAAGCGGCGACATTTCGGTGGCTTGATAAGCTGTTGTTGTATGAGAATTACGTGTATGGTAAACTCTTATCGATGGGTAGCATTAGCTAAACACAGGCTCTCAACATGTCCTCCAATATCTAATTGACTCTTCGGTTTGCCCATCATGCGAGGATGATATGCGTCTTGAAATTCAGATGAAGTCCCTAAGGCTTCATGCAAACTTTGCCAAAAAGCGGGAGGTGGCGAGATCCTCGATCGACACTATCTTCTTGGGTACACCATGCAATGACAATCCTTGAAATATCTGACTCTGCCGAGCGATCTCTGAGTCGTGGTTTTGGTAGCCGAAATGGGCAACTTTAGTCGAGACGGTCCACTATTACCCGTCGAATCATAACCCGATTGAGTCTTGGGTAATCCGGTAATGAAATCCATTCGATTTCTTCCCACTTCCACTCTGGAATCTTCAAAGGTTACCGCAGACCTCTTGGTCTCGATGTTACTGCTGACTTTCGACACACGTCGCACAAGGCAACAAACTCTCGATGTCTCGCTTGAGGTTTGGCCACAAAACTTATTCTTAACATCCTGATACATCTTAGTACTACCAGGGTGAATCGAATACTTTGAGTCATGAGCCTCCTTCAGAATTAGCTGTCTCAAACCATCAACATCTGGCACACAAATACGTCCATTGATCCAAAGTATGTCCTGATCATCTACGGTGAAGTCTTTGAACTTCCCTTCTGCCATCTTCTTCTTGATGTCTGAAAACTTTGAATCTTTTGGCTGAGCCTCACGAATCTGCTTCCCAAAGTAGACTGCACTTCCAAACTAGCCACGAATCCTTCGGACACCACTTCTAGTTTTAGCTTCTGAAATTCCTCTTGAAGTTCTGAACAAACCTCTTTTACTTCCATCGCATTGCAGTGGCTCTTACGGCTCAAGGCATCTGCAAATACATTGGCTTTACCAGGATGGTAATGGATTCCAAGATTATAATCCTTTATTAATTCTAGCCACCTTCTCATCTCATATTCAGATCATTGGGTGAAAATATATTTCAAACTTTTATGATCATGTAAATCTCATGATGATTACCAATGAGGTAATAGCGTAAATCTTTAAAGCATGCACTACTACAATTAATTCCGGATCATGGGTATGGTAATTCTCTTCATGTGGCCTTAACTGCCTTGACGCATAAGCGACAACTCTTCCTTCTTGCATCAGGACAAATCCTAATCCTTGATGCGAAGCATCACAATAGATATCAAAGTCCTTGCGAATATCTGGTAAAATCACTTTGAAATTTGAAGTCAAAACTTCTTCAATTCTTGAAAACTTTCTTCACAAGCTGGGGTCCAAGTGAACCTTTTCTCTTTCTTCAACAATTGCGTAAGAGGTTTAGAAATTGATGAGAATCCTTCAATGAAACAGCGGTAATACCTGCTAATCCCAAGCTGCGAATCTAAGTAGCAGGTCTTGAAATGTTCCCAATGTAATACCGCTTTTACTTTACTGTGGTCAACTGCTACTCCTGGGTTGTCATCACATGACCAAGGAAATCAACTTCCTTTTTCCAAAAATCACACTTGCTAAACTTGGCATACAACTGATGCTCTCTGAGCTTCTCTAGGATTAATCTCAAAGGCTCAGCATGCTCTTCTTCTGACTTGGAGTAAACAAAAATATCATCAATAAACACCACTACGAACTTGTCCAAATACTCCATGAATACCTTATTCATCATGTTCATGAAATAGGCAGGGGCATTAGTCAAACCAAAGGACATGACTAAGAACTCATAATGTCCGTACCGCGTTGAGAAAGCGGTCTTAGGTACATCATTGGGACAAATCTTCAACTGATGGTAATCTGCTCGCAGGTGGATCTTCGAGAACACTCCGGCTCCTTTCATCTGATCAAACAAATCATCAATCAGGGGCAATGGGTACTTATTCTTGATAGTGACTTCATTGAGAGATCGATGGTCGATGCACATTCTCATGCTTCCATCCTTCTTTTTGACGAACAAAATGGCGCTCCCCATGGCGGCGAACTAGGCCTCACAAAGCCTTTCTCCAACAGTTCTTCTATCTGCTTCTTCATCTCTACTAGCTCATCAGCTGGCATCCGATAAGGTCTTTTTGAGATTAGTGCTGCTCGTGACAATAGATCGATGACAAACTTGATGTCACGATCCGGTGGCATCCACAGTAACTCTTAGGAAACACATCTGGATACTCTCGGACAACGGGCACATCTTCCAAAGCAACATCTTGGGCTATTGACTAGCGAGATGTCCATTACGCCTTGAGGTAGCTAGGAACTCTATCTTGTTTCCTTTGGTATCCTTGATTATACGGCTCTTGCCACAATCTATACGACCTTATGCTTGGTTAACCAATCCATGCCAAGAATGACATCTATGGTTTGGGTGTCTAGAAGCGATTAGGTTAGCTAGAAACTCAACTCGACTATGAGTAACTTAGCTCCTAAACAACCCACTTTAGAACTTAGCTCTGCTCTAGGTATTTGGACTAGCAAAGTATGCTTAAGATGCATAACTTTCAATTTATTCTTAGTTGCAAAAACTCGAGAAACAAGCGAATCTGAAGCTCGAGAATCAAGCAGGCGATCGTCAGTCTTGAATCTACTAGGAACTTACCCAGTACGACATCTGGTGCTTCCTGGGCTCCTTCCAGAGTGACGTGGTCAACACGACCTCTGACAACTGATTGAGGCGCTCCTCCTGGCTGACTGGTTCCCTGAGAAGCTCCTTGGTTGTTCTACACTGGGGTCTTGGCAGGTGTTGCTCCAAGGTTGAAGTGAACTGGATTGATTGTTCCCTTCTGGGGGCACCGATTGGCGAAGTGACCTGGCTGACGGCAATTGTAGCACACTCTTGGTTCATTCTGCCGGTTGTTCCATGGGGTAGGGTTAACTGGTGTAGGGTTGCGAAATTGCGAACAAAAGGGCGAGTCTTTGAAGGCGGTGCGAGTGTCTGAAAGAACTCTGCTGGTGGAAGCGATTAAGCTGGCTGTGGCACTATCCTTGCCCTCTCTTGTTGTGGCTGGTGGCTTCCCTGTTGAGCCATCCTACGCTTGCGGTGGTCCTCCAGTTCTTTGCGTTTGTCCTCCATAACCAACGCCTTGTTAATCAATTCCTGGAAATCTGGAAAGGTGTGGGCAAGCAGATTGACACGTAGTCCGATGTTCAATCCCTTCAAGCGACTCGGCGAGCCTTGTCGATGGCGGCGTCCTCTGCTGACATAGCGAGCTAAGCTGGGAAAACTTATTGGTGTCGATCGGTAACATAGCTCCTTGCTTAAGAACGCGGAACTCATCTTTCTTTAAATCCATGATCCTTGGTACATGATACTGGCGAAAGGCTACCGAGAATTCTTTCCAAGTGATATTCTGCGGTGCCTCATGTGCTATGCAAAAATTGTCCCACCACTCAGCAGCTATGCCCTCCATCTGATGAGTGGCATAACAAACTTTCTCGTCATCCTTGCATTGGGTGATCGTGACTTCCTCTCAATTCTGCGAAGCCAATCATCGACTTCCACTAGCGTGACATGTCGAGAGAAAGTTGGCGGATGGGTCCTCATGAATTGACCAACTTGGATGGTCCACGATGACCGTGAGCGACTAGGGCTCCTCCCTGATGATTGTTGTTGTTGTTCATAGCCTGCATCTGGTTCATCATTGTATACATCATCTACGTCTGTGCTGCCATAAAGGCTCCAAAGTTCTGCAAGTCAAGAGGTGGTGCTTGGGGTGGCACTGTCCCTGTGGGGATTTGATCATTTTCCTCAGACGTTGGGGTGCCAGATCCACTTGTAGCGGTGTGACGAGTCTGAACCATCTGGTGAAGCTCCATAGGTTAGATAAGGTAGCAAGTACAAGATGAGTTAAGAACTAAACAGGGGATATATTAAACCCAACAAACAAAGCTCAAGAAACTCAAATGAAATAACTATATTATTAGGGTTTTAGCATGGTGCAACAATTGCCTAAGGGCTTTTGTAGCTCACACTAGCACACAAGGAAATAAAAGCGAACCTAAGCACACAAGCTACGCCTAAAGGGCAACTTTGAAAAGGAAAAGCTGGCTAAGCGACTAAGCTGGAACTCTAAACAAACTACTCAAAAAGCCTCCTGACCCACTGACGCTCACTGCTGTAGACTCGGAAGTGGTGGCATCCTCATAAGCTGGTTACGATGCCTGGGCTGGAGTAGCGGGGAGACAGGCGTCTTTGAGTCTGAGTCTGATTGGCTCGTCGGCTCTGCGACTCCTCTTGGCTCCTCTAGTTCCTCGGTTCCTCTTCTTGATCATCTTTGGTCTCATGCTAACATGAAGAGCTTGCTCTAGGGCAGCGATCCTTTCCTCGTTGCTTCCCATGCCTCATGGCGCCTCCAACTCGGTGGCGGCCACCCAGTGACTCCTCTGGCGGTGTGGGCCGAGCAAGGTGCACTACAGTGCCGTTGCCTTCCCCATTTGTAGACGGAAAGCGTGCAGATAGCTCCTCTGAAGAAGATCTGGGATGGTAGCGGAAGACAGTGTGCTACAGCTCTTGTGCGTAGACGTTGCAAACTTGGAGAATGGCCAAGCGTGATGACTCCTGAATTCCTTGCGTAAAGGTGATCCTCCTGACTGAGATGTCCAACGGCTTGCTGCCCCTAGTGTTCCTCCTGGCATAGACTCTTAAGCGGCAGACCACACCATGATCTCACTCGTTGACCATGTACACGCTGCCACGGTACATTGGGCAGTCGAAGCCTCCAAGTGTCTGCGCAGCTTCCACAGCTCTGCGGCAAGTCCTCCATTGTGATCTTTGAAGGTCTGAAGGTAAGGCATGTGTCAAGATAGACAAGAGGCAGGAACCAAGTTAAAATAGCGGGGAGAGGGAAAATTTTAGTAATAGATGAGTCAAGAGAGATATGAGAGGAGTTAAGCAATTCATTTAATCTTGCAAGTTAAATTTTCTTTAGAAAATAATTTGGACATTCGAACGGCTGATCTAACTAAGGTCTGGACCTACAGTCAGTATGGCTCTGATACCACCTCTGTCGGGACCCAAAATTACAATTCTGGACCCTCTGTGTATAATGCACTAGTCCAGGATCAAGCTAGTGCACACAGTGTCAACAAAGGTGGATATCGATCCACACAAGCGAATAATAGCATAAACGAATAATTTGATTAATAAATAAGGGTTTGACCTTACGGTTGAGTTTACATTTATTAAGCCCTTGAAACTAACAGAGAAATAAAGCGTGAAGCGAAGCGACAACGGCATCCCATCGATTCACCACAGGCAACCAACTGGGATCAAGACCCCACGATTAGGCACCTCCGATAAACTCCTCCTCGAATGCTGGCGAAGACTCCTCCTCTTCTGCTTGATTTATTTTAAAGGAAGCGTGAGTACACCAGTACTCACAAGTCACACCTGCAATGCAATTATACATGCAAGCTTATTACAAGGGAATGGCATTTTGTGGTTCTTTTACAAAAATGCAACATTTGCGATTGAATACAATTAATAGATTGAAAGCGAGTAAAAGCGAATAGACAATAATAATTTAACAGTTTGATTTCACAAAGACACACCACCCTAAGCAGTTATTCACATAGCCATATGATTTAGATCACCGAGCTCCTTCCCACGGTTTATGAAGATCTACCCCTCGTGTGAAATACCGAGCATTGTCCATGACATGAGCGGCTATTGAATAGATTGTTTACACTCTGCGAGTTTGTACACTTTACCCACGATACCACTAGTGTTGCAAGCACTAATCGTAACAAAGCATTTGAAACTTCATCTTAACATAGATGCTCGATGTGCTTACATCATACCAAACCATACGATGTATAGTACAACACACACCGTTGGACGAAGCGAAGCGTCCCACGATGCGACTACATGGTAGCACACATCTCCATCCTATTCACATAGCCTAACCTACCACTGGCGGTCAATGCCAAGAATTACGTATCTTACTATGCTAGGCTGTCCCTGCGGGCATGTGGTCGTCTGGAGGGCTCGAGTTCAATAAGCGCACAAAGTTCGATCCTTAAATAACCGAGGCAAGACTTCCATTGTTCTAACTAAGGCACCTGATTAATATGACACCTGATTCAAATTTCCATATCACATAGCCACCATGTCACACAGTTCTTTCCACTTGCCTCTGTCCAAACCTTTTACCACCCAGTTGATTTAAGTGCAACACATACCACAAAGACACATAGTGCACACAGATAATCACAAGTTACATAGTCACTTAGTCAAGTTAATAATTGCACTTTACATGAATAGATGATTCGTGGCAGGGCTAAGCAATCTAGTCGCACTAACCAACCCACGTTGGTGCTACAATATTACCTACTAAACTATCAACTAGGGTGACAAAGGATCAAGGCATAACAATTATACAAGGAAGGTATAACAGATTGGATTTAATAGCTAATCCCAAAAGTATTTAAATAATTACTTGAAATAGAGCATAATACTTTGAAATAAAATAACATTTAGAAAACTGGGATTCAATCATGGTCAAAGCATGACTTGCCTTGGAACAGGTCTAGAAATTGATCTTGGTCTTGATGTGTTCCTTCTTCTTCAAATCTTCGAAAGCGTCGATGTCTACTACATAAGCGAAGCAAACAAACAAACTAAATAAATAACAGAGGCAAAACAACTCAAAAAATAAATAAAAATCTCCATTAAATAGATCTTGAATTTATAGGAATTTAGAAATTTGAATGGACTGATTTGGAGTTAGGATGCAAAAGTTATGGGGTTTGGAAGTTTGAATCTAAAAAAAACCTAGAAATTGGATTCTTGAATTTCTAAATTATTCTTTAAAAGAAAAACGGATTATTGCTTAATCTTGGCTTGATGGGGTTGGTGTCTGAGTGTTCGGTGACATGTGGGTCCCACTGTAAGTGGCGGGGTGCAAGTGGTGGGTTGACCAAGGCGTGGGATGTGGTTGGTGGCGTGGCGCGCGCTGGCGTGGCGTGCTGGCGCCTCGTGGTGACACGCCTGGCGCCACGGAGGTGGGAGGCGTTGAGTGGAGGTGGCGTGGGCGGCGAGGCGGCGCCGCAGGAACCAATAGTTCGGCGAATGGCGGGGTGGTTCGGGAGGTAGAGGAGGATCTTGAGGATCTGCGAGGTGCTCACGGGTGCTCAAGGACGATCGAGGTGGTGGCGGTGAGGTAGAAGTGGCGGCGGGGCTTTGGGCTCGGCGGCGATGGTGTTAGAGGCTCCTCGGCCAAGCGAAGGTGACTCAGGGTTCCTCTCGCTCATGCGATGTCGATGGTGTAGGTGTTGAGGCTCAGCGGCTTTGGGCTCGGCGAAATTGCTCGTCGGAGTAAGCGGCAGCGGAGATTGCATCTCGGCTCTGTGGCGGCTAGGGTTGGCTGATGAGGCGGCGGAAAAAGCGGAGGTGAGGCTTCCTCCCTATATAAGCGGCTCGGGGCGCCTAGAACGCGAGCACGCAGGCGGCCATGGCAATGGCAGCTTGACCCCCAAGCGTTTTGGAGATGAAGAAACGAAGCAGAGGTAGGGCCCCAGCAGTGGTGAGGCTCGGGCGAGTGCAAGTGGAAAAAGCGCAGGTGAGGCGGTGAGTGGGCCCAAGCGTGTGTGGGGTGTCTTGAGCGCGGTAGCGCCTGTTGGAGAAGATCTGGCCATCAACCTGATCGGACGGCTCAAAAACAAGGTGGCGTTCGGATCGGTCGAGCAACACGCCATCGGACCGTCAAACTTGATCGAGCGGTGGAGGATGGCGGAAGCGTGGAGAGAGAGAGAGAGAGAGAGAGAGAGATTGGTGGGGGCCACTGTCGGTGAGTGAACTACGTCTTGACTCTTGGGCTGCACAGTCTTTGAGTCGGAGACGGGAGAAGGAATGGGTTTAGGCCCAAGGACTATTTTGAGAATTAAAATACCTTTTCCATTTTAGAAAATAGCGAAATTCCAAATGGCAATAGAAAATAGTAAATGAACATGGAAAAATTCTAGAAAAATCTAGAAAATATATCCAAGCACATAAAATCCAAATAAAATAGTTTTGACCATTGTTCATGTTGACTTTAGTCATATTAAATGGTTTTGCTACTCAAAGTCAATATTAAGCTTTTAAATTAAATTCAAATAAATCCAAATGGTGAATTTTCTCTCTACTAACTATTCAAAGGATTTTTAAAACTCGAAAATTAGGATGTTACAACTACTTGGCGACACCATGAGAAAAGCCGGGGTCGGTGTTTAAATGCCCAAGTCGAGTTGTGACCGTTAGATCAAGATCGGACGGTCCATGTGATGGAAATGCTCGGACGATTCGATCGGCCCATTCAATCTGGATCATCGATTTCCAATTGGATGGTCCAAGTGAGAATGCGTTCGGTGGTCGAATGGCACACTAAATCCACCCATTGATTACTAATCGAGCGGCTCAAGGTGAGGAGATAAGTAGTGCGGTCACGGATGGTTGGTCGAGTCGAGCCCGAGTCCAAGTGACTCGGTCGGTTCAAAAATGTTAGCTAGGTTTTGAAAAAGCAGACGAGAGAGCCTTAAGAGATTTTATTAACCTAATAAAATGCTCGAAAAATCCTGAAATTTTATGGAAGGCTGAAAATCTGGTGGTTGCTATGTTGTAAAATTTCTCTGACTTTTCATGTATTATATGTTTCTGTAGAATTATTTTGAGCCCTCTTTTTGATGTTTGACTTTAGTCAATGAAGATTTGTGTTTTGATTTCCACAACTCTTGACAAGAATTATAGAAGAGTTCAAGAGTTTCAAGATGTGAAAAAGTTTTAATTCCTACTTATTTAATTACATTTGAAACATACACCCATAATTGGTTACATGTGAAACACAAACCTAGATTTGGTTCCATTTATACATTTGGGATGTTACAAGTAGGTACTTCTCTATTCCCATACCACGAACGGTGGTGTACCCTAGCAAAACCCAGGGCAACAACCACGACCACAACTCCTCATCACCCGTTACCATCACGTAACCCATAAAATCAATTATGAATATATACAGGATCATCCCATAACAATCATAGAATAAATTCATTGATATAGAGGATCATATCGGATCATAGATATAGCTAACCATTTAGCTCAAGAAAACAATATCAGTAGTTCAGAATCAATTCAACAATAGGTCATCATGATGAAACATAATATCAGAAACACAAATGCAATGAATTACCCAAATCCCACCTACTGTGCAAAGTGTGTCATTTTAATATTTTATTTACCACGGACTGAGGCCGCTTTGATACCAAGCTGTAACACCACGGCTATCACGGAAGCCAAGATGTTACCTAAAGGACTACATACAACAACGATCAGAAAAAATTTCAACATTAACTCACTAAAAGCATATAAAGATCAACGTCTATTAGAATGAATGCAGGAGTATAATCTGAATCCAACATCAGATCACAAATTCTAAATATTCAAGCATACTAAATCAATTAAGATAAATCCATCAATAGTCTAATCAAAGATCACAAGCAGATATTTAATCAACTACCATAGAGAAGGATATCATCCACATCCAACTCTTTTTATTACAGTTCAACATATAACGAATGAAAGACAAGAACAAAGTCATATCATTGAAAAGTGAATAGTGTGATGTGTATGCATTATCCGTGACTACTCCCTCCCAAGCATGCCGTCACCAAAGTTTACCTAAAACAACTAAACATGGCAAGAATGAGTCCACGACTCAGCAAGTACAACAGTACAATATGAACATTACTGAATAGGAATATAACAATCTCATAATATAATACGAATGTAGAACAGATGAATGAGAACATCATATCACCGAATAGAATTTTGAATATAAATGTAATGATTAAGACCAGAATATTACATAATAGAATTTTGAATATAAAAGGAATGAATAAGAACAAAATATTATAGAATGGAAGTTTGGATATAGAATGGATGAGTAAGAACCAAATATCACAGAATAGAATTTTGAATACAGAACAAATGAATAAGGTCATAATATCACAGAATAGAATCCGAATGTGGAATGAATGAATAAGAACATCACATCAAAAAATAGAATTCGAAGGTAGAACGAATGAAATAGAACATCACATCATAGAATAGAATTTGTATGTAGAATAACGGAAACCATATGAATGAATGAATGAAATGAATGGACTACACTA